>JAGDQO010001088.1:512500-1124954 GCA_018342035.1 Solanum appendiculatum
CGTGAACTCGAAGTAACAACAACTACAAGTAGTAACTTAACGAAAATTCTTAACAAAATAAAAAAATACGAAACTTCATTGATAAGACTAAAAAAAACATCCAAATGCATATGAAAATAAGAGATTTCATCTTTTCATTGAAAAATAACTACAAATACGGCGATTGTGACCTTCCTGACCACACTATCCATAACAATTCGTACTTGATGATATTTTTCCACTCAGGTTCTTATGTCTGCTCTTCTTTGGACTCCCCTGTTGTCGCTTGTATTTAGGTGGCAAGTCATCTTTGTTTAGGTATATGTCAATCCTATTCATCTGGTAGTGGACCAATTGGTATCTCGTAAGTATCTATAAGCGTTGATCGCTTGTAATAGTTTGAGCAGTATGATCCAAAGTCAGTTATGTTTTTTCTTTTTAAAACCGCAATTGCATGTGAACATGGTATCTCGTCTAATTGGAACCTTCCACAACTACATGTTTTACTAATCAAGCAGATAATATAATGTCTTCCACTGTCATTAACCCCATACAATGAATCAGAAGAAGCTCTCACCTGAAACGTAACAACACAAACATTATATATATAAACTTCATAATATTGCAAATAATATAGTTTTAGATACATCTTTATCTGAGATACATGCTCAACAAAATATTCATGCTACAAAAACCTTTATTACTCATCAACATTACATCTTATATATTTAACAATGATCTATATACATTATTTGTCCGAGATACACACTACAAAATTATGTCAATTTTCCATGTATATGTGCTAACTTATTATCTGAGATACATGCTCAACAAAATATTCATGCTACAAAAATCTTTATTACTCATCAACATTATATCTCATATATTTAACAATGATGTATACATTATTTGTCCGAGATACACTTCATTTGTCTGAGATACATACTATAAAACTATGACTCATTTTATTACGTATATGTACTACCTTATTATCTGAGATACATGCTCAACAAATTTCTCATGCTACAAAAACCTTTATTACCTTTCAGCACTAGATTTTTACTTTTTAACAATGATGTATACAATATTTGTTCGAGATACACTTTAATTGTTTGAGATACACTAGATTTCATTGATAATATGACACATTTTTTTCATGCTTCAAAGATACACAAAAAGATATACATCATGTATCCAACAAAATAACAAATATGACTGACCTCTTCCTGTCTAATCTTAAAACCTTGAATTTAAATCGATTGTCTATGGCATATTTTTGTATTACAGCCACAATAGTATTCTTGTCCTTATACAACTGCTTGACTTGAACTACTTTGTGAATACGGTCGCAAGTAACATGATCCGAATTAGTATCCAAAACGCATAACGCACTTGCACTACGATTATCTGCAATAACTGCTATAGATACAATCCCAACGTCACTTCCAACTTCCACAATGGATGTATCTGAATCAAAAGATATTTCACCATTGTTGCTGCATCCAAAATTTTGCTCTTTCGTTGTTATGCACAATGGATACAACCCGCAATTGGATTGACGTCTTTTCAATTCCATAAAAAACCTCATGCCCATCTCATTTCGAATTTCCATTGAAGTTAAATTGCCTTCCATCGTGTATCTGATCTCCATTCTTTTGCGTGAACAATCGATTCCCAGTTGTGTTGAAATACCATCGACTAGATCATTGTAGGTTGCATTCTATCTCAACAGTATTCCATCAATTCTATAATTTTCTTATTCGATTTCAGAGATCCATAAACCTGAAAGCCTTAACAATATTGATATATTCGCCATTTGAAAAAAAGCTTCGAAAATTCAAGATTCAAAGGAACGAATCTATGAAGAATACGAAGTTTTACAATCCCAGATCTGTTGATAGGAATAGATCCACCAAACACGTTTGCTTGTTAACTCCAGTTTATTATTTAGTTTTTTTTTTTCAAAACTGGTAAAAGTTGTCAGTAACTGATCCACCAAATCCATTGTTTCTTAATTCCCCATCTTTTACTCCTTTAATCATGGAATTAAGTTATATTATTTAATTCAAATCAAATGAGTAACTTATCTCTTCCTTTTAATTAAGATAGATACACATATCTAACAACTCATAATGAGTGTATCCGACTTCCGAAAATGGTATAGAAAGTAATATAGAATACTATCGGGATTCCTAGTAATTAGGGTCTAAAGTAGAGGGATTTATGTAGTTCACACAATTATAAATATAGGGTGGAAGGTTCCATAGTTGAAGCATACCTAGCTAAAGAAATAACCCACTTTTGTTTTTACTATTTTGATAGTCAAGTATCGTGTTTGAAAATCAGACCCAATCGATAAGATGATGAAGCTGAAACTAATCCTTTAATAAAATCATTATCAATATTCAAGCAACCGAGTAAAAATTTTAAAAAGCGTATAAGTTTAAATGTACATTGTTGAATCATTCAGACAATTTTAATACGTATTTTATATTTTAAATTTGAATCGGATGGTTACCTTGTTTAGTTAGATGTTGTCTTGAATTGAAAATATATTGAGCTTTTTGTATTACATTTTTCATCTGTATAATCTGAAGATAATAACGAAATCAATGAGGAGTTATTCTCTTCAACTCCTAACATATAATATCATTTATTTTGTATTCGATTTGACTTACTGATATGTCTATTGATAATTGAGTTGTAATTATTTAAACAGTGATGAATAATTTGATTTTGTGTTTATCAACGCACCATCCGCCTCGTAATCAATGATTTGATTGCTACAATTTCAATATTTACTATAAATAAAATCACAAGAAGTATTTCTATTGTAGATTAGGAATTCTTATAATAATTCAAACAATTTGATCAATAACAATATTATATCAAAATCGTACAAACGAACAATTATATTAGTGTAATTGTATCAACAATATTTGAAAATTACACAAATCAATATCTTTTGAACAATATGAGAAAATCACAAATCATGGACAACCTTCTAACTACAAGAAAAAAGACATTTTTCAACAAAAAATTTGGTTGCCATATATTGGATATTGTTACCAAAAGTACTTTTGGCAACAATAAAAAAGTTGTTGCATGTTGTTGTGCAACAACGAAATATATTGTTCCCAAAAACTGACTAACGCAACAAAAAAATTTGTTGCCTTACATTCATAGAGTTGTGGCTAATGTATATTTTCGCAACAAAATCTAATAGATCATCTCTCTTCTTTTGAAAGTTTAGTACTATTATTGTTGGCATGGAAGGAGTTCATCTTGAATTGCCAGTACAGTGATTGGAGGCCTGCCACTAATTAACTTTTTAACCAACAATATTAATTGTTGCAAAAACTTGGCAAAAAATTAGTTAGTAATCTGTTAGAAAGGCTTTTGGCAACAACAATTTTTATTGCAATAAATCAAAAAATTTCTATACACCTTTAGCAACAATTTGTAAGTAATTGCTATATAAATAATACACATTCTTAAAAAAAAATTGCACTCAAATAATTAAATTAAAAATATATAAATTAGCAAAAGTCAATACATAAGATTAATATACTAGATATTTACTACTTTTAAAAAACTAAATACTTCTACATATATGCCTTTACTTGTAAAAAATAATACAAGCTAGGTCATTATGTTCTAATCCTACTAATAATTTTGAAAAGATCTTCTTCCAATAGTACTTGTACACCACACCAACAGTATTGAATTATGCATGTTTATCCTGCAAATAAAAGACAAATTTAATTATTTATTAATAAAGTAAGTTATAAACAAATGTTAATCAAATATAACAATTACTCCTGGAAGAAGAACTTTACTAAAAAGAAAATTAATTTATAAAGTTAACTTGCTCAATTGTCATTCATAAGACTAGCATAATTGATTTCATTTGGACTAGTTGAATTGTAACGATGTTGAAAATTGTAGTAGAAATGCCATTTTTTTATATATAGTACCTGCATTCTTTGGTAGAGTGTTCCCTACAGTGAAGCAAAATATTCTATATATGTTGGATTTCTCCTTAGAAGAATTTCCTTCAAAAAATCTAGGAATACCTTTAACTACGAAGAAGTTGAGTATTCTTTGGTGCAACTTTTAATCCAGAAGATATACCATTAAAAAAATCTTTTCCTGGATAAAACTATCATATGCAGGAAGGACTCAATTTGATCCAATCAATTATTTTTGGCATGCAAGCTTATACCACTACTATAAAAATAAAAGAGACAGAGCTGGACAACAAGAAACATCTATGCTGACCATTTATCATTTCAAGAAAAAAAGAAGATAGAGAGCTATGATAACCCGAAACACCACCACTAATACAGACAATATCCATAAAAAATTAGCTTCAAATCAAGTTTAATGAATAACACAAACTCTTGTTAATGATTATCAATTAGACTGTACAACTTTCATTCAAGAAACTAAGACTTTTTTTTTCACAAGCAGAAACTACAGTTCTTATCCCTTAGAATTCAACACATGGAATAGTACATATAGATAGTCGTCGTCATAGACCAACATAATTAGATTTAAAATCATTTTAGGAAGAAACAATCAATCGTGTACCAAGGGAACTTATTCATAGCAAAAAAAAAGAGTAAATTACACTCTTAGTGATGTGCAAAAGTTAACTAATCAATATGCCATATAAATTGAGTCTGAAAATAAAAATTGAGCCCAAAAATTAAAAGTAGCCAACAAAAACTAACTAATTGGAGAACTAATCCAATTTCAGGATGATAACTTTCTTTTTGTGAATTCCCATGAAAAGATACTAATAGATGATATCAGTCTTATTTCATGTCATAGTCATAAAAGCAAAGAAAAATAGAAATGTTTACTTGAAACACAATACAAGAATGTACCAAGTACCATAGAAGCTTAAAGTACAAATGCGAATTAATAAAATAACTTACTTGTCATGATCAACTCCAGGAAGGTAAGCAACAATAAGAGCCATCACTCCCATACGGTACATGTGATCAGCTATAGACTCAGGATCATTAACCCCTATACATACCCAACCTGCTCTCACGTCTCCAAACATAAGCTTTAGTCAGAGTGCATGAAAGATGACAACGAAACAAAGAGATCGCATGGGAAGAGATAACAAAATGTAAAGAATGTAACAGTAATGAAAAGTATGATTATGTGAGGTTGTAATCATATAAATTAGAAGTTTCTATGGGCAATTAGCACAACGCAATAGATACACACATATATTACTTTAAACAATGCTAGGGCGTGGTACAATGCACATATACAACTCTCTGAAAACTATACACACTATTATCTTCATATATCACGATTAGGTACTAAACAAACTGAAACAGAGTAAATGCAAATACAAAATCAAATTTCAATACAAGTATAGCTTAGTACAACGCGGGATGCATAAAGTATCCAACATATGTCTATTGATATTTTTGAAGTGTCCAAATAATATAGGTTTATTAATTGTTGTTAATATTACTAATAGGTCCGTGCCTAAGAATTGAAAAGGATCGAACCAAACTAAACAAGAAAAACCAAACCTAATTGAACAAATTAGTTCAGCCAAATCCAAATACCCATAAAACCCCAAAAAAAATTCTTTTCTACTCCAAACATAACAGAAATAAAAAGAAATGAAATTTAATAAAGTATATGAAGGATTCAAAAATTATAACAAGTGCACGATGACAAAAAAGATTAAATCATACACAATAATTCACCAAACTTTGTGAAAAGAGACAATGAAAAAAGAAAACCTACTTTGATGAACTTTTAATAAAGCTATAAAGAAAACTCACCAAGATTTCAGGCGGAATGAAGAAGAAGAACAAATTAGACTTCAATTTTAATACATAAATTAGTTATACAAGGTGAAAAAGGAGTCAAGATGTCTACTCCAAGAAAACAATCAACTTCAGAGCTACTAAATTTTCAAAGATACCTATTTGATCTAATTTCTCTCATTAATCCTTATAGATTACTCAACGATCAATGACCATAATTATGCGTAGATGTTGATTTAAAGTATTAATGAGACTACTTAATATGCTATCTTAAAATTCGATTGCTTCATGCTCACATTATCAGTTATTTTCATATCACAAAATAAAAGCTTGTCAAATTCAATAGTAGTTGCTTGAAGTTAGAGAATTGAACAGGAAAAATTCAATAGTTATTTTCAGAGAATTCAAATTCAATAGTAGTTGCCTGTCTCAAATGACATTAACTTGAAAAATGGGAGAAACCAAAGAAGCACCAAAACTCATTTCAGTTATATTAATAACAGTGCTAGTCATTACACTACATCTTAGAAGAATTTTTATTTGAGGCTACACATTTTTTTTTTTGCATAAATTCTCTACCTAGCCACCAACTGCACTGTGTAGTTAGTTCACTTCCTCTGTTTTTTAGTTTTCAGTTACTGCTTAGCACAGAGCATCTATGTTGCTCGGACTCTTAAAAATGCCATCGGATGTGTGTCAGATCCTTCAAAAGCTATGCATTTTTGGATGATCCGACATGGGTGCGATAACATTTTGGGAGGGTCCGAGCAATATAGCAGAGCATTATGTTCTCTCTTGGTTTCGTTTTATGAAAAATAAGATAGGTTATTTTACCAAATAATTTAAAATTTGTGTGGCCATTTTAAGAAACCTACCCAAAAAAAAGACTAAAATAAAATATGTATAACAGAGTACATAACTAGAGCTAAGGCAAGTAAACACTGCAGCTACCATGAAACAAGCACTTGATGCTTGCTCACAAAACATTTAAAACTACAACTACCATGTATATATAATGTGTAATAGATGATATACTCAATTCTTCTCTTGCGCAATATACAAAGCTAAAATAGGATAAACAAACGCTAACAAAAATTAACAAAATGCAATTTACTCAATTTTTCAATTTCGACTTGAAATTTCAAAACATTCTTTGTCATTTCTCCAACAATTAAACCAATGCAAGAATTTGGAATGGAAAATCAAAGCTCTAAACTTTGAATGCCTAATAGCATTGAAAAAAGAATTACAATTATCTTTCATACTAAAATGTTCAATTAAAAAGAAGAACTATATAAGTTTCTTTGTAGAAAGAAGGAGCACTTACCGACCGAATCAAGCCAAGAACTATCAGATGTAGTGTTAAGCCCAACTGTAGAGACAGCGAAAAATTTTTCAATTTATTAAAGTACAAAAAAGAAGTGAACAAAAGGAGGAACCAAATAAAAAAATATAGAAACAGAAAGGTAAGAGAGATTGAGAAACCAGTTTTATAATTCATTTATTAGAAGACTGACTTGTAATTGAATCACCGATGTACTTTGAGATGGAAAATAAAAAACATAAATAAATGGAACCACCACGTAACTTGTTCTTTATAATACGCTGCATACTGTGCAATTGTTTGATGATGAATGAATCGAGCAAACTTCGTTCAGCTATTGCATGTTCGCGTAGTAGTGCTGGACAACAACAACACCAACAACAAGAGGGGCCGCCAATCAATAATGGAAAACAACTTTTCTAAGCTCTAGGCAATGTGTTGAATTATTTTATCCTCGTAACGTCTAATCAGTAAACAAAGAGAATTACAAACACGACTATCAAGTAAATACAAATACAACTATCAAGTAAATTGCAATTTTATTATTCTAGGGGCAACAATTAAATTGTACTTTTAACATCACAATAAGTCAATAGCCAAAAACAAATAGATCCAACTAAATGCTAACCCTCACCTTCCAGAAAATGAACTTTTTACCTTATACTCCATTGTAGTTCCTATAGCCATATACAAATATGTACCCTCAAACTTCTTAACTAAAAAAATCAGAAAACACCCAACATTCATCTCCACCCGAACATGAAAATTCGCATAGCAAATTACCAATTAATATACAAACGATAAATCATAGAAATAAAAAAAATTGACAACAGCAACAAAGGAAAAAAAAGATACGAAATTGAAAGGCATGAAAGAATTATTTGCTCACATGGGTCAATTTTCCTAGATTAATGTAAGCTCATTCATTCATGTTTCTACCAAATTAAACGAACAAGAAATTAATCAACGGTGCTTCTCAGAAACAATTGAAATTAGAATGGAATGAACTTTACCAATTGGAGCCCTAACTTTCGTTTTAGGGAAGCTAACTTATTCAAAGATCTGATTGGCATTTTGATGGCATTGGGAAAGAGAAGCGACAAGAGAAAACCTAAGTCGAATGGAAGTAAAGAGGAAAAATGAGTAAAAAGGGGAAATTTTTCCCGCTTCTGTTTTGGCTAAAACTTGTGAAAGAGGTCAGTTATTTTATTATTATTAGACAACAAAATATATAAAGTTGTGGCGAAATATAAGTATTTTAGAAACAATAGAAACTATTGTTGCTAATATATTTATATTTAAATTATTTTATAAATTCAAAATATATACCAACAAGATTAAAAGGTTTGGCAACGAGAAAAAGTTTGTTTTTAAAAATTTCATCATATGACAACAATAAAACTAAGTTGTTGCCAATCATTGAATTTAGCAACAATATTATATTTGTTGGTAAAAAGTTGTTGCCAATTCATGTTGAAAAGTCTAAATATTTTTCTACCAATTTGAATGGATATTGAAAAGTCTAAAGTTAACAAATCCTTCTCACTTGATATCGATTTTTTTTATAATATAAAATTGTATCAGCAATCAACGTATTACAAATCAACAACAAACAAATAATTTCACAGTATTCAATCGAATATTTTTGTACGATTATAAGTGTTTGCATGTAGAAGCGAAGTGAGTTTGATATAAAACATGATTGTGTGAATCATGAGCAAAGTAAGTGTATAATACACTATGATCAAAAGATTTGTGTTCCTAACAAATATTACAATACCTTAACGTACGTTTTTCAACGAATTTGTCATAGCATTGATGAAAAACAAAATTTAGACCTTTTATTAGCCGTAACTGATACATGATAATGAACATTTAACACGTTACATGTGATTAATTAGTGGCACTAAACGTAGTAACAGGCCATGTTTAGCCGTAATATGTATTTAGTTTTAATCATTCACCTATTGAACAAGAGTTTCATGTGGGAGAAATTGACTCGAGAAAATATTAGCCTAAATACATTTTGTGTTAATTACATCAGAGGTGAAAACACATAGGTATTAAATTATTGAACTATGAGTTAGTGATTTAAGTTTCCGCACAAACAAGGCTAGAATAATATATCAACAATTTCTGAAATTTGATAGTATATTTTATTTAGACGTTCAAATTATAATATGTTTTAATTGAGGATGTAGATACATGATAAAGTATTTTTATTAGATATTTTTTACTCAAATTTTGAAAAAGTTTTAGCATATGTTCTCATTTCTCAAACACTCATTACGTGGATAAAGTTAATCATATAAAATATGCTACCTCTTTAATTATACGCATCAACTTCAATAGAAATAATCATGAAGTTTTTAGGTTGATTAAGGTTAATTTGTATAATTAAAGAACGTGATATATTTTATGTGGTTAACTTTTCTAGGTAAGAAACGTTTTAAAAACATGCACATGAGTTTTTTTTTAAAATTCGAGCTAGGAGTTATGATGAATACTTTTTTTATGTCTTCAACTATCATCAATTGATATAAACCACAGTTCGAAGATATAAATGAGAAATACTGACCAATTTAAAGGATTATCGATTTATTAATTCTGTCTAAAAGAATATCTAGATGAAAGTGCAGCAAGTTTATTCCACGTTGAAAAAAGATACAGAGTTTATAGGTTTCACGTATTTTTTTCTATATAGATTATTATATGCGGATTCAAAACTTGAAATCGAAATTCATAGAATATTACTATTTAATATACTCATAGTTGGAAATATATGTTGTATTGCTTGTATCCATCATAAATTTTTTACACGTCTGCCAATCCTATCTTCCCTTGGGCATAATTTGGCTAGTGCTCAATTCATCAGTACTATATACTTGATGGCAAGTAGAGGTTTCAAAATGAATCTAAACATAGGTAACCTGCCCAATCCGTCTAGAATTTTAAGGGTTGGGCTCATGATCATTTGAGTTGGGTTCAATCTCAACCCATTTTAAGAGAATCCTCTATTGAGCCCAATTCAATCTCCAATTTCAACCCGTTTTAAGATTCTTTATTTGCATTGATGTAATGTATGTTCCTATATTAAAGATATGAATTACTATATATTTAATATCTTTTAGGATTTATATATCCATTTGTAACTTTTTAAAATAAAAAAAAACTTGAGTTGAAATTCAAATTGTGTTTATAAAAGTTAAATATCAATATGTTAAAATTATTGAGATTAAGCGGGTCAAGACCCTACCCGCTTTTTAGCCCATTTGAGCCCAAAGTAAACTTGGGCGGGTCAAGACCTAGCCCGATATTTATTCAACCCATTTTAATATCTCAAATTTCAACGCAACCCACCCATTTGACACCCCTAATGGCATGACACTATTTTGACATGTATAAAGTATACTAAGTCAAGTGCTAACAGTCGTGGAATCAGAAATTTTGTGAAGGATCTGTGTATAAATTTTCTTCTTGATTATGTTAAAAGCGAGCAAATTTAATATACACTTATAATATCAAATATTTAATTTGTGTACGCCACCTAATTTTTCAACAAAGAATGTGCATCGAACAATCTTTCGCTTAAGGTGGCTCCACCAATGAGTACTAATTAAATCGTGATTCAAATATCCCTAGACCCAAATCCTCAAATAAAGTACTTTATCCTCCTGTCTTTTCCCACTTTTTGAGAATTAATAAATAAAATGATAATTTTACTATAAATCATTTTGAATTATTATAAGTCATCTTACTCATTGAAAAAGATTAGTACTTGTACTTAATAATCAAAGTAAAATACACATAAAACAATAAAATATGTTTTGAGTTTTAAACTGGAAAAATAATTATGAATATTTATTTTTAGTATAATAGACACACTATAAAAAATAAAAGATCTAACAGTATTTATTTTGCGGTAATAATATAATTGTCACTTGTCGATACATATTATATTTAGTAGCAATAATAAATAAGAGTATTAATAACCAGGCCTCATGGATGGCGAAAAAAAATCCTAAATGCAAAGAAGTATTGGATGCTATTGGCTGGACTGAACCAGAATTGATGAGGCAAACTAGCTTTTCTATCAAGAAGGTTTGTGTTCTCATGGGGAATGTAACACCTAAAGTGAATTGGAGGAGACTTATATGTAACAACTAGGGATGTTCAATGTGGATATTCATATTACAAATTGCTATCTTGGAGAGGTTGCTTACTAGAGATCGATTAATGCAATGGGGTGCATTGGATTTAGCGTCATGTCCTCTTTGTAACCAGGTTAAGGAGAGTCATAACCATTTGTTCTTTGAATGTACTTACTCAGGGTGGGTATGGAGCTTTCTGCTACAATGGCAGGGTATTCCTAGAGGTCCTCGTACTTGGTGGGAGGAGAAAAAAATGGGCAATTACACATGCAATTGGACATAGTATACAAGCAGAGATATATCGGATGAGTCTAGCTGGAACTATATACCATATTTGGCTTGAGAGGAACTCCGGGGTGTTTTTCGAAGGCCAGAAATAGGCGGGAACCATGGTAAGACAAATTATCCAGGAGATCCATGTTCGAGGTTCCATGAAGATCAAGCTAGCAAAGAAGTTAGATACTATGAATTTCTATCCAAAAGATCGTCAACCTTTGTAATTGTAGGAAAGGTTGTTACTCAATTGTGAGGCTTGATGCTCCAACTGATCAAGAGTTTTATACCAAAAAAATTATTATGTTTTCATATTGTTAAAAAATAAATTTTATTATTGTTAAGAATATCACATTTTGAAGTCAGTTTTCAATTAATAAAAAAAATTGTCATATTAAAAACATTATTGTTTTTGTATTTATCTAGTTTATCATGTCAAGAGAAAGATAAAAAGAATTTTTTTTATTTTTACTTTTAGTATTAACTATCCATTCTAAATTATTTCTCATTTTTAGTTAAACATATCAAGAGATAGACAATTAAATTTTCTATAATTACGCTTAACATTAATTATTTATTCTAAAATCATTTCTCAAATCATTCCTTCTTTAAGTTACAAAGAATTGTTCATTTTTACTAGTTTACATTAGAAAATCAAGAGATAATTAAAGAAAGAATGATTAGAGAAATGATTAGAATAAATAATTAATGTTAAACGTAATAATAGAAAAATAAATTATTTTTGTTTTGATATGCTAAAATGAACAACTAAAAATGAAAAATAATTTAGAATGAATAGTTAATACTAAAAGTAAAAATAAAATCCCTTTTTATATTTCTCTTGATATGATAAAATAGATAAATACAAATGCAACTTTATATTTAATATAATAAATAAATAAAAGTAAACGGAGTTAAAAATGTGACAACAACAATAAAAATTGTCACGACCCAAAACCGGGTGTGATGGCACTTGTCCTATCCCACCAGGACAAGTCAGCCTAAAACCCAACAAGCGAAAAAGACATAAATAAAGAAGAGAAATAATCAAGCGGAAGTCTTTCAACTTAAACAAAACCAACCCAAGACTGGTTGTCACATGTATAAGCCGCTAATACAAAAGTTAAATAGATAAGTATAAGTCTCAATAGCTTTGTGTCTCAAATAGAACAAGTATAGAAAAAGGATCTAGAGGGATCGCCGACATCGAACAGCTACCTCTCAAGTATCCACAGAAGCCTCGTGAGAAAGAAGAGAGATCCAAATCACGGTCCGGGCTCGCAACCTACACAGGTGTAGAAGCAAGGATGAGTACCAAAAACATGGTACCAGCAAGTCAACCAATAAAACAAGGTCAACCTAACTAAACTCACGAACCCCTTTTCTCCCAACTGAACCTCCACAACTACAATCGGCACAGAAATCAGCCCAACCTAGAGTACACAGTTCATATCGCACATAGATCAACAACAGCCCACAAATATCAACAATAGAACACATAAGCATCAAATACATCAAATACAGTGCTACGGGACATAAACACAACTCCACAATGTCAAGAAAAGGGACAATGAAATGCAATGCAATGTGAAGTAGCATGATGCATGGCTGTCCTATGATACACATCCGCTGAATCTCAGACCGGAACCCATGGGGGCCACACATGGACCATGTATCAGCCGGAACCATTTCCCATCGGCATAATCATCACTCGCCGGAACCATTTCCCATCAGCATAATCATCACTTGCCGGAACTATTTTCCATCGACATAATCATCAAAGTGTCTCACCATAGTGTTTCAGAACCAATGCACATAAGCATGTTCACACAAATACTGAGAAAACGATAGTTTCACAATCACAAAGTAATTCATAACAATGCAAATCACTTCACACTATCAATAATATATCAACATCAATGGCCACATCATGTACGAAAAGATCAATTGCCTAGTCTCCATTTCTCTAATCTGTTATCACAAGTAAGATCAATTGCTAGGCAAGATATTCAAGTCTAGTCCCATAGTTCAAAATGAGCAAAAGACATATTCATCAATTTCACGATTTCATCAAGGCTTTCATCGCACTTTTCCAATCACAACACACAAGATCACTACAACTCCACTTAGTTCACAACCTTAGCACATAAGCCATTTTATTACCACATCGATCAAATTAGATTGATTTCATACAAGATTTCATCCCATTACTCCCCAACTCAATCAAGGAAGAAATTTAAAATTTAATAAGGTTCACAAAGTTTTAAATGTCCACTTAAGTACCTTAATCAAAACACGCTCAAACCACAACCGGAGCTTTTTCTTTCCGAGAGCAATCCAAAGCACCACAATCTACTCAAAATATGAACCACAATCACAATCCGGAGCTAACAATGCCCAAAAATACGAAATTCAAAAAGAAGAGGTAAAACAACCAAAAACTCTAATTTCGAAAACGAAATTTCTTACATGAAAAGGTCCCTCAAGGCATTAGAAATTCGTTAGAGAAAACCATTTGAAAAACGAAGTTCAAATCAGTCCATAATTTCCATTTTATCAAAAATTCAGAGTTCTATCACAACCCCCAAAATCTCATTTTAAAAACCCAATTTCCAAGCTAAAATCATGTTTACAACAATGGGTAATCAGAGCTTAGGGTTAAAATCACTTACCCACACTGATTCACAAGAAATTCCTATTCAAAAATCGCCCAAGAGAGTTCCAAAATGACGAAAATGGAGGAAATGAGCAAAATCCCAACTTAACACTGTTCAGGTCAAAAATGACCTCCGCAAACGTGGCTGACTTAGCCCGCGAATGCGGAGACCAGCAATACAGTACTCCGCGAATGTAGAACCCTCCCTCCGCGAATGCGGGCATCACTCCGCGAACGCGGAGACCAAACAGATCCACCTCCACAAATGCGCCAGTGACCCTCAGCGTACGCGGAGGTCAAAATATAGGCACCAGATAACAGCAATTTCAACAATTCAATAAGTCTTCGAATGGACCCTCGGGATTCGTTCGGAATCCCATGCTCACAAACCAGATATGCAGCCCTACTAAATTCGACGTTTCGGACTCAATGGAACCGTCAGAATTTGGATTTGAGGTCCCCTTGACGCGAAACCCGATAAAGCACAACGAAACTAACTTAAGCTTCAAAAACTCAAAACAAACTCGGGACCTCTAAAAATTCAACCAAGGCCATCCCTAGGCCTAAAATCATCCCCCGAATCCAACGGAGTTGTCGGAATCCACATCCGAGCATCAGATCTCCGAATATTGACCAAAGTCAACCCTATGATCAAAATTTCACCATTTTTCCAACTTTAGACCTCAAATCCACGATACAGCCCCAAAACTAATTCCATCAACTCTCCTAGACCAATTTCCACATTCCAGAACTGATGGAATCGACAGAAATTCCATCCGAGTCTCGAAACTCCAAAAGACCTCAAAAACCACACTTTTACCACTTAAACCTTTAACATTCAAAATTTTCCAAAAACCACAACTAAACAAGAATTTTCGCAAAACTAACATCGGATATCAAGTAAACATGACTCGGGGCAACTCTCGGGAGGGATAAAACAGTCATATTACAAAAATTACCAAAAAAAGACCTTTAGGGTAATTACATTATCCACCACTAAAAACCATGTTCGTCCTCGAACATAAAGTAAAAGAAAGTATCTGAAACCTCGAAAAGCTGAGGATATCTGGCACGCATGTCAGACTCGGACTCCTAGGTAGTCTCTCCAACTGAACGGTGATCCCACTGCACCTTCGCTGAAGCAATCTCCTTGGTCCTAAGCTTACGGACCTGTCTATCAAAAATAGTTGTAGGGTCCTCCTCATAAGTCAAATCAGGACTCAACTCCACCGAACCGAGTGTAATCACATGCGACTTATCCGGGATGTACTTCCGAAGCAATGATACATGAAACACATGATACATGACTGACAAGCTAGGTGGTAAGGCCAACTTATAAGCCACCTCTCCTACTCGGAGCAAAATCTCAAAATGACCAATGAATCTAGGGCTAAGCTTGCCCTTCTTTCCGAACTGCATAACACCCTTCATAGGTGATACTCGTAGCCAAACATGATCACCCTTCATGAACACCAAGTCTCGAACTCTCCGATCTGAGTAACTCTTCTACCGACTCTGAGCAGTCAAAAGCCTACTCTGAATCAAACGAACCTGATCCATGGCATCTCTAAGCAAGTCAGTGTCTAAGGAATCCATCTCTACCGAATCAAACCATCCAATCGGTGATCTACACCGTCTGCCATACAATGCCTCAAACTGGGCCATCTGAATATCGGAATGATAGTTGCTGTTGTAGGCAAACTCTGCTAGGGGCAAGTGCTGATCCCATCTAGCACCAAAGTCAATCACACAAGCACGAAGCATGTCCTCAAGCACGTGAATAGTCTGCTCGGACTGACCATCTGTCTGAGGGTGAAATGCTATACTCATATCCAACTGAGTACCCAACCCATGTTGTAAGGCCCTCTAGAAGTGCGAAGTAAATAAGGAACCCTAATCCGATACTATAGATATCAGCACCCCATGAAGCCTAACAATCTAACTTATGTAGAGCTGGGCCAACTTCTCCGCTGTATACTTCACCCGAACTAGAATAAAATAAGCGGACTTAGTCAGCCTATCAACAATCACCCAAATAGAGTCTTAACCACCCACGGTGGTAGGTAAATCCACAACAAAGTCCATAGTGATCCGCTCCCACTTCCAAGTAGGAATAGGCATCCTCTGAAACACACCTCTGGGCTGCTGGTGCTCACACTTGACCTATTGACAGGTCAAACATCTAGATACGAAGTCTGCGATATCCCTCTTCATACCACACCACCAGTAATGCTAACTTAGATCATGATACATCTTTGTTGTCCCCGGATGGATAGAATATCTAGAACAATGGGCCTCCTCTAGAATCAGTCTAACAAGCTCGCCTACCTTGGGCACACAAATCCGGCCTCCAATCCTCAAAACTCCATCAGAGTCAAGTGCAGTATCCTTGTCTTTACCTCTCATCACCTTGTCTCGAATGAGACACAACTTCTCATCCTGAAACTGGCACTCACGAATCTGCTCAATTAAGGTAGAACGGGCCTCAATGAATGCAATCAAACCACCGCTCTCCTTAGAAACCTGCAACCTGACAAAGCTGTTGGCTAACCTCTGAACATCTCTAGCGAAGGGGCCTTATATCTACACTGATCGCGGCGAGATTCCCCATACTAGGAGTCTTCCTACTCAAAGCAACAACAACCACACTAGCCTACCCAGGATGATATAAGATAGTCATATCGTAGTCCTTCAGTAACTCAAGTCATCTATGATGTCTCAAATTCAGATCCCTTTGACTAAAGATGTACTGAAGACTCCGATGATTTGTGAAGATCTCACAACGAACCCCATACAAATAATGCCGCCATAGCTTAAGCATAAACACCACCGCTGCAAGCTCTAGATCGTGAGAAGGATAATTCTTCTCATGTGCCTTCAACTGTCTAGAAGCATAGGCAATAACCTTCCCTTTCTGCATCAATACACCTCACAAACCAACTCCGGAGGCATCACAATATACGGTAAAGCTCACACCCTCCTCGGGCAAGGTCAACAAAGTCTTGAGCTTTTGAAAGCTCACCTCACACTCATCGGACTAATGAAAATCCATAGTCTTCTGAGTCAATCTAGTCAATGGCGCTGCAATGCTGGAGAAACCCTGCACAAACCGCCGATAGTAGCCTGCTAACCCCACGAAACTCCAAATCTCAGTTGGAGAAGTTGGTTTCGTCCAACCCTTAACTGCCTCAATCTTGGCCGGATTAACCCTAACACCCTCCTTGGACACCACGTGTCCCAAGAATGCCACAAACTCGAGCCAAAACTCACACTTGGAGAACTTGGCATACAACTTGTGCTCCCTCAAAGTTTGAAGCACCAATTTCAAGTGACAGACATTATACTCTTCGGTCCGAGAATATATCAGAATGTCATCAATGAACACGATCACGAAGGAATACAGGTACGGACGAAACACTCCGTTCATCAACTCCATAAACATCGCAGGGGTGTTAGTCAGCCCAAAAGACATCACTAAGAACTCGTAATGGCCATAACGAGTCCAAAAAGCTGCCTTAGGAATATCCGATGGCCTAATCTTCAACTGGTGATAGTCGAACCTCAAGTCAATCTTAGAAAACAATGCCGCACCCTGAAGCTAATCAAACAAATCATCAATGCGAGAAAGAGGATACTTGTTCTTAACAGCTACCATGTCCAACTGCCTATAATCAATGCACATCCTCATAGAGCCATGTTTCCTCTTAACAAAGAGAACTGGTGTTCCCCCAGGTGACACACTAGGGCGAATAAACCCCTTGCTCAACAAGTCCTGCAGCTGGTCCTTCAACTCAGTTGGAGCCATACGATATGGAGCAATAGAGATGGGCTTAGTGCCCGGCTCCAAGTCAATAGCAAAATCAATATCCCGGTCAGGAGGAAGATCAGTAGGACATACATTAGCAAACTCGTGAACCACGGAAATGGACTCCATGGGAGGTGGCTCAACACTGGTATCCCGAATAAAAGTCAAATAAGACAAACACCCTCTATCAATCAACCTATGGGCTCGAATGTAGGAGATAACCTTACTAGGGTATGAACCCTCTGGTACCCTTCCACTCTACCCTTGGAACACCAGGCATCACTAAAGTGACAATCTTAGCATGACAGTCAAGGATCGCATGATAGAGAGAAAGTTAATCCATACCCCAATATCACATCAAAATCTACCATCCCTAGAATAATCAAGTCTACTCAAGTGTCGTACCCCGCCAAAGAAATAGGACAGAGTCTTTAATCCAAAGCAAACACTCAGTCACCAAAATGAAGAAATAACAAAACAGTATACTCTAGCACAATACATGCATTTTGACAATCTAAAAGACATTCACAACCTCTGCTTCCAAACTCTAAGAGAGAAAAGGAGCTTGATACATGACTAGATGCTAAGAAGTTCCTTGCACAGACATCAAGCTTTTTCAAAGTTTTCTTCACAGGATGGTGCAAGAACAAGAAATCATCACGCCACAAGTACAACACCTCTCCATCCTCCAAAACTTTCACAATATAAATTATTTCATTGCCCAACCAATCGTTGCATTCAGAAGAAATGTTTATGACAATCTCTTTAACCCATGAGCTTGTAACTCCGTACGTGACTAAATTAGGCCAATTTCTTACCCCTTGTGCCTCAAGAAGGATGATATATTCTCTAGTTGTTGGATTGAGGAAGTAGATACTATAAACATCATTGGAGAAGTAATGATTAAAACAAACGAAATCATCAACATTTGGATTATGATCAAAGTTATCGACTACGAATTTCAACAACTTTTAAGGTGTTGGGAGATGCTCAACGTGACAGTTTCGTAAATTCGGAATCTATGTATCTAATTTGATTTAATTTTGATAACTGAAAAATCAATTAAATTGATATAATTTTAATTTTAATCAACAATCGACACCGTTCAATCTATTGATGAAATTTCTCCTCTTCTCCTCGGCCAATCTATTACAAGCTAATAATGGTCCTTTGAATTTCATCTCCCAAATCGATAAACTGATAGAGGAGAACAAAGTTTCAGATAAAGAAAAAGGAGTACATTTTCCATGTTCAATCATTCCGTAATTCCCGGTAAATTTTCATGATTTCAAATGTTGCTGATTACTCCCTCCCTCTATTTTATATTAACTGAATTTGTGAGAAACTACACATTTATTTAAACCATATAAATTAACTTTGCAAAATAATGCAATTCATCTCTTTGAAAATATTAAACTTTATTAAAGAAAAGAGTAAATATGAAAAAAAAATTGAAATATTCAAACTTTCAATTATTTGAAATAATAAAAAAAAGCTCAAAAATTGAGTTAACATAGAATAGTGAGAGTATGATTTAGAGGCTCAGATCTGCAAAGAGATGGGGCGAAAGAGAGGCGACCACGCCATGGCTGCAAAATCAGCAGTTCTCTGATGATTTGCCAAGCCAAGATACGGATCGGATAGTCTCCATCCCCGATCCAGTTAGCCCAGAATTCGAAGAAATCATCATCACCGCCTCCAATTTTATGTATCAAAAATGAGAAAATCAACCAGAGAGTAACAGAGACAAAAAAAAACCAGATTATTGGCAAGTTGAGGAATATAGTAGTATATGTATGTTTGCCATTTCAATGATCCAGTAATTTCCCAGAAATTAACATGAATCCAAGGGTTGTTGCTTCTTTTTTTTTTTGGGGAAAAAATCATTGGCTAAACAAGAGAGGGGCAACCATCCTTGTAAAGAAATTCCAAAACCAAATAACTTTCCAGTTTTTCACCTCTGAGTTTTCCTTGTTATATACACAAAACTGTTTCACGGAAGAATCTAGATGGGTTATGTGGCAATGTTTGAGATAAAATATGTTGGTTACATCTGTATTTGGATCAAATTTCAAGTTATTCGTCTGACTCAGTGAACAGCATGTGGGACATGACAACTTGTCCCCCATTATTATTCTAGTAATTTTTGAGATAAGTGGTGTTAAGAAGTCTTGTGTCGTAAATGATGAGAGAGAACTTGGTCTCTTTATATGGATTTAGACAAAGAAAATTATGAGTTAATTTTTAGAATTGAGTTAAGCTCAATATCCATCTTTACATGATATCATAGTTAAATTCATCCTAATTTGTTGTTGGGTTCCATATTATATTGTCTATGCTCCAATAAATGAGGTCTAGATGTGCACGAGAGTGTTAAAAAGTCTCACATTAAAAAAAGGAAAAACTGCCTAGCTAGACATACATTACTACCATATATACTAAACTTACCTCTATTTTCAAACAATTACATATATTACCACTTTTAATATTTTATACCATATATTTAAAAAGATATAATTAGATACACACATCCTTTAAAACTAGGATTGATTAATTATCTTTACATTTAAACACCACAATTAATGATCCAATTAACATTTTCTTTCTCTCTCATTAACCGTCCCATTCTGTCAATCTCATTAGCTAATAGTATCTCTCCTCACCCCACCGCCCACATCCTTCATGCCCCCCACGAGCAAAAAGGCAAGTGCCGTCAACGATTTCAATGGTTGTATGAGCAAAAAGCTCAGCAAGAATGGAGAAAAGTTGAGCATGTCAATTAAAATACATCTAATCGTTAAGTGCATTTGTCTATCGTGATGACGCAATTGAGTGTTCATTCAATCCAATATCCGATCGTGAACAAAAGCAAAAAGTACGAAGTACGAGAGATACACAAAAGAAACTATATTAGATTCGTAGAAGAATAGTTCGGATACATAGAATGAACAAATTAGATACATCTAATCATTAGCTATATATCAGATACATAGAATAACAATTTAGATACACAGAATGAACATATAAGATACACATAAATTTGATTTTTTGAAATTTTCTGAAGTTTTTAAACCCATGATTTTTATCCTTAATTTATGTCTTTCAGTTACATTCCTTATTTAAGTACACTTAATTATATGTATCTAAGTAATATATATCTGAGATATATGTATCTAAATGTGCCAGATACATGTATCCAAGGTGTGAATTATGGTAGGATTAGTAATATTGCAAACTCATGGGAAAAGAGGTAATTAGCTCTTAAACTAGTGGGATTTGTGTTGTTTACCCTTAAAAAAAACATGGGAAGTTGGTCTCATTATATAGATTTGGACAATCCTCTCTTCATGAATTAGCTTTTAGGGTTGCGTTAGGCTTAGAATTCATCTTTACATAATATGAGAGTCAGACTCATCCCATCATAATTTGTTGTTGAGCCTTTATATTATATTATTATTCACGCTCCTGAGAAGTCATAAGGGATGGATAATTGGTTTTTTTTATTTCTAAAAATTTGATGATATATTTGGGATTTTTTTCTATTTAAAATAATAAGACTATCAAAATTGACACATCATCTTTTACTATGGATCAGATAAGGAGAAAATATTAGCAGCAACTTAGAAGCAAAACTCATTCATTACATTACCTTTGACTATCGATCAAAAATAGTTTCCTTTTGATTGCATTGCAGTATTTCTCTCTCAGCCCTGCTATGTTATTTTCTGAAAATTTCACTGCTACAAAACGGCAGGATCCATTCCAACTCTTTTTTAAAATGTTCCTTGTATTAAATTGTCCACACACTTGATGTCCAGTCTTAAGCGTGAGGGTGTGTGAAGAGCGATACATGCATCTAAAAGACCTTCACAACCTCTGCTTCAAAATTCTTGAGAGAGAAAGAGCTTGATACATGGGCAGATGCCAAGAAGTTCCCTTCACAGACATCAAGCATTTTCAAAATTCTCTTCACAGGATGATGCAAGAACAAGAAATCGTCGCGCCACAAGAACAGCACTTGTCCATCATCCAAAACTTTCAACAGATGAATCATTTCATAGCACAACCAATCGTTGCATTCAGGAGCTATGTTTATGACAATCTCTTTAACCCATCAATTCGTAACTCCATATTCTTTCATCACCCATACCTCAAAATGAGTATCTGCTTATTATCACACACACATAAACAACGTCCAAAACTCCCAAACTTCATAAATTTGGACAATTTCCCTCAGTGTACCCTGGAGCCGTTGGGAATGATTCAAACAACTCATTCTCCAAATTAAACGAACATATTAACTCATTTCGATTAGCATCAGAAACCAACCAATGAAGCTTTCGATAGAGATTCACCCCATATGCCCTGCATCCAAAACAGAACATAACATGTCCTGCACAACTTCTCCAATACCCTTTGCCAATTGTGTAAACTTGAGCTTCAGACTTGTAATAATGAAAACCATTAGTATCTGTTGGGATATATACTATTAACCATATGTTAGGATATAGTATTTATTCAGTTTTAATAGATCATATATTCGTTTATGATGTATGTTTACTTATATAGTAGATGATTTAGTGTATAGAGTTTTAGCTTATACACAGATGACTAAATCATCAGTTCTTATAAGTATAAAGTTTTTTGTTCACAATCTAAGATGAAAATTGGGCATGCCATCGGTACGATTGTAACACAAGATTATATATATTTTATCTTGATTATGGGAATGGTATAGTTCCAACTTCTTGTGCTAGTGCATTTTGTATGTACTGGACGGGGCCAAGTAGAGATAGTTGTTTTAGACTGACTGACAAAAGCATATTCTCTAAACTATTAAATGTACTTATATTCTTAATCATGATATAATTATTATGATCTGTATATGTTAATTATCGTTTTAATTTATTAAAAGGTGAGATTCTGAGATGAGTCAATATGCCTGATAAATTGAATGATAATAATATATATTGGTGAAATAATAAGTTAGTTGACGGAATCCATGTCTCGATATAGAGATTGATGATATGCTTTTTTGAGAAGCTTGTAAGTTTTCATCATGTCAAACCTTGCAATTGGATTTATGAATCCGACACATGAAATAAGTAAAGCAGTGCTCTAAAGGAAGTTAATCTTTGAATTAAATTCGTCAGTAATATAATTTATTGATTAGTATCTGTAATCTTAACATGAGGAATTACATAAGTGTTTAATGGAGAATTTCGAAATATAAATAGAGGAGTGCAATTACGAATTTCTAGTGGAATGATTTATAATTTATTATGGTAAGAATAATTCAAATTATTTATTTTGAATTATTTCCATAATAGGAAGCCTCAGTAATTAATTTTGTGGTCCCTACCGTGCCCATATTTAACTAGAACTCTGAATTCTATTATAAGGGAAAAGGGGAGAAGTATATGTCTTTCTCTATTATAAGGAAAGAGAGAAGTACATGTCTTTTTCTATTCTAAGGAAAGGGAGAAGTATATGTCTTTCTATATTCTAAGTAAAGGGAGAAGTACATGTCTTTTTCTTCTCCTCCTTGGACTAGGAAGAAATCTCTATAAATAGGGATTCTTCTAAACCTTGAACAGATAAAAGTTTTCTATACAATACTTGCCCACCCAAGTATTGAGAGAGTTCGGTTGTGAACTTGGGATCACTATAGAAGACCGCAAAACTATCGTCCAGTTTGTGGACTAGCTTGTGGATTCGCTTGAAGGTATCTGTTCACGCTTCAAGAGGTAATTCTTGAATTAAATTTCAGAAAGTTTATGTGCTCTAGCATGATTCTATGTGTTATAGCATAAACTATGGATTATCTATTATTCATGTAAGTTGTATGATTCTGGTATGCTTCCGCTGTGCATATAATTTTCCAACAATTGGTAACAGAGTCATGCTTACATCTTTATAGATAATTAAAGTATATGTCATGAGAAATTTTTTTCACGAGAAATGTGAAAAGTTTATGAAGTGTTAGTGGCAATTTTGGTTTCAAAATAGCTTTACAAATTCATAAAATTCACGAGTTTTGATTGGTATATTGTTGAAAACAAAGACAAAAAAAGGAAATGGTGGCAGTGACCTATTTTTCTTAATTCGTTTTCCGTGAAAAGAAAATCAAGTGTCCAATTTTTGTTCACGTAGTATGTGGCAGTAAGAACTTCTGCACATGTAATTGATTTTTTATTTTTCTTATCGGCGGCTAATTGCAAATTTTTTTTAGGGTTGTTTCTTATTAATCCATCAAATTTGCAAATCTTGATAAAAAAGGGAATCATAGAGGTTGTTGATGAATAAATTATCATTGAACTGATTGTGAAGTATTTTTTAACTTTATAATATTTGTTCTTGATTGATTGTTGATTTCAAGAGTCTCTATTCAGGTCAATTGGATTTTATTCAATAATTATTTGAGCATATTATTCATTACATATGTATCAATTTGTATAAATTAAGATTTTTGTGATTAATAAATAGTTATCACTTAAGTGATTTATTTATTTGAAATCGTTGAAAATTCTTTAAACTTTATACATGGGTGATAATATATATTGCAATACATGAATTGAGAATTATGATTAATAAATAGGATTCACTAAAATGGTCTATTTATTTGAGTCATTAGAACATCATCAATGAATCATGTATAAATTATTCTAAGTGAATATTAGTGGTAAATATTTATTTACGTAAATGGTGATTTACCTTAAAATACTAGCAATGCTTAATTAATTCATGAGAAGAGATATCGAGGTTTTCACTCAAAAGAGAGAAACATAATATCTTGGATTCTCAAGTGTATTAATTTAGAGAATAATTTGCTATAAGAAGGTATTGAGTGTCTTAGCCAAAGGTGGGACACAATAATGTATGTTTCATGCTCATGAGATAATTATAAAAAGAGAATGAAAATCTGAATCAAGTTATTTTAATATTTAACTATGTCTAAAATGATTATTTTTCAAATTTGGTCATAGTTTAGTTGGTCATGAATTTTTTGATCTCTAATAGACTTGAAATTTGATGGTTCCATCGAAAATTATTTAGATGAGTTGTAGTTAGTTTATCGGATTAAAATTTGATTTGAATATGATAAGGTCACTCTTTATGTCAGTTATATTTATGTTAAATTTGGAACATGATTACACATTATGATTTAACATGAATTGATATATGATAAAGATATAGATCTGATTATCGTTCCTTAAATCATTTGAATCTGAATTTGATCATAGCTTTGGAGATAAATATTATTTTTGAACTCTGATTGATCTGAAATTCAGTAGGTTCATCAGAAACGATCAAATTAAAAATATTCATAGCTATGAAGTGATTTGGCAATTTGAGGTCGTTTAGATAATTCTTTTTTGATATTTTTTGTATCTTGAAAATTAATTTTAACGAAAAATTACTCGAGTATGATATAGTGGTGATAGAGTTTGTTCTCTATGGGCTTCATGACTAAATTCTAGTGAAGTATTAAGTTCATGTGTTGGCTTAGAACTTCCTCCATATCGGATGAAATTAATACAAGTCACTAGATTTAATCTCTAGTTTTGATAATCTGTATTGACTCTCCCTATCTGATTAATATATGATTAGATCAATGGATCTAGGGATGATGATATTCACTTGATTTAAATTAACAATATACTCTCCATCTGAGTTAGTTGTTGTTTTAAATTTACTGGAGTGAATATCGGACACCATATATGTAGCATGAGTGGTTATTTTTTCATTAAAATTTATCGTTCAAAATGCATGGATATCTATGAGGCGTGTTTTGAATTTTAATATTCAATGTATACATAAACATGCTGATTTTTGGAAAATAGTACTCAGATAATGTAAATAATTTTTAGAATTTTGTTCTTTATTCTTGATTCGTGTATCTATTTCACGAATGATGATATATGATAAGAGTTATTGAACGGAAAAGTCTTAAATCCTAATTTGGCCAAACAACATTTTCAACCAAATTGATCATAGTTTTGGAATTCGGAAAAAAAAGGATCTGATTGATCTGGAATTTGGTATATTCATAAGAACGACCTAGTAAGAAATATTTTTTTTGGGATCCTTATATGAGTTTTTGGTCATATTTGGTTATAGGGATCCCTCCCTTCATTGCCAAGATTAAATAATAGTGAAACATTAGTTTCATGTGATGGCTTAGACCTTTCTCCATATTGGATAAAATTAATACAAGTCACTATGTATTTAATCGCTAGTTTTGATGATCTGTATTAACTCTCCTGAACTGAGTAATATATGATTGGATCAATGCAACTAGATGATTTTCACTTGACTTAAACTAACAATAGACTTTCTATCTGAGTTAGGTCTGTATAAGTTTATGGAGTGAATAATCGGTCATTGTACACGTATATTGCATGAGTAGTTCTCCAATCTCATCCATTGGCTATTCGAGATCCATGGATATATATGTATAAATGAGCCCTGAATTTTTTTATTTAGGATTATTCGACATATTATGATCTATTTAATATATTGTATTTCAAATTCTCAATAGACTTTGCAGACCCACTTAGTACTACTCAAGAATTTCTTTCGATAGAGATAAGATATTAATTCAAAGAATGCATTGTACATGTACCTTATGTTAAAAGGAATTATTTTCAGTTTCTAACTAGATAAGAGATAGATACTTAATATGTTTCTCTTATAACTCTCCTATTATTGAGTTTGATGAATATGTTTTATCTCTTGTGGTATATTGATGCGTGGATTTTTTATTAGTATTATCTCTCATGAATTGAATAATATTAATCTATCTCATAAGAGAAAATATCTTTTAAATTGAATGAAACTTATCTGTACACTAGTGTCTAAGTCATTTATTCTGGATAGAACTTCGAGGTTGGTTAAAGGATGGACATAACGGTTCATTGAAAGTGAAGTCACTACCAACATATGTGTCCTGTTAGAAGGACAAATGACTAAGAGACCTTTCCTCTTAAAAAGGAAATAGAGGTAATGATAAGTTAGAATTAATATATTCTGATTTGTGCGGTAAATGAACATTCAGGCAAGAGGTGAATTTGAGTATTCTGAAATTTTTAGAAGGTTACTCATGATATGAACATATATTTTTGATGTTTTGTAAGTTTGAATGTCTTGATAAACTCAAAATATTTAAGACAAATGAAAATAGCATCTTCAAAAATATATGAAGTCACTACAATCTAATTGTAGTGACGTGTACCTCTCTGCAGAGCTGATGAGTCACTTATCTGATAGAATAATTTCATTTCAATTGTCTACACCAAATACTCTATAATAGATTGGTGTAAAAGAGAAAATAAATAGACTCTTATAAAGATGATAAGATTAATGATTGGCTTATTTGTTGTTGTTTTGCTTCTTTTGGGATATGTTCTAAGAACTACATATCACATTTGAATTCAATTCCTTTCACATCAGTACATTGGACAACTATAGAACTAGTGTGGATTTGACGTAAGTCTAATCTGTGACATGTTTAGGTATCTAGAATTGTCTAGCACATGTGCTGGGAGGGAGAATGAATGCGTGTGCGTTTTTGGATATCCAAAAAGAATGAAAGAAGGTTTATTTTATGTCCTAAAGAAAATAAGGCAATTGTTAAGACAACTGTCGGATTTCTAGAAAAGAACCATTTAGTAAACTATGTTCCTAGAAGTAAACTAGATTTATCGGAACTGAACAAAGAAATAACAAATGAGTCAATTGTAAATTCGGACGCTCAAGAACATCTAATTGTTATGTCATAATAGACGTTCCATTGCATTTAAGTAGTGGGAGAAACGTTACTAAACTAGACGTTGCTGGATGGAGATGTTGAATGTGACAGTTTTGTAAATTCGGAATCTAAGGTTGGATTTAGAAAAGATTTGGAGACACGTTTTTTTTTTTAAATTACGTAATACTATATCTGATAATTGCTGAGTTTGTCAACACGTATGGAAGAATTTTCCACATAAATCTTATCTCTCTATCGTTCAAACTTGTACAACACAATTATTTTTTTCTTTTAATTAGAAATTTGAAATAATAAGACTATCAAATGACATCTTCTTTAACGATGGATCAAATAAGGAGAGAATATTAGCAATTGAAGCAAAACTCATTCATTACCAACTAGGAAAGCTTAATTAAGTTTGTTCAAATGTTAAATTTTCTTTGGAAAAACTACATTATTTGACATACTTTACTACCATATATACAATTATTATCTATACTTTCAAAGTATTACGTATCTTACCACTAATTATGAGTTTTGTAGATATCTTACACTTAAATACATGTATTTTTGCTATCAGATACACACAAATAGGGAGGAAGGGAGGCGAACGAGATTCGTTTGTATCCCAGATACGTGTGAATCACATTAGATACATGTATCCGTATATATCTGGAGTGATAGTGGTGAGCGAGATGGGAGAGAAGCGAGTGAGATTTGTTATGTATCCTAGATACATGCGAATCCATTTTGATACAATGTATTTAGAACAAATTACACCTAAATTTGACCCTATGTATCCAAGATACATGTATTTGGACATTTCTGGAGGTACCAAAATCTGGTAAGATAAATAAAATTACAAACTAGAGTGTATCTAAGTAATTAGCTCCTAAACTAGTGGGATTTATATAAATTTCCCATTTCATTTTGCAATTCTTCATCCGATCAATTAGCCTGATTAGAATGCTTACGGCTACGTAGGGCGAATATGTATGTGTGCCTGTCTAAATAAATCATATATTGTATGTGTGTCCGTTTACTTTATAGTAGATAATTTATCGTATAACATTTTTCGTATTTCAATCGGTAAATACTAGTTTAGGAGACTTATGGAATTCTTCATAGCAAAAGCAAATTTGCACCAACCACGACTCATGTTATTGATCATCGGAAATCCTCACAAAGCATTTTGTCTATTATAAACCATAGCCGTCATCGAACATGGAAAAACTCTTTTTTTTTCATCCATAATGATGTATTTATGCACTAGGATTAGGGTTAAGGAAGAGGACACTCTAAAGGGCTAACTAACACCCCTTATGGATGGACCTGATCGAATAATTATTTCCAACATCTCTCACTCACACATGAGGGAGTATTCAAGCTCCATCAACATATTCTTTCTTTAAATTCTATAGTGTCATTTTATACAACATAAATAGGTCAAGCGATCGGCATACTATGAGAGCACTTTGCTATATATATCCAGTGGCGAAGCCAGAATTTTCATTAAGGGGGTTCAAAATCTGAAGAGTAGACACACAAACTAACCGAAGGGGGTTCGATATCTACTATATATATAAAAAAAATTATTTTAACCATGTATAAATAGTATAATTTTTTGCCGAAGGGGGTTCGGATGAACCTCCTGAACTCAAGGTGGCTCCGCCACTGTATATATCTATCGGGAATATATACCATCTCGTCGTCGTTGTGAGAATATATATCCAAGTATAGATCATAAAAAAATATGCTCAATGCCCTAAATCATTTGAATCAATCACATTGATACATCACACTTGATCTGAGGTATCATAGCTTCTTGTGTTTCACGTAAGTTATAACCGACAATGACAAATTAAACACAAAGTAAATGAGATTTCACAAATAATCTTCCTCTTCTCACGAGTCTCTCAACTTGTATCCAATTCGCTTTTATAATTATTAGTTATGCTCCGTTAAACCTAATCTCTTATCATCATTTATTTATCATTTTAGCTTAAAACCAAATGTTTATTAGTACTTTTTTAATTTACCAAACACTCCAAAAGTGCTTAAAAACTATTTTGGCTTAAAAGCACTTAAATAATAAACCAATTCAAACAGGCTCTAAAAGTCGAGATTTAACTAATGTTAACCTTTTTGATCAACATTGCATACAAGGTAAGAAACATGTACCACAGCATTTACTACTAGAAATTAGACCTATGACAACAGATTTTGCAGCATTGTGTACAATAACCTGTGGAATGGACAAAGAAAGAAGCCGGTGTTGCATTTGTTAACTTCAAGGCATGAAATTGCAGACATTTTTACCATAGAATACAAATATGAAATGACAGGAAACAGAAATTCAGATAGGCTAATGTACTACAATACATGCATCTAAAAGACATTCACAGCCTCTGCTTTAAAATTCTTGAGAGAGAAGGAGCTTGATACATGGGCAGATGCCAAGAAGTTCCCTTCACAGACATCAAGCATTTTCAAAATTCTCTTCACAGGATGATGCAAGAACAAGAAATCGTCGCGCCACAAGAACAGCACTTGTCCATCATCCAAAACTTTCAACAGATGAATCATTTCATAGCACAACCAATTGTTGCATTCAGGAGAAATGTTTATGACAATCTCTTTAACCCATGAATCACTAACTCCGTATTCTTTCATAACCCATACCTCAAAATGAGTATCTGCATTATTATCACACACACATAAACAGCGTCCAAAAACTCCCAAACTTCGTAAATTTGGACAATTTTCCTGAGTGTACCCTGGAGCCGTTGGGAATGATTCAAACAACTCATTCTCCAAATTAAACGAACATATTAACTCATTTCGATTAGCATCAGAAACCAACCAATGAAGCTTTCGGTAGAGATTCACCCCATATGCCCTGCATCCAAAACAGAACATGGCATGTCCTGCACAACTTCTCCAATACCCTTTGCCAATTGTGTAAACTTGAGCTTCAGACTTGTAATAATAAAAACCATTAGTATCATCATCGCGAATTTCGTCTTGGTAAATTCTAACCACTTTGTACTCGAACCTAACAGGATCAAAACCGAAACCATAGGTGACTAAATTAGGCCACTTTCTCACCCCTTGTGGCTCAGGAAGGATGATATATTCTCTGGTTGTTGGATTGAGGATGTAAATACTATCAACATCACCGAAAAAGTAATTAAAACAAACAAAACCATGAACCGATCCAACAAGGAAAAATGAATTAACAGGAAAGTAAAGTTGTAGATCAAGGTCAACATTTGGATCATGGCGAATTTCATGATGAGAGTCATCAACTATGAATTTTAAAAACTTTAAGGTGTTGGTCCGAGAACCTGTCCTATTAGAATTGAATTGGTTGATGATGATGCTGGCTGGAGATGCTGAACGTGACAGTTTTGTGAATTGGGAATCTAAGGTTAAATTTAGATAAGATTTGGAGACGCTTTTAACGTATAAGAGTGTGGTAGGAGGTAAGGTTGAGAGAATTTGTAACAAGATTGGAGATGGAAGATCCATCAGCGATGTTGCTTCATCACTCATTTTTTAATATTCTGCAACCTAACAACACTATTGAAGTTTTTCTCAAAGGAGTGACCACAGTTACATTATATTAATAGCAACTTGTCAGACAAGGAAAAAGACACAAAAGATAAGTCCCACAAACTAAGCCCAATCTGAAAAGTTCAAACAGACGCAAAGAAAAACAAAAACGTAGAGCCTCCATTAGGAAAATAGGTGAAACATCGCTTTCAAAATCACTCAACACCAATTATTAATAGTTTATTTAATTTTTGTCAAGGTAAAGTTTTTATTCACGTAGAATCTTATGTGACAAGGTTTTTTAAAATAAAAGAGCTGATATGTGTTTCTCAAACTAATGAATGATAGTTTATGTATGAAACTAATACTTTTATTAATTTAGATATGAAATTCAAAAAAAGAGATAATTTAGATATGTTTTTAACACTTCATTCTTTAAATATATTCAAGCATGACTATTATTCTTTGCAAAAAATATGACTAAACACAACTCTATCTTCAATTTCATAAAAAATATTTGAAATCTATTGGCAAAACACCTACCTTATCTGGTCAAATTTCAATAATTTTTTTTTATCAATACTACAATTGTCGAGTTGGTAAACACTTATGGAAGTCATGCTAGGACCAAAAAAATCAAGTGTCATGTGAAAGCTAGTAAAATAAATCTCAAAAAAACACAAACATTTAACACGGTTCGATCAACTGACTGACATCCACAAGAGAAGATGAGCAATCCACTATATATAAAAATGAGAGTAAATTATATCAAAAGAAAAAAACCTCACATAAATTCATTCAGAATAAAAAGAGATCCATGCAAGTGTTAACGTAACACTTGTGTCTCACAAATTCTCCTCCCAAATAAAACCCTCAAAACCCCTAGAACTATATTATAAATGCTATCAAGTCAAAAAAAATGAACTTCTATTTATAGATTTATAAAAATTTTCCAACAAAAAAAGGACTTACTTTATATATTTTCTTTTAGAGAACGAAAAACACAATTATGATAAAAAAAAATAAAAAAAATCAGGACAAATATCCAACAAATCAAAGTTAGCAATTATGCTTAGCCGCCATGACAAGTGTAAGGTGCAAAGCATATTCGAAATAAAAAGACTATCAAATTGACATATCGTCGAAAATGACTTTCCTTGACCCATTACGGAAGTCGCTTTCTATCAAATTTCGGAAAACAAGTTTATTTGAAAAATATTTATCCAAAATACTTCTACAACTAAATTAGAGAATATGAAAATATTTTTCAAAAAATATATTTCTTTCTACCAAACACACTATCTTTCCTTGTATAGTATATTAAGCGATATGAAGCATTCTCCTTTAGTAGTGTTTACGTTGAGCCTCTTCGATTATCCATCCACCCACCTATTTGGTTTTCAGGTTGGGTCGGGTGCTCGAACACTATTCCAATCTCTTCCTTGTTAGGTTTGCACACATTAATCTTCACTCGAAACCAGCAGTTATTCATCATTCCCTGCCAATTGCAACATATATAATTCAACTTAACAAAATTTAAATTTTTCATATATTATTTCAACTAATTTTATATTCTATGATGATTAATAATATAATATATTACTATATTGACGAACATTTTTAGATTAAAATATTGACAATATGAATATTTTTAGATCAAAATATTAATAGCAAGATATTTTTGATCAATTTTACATAATTCAAAGACATTTTTTCAACTTTTTTAATATAAATTTATATGACATGAATTAAACTTATTATCAAATAAGAGGTACAGGACATGTGAAGTTACTTTTTTTCCACCGCCTGTTACATTTTTAAAAAGACAAGAAGATCGAAAATCCGTTTGGGTATGAAAAAAAAAAAGACAGAACTTCAGTTTACTAGTTTCTAGGCACGTGCTTTTGTACGTGCATCCTATATTAATTAATATAATTTTTTTGAAATAACATAAATAAGAGTTTTATTTATTTATTTTATACTCATAAAAAATAATGATAAAAAAAATATACATGAAGAAAGGCAACAAAAATTATAATACATTGCAAAAATATGTAATCACTATAAGATAAACTCATACTTATATCAAGTAAATATAATTATATGTGAAGTAACAACACTACATCAAAATATTACAAAAAAATAAGAAATACGATAAAAGTCACCAAATAAATTAATGTGGTATCAAAAGAAATAACAAAATTAGTCGTGTGCATAAAAAATCAATTGAAAAAAAAAGAAGAAAGAAGAAGGCATACCAACAAAAAGAAGAATTTGACAATTTTGTGTCTTTCTTGTATTCCCAAAAATTGTGCTACATACTTTGCAAACACTTGTCGTGAATTTATACAAACATATTGTTACAATGCAACAAAGTTGAAAACACAAAAGGTAGAACAATTTTCAAAAATATCAAATACATTAATTACTCCCTCCAACAATAGTTGTTCACTATACTATAAATAGTTGTCCAACAATAGTTGTCCAATTTAGAAAATTAAGAGATAATTTACTTTTTTGGTCTTTTTTCACCCTTGCTATTAAATAATATTTATCATCTAACACATTTCTCAAAGCATTAAATTTAATATAGTCAAAGGATAATATAGTAATATTACCCCTATTATTTATTGTTTCTTAAAGGATATGCCAAGTCAATAGTGGAGAACTATTGTTGGACAGAGGAAGTAATATTTTAATAAGAGTAGACAAAAAGATTTAGCTACATTATTATAACATGTTACTCCATAAAGTACTTCTTTGTCTTTGTCTTTGTTTTGATAAGTTAGTCTTCAAAAATTTTAATAAGAGTAGATGAAAAGACTTGAGTACAATATTATTTATTTATTGCACATAAAATATCATTTACTTTCATATATATTTTTATCTCGAAGATTTATGCCTAAGGATAATATTTTTTACTCCCTCTGTTTAGTCACCTTGAACTGGGGATGGCTTTGGTATCAATCTTTTGTGAGTATTTCTTACTTTTCAAGTCTTGAGAATGACCCCTATATATAAGTAACACCTTTCTTGCATTTTAATTATTTGTAATTGTATTTAACTAGGTAAATTATTCGTACTTCGCATGAGATTGAACTATTTTACTAAGCTTACATTTGATCATTTGGTAATATTCGTATTTTCGATACATACACTACATTGTCAAGAACATTTTATCTTAAGGTAAAGCGTTCCTTCGAAATCTTAAAGTGCTATATTTTTAAAATTTTCATTTTTGTTATACAAAAACTGTGACTCATAGAGAGATTTTAAGTATAAGAAAGAAGTCTAAGAAAATCTCCATGAAAATAGTTAGTCAAAAGTAACGAAATTTTCTAAATTTCAAAAAGTTATAAAGAACAACATCAGATGTTAAAGAAGAGACCAAAAAGCCTCGAACAACAACACTCCCAAGTAAAGTGGAACATCACGTCCATACAAGAACATAATTCAAATGGAGGACTTTCGACTCCTTTCTTATGAACCTCCATCAATCTCTTTTTTATTATAGTATGCCGTATCATATATATGTTAAAAATAACCCTATAATTGTTAGTATCATAAAAGTTGTTTTCCTCATTGTCTCGGAATAGTCGTTACTATTTCTTAGGTTTCATATCACTGGCCCTAACTTATTTGGAATTGAACCATAGTTATTGTTATGGTATACTATGCAGTTACATAGAATTAATCAATGATCAACCAAGCAGTAGGTGGCATCTGAATAGAACTGTTCACAACTAGATATTCTAAACCAAAAATTTTGATATATGACATATTAAAATCTCATAGCATAATTTTGTGAGCACTTGAACTCACAAATATCACAAATAATAATAAAGACGACCTTACTTTCCTAAAAATCAATAAGAAAAAGGCATGTTGCTTGACATATTTTTAAAAAAAATAGTCTGTCGGGCTGTATCCAAGTTTACATTTCACAAATTTAATTGAAAGAAGCCAAAAGAAAGAGTTATCACTATAGCAAAAATGATCTTTAACGGCAATTAATAGCTTAATTGCCGCTAAATATATATTTTCAGAGGCAATTAGTACTCTCTATAAATGTCTCTAAAGTTTATAGTGACATTGAATCTAATGACAATCAATTAATATCGGTAAAGGCTCTAGCACTCTTCCTTAATGTGCATATTTATTGTCGATAAAAAATATTTTTATCATAATATATTTTGGGCATCTAATGGTTTCAAGAAAACATGATCTCTTACTATGCCCAAAAAGAAGAGAAAAAGAAATATGACAAATTAGTCAACTTGCGATAAAAGAAGTGGACTAATTGTCTTTATACTAATATTCTAGGAAGAGTTTAATGGCATACAAAATGTTTGTACCTAAGATAAAACAATTAAAATAATATATTAACTGTGGCAAGCAAGGGATCAATCTGTTTGGTTCTTTTAACAAACTTCACCATTGGTTCCGTATTAGTTATCACATATTTGTTGTTGTGTGCTATCAAATATAACACATCTCACAAGCAATTTTCACAAAAAGTATATGAAGAAACCTGTAGAAAGGGATAAAAGAGAAGATCAATTTTCAATCATCATTGTTGAAATTTTTAACAAAGTTAAAAAAAAATTACCAAAATAGCAAAAAAAAAATTGCAATAGTTACATGAATCACTATGACTTACAGTAAAAGATTAAGCTTCATGAAATAGGTGGAAGAAAACTTTGAGGATGAAACACACTTCATAAGAATGTTAATTAATGTATTGCAATTCAACTCTCCTATAATGGAAAAAATCAACAAATAATAGTGACAGAAATAGAAGTTTTGTTTACTAAAGAACCAAATGTAATGAATTCAACCATTCAAGCAGTTTTATGAGTTGTGGACTGAGAGGTGCAAGAGTAGTAATGTCGCATTGTAATTGAAATCAATTTTCTTTGTTTATTCTTTCTTCTTTTGGTGCCTTGGAATTAAGTGTTGGGTTTTAAAATGTGTGAATGAAAAATGAAGAGTTGTGACTTTTGTGAAAAATTGTGACTTATGTGAAAAGTTGTGACTTTTATGAAGAGTTGTGACTTTTTTAAAGAGTTGTGACTTTTATGAAAAGTTGTGACTTTTCCGTAAGGTTGTGACTTTTAAAAGGTGTGAATGAAAAAGAAAGAGTTGTGACTTTTGTGAAAAATTGTGACGTTTGTGAAAAGTTGTGACTTTTATGACGAGCTGTGACTTTTCTAAAGAGTTGTGACTTTTAAGAAGGGCAGTTTTGGAAATAAATAAATAAAAAGAGAATCCTTACTTCTGGTCGACTTTTATGAAAAGTTGTGATTTTTTCGTAAGGTTGTGACTTTTAAAAGGTGTAATGAAAAATGAAGAGTTGTGACTTTTGTGAAAAGTTGTGACTTTTATGAAGAGTTGTGACTTTTAAGAAGCGCAGTTTTAGAAATAAATAAATAAAAAGAGAATCCTTGTTTCTGGCGGTGCCACGTCACCGGGTTGAGGGTTCTCTTTTATATATATATATATATGATGATGATGATAATTATTATAATATTCTACTCTCATGTCTCAATTTATGTGACACATTTCGGATTTCGAAATTTAAACAAATTTATCTTTAGCCGTAAATTTTTCATATATCTTTTAAATATTTTGAATTGTCAATTATTGTGACTTATAATACTTTTTACGTAGTTTACAAATATATAAATTTCATTTTAAAAATTTTGAAGATTACCTGAGCAAATTCTCGGTCAAACTTAAACTGTTTAACTTTCGAAAAACAAAATATGTCACATAAATTGGGACAGAGGGAGTATTATATTAAATTTCTTTTTAAATTTTTTTTCTCGGTCTTTTTCAACTGGTTCGTTTTACTTTTCTCTTTTAGTTAGTTTAAAAAAATGTCCCTTTCTTTTTTTTGATAACTATTTATTCTTAATTTTTCATGTAATATGTTAAAGACCACAAAGCAAATCGATCTCCAAATCATCAAAATTCAGAGCTAATGATGAGGTGCTCCCAACAAGATTTTTTTCGCACCCAGAGCTCGAACTCGAGATCTCTGATTAAAGGTGAAGCAGTCACACTACTGTACCACAACCCAATATGGGTCATTCTGTTTGCTTATTCACAAGCATATTCACCCCTCTCTCTCAAAAAAAATAAAAATTGATCATGTAGAGCCAACGCTTCGCTAATCAGCTTCTACCATAGTATTTGAAGTTGGAAAATAAATGCACTAATCTAGAAAGAAATCACTTGGATATTTATGTGTTTGCTTTGTGAAAAGACTACGATTTTTGGTAATTGGTTTTTTATGAATTGCTAATTTATTTTTCCATACTTTTTAAACTTATATGTAAGAATCATAGCATTTTGGTGTTCATTTGTAAATTGATTTTGATTCTCTCTTAATCAATAATGTGAAACTGCTGATATCACATGTTTAAACGCAATAACAAATTCAGGATTTGAAGGTTATGGATGCTCACTTCCTTTAACCTGGACTCAAACCCTCGCACTTGAGGACATCAACGCAAGCTTTAACTTCCGACGAGAACCAAAGCGCCTATTAAACCTTTTGGTTAATGGGTGCTCAAGACCTAATTATATCAATCTTTCAATATTTTCTATTAACATATACAAAATTTTGATCGGAGTCAATTGGTGCTCAAGCACCCAATACTCTCGACGTGGGTGTCCGCCCCTGTTTAAACAATAACAACCTAACATGGACAAGGAAAATAGCTTAAATCACTTCTAAAAAATTGCTAAAAAACAACGGAGTGATTTCATTTGCGATGATGTCCGTCATTTTTAAAAGAAAATTATTTATAGATAAAGCAACGGATAGTGACTTTTTATCCGCTGTTTCCTTTGACGAATTTTTGCGCCATATATAATTAATTAAGCTTTTGATATTGTATAGTAAAGGTCCCACTTCAGTGTGGAAGGCATCGTTAACAAAGTATCACAGGATCCTTTCCTCATATTCCTTTGTAGGAAAAGATACTTTTTTGAAGAAAAAAAATTACTCTAACAATAAAGAATTTTACAGAAAATGTGTGTTTTACATGTTTATTTCCTATTATTATTACAACTTTTCAGAAAAATTATTGCATTAATGTCAACCATTAATGGCGTTTATTTCGGGGCCGTTTGGTTCATTGGATAAAATGGAATTAAAAAATAAGTTCGAGATAAAATTTGTACTTTGTATAGTTGGAGGAGGTATAAATTACTTCCGCATAAATTTATATCTTTAACCAAATAAAGTATAAATTTTATTTCAAACTTCATTATGAAAAAATGACACAGCATGACAACATATAGATTAAATTGGCATTAAATAGCCCATTTTTATTTTTTTCGCATTAAAAAGCTTTTTAATATTTATAATGGCACAAAATAGCCTATTTTGTATTCTTGAAAAGTGGAACTACTTTTGTGATATTTTCTCTCTCTAAATTCAAACGGGGTATTAGGGTAACCTATTTATTTCTCCCTTTATTTTCATTTATTGTAAAGGAGAAATATTCCTTTGTTGCCATTTTTTTCTTTCTTTCTTCATGGTTTGTCAATGGTAACAAGAGGTTTTCCTTTTTTCTCTCCTTTTATTTTTTTAAATCCTTCATAGGTCGTTCAAAAAAAAATTTCTCCTAAATTTTCTCTTTCATTCCTAATTCTTCTATGTGTATACTTATCTAATATAACCATTTGTTTAACCATTGTTATCTTCTAAAATTTCACTTTCATACATAATCTTGCAACTTCTCTTTCATTCCTAATTCTTCTATGTGTACGCTTATCTAATATAACTATTTGTTTAACCATTGTTATATGTTGTTGTATTCTAACAAATCTAAATTATTTATGTTGTTGACACCATTAGAATCAAAATCGGTATTGACAATTCCATCTACAACATCAGTAGTTGAATAACGCATGTTAATAGCTTTTCAAGTTATGCATAATGGATAGTCTTTAATTTTTTTTGTTCTTTCTTCAATTCTATATTGTTTCGTATCAACTTTGATATTATTGTGTCATGAATTTTATAAGAAATTTCAAGAAATTGAGGAAAGTATCGACATTAAAGTGATTTGCAATCAATTGAATGAATCCATTGAAAGCAACATATGTATTGACAACCACCCCTTTCATGGAATAGTTTACAAAATTATTGTTTTCTATCATATTCTCCGTTATAATGAAACAACACAAGTAAAATTGCCATCTTTCTCTTGATGTTCGAAGAAGATTGATATCACGTTGCCTTTTTTTTTTGGAATTCACTGTTATTGTATTTGGGTTAGGAATTTTAGAGAAATTAAAATGTCACTTATCCTTATTTGTAGGAGTTAAAAAATACAAAAGAAAAATATTCAACCCACGTTCCTTATTTACCGTTAGGATTCATGATTTTTTTTTAAAAATCAACTTAAAACTGCGTTCCTTTATTTTTGGGCTGATAGTTGCTAATTTTATTTTTGGTTAAAAGTTGCTAATTAATATTGGATTAAAAATTGCTAATAGTATATAACGTTTGTACTTCTATGTCAATTCCTCATTAATTATGAATATCTCATCTTATCTCATCTAACTTGGTATTATTATTTTATCTCATCTCTCAAATGACATAAATGAATGTAGGAATTATAATTCCAATACTATAATCCTAAGATAATTTATTCTGCACTAAGTTCCCATTTAAGCAAAAATCAGCACAAGAAATTACTGAAAATGAAAGCCAACCTTAATATGAGCTAATTTAATGTTGGGACTGGGACCCCTGCCTCTGAAATATCACAATCTACTAATAATAGTCAACTAGTGGGGGCTCTAAGTTGACATTACAATTCTACAAACAAATGATGATATTATAGCCATGTTTCTAGTTCACATCAACCACCCCCTAACCAAATCATCCCTGACCACCCACCCCCCTTCCCCAATCGATAATACATAAAATCGAATCGAATCGAACCGAACCGACCGAGGCACACCCAGCATCAAAAGAAATGGGACAAGCACCACAAATAGGACAGAATTCTGGTGAATTTTAGGATATGGAAAATAAGTGAGTGGTATTTTCTAATATTAATGAGTCACAACATATCAATATATATGCAAACCCTATCTATTATACAATATGAATAGTAAGACACAAGTCAAAATATGATCTTTGAGAAACTAAAACTCCCATCAGTTCTTGTAGGGAATCTAAAGTGTATGGTTTAGACTCACTTAATTTCGGAGTGTAGAAGTGATGACGATTGCCTATCGACATTCTTTGCAGAAGCTGAAGAGTGGAATCCTGCAGTTTGGAATGATGATGATGAAGAGGGAGCTAGGGCCGAGGCTGCAAAGGTGGAGAGACCGCTTGCGCTACTGACATTTAAGCTGGTTCCAGCAAAGGACCCTTCAGTTGCCTTAGGTGCTGGTGGCCGATCAATCTCAAAAACGCCTTCTAACATCTGAACCACCTTGCCCATCGTTGGCCTTTGAGATGGTTGCTCTTGGATGCACCAAAAGCTCACCTGAATTGCTCGTATAACTTGTTCCATATCCATCTCCTGATTGGAAAGCTTTTTGTCCATAATGGCCTCCATATTACCCCTTTCAAATTCTTCATATGCCCACAAAGAGCACTTTTTCTGGTTAGTCTCTTCTGAGACTTCGAAATTCCTTTTTCCACTCACTATTTCCAGTAACACCATACCATAACTGTACACATCAGATTTGGAAGTTATAGGAAGATTGGCCAACCACTCAGGAGCCAAGTATCCTCTAGTACCCCTAACATGACTTGTCAAGGTTCTATGTCTGTGGTCCTTTGGGTTAATGAGTTTGGCAAGGCCAAAATCTGATACTTTGGCAGTGTAGCTCTCATCCAACAGTATGTTCTCAGGCTTTATGTCACAGTGAACTATACAATCTCGGCATTCCTCGTGAAGGTATGTGATACCTCTTGCTGTCCCCAAAGCAATATTATACCGTTGCTCCCAGTTCAAAAGCCTTCCCGACGAATGATCTTCTGAAAAGAGGAACTTATCAAGAGAACCATTTTTCATGAACTCATAGACCAGTAGCCTGTGGCGCCCTTCAGAACAAAACCCAATTAATCTCACCAAATTCAAATGGTGTGTGCTACTTATAGTTGCAACCTCCATTCTGAATTGCTTCTCTCCTTGCTCAATTCCTTCCAGCTGCTTCACTGCAGCAACAGACCTATTAGCCAGAACCGCCCGATAAACTGCCCCAAATCCTCCTGCACCGAGCTTCTCCTTAAACCCTTTGGTTGCCCGCTGAAGCTGATTGAATGTGAACTGCACAGGGGCACCAGAGGCATATTCAAGAAGTGCATATTGAGATGACAGTGATGCAAATTTAGAACTGTTCCTAAAGCAGCAGCACCACAAACCACCCTCCAACAGGATCAAACCCAAGAGACTAGCCACAACCACAAGTGCAACAACCCATCCAGGAACCTTCCCTCCATTCTTCTCCTGAACAGTTTCTGAAACTGCAGTAGGATTAGGCATTGCAGGCCCACATATCTTAAGAAATGAAGTGCTAGGAAGGGTCGGCGCCTGATAGCCACTAACAAAGTTGGGCTGTTTAATATAACACATCCCTGTTCCATCTGCTAACGAAGTCGAAGCGACACAAGCACCATTAACAAGACAGTTAAACCTACATGCTGAAATACCAGCAGAAAAAATCTGCTCAGATAGTTCCGGAGGATAAGTCAAGAACTTAGCATTATCCAATTGCAACATAGTTGCATTGGTAGGACAATCACTAAGATCAACTATCCTCCTACACCCTTTTCGACTATCATTCGGATCAGTAAGCTCAAAATTCCGTGAAGGACATCCACAAGTTGGATCAGTTTCATTATAACTACAAACCCCGAAATTCCCACAATAACCAAAAACCTGACACTGATCAGTCAAAGCAGCCCATCTCACATTTTGAGTCCCACTACCTTGTGTAGAACTATAAATCCTAAGATTACCATCATCATCCAGCTTGAAAAACCTTAGAATGTTCCCTTCATCAGCATAATCACTACTATAAACGACATTCAAAGGGTTCGAAAGACTAGGATCAGAAAGTGAAAGAATCCCAATAGGCTGCATTCCCAAACTAGGAGAAGACAAGTTTACATTCACAGAAGAATTCAACCCAGAATTATAATACACTATAGAACTATTCCACAAAAGTGTCAAGTTCCCATTATTCCTAAAGCTAAAAGAATACAACCCAGATCTCAAAACATGATTATTAGTGAAATTCTGTCCAGGAACAATAGTATCAGTTGGGCTATCAAAACTAGACCAAATATTCGATACCGTACCGTTTTTTAGCCGAAAATTTCCATTATCATCAAGAGAAGCTGAAGAAACCCCACGATTTACAGTTCCTGAACTCCAAACAACAGAACCAGAAGACCCACTTGTGAGCTGAAGGTCACCGTTGGAGAGGAACCGTAGTTCACCTGAGATATCAACTGCTCCGCCGTTAAGGGTGTCGGCGCCGGCTTTCCATATGGGTATATTGTTGTAAGAAATAGCAGCAAAATAGGAACTCTGGTTTGTGGGGTCGAGCTGTAGGAATGAAAGAGAGAAGGTGTTGTTTGGAGATGACCATCTGGAGTTTGGGTTGGAAGCTGAAAGGGTAGAATTAGGAAGAATATCTGCAGCTTCTATGGTGATGATAAAAATGGTGAAAAGGATGAATAGTAACCTCATTTTAGGAGGGAATGGGTGGAGAAGAAAGAGGTATTTGGTGTGATTTATGAGCTGTGTGCCATTGTTATGAGGTGGAGAAGACAAGGGATGGTGGGAAGAAGAAGAGTCGACTTTGACTTGTTGGTTTTACATTTCTACTTTGGCCTCTTTTTGAGTTGAATCTTCATTTTTCAAATACTTTTGTCAACAAGAATTGGTGTTTTGGTTTGTGTATGGATGCTTCGGTTCGATTTTGAAATTTATTGTTATTGATGTATAGACACACTAAACCGTTAAAAATCATTAACATATTAATTTATCTGTTATTAATCGTTATCGATTTAGTTATCAGTTTAACCATTAATATTTAACACAAAAAATAAATGATTGAGAATCACTTAGAAATATGGTGACAAATCAAATAAGTCATGCAAATGAGTTGATAGATTGTATCTTGCTCAAAAACTACACTAACACATTGTAGAATAATCAAAAGTTTGAGACTGTAAAAAAAAATTGAAACTAAATCCTGAGTCAAGGACTTTATATATCGAATGGTATAAATATAATTTACTAATTTTTATCAAGTTATAGGTTAACCCGTTAAGAAAAAATCTCAAACCGTTAAAAACTGATAATTCGATAATAAAAAAAATTAAAATCATTATCAAAATTGTTAGATCAATAACCCATTATCGATGAATCAATAACTTTTTTTTTATTTGAACTATTAGTTTTGGTTCGATTTTAAATATCCTAATTAAATGAAAAGAAAATAATAAGTAACGCGTTATGAATTATTAATTCTAGAATAAAATATTTTATTTAAATAAATATTATTAAATCAGAAAAGTCATGTGCTAGTATTGAAAATGGATTAAAAAATAGAAATAGTGATGCTACCAAAATGAGTCATGTTTTTGGGTCTATGTTCGACCTACCCATATTTTATTATAGAAAAAGTTTACAAGCAGACATATCTTCATCGATATATGTACTTTGTAAAATTCAAATGATATGAAAGAGTGTTTTTATCATTAGGTATTAATTATTAAAATGATTTTTTAATAAATATATATTTAGAAATTATGTAAAAAGAATTATAAATTATAATAACAAATATTTTAAAATTTTATATAAAAAATTGATTGTCTTTTCAAATTTCATATATGCCATGTAAATTGGACAGAGAAAGTAAAAATATTTTCAATAATTAAAAAAATATTTTCAATGATTTATACATTTGTGCTACATAATTGGAACAAAGGGAATAATAAATACATTTTCAATAATTCATATATTTATAAACTATGTTTAAAATGCTATAAATTACAATAAGTAACAATTTAAATTAGTTTACAAAATTACAGTCAAAGAAAAAATTTGATGAACTCTCGAAATTCTATTTGTGTCATATAAATTGTGATAAAAAGAGTAACGTAAATATTTTTGTTATCTACTTATTGTTGATCGACAAACAAGATTTATTATTGTGTTTGAAGCTCGTGGTTAGAATAATATATTTTGTAAGATTTGATGATGAAAATTATATTAAAAGGGTAACCAACTAATATTGAACATATTACCAAAAAAATAAAAACTAATATTGAACAAGCTTAAAAATGAATTTGAATTTTGAATCTAATTTTTGTGAGAAGTTTGGAGTGGTATTACTTAAATTTGTTGAAAATAATCTAATCAAATGTTTACAAAAATTGAAGTTATTTAGTGGAGATTTAGACTGATTTTTTAATTTAAACAATAATTGAAAACTAAAAATCACAACAGAATTTGTCTATATATTATTATTATATATTTTTATACAAAATAAATGCATTACTTACATAGATGTGTAAACAATTTATAATAATAATTTATAAAGACGTATAAATATTGTTATAAAAAAGGATAGACATATGAGCGTAAACCTCAAAATGCGATTATGTAAATGTTACGTATTTAGTTTTGAAAATTTTCCAAAACATAGATTTTAACGATAGAAGTGTCCATTATTTTAACAAATTAAAACTATTATAAAACATATATATTTATTAATTAAATATGTGACATTAATTTATCTCAACCAATAAATAAGTAAAGTTTTATAAAATGACAATCAATATAAAAGTGGTCTTGTTATCATGATGAATTATTAGAGAATGGAATAAATTCATATAATCGACCTCAAATAATTCAAAGTTTGAAAACTAAAACCTCATGAAAATGGGAGTAAGTGAGAAAGTCAAGTGACTGATTTGTTCAAACAAAGACGATGTCAAATCTAAACACCAAATTTGGCTCTTCCCCACTAAAAATACAAGTCTTACTCCTTGCTGACCACATAGGGAAATTTCTGGAATTTAATTAGTTTAATTAAATGGATCAGAAAATTTACGTATGCATATTAATTGAATTTGTGAGACAATACACACTATTAAGAAAAACATTTAAGGATATCATGTTAGAGGGGTCGAACCTTCATGTTAGAGGACATCACATTTTACTTTCTCGTTATTATATATTATAATTCCAATATGCTTGGTCATTTTCTTGTACATTCAATCGATCTGGGATAATTTTTATCGAGAATATCAATCTACGTGTCCTTTAAATCTTGTGTACAAATTCAACTATACCTCTTTTTAAGGATTTACAATAACTAAAAACATGATTACCAAATTTTGTAACAGTCTCATAACAAAGAAATATTATAAAATAACCAATTACAAAAGAAGAAAAGGATTCTTGTATCTTATTCGATTGAAATCTCCTACATCTTAACATAGAAGATCTCTTATGAAATGCATATAACTAAACTAAAATATTATTACCACCAAATTTCTAAAATCTCATCCTAAGCTTCAAAAAGTTGTTACATATTGCAACCATCTTAATTCTAAAATCCATAGTAATTAATTATGTTACCCTTCTATGAGTTTTTTAACATTTGTTGGGTGGACTTCACTCTTTAGCTCTGAAGTAAAGGCCTTGTTAGCAAGCACAACATTCACAGCTTCTGTGGGATGCAAGCCATCAAACCACACAAATTTGTTCCTATTTGAACAAGCTTGCCCTCCCTTTTTGCACAAAGTTGAATTCCCACCTTCCTTTATTGTTAGTAATTCACAACAAGGATCTCTCACATTATCAATACCTGTGTGTAAATTGCAAATTCAACACACGTAAGAAAAGTAAGACATGTAAATTGAAACAAAGCGAGTGATGTATAATATAATCATGCATGCTAAGAAAATATAGGTCTCTAACCTAGTAATAGTTGATAAATTCATCTTTCTATCATATGAATAAAAAAAAATTCATTAGCGATTGATCAATTTTGTAGCCAGACAACAAAATATATCGTTAATCCTATTTAGTGGCAACATATTATCAAGAAAGATTGTTAACTATAACGACGAAGTTGATAAACTAATTCCAATTTTTCGTAGCAATCAATCGCTCTAGGTTAAAAACCAAACGACTTTCTCAAACTAATACGGCAGATCGGCATCAGGGTGTGGTTATGATGCTTCTTGTTGAGTACCGTACACAATTCATACTTGAAGTTCGTTTACACAAGTATGAGAAAGACAATTCAAAAGAATAAGACTAAGCAACTTTTTTAGATATCATTCGTTAATATAACATCAACATAACAATAACATTATAAAGCAATATAGGCATTTATCCCATCCATCCACCGAGCAGTTCTATATGAAGAAAGTGAAGAAGACATACCAAATTGAGAAGGACTTCTTATGATATTCCTTATGATGTTGAAAACATCAACATAGACAAACTTAGAATCAGGCATTTTTTGCACCATGTAATCCAACAAGCTCCTTAAATTGGTGTTGTAGAGACCTAAAGGTACATTTATTGTTTGAACACAATCATGTGGCGTTGGAATGGGGAGTCTAGCACGTACCATTGGACTGCAACCATTTGGATATAATGACATTACCACGAATTTTCGTCCACCTAAGTCGTACAACTTCTGTAAAATCAAATCGTGTATGATGAGTTAACGAAAAATTTTATAACGAAAGAGGCACAACCAGCAAAAGGTGACGTATACCTGGAGTTGTTGAGAGAGTCCAGTGATCAATTTAGAAATGAAGCCTGGAAGAGTAGCATTATTGTGTGGGAATTTCAAGAAGTAGTTTAGTGAAAAGTCATTTCCACCAGTTCCAATTACAAATAAGTAATTGCTTAGTGCTTCATTGCTTTTGCATCCAAGTTGTTTTTCCAAATCAGGGATTGTTACACTCTCTAAGTTTCTGATTTGTTCATTCATTCCCATCACTCCTCCCTAACAATTTAATCAATTTAGAAGAATCAAACATCAATATATATGTCTTGTGTTGAAGTGTGTGATCATCTCATCTAAAAGCTTAAGCTGTTAAAGAGAGCACGCCCCTTCATGTGCGGGCCTTATTCTTTTTCATAGGCCAAGCACTTGAATTTTTTTTTAAAAATTTGGGTGGCACTGAGATTCAATCATAGGGCCTATGTCTGCTCTGATATCATGTTAAGGCTTGTGTTCATATCATCTAAAAGCTTAATATGCTCTCTCTAACAACTTAAGCTTTTAAATGAGATATTCACACACTTCAATAGCTCGATACACAGAGTAAAAGCTAGGTTGAAAAGAAAAAAATTATATAATATTTATCATGTCGTTTGTAACTATATGGTTGGACCCTAACTAAAATGGGGAAATATACATGAGAAGAACAAAAAAGGAAAGGGAAGAGTTTGTAACACGTTGAGAGGGTCGTATAATTAAGTGCTTGAAATATTAGGTAGTTAAAAATTATGTTGTGCAAAATCACAAGCCTACATAGTAGATTGATGTACTTTTAGTTGAGATTTGAACTTGCGATCTAAAATTACTTTTAAACTTTCTTTATTATTGTACTAAAAAATTCCCCTAGGGAGTTTCGACAATTAACATATAACCAAAAAAAGAATATTTTTTACCATATTTGTATAGTAGTTACTCTATCCATTTCTATTTACATGTGGTCTTTATTAAAAATAGATGTTCTTTAATACTTGTCATTTCACAAAATCAATGCATAAATAACAATATTCTTCCTATTTTACCCTTGAGAATTATTAACCTTGAAATTGTTCATAGTCATTGGTCAAATTTATTACCCAAAATGAATTAATTCATGTTTATTTATTGAAAAATTGATTTCAAGAGAACACTAAATAATGGTACAATGATAAACTTAGCTAGTTTCCTAAAGGACATGAAATCCAAAATAGTGACAACTAAATAGGAACTGAGGAAGTATAAATTTTCAACAAAAATGCCAGCCCCTTTGTTCAAGAGTTAATGCTTAAAAATCATTTCTCCGATTCCTCTGTTTCAAAAAGATTGACCTTCTTTCTTTTTTGATTTGTTTCAAAATGAATGACCCCTTTTCTTTTATTGCAATACTTTAATTTTAGTTTTCCACATGACATGTTTAAGATCACAAAATTAAAAGACATTTTGGTACATTTAACATAACTTTAATTTAGGATCACAAAATTAAAAAAAGTCTTTATTTTCTTAAACTTCATGTCAAGTTAAACGACGGAGAGAGTAGGAAATATTTGTTCAAGTATATATGGTTAAATGTGACATTGTCTATCAATATTCACCTAGAAAATAGATAATACCATGTGACATTTTTTAAGAATGAAAGGTAGTTTGAACTTTATGATCATGACAAGTAAAGAAAGAAAGAGAAATGAATTAAAGAACTCACAGAAACAACACCAGTTTCATCAAGAATACCAGAACCACCAGAAGAAAAATCAACACCTTGAAGAATTATGTTCCCTTTAGTTGAAGGATCTTTAAATGTTGGAATTGGTGGAAGTTTTAGATGTTCACCAAGTAGATCAATTACATTTTTTCCATTTGTAAATCTTCCTGTTGGACCTTTTACATAATCTACTCCATATGGCAAGTAATTTGCCTTTGCTTTACATTTTTCAATAAAATTGTTGTTACCATTATCAACTAATGAGCTACCAAATATAAACATCCCTTTTATTTTTGTGTTTTCATTTGTTGCTCCAAATTTGCATTGACAATTGCATACACATAAAAATGACAAGAATAAACTTAAGATGAGAGTTTTTGTCTTTTGAGACATCATGTTTTTTTTGTTTTGTTTTTTTTTTCCTTTTGTTGTGTGTTCCTTTTTATAGGAAGACAAAAATAATTGAGTAATGGATAGGAATAAAATACTACAATGAGAAGTTAGAATTGAATAGTAACTAACTTTGAAAGTGTTGACTCCTATTTTTTCGATTTTCAATTACTTGTCATGTTTTGTTTTGACACGTGACTAAAAGATAAGTTTCATTAAATTGTTCTTATTTATTCTTTGATTTCAATGATGACAACATTTTCTTCTTTACTTCTATTTGATTTTTGAAATAGAAAAAAATATATTATTAGTAGTACGTATATTATTTTGTAAGTTTAACATTTAATTTATCTCCATCCTAACATTTTTAAATAGGTATTATTACGAAGAGTAAGTGTTGCAAAAATCTTAATAGCTATATCAATCACCTTCTCTTTTCTTTTGAATCTTTTGTATTAAGTTAAGATTTTATGGCCTGCAGCTGCAAGTGGCCCATTGTTCAACCTTGTTTATCATTCACTCCACCATTTTTGCTGCAGAAGTCTTCGCATTCTGGATAATAGATATATGTATCTCAAATACATGCAAGTCAAATTAGGTGTAATTTATTCTAAATACACGGTATCCAAGCATGATTCACATGTATATATCTCGAATACGACTCTCTCATCTTTCTCCTCTCTCTCCCTATGTATCTATATTTCAAAATGTATCTGGGTTTCACAAATTTTATGTATTTGTGTATCTAATATCAATTTCATGTATCTATATATCCAAAATCAACTTCATCAGTGTATGTAGTGTCAAATATTTAGTGTATTTATACATAGATACATGTATCTGATATAAAAAATACATGTATCTAGTATCAAAATATACGTTGAGACATTCATTAGTGTATCTGTACATAGATACATGTATCAGGTATCCAAATAAGCACTAATACATTTATCAATGGCCTCTAAATGTCAGCACCATTGAGCAAAAAGAAGGGAGAGAGGGAGAGAGCAATGGGTAGCAGAAAGAGGGGGAGAGAGAGAGAAGGGGCAGGAGAGAGAGAGATTATGTAATTATTTTAAAAGTATAGAGGAATTTAGTAGATATAGTGGGGATGTTTGTCTAGTTAGGTAGTTTTTCAAAATTAAATCAGCTCCTCGTTGAGGAAGATGAACTGTTGCAATGTATAAATAGCATATATTGATGTATACATAATTATATATCATATATACACAGTTATACAATATTAATACATTACGTATACATATGACCCTTTTGTTGTAAAAGAATTGTTGCAGGTACAATTACGTAATTAATATAACAACTAACATATCGGTGAAATTCCACAAGCGAAAGTGAAAGAGAAAAGGTGACCCTCACCCTCTCTCAAGATAGAGTGTACTAATTAATTAGTCATAAATCAAAGATCCATATACTAAACCAGCATTTATTTTATAAATAAGTAAACATACAACTTTTTATTCAATTTATCTCTTCTTTAAATGCAAAAGCCAAATGTATATCAGTAGTGACCTGTATTAAGAAGAAAGACCTATTAGGCCAAGAGAAAAAGAATCAAAATTGTAACCATGAGATACTAGTCATACCTTTCCAATCTCACTGAGTCTCAAACATCCAATGCCGCCTTTCATCAAGTCTGAGTTAAAGATATATTTTGCCCTGCTTAACATCAATTCAGAAAATGTGTGCTTCCACAGTGGACACTGGACGTATCAAACACCAGTTAAGGGAGAAAAGAATAAGTTGCTACAGCGCAAAAAGAGCTTCCTCTCTTCAAATATACTTTTCGTAATCAACTAAATGTATTTCGTTAATGACATGGACAAAAAACTGGCTCTATGCAAAGGGTAGTACTGAAAAGTAAAGAACCTACAAGAAGATATGCACAAAGGCCACCCAATCTTCTATACAACAAGGAACTACATGGGTGCACCAAAAGAAAATCAGGAATCAGAGACTACTCCTCAACTGAGTAAACTCATTTCTACCCGTTCAAAGATCTCCTATTTCTTCCTCTCCAAACAACTCATATTAATGTGAATGGTGTGACATTCCATGCCCTGTGTTTTCTCCTCCTTTTTCCGCTCTTCTAGTTGAACATCAAATATAACATGGATCCTCCAAAGCTTAAAGAAGACACTTCTGCCTACAAGGTTTAAAGTCCCCACACACAGTTAACACGGTCCAGACGGAAACATAAAAAATCATAACTGCAGAAGGACCATTTGAACGATGTCTGCTTTGACTGAATAAAGCATTAAATACTAGAGAAAGATAAGATGGCTTCAGTTATCTGCATGATCAATTCTTTCACCAACTTCTTATAATTTGCATCAGAATGGAATCAAGGAGATGATGTGTTATGTCATAACATCTGAGCACATAACTCCAGTAAACAAAGAAAACACAGCATGAATCAAATTGCTTGCAATTTCACTAGTAAAGTTCTAATAAAGACCGAGTGTTTTAAGATACTGTAAAGCTTTCTAACCTAGCAGGAGTTTTCTACCCTTATTTAGGAATACAGGGCCTACAAAGTCAATAACAAAAGATCAACTAAACAGTGCTTCCTCCTTTCAATTCACATGCCTAACCAATAGTAAATTAAAGCACAAATGAGCTGCAAAATAGGACAGTGGAAGTAGCTTATCATCAGAGGGTGAGACCTATTGATAACAGCAGGATAAGTACGCATTGATGTATCATAGGCTACTCACATCAGCTTCATAAATCTTATGGAAGGGTTCACAGGGATTACCTCCACGCCCATCCCAAACCAAGATGATTGCTAATTGACAATGCACACTTTTTTAAAATGAGACTTGTTAAATGATTTATTTTAAGAAGGTAAAGCAATTGCATAGATGAAGTAGCACCAAGGATGTGCTATAACTGTGCAATATTTTCATGAGCAAGAAGTGGTACTGATTCCTTTTTTAAAGTAATCACGCTGGTTAATTTTTTTACATGAGAATGTCTTTTGATATGAAAAATTATATATCAGACTAATCATCAAACATGAGATATTTGATTTTCCTTTACTTAGATATTGCGATATCAGGAATGATGAGAGGATAAGCAAATACCAAAGAAACTGTTGTTTTGCGTTGACTTTAAAACTGAAACAAATCCCATGGAAAGAATTTTTTTTTGTTTGATGGCATCAGGGAAGGCAGATGACATCTGAGGGAATTCCTTTAACAGAGGCAACTTCAGTAGGAAAGCCAGAGTAAACCTGAGGTATTTAAGTACACCAATACAAAAGGTAGAAGTTAAGACAAGGAAGATCTTCATTTTGCTACATTGGACTGTTATAAATGTTGTCAAACAACAGAAAATGAGAAAGAAGTAAGTTGATAGTAATGGAAGAAAAAGCCAGAAAGCAGCAAAAGAATTCAATTAATATTGAAAGATATTACCATTTATACCCAATTCACGAATGTTACAAAGCACACTACAAAGAGACAGTGCTTCTATATAGTGTTTCATCATCGCTGTCATCTTCCTCTTCTGATACAATCTCATTGCCTGGTAGCTCTAACTTACCACCCATACAAAATGACGGACCAGAGCTTTCAGGCTCTATATAATCACCATATAACCTCTCTTCAAATCTTTGGTCACTACAATTGAGAAACCAACCCAAAGAACATCTGATTTCCTTGCTCTGCAACCTCTGGTACCTGGGTTTGATTCTCGATTCCAAGCTATATGTGAAGTAGTCTGGAAAGTCCAAAAGCTCGTCCATTGGCCTGCCCATATCGCTCTTGAAAAAGTAATAACTATTTTTCATGAGGCCAACATGCAAAGCAACTAACTGAGGACATTTTACAATAATCTTTGCCACATCAGCTGTTGAAAATCCCCGTCCAACAAGGAACTCGACAGGTTTCATTATCACATGCTGGTGTAGGCTGACAATTTGTGGCATCTTCTCGATTACTCGAGCAAAACCATCAGGATCAATCTTGAGCTTTAAGTTAAAGAAGTATTGTTGCGACGACAACTTAGCTTTCAAAGGTAAACCAAGAATTTGTGGAAATTGTGCAATAACAGAAGGCAAAGTGTCCTTCCTAAGTCCAAAACTGAGTAAGCAATTTACATTTGGTTTCACTGTCTCTTCAAGATCATAACCAAGTAAATATGCTCGCTTCTCCAACATTCTCGCCAATATTTTCTTCGGCAAACCCAACGAAACCAAATAATCCACAAGTGGTTTAATTGTCGTCCCAACTCTCATTCCAAGAAAATATGGATATTGTGTTACCATCGGCCCTACATCCCTCGGATTAACCCCTATACTAACCAAGTAAGCAACTGAAGTACTCATTGTTCCCTCAAGTTTAAACCCTAACAACTCAGGATATTTCATCAAAACATACCCAATATCTTGTTTCTCAACATCAAGACCTCTTAAAAACTTAATAACCGGAACAAGCTCCACAACGACACTAGTATGTAGACACTGTGGATAAATCTTAACAAACTCACCAAGCTTAGACCTTTGAAGCCCAATTTTCTCCAAGTATGTTAAAACAGGAATTAGATTTTTCCTCACACTACAACCAAGCATTAAAGGATATTCATTCATATCATCAACTGTCAAACCAATTTTCTGCAAAAACTCAACCCGTTGGCGCATTACTTCAACAGTGGAGGGTAATTCTAACTCCTCTAATTCATCAGGGATTATTCCTATACTTTTCAAATAATCACAGATTATTACACGTGACACCAACTTCTCCTTGCGCCCTTGAACTACACCCCATGTTACTGTTGGCATTTCATATTCTGGGAATTTAGAGGAATGGGTCGAAAAGGGTTTTTGGTTTAATACCCTAGAAAAGTGAGTACATGGGGATTGAGGGGTTTTGTAGGGTTTAAGGGTTGGCTTAAAAAATGGGTCTTTTGGGTTTCTGAAGATTGTTTTTAAGGATTGATATCTTGTTATTATTGAGGTCATTTCAGTTAACAAACAAAGATCATTCAAGAATGAATCACTTACAAGAAAATAAGAACTTTAACGCCTTACCTTTGCTCAACCAGAACGAAGATGCTCTCCATTTCCTTCATTGAGAAAAAATTGGGGCTTTTGAGTAGGGAAGATGAAAAGAAGACAAGTAAAAGTTGGAGTTTTTGCCCAATTTTAGGGTGTGGTTTAATGTCAAAACTTTTTGGTCCATAAATTTTGCTCTTACCACTCTATTTGGATCATTGTTACCCTATTCATAATGTATTGTATTGTATAGTAATGTTTAGCTGGACTGTATTATTTGCTGTTATTTAATAATATTTTTATTATTTTGTTTGATTGTATTGTATCCTAAAAAAGAACATACAAAGTCATATGTTGGAAGAGACAAAAGTATGAAAAAAAGGAAAGAATGTATACTTAAAAAAAGAAAGGACAAACGACCAAACCTAGAAGGAACAAAGCAACCTAATAGTTATTGGGTAGGAGGTTTGACTGAGATTAAATAATACAAGGTAAAGGATAAAATAGTATTACGAAATATTAAGTAAAGATATAATAAACACACCAAATAGATTGTTCCATAAAATGGGGATTTTCATTGTTACATAACAACGAAATCTAACAATACAATACAATACATTTTAAGTATAAGGTAACAATACAATATAATACAATGGGTAACAATGATCCAAACAGAATGTAAATTTAATGGACTTCTAATTTTAATCCTTGTTGACATTTAAGGGGGTGATAAATTACCTAAATACAAAACTTATTTTATTATATTTTTTAAAATTTTCTATCATTTGAAAAAATTACAAAAATTTCTACTCTCTCCTATTCTCGGATACAGAGGCGAATCCAGGAGGGGGTCACTGGGTTCACGTGAACCCATGCTCCCCTCCTGAAATCATATATAACAGTGTTATATTTTTTTAAAAATAGTTAAATATAGATGTGTGAACCCACACTTGAAGTATCGTATAATGTCGTGCAATGATGATTGGGTGCACCTCTCTAAGTGAGGTTAGATTTTTGATGCTTTTATTTACTTTATTTTATTTTTCCTTTCTAAAATTGGGTAACGCCTCTCTAAGTGGTTTGGATAGATAAAAAATAATTTTTGACCTATAATTTTAATGATTTTCAGTGATAAGAAACTAAATGTTAAACCGATCAAATTTATATTTTAGATCCACCTTTTCGTAATAGTGCACACATCATCTCAAAATTCTGGATACGCCTCTGCTCGGATACATCACTTTACGCGATGTATTGGGACGTATGCGATGTATCGAAACGTTGAGTGATGTATTTGAAATCGTGACGTGATGTATCGGAACGTTGAGAGATGTATCCGAAATCGGGACGCGATGTATTGGGACGTTAAGGGATGTATCCAGATTTCACCAAATTTAAGGGATTTTTGTAATTTGGAAAAGAGTGAGGATAATATGTAATTAGCTCTTAACACTATAAAATTTGTGTAAAATTCCCAAGAAAATTTGTCAACAATGGCTGCAAAAAGTCTTTAATGCCCTTCATAAAAATCTATATATCTATATATAACCGAATATAAAAGAGGTGATGTGACATCTCTATGTGGTCAGCATTTCGATTTATCTTTTTCCTCCATTTTTTTGCATTTTTAATCCATAATATTGTACTAATTTAATAGTTTAAGGAAAGCCTAACAAAATAAATTATTACTAACAGTAATACTAATGGCTACTCCCTCCATTCACTTTTACTTGTCACAGTTTGACTTGGTACACTCGTTAAGAAAATAATTAATGATACATGTATTTTACCAAACTATCCCCCATTAAAATGATGTCTTAGAAAATGAGTATTTAATAATGAGAGTAAAACATGAAAAAAAATTATTATCTTTTTTTTATATATCAAAAGTGACAAGTAAAAATGAAAATCTATTTTAAGAATAAGTGAAAAGTAAAAGTAAACGATGGGAGTATCAGTTATGTTAATAGTAAGCCTTTAACCAAAAAAAGAAGAAGGAATTTTACACAAATCCCTATTAGTAATTTTCCTAAAAGAGGAGTTGAACTTCTAATTCTTTTTAATTAATAAGAGAGTAAGTGGTCTTATGATGTAAAAATAAAATATTGATTTTGAGAAAATCTTAAACGGTGTTGTGTTGCTAATTAAGTCCATTGAACTTAAAGAAATCAAAAGAACTTTTCTTTTTTTATGTAGTAGTTGCTATTTACCCAATTGCTTTTCTTATTAGTCTCATTAACCTTTTGAAATAATTAATGTGTATAATATTTATACTTCTTCATATTCTATAATATATTTTATGCACTATTTTAATATTTTGTTTTATTTTCTTATGTTGAAACTTGATAAAATTATCTTTGGATTACTTATCTTTATTATTAAGAAGTTAAAAAAGAAGTAAGAAAATATATTTGACATGAACGGGCAAGAGAAAAAAGCGAAAAAAGGTGTGGAAAAAATAAAGAAAAAAAGTATAAAAGAAGTACATGTAATTAGATTTATAATAAATATATAGAGAAAATGGCCAAAAGCCCCCTCAATCTATGTTCGGATTCTTAACTACACACTTCAAGTTCACGGGGGTCCTATCACCCCCTCAAGTGTTCAAAACTAAAATTATTACACCCTTAAAAAGCCACAACCACATCTATACTGATCTATGAATTTCACGCATTTAACATGTGGAAATTCCATTAAATTTTTTTTTCTTTTCAACTTTTTGAATATTTCTTTATTATTTTCTCCATATATCCTCACCATACCCATTTTGACCATTACTGTAAAACTCAAATATCGTTAGAGTCTCATTTTCACCATTACCATAAAACCCAAATATCTTTGGAGTTGCACTTGTGAGGAAAAGAGGTGAATAATGATGGTAGAGCTTATTGAGGAGCTTTTCTCGTCGGAAGATCTGAAAAACAAAGTAAAAAAAGTGAGGGGAAGGAAAGAGAGGGGATGAACAGAGAAACTGGTGTCGCCATTAATGGAGGTCATCGGAGACAAGCACTATTCTCATAGGGAAGATGAAGAGGAGCCAACGATGTGCTTCACGTCATTGTCGTTGTCGATGCCAGTGACAATTTTGAAGAGGAAATGGTTGATTCACCGGCTAAACAATTAATAAAATTGAAAATATGCTGATTTTGAGATGTAATTGATTAATTGAGATTTGAGATTGATAATTAAGGGTCTATTACATTAGTAAGAAAATATTTTTTTCTTTTTGGGGGTTTAAATGAATTTGATTTAATTTTAGATCGATTTTTTCCAAATCAGATTCGAAGCCTTTTTGGGTGATATAAATATATACTCCATATCAATTTATCAGTAGTTTATTAGATTGATTTTGCAAATTGTTTAGCAGAGAGTTTAAATTTTTTTTTTTGGAATCAAGAATGGTGAATTTGGTGGAGATAGTGATGGCAGCAATGGCTTAAAGATAGTGAGTGATGATTTGGTATATGTTGCCATGGAGAAGAAAGAAAATAAGTAAAAAAGGATAATAATTAAAAATGCATATTTATGAAAAAAGATATTAAAAATAACATTTTAATATTTACTTTTGGTGCTCACTCTCTTAAAGAGAGTGAGATACACTCACCTTGCCAGCTATGCATTTAGGGTGGTAATAATTTCAATTTTAAATACTTTAGGGGAGTGAAAGGACCCCCGTAAAATTAAAGTGTGTAGTTGGAAATTCGAATATAGGTTAAGGAGGCATTTGACCATTTTCTCTAAATATATACAAAGAAACATCATGTTTGTTAGAAATATATACAGAAAAAATTCATTTTTTTCTTGAATTGTTATTTTTTTATACTTTTTTTAAAAGAAAATTAAAAGTATACAAAAATCAAGTAGTTTAAAATATTTAAAACTCTTAAGTGATCAAAATTTATATAGGGATGTATGAAACTAAATTAAATGTGAATAATTAAAACTTGAAATATTTGAATTTGAAAACTAAATGTATTCTTTCCAGAAGTTATTTAGATCTAGAATTTTATTTTATTTTATGACAATTATAACCATTTGAAATTACTTGAATCATGAATGCTTTATGGAAATATATGACCTTCTTCTAATGAATTTTAATTAGTTGTCTATTATGAAATATTTGTATATGATTATTACGGGTTATCAAAATAAGGCTATTTACTATTTCTTTATGTGTATGAAATTTGATTAATAAATCGTGAATATTTTATATATTCATTTAATTTTTTGATTTATTTTAAATAATAATTAATTTCTTTCATAATTGACATTGTGTTTGAATTGATGTTAGTTAGGAGCGAGCATAATACTTTATTAAAAACTTTGGTTTGATAATTTCAATTTTTAAATATTATACCATTATCATATCCTAAGGATTTAAAAAATGGATTGATTTCTCTGGTGTCAACTTAATGTTAAGAATATTTTTTTCCTTAATTGTTTTGTTTAGCAAGGAAAACATGTCTAGACTCTAAGTAAAATAATACTTCACATGAAACGCGGATAAATTCACTAGTATAACTTAAACTAAAAAATAAAGTATTGTATGTGCTTAGGTTCTATTTTTATTTATTATGTGTCTGCTAAGAAAAATTTCTACCGCTAAAAAGTAGTTATATCCTCTTCACATGACAAGATACAAATGACAATACCATATTCTCTTCACATCACAAGATATTTGCATAATCTCCACACATTTCATTCCTTACTTGTTTTCATATTACACTTGTCTATTTATTCATGAACACTTATCACCTTTTGTTACTTCTTACAAGTTAGGTGTTCATATTATCTCATATAGTCATACTTGTCTTCAATTTAAGTTGTAACATGTCTTACATGTTATATCCATCACTTGTCAAAGTATTATTCATTAATTGTACATTGATCAATGTGTAACAAGATGCACTTATTCCATTGACTCACTTGCTACATTGTTCACTTTTTATGCCTTATGACTTTATTTCATAAAGATTTCCACAAATCATTCCTTATATTAATATTGCAAGTTACATAAACCATAATGATCAATACCTTCTCTCTCCAGTTTCTACACTATACCCTGACTGTTACATATTGAGTGATGTTTGTTATAATGTTAATCTATTAACTTCATGTCTAGCAAATAGTTAATTTTTTTATAAATAATTCTTCAAGGCAATGCGATGACCAATAATCCTCTTTTAAGTTTTTACGTTTGATGAGTCTTGAAAAGGTTTTATCAAACCAATTAACCAATATTGATTTCTTCTATTAAGATTAGTCAATATCTTAAAATCTTGTTGAGAATTATCTGATCTTTTGTTCTAAAAAAGAATATTATTCATCATTAATGATTAGCCTTTGAGACTGCAAGTCTCCGTGTCTCCACTTTTGGATTAAATCGAAGTGCCCACTTTAGAGATCTCATTTGATAATATCCAGTCATGACCCAAACTATCCCCTAGACGTGACATGGCAAATATGATCTCGAGTGACCTTAAACAAGCCACTTGACATAAGCATGACACTATAACAATCAACAAGACAATATGAAATGAATCATAAAGCTAAAAGAAGTTTCAAGATAATATCTCAACATAGGAGAATCTGAATACAAAGCTTGAAATGCTAAAAAACATACTAAACCTGACATAAGCGTCTACTAAATATAGACGTGGCTAGGACAATTCACTAGCTCACGAAAAAAGCCTGAAAACTAAAATAACATGAAAGCTATAAACTGATAAAGCGTGATCCAGCCCTCAAATCATGATGACTCACCACAAGCAAGCACAACTAATAGATTCAATCTAGTCTCGACCGGATGAAGGAGCGTCAGACCCTATATTATGAAACAATATAGGCACAAGAGATGCATGCGTCAATACTTTGAATGTATTGAGTATGGGGAACATGCATAATAACATAAACTATTGACAATATGATAAGTTTAAAACATGATAATACATGATCAATGTAAAACATATCAAATTTTGATAAGCTAAAGTCATAAGACATAAGAAGGTCAATGCAATATAAGAATCATGTCATATGTATAAAGCATAAGCTAAGACGAAACATATCTTTTGGGGGGATGTTTACCTTTAACCGGCATAGACTATGTGAGCTATAACATGGAATCTGGTGTCTTAGTCCCACACTGAAAAGAGATTGTCCTACTTGCCCATATAAAGACCATGTTCTAAAGCTTAGGTGGATCCACTAGCTTGTCCAATCGGGACATCCTATGGGGGCACGTAGTTCAATGACTTTGGGAATCACCCAAATCCACCCGGTGCTAAGTAAACTCCCCACGGAAATAATAAAGTCATAATATCATATGCATATCTTTTTAGTCTTGAAATAGTGAGAATCTTGTAACACCAACTCAATCATAGGACTCGAAAGATCATAAGAAGCTCCTTTAAAAAATCATGATTTCATAACATAATCGATGTTTAAAAGACACTTAATCGAAACATCTAAATCATGATAATCTATTCATAGTAATATCGCACTTCAATCGGAAGTGGCTAAATCATGTAAATCTTTCATAATAAGAATAGTTCAATCGAAAGTAAACCTAATTTCATAAACATGAGATACTTGATTCAAAAACACCTTAAAATCATAGTTACTATAATTCCTTTATGCATGCAAACTTTCAAAGCTCGATTCAGGATCATAAATAGACAATTAGCATGGATTCATATGAAATACTTTGAACATATAATTTGAATCAAATCATGCACAATAAGATTAAATATAATCAATTGAACCATAATTAATTGAACCCATGCAGAATCATATAGAAACCCTAAAAATTGGGTGAAATCATAAGGGAGAATTGAGAAACCTTTGGGACTCAGTGGATGAAAGAGAATCCGTTGATGAACCTCTCACATACCTTGGGTAATCAAAGCCCTAGAATTGAAATAGAAAGCTTGAAGCTTTTGAAGAACCCTAGAATCTTCCTTGAGAGCTTGGGAGAGAATTTGAAGAAAAAGACCTTTGGGGATTGAGGGGTTTTGAGTGAATGAGAGGGAATGGGTAAATTTTGAAGAGTAAAATCAGTTATAGGGTCAAAAGGACATAGTTTAGGAGCTAAAAAGATAGAAAAAGACCCAAATAATCTTGAATAAAAATTGTAGGAGGTGACCTACGTCCGTAGGAACTTCTACGGACCGTCCTGATCATCTGTAGATCAAGTACTTGAGGTCTAAATCTGTAGAGAATTTGAAGAAAATATGCATGTTTAGATATCACATGAACATAATCCTTCATTATTGTATAGCGAATCAATATATGCGTGTCTCTAAAAAAATTATATCTTATGTTCTGCTTCGATTTTACATTGTAAATATTTTTATGTATCTCCTCTAGTTTTGATATCCATATGAGAATTTCTCGTAATTATGTATTGCAAATTCTCTTTCTTCCCAAATAATAGTTGGCTCGTCATGCACAAATGTTAGTTCTTTAATGGAAATTAGGGTTGTCGTGGTAATAATAGCTTCTTGTATTAGAGTGGTAACATAAATTAATTTGGGTGTAGGAGTTGGTGGTTCGTTTCTAGGCAACAGAGGCTAGACATTGCTAGTTGTAGCTATCATTTCAATGTTGGCAAAGGTTAGGATTTGTCTAGAAATTTAAATTGGGGCGAGTAAACGTTATTAGTTGGATTTGGATTTGGATTGGAATTTAATTACTTCAGGTCAATTACAATAAATCATTCTTATCGTGCCACATAATATATGAAGTCATTAATTATATTTTCAAATGGGACCACCAAAAATAAGGGCATCATAGGCCCAATACGTTGATGTGGAAAGCCTTTTAGAGCCAAAATGTAAATAAATGATATTTAGGTATCAAATTCGATAGTTCAAGGACATTTTAGGTCCTTCTCCATACAAGTAATTCTTAACAAAGTGAAAAAAGTGCATCTATAGAACACATGAAGTTGAAATTGAGATTTGAATAATATTTGCACAAATTCAAGAGCTAAGAGTATAAAGGAAAAGTATATAAACGCATGTTATCTCTCGAGATACATTCTTGATATCAAATTCTTAGTATACATGCATTTGGAAATAAAATCATGGCAATAAGAAAGTAACATTAAGATCTTTCTAGTTAGAATTTTCAGCGATATCATCTATTGTGTCGATCACTGAAAATGTCAATTCCAAATTCAACCGATTGACATAGAAACCAATTAATTCTTTTCCCTTAAATCCTCTTCTCTTAACTACACGTTCCATCCAATCTTCATATAATCCAAAAACTCCATCCATGTCCTTTTTCAACTTGAAGAGATGGTTAACTTCAGTGTCTTGATCCCAAAGAGGAATCATAACCTCGCCTTCTTTCTCTGCTATTACAGCGACTACAGGATCCATATTCTTGAAAAGGTATTTCAGATCACTTTCATCAAATCTTATACCTTTAAAATCCTTCGTCAACCATTTCACCATAGGACACTCACTTTCAACCTTACTCTTGCCTTTCTTCCAAAACATTTCGTATATTTTATAATTGAAATATTACACCTTAATAGTTTGAAAGGTATAGCTTGTACTTGTATGTATGATTATGATGTTCGGTGGTATATATAGTCCTCTAGTGTATTATTTTGGGTAAATATAATCTCTTTAGATAAATCGTTAATCATTACAAAAATTATCTAAATTTTCCATTTTCTTTAAAGATCTATAAAAATATTAAGAAACAATTGCCTCTTTTTAGATTGCTCGGGGAGGAGATTAAATCAAATTAACTGACTTTTTCTTTATTCTATTTTGAATTCTATTTTGAATACTATTATTTCCAGTCAAACTTAAATTTATGGGAGACCATTTACCATTTATTCTCGTTCAAAATGTATATTAGTAACGGATATAACACAGTAAAATTCTTTGACATGGCACATGACTAGTAAAAAGGAATTCATGATCAACTCTCAGTTAGTTTGTCACGCCCCGAGCCTATACCTTGGATGTGGCTGATACTCGATGTATTGTTGGCCTGAGTGTACCTATAACATGACATTGGACATGAGCATATATCTAAACATGAGTGAAAGAATATATTTGAAAGCATTTGAAGAGACAAGTTTCATAAGAAAACAAATTTCATAACGTAAGTCATATAAATTTAAAACCTTTGTCAAATGACATGAAGGTCCAAACGTAACATAACTATTCATCTATTTATGAAGCCTCTAAACCTTACAAAATAGTGTCATTTGGGACAAGGTCTCAGATATAACTTAAAATTAAATATAACTTTCTAAAATATGTAGACGAAGACCCAAAAACAGAGAGGGGCAACCTAGCAAATGGCCTGATCACGTATCTGTGTACCTAAATCTTCATCAATAAAAAAATGTAGCACCCCTAACAAAAGGTATGTAAGTACATACGAAATTGTACTATATGTAAAATGACGGAATGAAATATAACGTACATAGCAGATCAATAGAAGCAGCTAACATAGTCATAATCGTAAAATATGAAGGTTAAGAGATGACGTCATTCAAACTACCTTAAGGATATTTCTTTCATCATATTTTAGTTCATTATGGGAGTCTAATAGCGTAACTGACATAAACCATCATGTGAACGGATGAGTCTGATCTCGACCCATTTAGTTAAGTCATTTCACACTTTGCTGGGTATGAGCCATACATATACATATTATATGGATCCATAATTAGCCCTTAGAAGGGGCCTAAAGAAAGAGTCACACGAACCAACTATATGGTCCTTAACCTACGTCGGCAAATCTAGTTTCAGTGTTCGTCACTTTAACTATTTAACTCCCTTAAGCTCACATGATCATGAAATAGTCTGAAGGCTCATATTCATAACATTCAACTACCATACTCCATAGCTTCAATTCATATCATCATATCATGAGACTGACATTCATGTATCACAACTTTGCATTCATGAGCGAGATATATCATATCAAAATAATAAAGTTAGAGAATCATAAGATAGCGTCATAAGGTCTCATATTTAGAAATTTTCATAATTCATAGTTCTAAGGTTCATAACATAAGAATTTCCATGAAAAAACATCAAGAAATCGTCAAGAGATATCAAAAAGTCACAAAGAAAATCATTAAAATAGTTCTCAAGATAAGAATTTTTTCTTTCAATAATTATTCATAATTTCATGTAGAAAATTTTAGAAAACTCACGTGTAAAAGAATTATCAATAATTTAAAATACTTTTATAGAGAGTTCTTAGGGTTTCATGAAGAATCAAGAATAATTCAAGAATATGAGATTTAGTGAAACGACCCAAATGCCCGAAAATGTGCTTCGGAAACACCTATAATTGTAATTTCCATATATCTCAAAATCCGTGCATGATTTCGGAAATTCGACTTCATATTCTTATTTGTGGGGTCAAATTGAGTGGGAAATGGGTCTAACCCGAATTTTAGAGCAACCGTATCAAAATTCGAAAATCGCAAAAATTGCGATTTGGAGGGTCAACTTTAAAGGGGCATATCTCTTAGCACACAAGGAACTGGAAGGGCTGCAACCTATCAAATTAAAGCTCTTTGAGTTAGCTTTCCAACGCACTTGGTTTCACCTTATTCCGCGTTAGGATGAGGGAGTTATGACCATTTTCGTAAAACCTGTCTGTGCAGAATTTCCAATTCCAGTGAGCTATTTTCTAGGCGGGTTGGAGGTGTTTTTTTATAAAAAGGGGATATGTCCCATACTTATTCATTTTCTTAACTCCAAAAACACTCTCTAAGCCCTCTCCAAAAATTCCACCAAGATCTTCAACCAAATTCAAACATCTCAAGCTCTAATTCCGGATTCAAGACTCAATCTCAAGCTTCGATTCTCCATTCTAATCTTCATCAAGGATTCTCCAAAGTTGAGTTATGTGGGTTTGATTGTGGAAACCTTCCTTTCCACAAGTCCAACCATTTATCCTCTATTTCTACTTCAAGTTTATGGGTCCTCATGATCAATTATGAATTCTTGAATTACGGAATTACTACTACACACCCTATTATGGTCCTTTTTGCATATTATCATGAAATGGAATTTTTATGTGATGTTTATGGTTTACATGCTTCCATGATCAAATTATGAAGGTTGATATATATATGTATGTTGTTGGTGGGCTGATTTATATGGATTTTGGAATTGGTTGGAATTAGTATTCTTGAAATACATGATTTCATTTACATGAACAATTGCCCACCTTGTGTTTGATAAAATGCCCATTTATAGAATTCTTAGGAAAGGGAAGGTCCAAGGTACGTCCTATGAGTCGGATGGTTATGTAATTACTGAAATGATGATGAAATGGACACATGTATATGATTTTCTCTAAATAAGTGTTGTGAGTCGACCATGCCTAGTACGGGGGGAAGTAGGCCCGTATAACCGTATCGAGGTCCTTGGTTGCCTAGTACGGGGGCGTAGTAGGTAAACCTATCGAGGTTGGTACCTAGCACGAGGGGTACCTTGGTCTAGCACGGGGGGTAGGCCCGTGTAACCATATCGAGGGGTTTGTACCTTGGTCCCTAGCACGGGGGGTGGTAGGCCCGTGTAACCATATTGAGGGGTTTGTACCTCTTTCGCCTCTCCAAGGGGGTGTAGGCCTTGGAAATACTATATTGATGGTCACTCGCCACACATGTACTACGTCCCATTAAATATGATTTTTATGTAAGCATCATTATACATATTATTTTATTAATATGCTATCTATTGGTATGATTACGCATTTTATGATGTCCATCTAATGTAGCCTTGCATTGCATCCCATATACTTAGTACATTCAAATGTACTAACGCATACTCTATGCCTACATGATGTCACCATGTAGGGACCGGAGCACCGCTTGACCATCCTCCTCCGCGTGGCTAGTATGATTTTCTATAGTGGTTATTGGTGAGTCCTCCATTTCGGGGACGTTGCTCATGATCTTTTGCTATGTATAAAACTTTTCCTTTCTAGTTATGTTTTGACTATGAGGGTGAGCCCAGTAGTTTGTCTTGGCCCCCGCTAAGTACTCATGTTTAGAGGTGGTGTTGGACAAGTTGTGTATTATGCTTGAGCTTGACTCATCTATGGTATTTATGTATCATTTCATTTTTTTTCTTCTTGCTCCCTTAGTCCCGATTTCCCCTTGACTATGCTTATCGCTTATGGTCATTTAATTGCTTCCGCGACCAAGGATGTGTAATGATACGCTATGAGGCTTGTTTGGGGTTCCTTCGGGTTCCCCATTCGCCGGTCACATCTAGGCCCTAGGCTTGGGTCGTGACATTTAGTCCTAACCCTAATTCATTCATGGAGGATTCTTTTAAACCATGGAAATGTAGTTCGTGGGGAAGAGCAAAGTGTTCCCACACGCGGAGATATCCTTACATATCTTAGTTGTCACGCTCCAAGACTATCCCCTAGATGCGACACGGTGCTTAGAGCCACAAGTGACCCCAAGTTATGACACTAAGATAACATAATAGGACTGAAAAACAAAAGATAACTGAAATAAGTCTATTTAAAACGAATTTGAAATAGACAATATCTGAGAGTTTACATACACAAAATCTAAACCGACTGTCTAAAGCCTATACTAATATGAGATGCTAGGACAAATCCCTAACTAACTATAACCGTATGAAAAATGAAAGTAGAATACTGAAAGAAGCATAAAAAGGTCGCCCTAGGATATATAAGGACTCACCAAAAGCTACTGCAAGTTGGTTGGATCTGTACTAACCGCGAGCCTGATAATGAGCATCAGAACCTATATAATCAAACAATATAGGCATAAAGTATGAGGTCAGTACTTTGAATGTATTAAGTATGAGGAATATGCATAGTAAATATGATATCTGAACATACTGAATCTGTAAAAACATGTTAATGCAATAACCAAGTAAAATAACATGAAGCTGAGATATATTGATGTGAAATACATAGTTACAAGGTCATGCAACAACTGAAATCCTGATTGTGGGAGATACTTATAACCGACATAAAATATGTGAGCTACAACATAAAGTGTATTGCCGCCATACCGAAAAATGGGTGTCCAATACTTGTCATTGTAAGGGACCTGATAATTGAGCTAAGGTAAATCCACTAGCTAATGTCTAACTGAGATAAAATCCTATGGTAAAATGTAGTTCTGGATTTAGGGATTACTTCTAAAGGACCACAAATGCTGATCAGAAACCTTTATCCTATAAGGCTGCTTGGGTGCTAAGTAAACTCCCAATTGAAATATGCATAATCTGGAAATAGTAATAATATGATAATAGTGAATCATACTGATAATTGATACATACTGAGTAGCTCCTAAATCATGATAACTGGAACCATATTGAGAGATACTTTATCTGAAAGCATCATATATAATGATAATCTGAAAATAATTTAGAAGATACTTTTATCTGAATGCATCTAAATCATGAAAATCTAATAATCTGATTTATGCATCTAAAATAGCACAATTATGAGTCATGGAAATACTTGCATGCTATAGTTTCTGAAGTTATCATTGAAAGCATGGAATTATACTTGAAATCATGCAATTCATGAGTAAAACATGTAATTAGGGACTTATCATGAAGAAAAACTTATTTACAATGAAAATCCATGAAGATCATAAGAAATTATAACTTGTAGGAATCATAAACTTGAAATTTTGAGGTTTCTTTGGACTCAATGGGGGAAGGAATACCAATTAATAAAACTCTCACATACATGGAGTAGAAACTTTGGCTTGACTCTTGGAATAGAGTCTTGAAACTTTAGAACCCTAGTTTGATTAGAAAGAAGACTTGAGAGAGAGAAAATTAATTTTGGAGAAGTTATGAGTGTAAGGGAGGGTTTAGGTCGATAAAAGTCCTCTAATCCCACTTAGAATAGGTCAAAACAACATAGTATAGGAATTAAAAGAGAGAAAAAAGACTCAATTATCCCTGAATTAAAAACTGACGTAGATGTCTACGGACCGTACACCACTTCACGGTTCGTAAAAGTAGAGGAGATCTTAGTCCTAAGGGTCATCTTTTACGGATGCCTCTACGAGCCGTATACCCGTCCATGGGCCGTACAAGTGACCGTGAAAGACGTGGTAGCTTGAGTCCTAGGCATTTGGTTTACAGACGGTTCCACGATCCATGTAAGTCTCCACGATACGCGAACCAGTCCGTAAAACCCTCTTAAACTTTTTCCCATTCTAACCTGAGGTTCCCGAATTTCTTCACTGTTTGTGGTTCCTTTCACGGACCGTGAAAGAGTCCGTACAAAAACCTTTTTCTGCAACTTTCAGTTCCTTCTGATTTCCAAGGTCTGATATGGGTTTAGGAACTTTTGAGGTGTTACATTAGTGATGAAACTTGACGAAGAACCTTGGAAGATGAACCCTAGCCTTGGTGTTTCTTGAAGTTTTTTAGCGTAGAATTTTTTGTGAACGAGAGGGTTAATAATGAAAAACTGATTTCATACACATTTAAGGCCATTTAGATAACTCCCCAAAGGTCTTAGGATAAAAATACCCTTATAAAAAACCAGAATTGGCAAACTTTACCGTTCTATCGTCGTCGTCTGAGTGAAGGCCATCGCTTGGGTGATGGGCTGTCACCTAGACCGTCAAAATTGGCCAAAAATCGAGCATTCTGCCTCAATATGACAGCCATGTGTGATGGTCACGTAACAGGTCTGACAGATCCGTCACATTTACCGTCACTCACTGACAGCTTGTAGCGTCTATGATAAAAGTGATCATAACTTCTTACTACGGACTCAGATTGATGAGTTGTTGGTAGCGTTGGAAAGAAGACTCATAGATTTTTAATTTAATAGGATGTGGTCTACCTAAAACTTTATATTCTAAGAGTTATGGTCATTTGAAGTTGGTCTTTGCATGAACTCACGCGAAAACTTCGTCGGTAGGAAAACTTTGAACTTGACTTGGTGTTAGAAGTTCCTTATGACCCTAAACTATTGGAAAAAATACTACAATATTGATATTGGACTAGAATTTAAAAAATAGTAAATAACTTATTACAAATACTTTGTCGTGGCAAGCCACTGCCTTGAAAGCGATTTCGGCTCGACTCCGGTGCAAATCGTTTTAGCCGGTCGCTCCCCAAGGTTCCACAGTTACTCTCAAACACGTGCACTTGTGGTTGAAAGTTTGGAGGTTGCCCAAAACCAATTGCCCAAAAATATTCTAAGAATAAGCTAAGAAGAAAGGAAGAAAAGTTTTTCTCTTCTTTTTGTTGGTGTTGTGTTAGTGTATTATGTTCACCCTAAGCCACTTCTTATATAGATTTGCAAGAGAAGGAGTTTCAAATAGGAGAGTTAATTTTCTAGAAATGGATTGTCAAGGTTAATGGCATTAAAGGCCATTACATCACTTTTACAGAAACTCTCTTTTTTTGTTTTTGGAACGGATGTATCTTTTCCTTTGAAACATATTTTACATTTGTATCTTTGCATTACACTTAGTTAATAAAGTTAGAATAATTAACTCAACAATAGAATTAACTTAACAATCCCCCACTAATGCAAAGATAAGAGTAGGAACTAACTTTTGGGCAAAAGGAAGGAACATGTACTTAAGTGTCAATATCTTTCGATTTGAATTGACACGTAGTGATATGAGGCAACAACTCAATATCCACAAAGTGAAGTACTCTTGAACTGAGTGGATATAAATTGAGACCCCAATAACATATACCATATCCTTATATTTAAGCAACCTCTGCGATACATATAAAGTGCTTTTAAGGTCATGCACACACACCTTGGGTCTTATGAGTGCTCTAGAAAGATGACCCAAGTCTTTCATAAAAGGCGACCACACCTTTACACTCACGTAGGTGATTCCATCAAGTCTCTCTCAAATAGACCACCTTAAGGCTATAAAATCATTAAGAGAAAAATAAGCTCAACCTTATAAAACACTGCCTTACGCCATAGGGATAGAAAATGTGGTGTATATTGAGGCCTAATGGGTCCACCACACTACCTCAATCAATGGGTTTTAGCCCCATCCCCCTCGACGTTTCAAGGATTATTTTCCTTGTCAAGCCCTTGGTCATATGATCCGCCAAATTTCTTTCGGACCTTACATATTCGAAGGAAATAACACCTAGTTTCAACAACTGTTTAACTGCACCATGTCTAATGCGAATATGTCACTTTTTTCCATTGTACACACTATTTTTGGCAATTTCAATTGCTGCCTGTGATTCACAATAAAGAGACTGGTGAAGCTTGTCTTCCCAATAATGGCATATCAGCCAAAAGATTTCTCAGCCACTCAGCTTCTTGTCCAGCCAACTCGAGAGCAATGAATTCAGATTCCATTGTAGAACGTGCTATACAAGTCTGTTTGGAAGACTTCCACGAAATAGCACCTGCACCCAAAGTAAACACATAGCCACTAGTGGAGCTAACTTCATCATTGTCAGTTACCCAGTTTGCATCACAAAACCCTTCTAAAACAGCAGTAAATTTATTAAAATGCAAACACCAATTCATAGTACCTCTCAAATACCTTAGCAAGCGATGAAGAGCATTCAAGTGTTCACTACTGGGATTATGAGTATATCTACTCAATCTACTAACAGCATAAGCTATATCAGGCCGAGCATAGTTCATGAGAAACATTACACTCCCAATTATTTTAGCATATTCAATTTGAGAAACACTAGATTCTTTATTCTTTCTCAAGTGCATGCTAGGATCATAAGGAGTTCTCACTGGAGCTACATCAAAACAATCAATTTTTTTCAACATTTTTTCAATGTAATGAGACTGACACAAAGAGAAACCATTAGTAGTTCTTTTGATTTTAACTCCCAAAATCACATCTGCTTCACCAAGGTCTTTCATTTCAAACTTAGAAGACAAAAAGTTCTTAATCTCATTAATAACATTCACATTAGGACCAAAGATTAACATGTCATCTACATATAAACATATAATCACACAATCTGAACCTATCATCTTAGAATAAACACAAGTATCAGATGAATTTACAACAAAGCCATTATCCACTAATGTGATATTAAACTTTTCATACCACTGCTTAGGTGCCTATTTTAGTCCATACAAGGACTTTCTCAATTTGCATACTTTATCCTCTTGTCCTGGAACCACAAACCCTTCAGGTTGAGTCATATAGATCTCTTCCTCTAAATCACCATTTAGAAATGCTGTTTTGACATCCATTTGATGTACCACTAAATCATGAATAGCGGCTAAAGTAATAAGAGTCCTAATGGTAGCTATTTTAGTCACAGGAGAATAAATATCAAAGTAATCAACACCTTTCTTTTGGTTAAAACCCCTAATCACAAGTCTAGCCTTATATTTATCAATTGTACCATCAGGTCTCAATTTCTTCTTAAATATCCACTTGCTACTTATGGGTTTACAACCGTTAGGTAAATCATACAAGTCCCAAGTGTGATTAGAAACTATAGAGTCTAATTCACTTTTAATAGCCTCTTATCAAAATATCATATCTATTGATCTCATTGCTTCATCATAAGTTTTAGGGTCTTCTTCTATTAAATAGATAGACACTAATTCATCACTTAAAACATCTATATCAATATTTTCAGTCAAGAAGGTAGTAATAAAATCAGGACCAAAACTAGTCTCAATTCTACGTCTTTTACTCCTTCTAAGTTCATTTTCATGCTCATTAGAAATAACATCAACAGAAGGCATAACATGAGAATTAACAGACATAGATATAGAAGCATTATTTTGCACATCACTCGGCACATTATTTTTCAAAGGAAAAATATGTTCAAAAAATTCTGCATCTCTAGATTCACAAATAGAATGATCACTCAAAGACATAAATCTATATGCAGCACTATTTTGAGCATAACCAATAAAGACAGTATCAGAAGTCTTAGAACCAACATTGACTCGTTTAAAATCAGGTAGACCAACTTTAGCCAAACACCCCCACACTTTCAGAAATTTAAAGTTAGGAGCAAATCCTTTCCACAACTCATATGAGGTCTTGTCTAACTTCTTATGCGGGACTCTATTAAGAATATAGCATGCAGACAAGATTGCTTCTCCCCTCATATTATCAGATAGACCAGAGCTTAAAAGCATAGAATTCATCATTTCCTTGAGGGTTCTATTTTTCCGTTCGGCTATACCATTTTGTTGGGGAGCATAGGGAGCACTAACCTCTACGGAGGGAGGGAACATACAAAACATTGTTCAAAGCTAAAGTTTTTCCAGAAGTTAATTTAAGTAAAAAATTTCCTTTACCCATAACTCCTGCAGTAGTGGAGTTACCCATGTAAACACACTCTCCATCATTGGACTCCTCAAAGTCTTATTGGCACAGAAAAGCCTTGAAGCTCCTGTGTCTAGCACCCAGTCAGTTTTGTTAGCCACCAGATTTTCCTCAACGACTACAGCAACAGTCACTTCATTACCCTCAGCAAGATGAGCTTGGACATCACTTTGTCCTTCCTGCTTTGAGTCCTTCCCTTTTCTTTGATAGCACTCGGCAGCCCTGTGACCAAGTTTTCCACAAACAAAACAAGGACCCTTAGATATTTGGATTTGACTCTCCAGCTTGTTAAATTGATTTTTCTTCTTTACATGTTCCTTTTTCAGGACTTTCTTCTGTTTGCCTTTGAACCTGTCTTTCACAACAGTACCAGAAGATTCAACAAGATTAACTTTAGAAGAATTAAGAGAAAGTTCTTCCATCTTATCTTTGAGACGGCTTGCCTCTTCAGTCCTCATATGACTAATAAGTTCTTGAAGAGTTAAATTATTTTTCTTATGTTTTAATTAGTTTCTACAATCACTCCAAGATGGTGGGAATTTTTCAAGCAGAACATTAGCTTGAAAAATCTCACACATTTTCATGTCCTCGTTGAGAACATCAGCAGTCAAGTTCTCATATTCGTGAACTTGTTCCATTATAGGCTTATTGTCAACCATTTGAAATTTAATCCACTGTCCAACAACATATTTTTTCTTTCCTGCATCATCAACACCATATTTCTTTTCTAAATTATCCCATATTTCTTTGGCAGATTTATAAGTAACAAATAAATCAAACAAAGGGTTAGTCATATGGTTTAGCATATGTCCTCTCACAGTTTTGTTATCCTTTTCCAACTTCTTCTTAACAACATCATCAATAGCCAAAACATTGTTAGAATCAGTAATAGTATTAGAACCATTCATAGAAGGTTCGTTAAATAAAACATAATCAACTTCTAATTGTTCAAAGAAAATTAAAAGTTTTTGTGACCAAGGTTTAAAATTGTTTCCATCGAAAGGCTCAAGTTTTGACAAATCAGAAAAAGTTTTGTTCAAAGAAATAGCCATTTATCAATATTGTATGTTAGGAAATCGCTTTCAAATTGTTGGAAAAAATACTACAATATTGATATTGGACTAGAATTAAAAAAATAGTAAATAACTTATTACAAACATTGTGACATGGCAAGCCACTGCCTTGAAAGCGATTTCGGCTCGACTCTGGTGCAAATCGTTTTAGCCGGTCGCTCCCCAAGGTTCCACAGTTACTCTCAAACACGTGCACTCGTGGTTGAAAGTTTGGAGGTTGCCCAAAACCAATTGCCCAAAAATATTCTAAGAATAAGCTAAGAAGAAAGGAAGAAAAGTTTTTCTCTTCTTTTTGTTGGTGTTGTGTTAGTGTATTATGTTCACCCTAAGCCACTTCTTATATAGGTTTGCAAGAGAAGGAGTTTCAAATAGGAGAGTTAATTTTCTAGAAACGGATTGTCAAGGTTAATGGCATTAAAGGCCATTACATCACTTTTACAGAAACTCTCTTTTTTTGTTTTTGGAACGGATGTATCTTTTCCTTTGAAACGCATTTTACATTTGTATCTTTGCATTACACTTAGTTAATAAAGTTAGAATAATTAACTCAACAATAGAATTAACTTAACATAAACCACATCCAATACACTTCTCACACTTAAGAAGTAGCCTTAAAATATATGAACAAGTATATATCACTTGACTCAAGTTGATACACTTACAACAAATGATTTGAATCTTTAGAGTAGAATTGTAAGGTATTACACAGTCGATGCTAGATCTACAAGAATTCTTAATAGTTTGGGTACTTGATACCGAGTATATTTCACAAATACTGCATAAAACTATCACGAAATGATACATCTTAAAGGTATAAGATTATCAAACAATCATATTTCCAACATCGTCCAAACTTTTAGATATTCGAGATTTTATCTTATTACATCCAACGCCAAAATCTTATCCCCAAAATTTGTGGGAGAGATGCATGAAGTTAGTTATAGTTAGACTATCTTATAAATATCCCCATATTTTCACCACTATAACATATTGAATACATGTATTACTACACATAAAATCTAGCCAAATAACTATTGGTCTAATACTCATTATCATTGTTCACTATTAGTTAAGACTAAATCAATCAATAAGAATCTTTCTCTCTCTTTATTATTTTAGCCCGAGTGCTCACTTTGTTATCATTATTACATCATTTTCATTATATTTATATTGCCAACGAATCAATCAGAATTTTATTTAATCATATTATATGTGACCTTAATCTTATAGATTTAATCGATTAGGCTAATGAACAAATTATATGTTAAAACATTCTGGTGACCACCATGGGGTGTGTGGTTATTTCAATAACACTACTAATCTTTTTTTATTCTTTTCTTTGTTGTTTCTCATGGAATATAATGGCAAAACAAAGTAAATCGTAATACCTACAATAAACTCCAAACAAATCTAGAGGAACTTGGGAAGTTAATCTAGGGAACCCTCACCTCAAAGATCTTTTAACAAAGGAAAGAAAGAAGTACAAACCGCCTAGAAAGAAATAGTGCAAAGGGTGGTCTTGACGTATAATAACTTTACAACCTCAAAAAATTTGAAACAAGTAGATTAGTGTTATGTTGTTGGCCTTCACTAGGAATTTAAACATGTGATCCGCACCACCACCAAAAGTGGAACCATTAAGTACTCTCAATACAGGAAACTTTAGTACAAAGAGACTTTTCGATAATTCAGTAATCAGAGGCTTGGGGACTGGTAGTGTAGTTCAAGGCATCGGTGCTCCTAAACTACATAGTTTTGAAAAAAATAAATGTAACTATCATATCTTGAGCTTCACTCATATTCAAGGAGTTAAATGTAGGAAGGTACTCCCAATAACCATGGAAATTGAATATCGCCCTTTTACCTATACCCAAGATATCAAAAACAATGGACCATAGATCCTTGTGACCATATCACAATGTACACAACTGGGTTCAAGGGGTATGACTTGACAAAATGAGAAATAGAGTCTATATTGATTAAGAAGTTGAAACGATCCCAAAAATGCCCGAAAATGTGCTTCGGAAACATCTCAAAATCCGTGCATGATTTCGGAAATTTGACTTCATATTCTTATTTGTGGGGTCAAATTGAGTGGGAAATGGGTCTAACCCGAATTTTAGAGCAACCGTATCAAAATTCGAAAATCGCAAAAATTGCAATTTGGAGGGTCAACTTTAAAGGGGCATATCTCTTAGCACACAAGGAACTGGAAGGGATGCAAACTATTAAATTAAAGCTCTTTGAGTTAGCTTTCCAACGCACTTGGTTTCACCTTATTCCGAGTTAGGATGAGGGAGTTATGACCATTTTCGTAAAACCTGTCTGTGCAGATTTGAAATTTCCAGTGAGCTATTTTTTTAGGCGGGTTGGAGACGTTTTTTATAAAAAGGGGATATGTCCCATACTTAGTCATTTTTCTTAACTCCAAAAACACTCTCTAAGCCCTCTACAAAAATTCCACCAAGATCTTCAACCAAATTCAAACATCTCAAGCTCTAATTCCGGATTCAAGACTCAATCTCAAGCTTCGATTCTCCATTCCAATCTTCATCAAGGATTCTCCAAAGTTGAGGTATGTGGGTTTGATTGTGGAAACCTTCCTTTCCACAAGTCCAACCATTTATCCTCTATTTCTACTTCAAGTTTATGGGTCCTTATGATTATTTATGAACTCTTGAATTATGGAATTACTACTACACACCCTATTATGGTCCATTTTGCATATTATCATGAAATGGAATTATTATGTGATGTTTATGGTTTACATGCTTCCATGATCAAATTATGAAGGTTGATATATATATGTATGTTGTTGGTGGGCTGATTTATATGGATTTTGGAATTGGTTGGACTTAGTATTCTTGAAATACATGATTTCATTTACATGAACAATTGCCCACCCTGTGTTTGATAAAATGCCCATTTATAGAATTCTTAGGAAAGGGAAGGTCCAAGGTACGTCCTATGAGTCGGATGGTTATGTAATTACTGAAATGATGATGAAATGGACACATGTATATGATTTTCTCTAAATAAGTGTTGTGAGTCGACCAAGCCTAGTACGGGGGGTAGTAGGCCCGTATAACCGTATCGAGGGGTTGGTACCTTGGTTGCCTAGTACGGGGGGTAGTAGGCCCGTATAACCGTATCGAGGGGTTGGTACCTTGGTTGCCTAGTACGGGGGGTAGTAGGCCCGTATAACCATATCGAGGGGTTTGTACCTTGGTCCCTAGCTCGGGGGTGGTAGGCCCGTGTAACCATATTGAGGGGTTTGTACCTCTTTCGCCTCTCCAAGGGGGTGGTAGGCCTTGGAAATACTATATTGATGGTCACTCGCCACACATGTACTACGTCCCACTAAATATGATTTTTATGTAAGCATCATTATACATATCATTTCATTAATATGCTATCTATTGGGTATGATTACGCATTTTTCCTATGATGTCCATCTAATGTAGCATTGCATTGCATCCCATATACTTAGTACATTCAAATGTACTAACGCATACTCTATGCCTACATGATGTCACCATGTAGGGACCGGAGCACCGCTTGACCATCCTCCTCCGCGTGGCTAGTACGATTTTCTATAGTGGTTATTGGTGAGTCCTCCATTTCGGGGACGTTGCTCATGATCTTTTGCTATGTATAAAACTTTTCCTTTCTAGTTATGTTTTGACTATGAGGGTGAGCCCGGTAGTTTGTCTTGGCCCCCGCTAAGTACTCATGTTTAGAGGTGGTGTTGGACAAGTCGTGTATTATGCTTGAGCTTGACTCATCTATGGTATTTATGTATCATTTCTTTTTTTTTCTTTCTTGCTCCCTTAGTCCCGATTTCCCCCTTGATTATGCTTATCGCTTATGGTCATTTAATTGCTTCCGCGACCAAGGATGTGTAATGATACGCTATGAGGCTTGTTTGGGGTTCCTTCGGGTTCCCCATTCGCCGGTCACATCTAGGCCTTAGGCTTGGGTCGTGACAGAAGTTCAATGAGACACTCACAAAAGGGACATTAACTTAGTATTCACTCTTGACCAAGAACTATATAGGATTGTTTGCAGAACTTGTTGATGCCTTTATTAAGGCTCATACCAGGTCCATAAGGGAGAAAATGAATAAAGGATATCTTTAAGATCCAACAAGGAGATATCAAGTTAATCAGGGACTACGTGAATCTATTCTAGAGAGAAAAAATATTACTATCAGATGTGCTAGATAACTAGGCGGCTTCAGCAACTTGAATGAGAAAAGTTTAGAAGTTACCAGGTGGTTAAAGAATAACGACCAAAATTTTCTCCCAGAACTTGGAGTGATACATACTATTGGTATAATGCTATATTTGGGAAACAATACTAGTAGCAGGTCAGAAAATAATTGATCGACACCATTATCGACATAAATAGGAACTAACCACAAAAGTTTGAAAATTATATATAAAACCTATATTGGGTCTTCCTAGCAAGAATCATACAAGAAAGTCAGAGACAAGACATGACAATAGAAGACTTAACCAAAGGGAAAGTACCAAACCTTCCTGGGTGAATAAGGAACCAAATGTGCCAAATCTAGTGGATTACTGCATTAATGTCAACCCTTCCTTTTTCCATACTTCAGGAGGAAGAGATCGCTGGGTTCAACTTCCACCTTCTTGAAAACAGGCTGTTGAGTGAAAGTAAAGTAAGCGAGCTAGTCATACGAGCTTGCTGTAGTTGCTACGGTAAACTGGAGTGAAACGAGTTGGCAGTAGAGACCATAGGAAGGAGCAGTGAAAGTACGATTGATTCCGTCGATCGAATGAAAACCACTTCTTGCTTTTTTGAACATAGCAAGTGGCAACTTTGAGATACATGGGTAATGGAGTTGATAACCTTTATATATTTGGATAGATCCCAACAGAAGATTTCAAGAACTTTTATGCGTTTTTCATGGAGATCATAGGCATATGTCACGTCCCAAACCAAACCTAGAGTAACATATTTCTCATGATACAAAACCACATCAAAAACACTTTATAAAAGAAATATTTTACGCAATAGCTCCATCATTATTAATTAACTGAGTATGCATAACTAAGGCCAAATGATTATTAAGTATTAAATGAAATAAAGAGTGATACACAAATAATAAAAATCTATTTGCCAACTATGAATGACAATGTTCTCCAATAAGTCAAGCAATGAATTATACATATTATCTATGACACAATATCTTTTTATAGAGCCTAACTCATTCGAGATACAACTCAAAAATAAAAGTAAGAGGGTAAAAATTCATCATTCTATTCGACTTCATAATTCTAGACTTTTGAAGCAAATGCTAGGATGCTAGTTATTCTAGCGCATCCCTTCTTAGTCAATGGAGGAGCGCTGATTGATGTAAAAGCTGGAAAGATGACAATGAGAGTCTGTAATGAAAAAGTGACCTTCACACCTTATAAAGCATCTTCTGCATCATCACATTATGGAGATCTATGCAGGATGACAACAATATCATCTCAAGATGAACAACCCAAAATACCATTACTCTCATTATATGATTTAATCAAAAGAGACCTCAAAAGTCAAAGGCTATTCTGTAACTCTTGGGAGAACGATCTTCTCCAACACTTGAGAAATTTTATGAGAGTTTGTGTTGAGCATAAAAGTGCGCTAACATTTGATGAAATGTTAAAGCTTATAATATGTTTGTGTACTCTCTTACATATGAAGCTAAAGCATGGATTCTAGCATCGCAATCAGATAATATTGACTCTTGGCCAAAGTTAGTTCACATCTTCATTTATGAGTGAAATTTAGTGATGGACAAATACAAATAATTAATAACATTTTATACTTCAGACAATTAGAAGATGAACTATTATCAGAGGTATGAGTAAGATCCAAAAAACTCCTAGCACAACAAGATCATGCATTATATGACTCTATCATTCTAGACACATTTTGGACGACATATGATCCAGTAAATGAGAACTAGCTAAGAGTACCATTGCTGGAAAAGACTTAAGCAATATGTCTAAGGAAGAGATCACAAAGGTATTGAATGATGTAACTAGACATAGGCGTGAGTGAAATACTAAGTTCAGAAAGGTAATGACTAACATTATAGAAAATAGAAGTAGACCATGAACATGCTACTATTGTGAGGATCCTTTGATCCACAGGACAACTGATTAAGCCAAAGTTTGTCGTGGTGCGATGTTAAATTAAGTGTAACTCAGGAGGCAACCAAAAAATGTAGTAGTGTAGGATAGAAAAGAAAAATATAAAAATATGAATCAAGCCACAACCGAAAATAAGGTGCTTGATGCGAGACAACCCACCTCACTAACAACTATTTAAAGTGTTTTGCAAGTTTTAGGTACTAAGCGAAAGAGGAAACACGCATTGAAACAAGATGAATTAAAAATAAAAACTGACAGTATGCGTGTTGGGCCTCACGGCGCAGACCCAAGGTCCCCACATTGAGCCTCGCGCTTAAACTGTCTCCAAATTTTAGAGTCTCAAAAAGGGGGCATCCCCGTGCTAAGGGTAGTGACGTGCACCCCACTAACATATGATGGGCCGCACACCGCTCCCGACGTTGGTTCAGGTAATTTTAACTTAAAATTTTTGGGTCAATCCGACCCAAAACCCCTATTATCTCAATTTTTTCAACCCCTACGGTGCTCTTCCTCTCTTTTCACTCAAGAAATCCGCGAAGCACACCCTAATTTCAATCTTTTCTTGTATCACTTCTACAAGCTTCAAGGTAAGTTTTCTATTATATTAATCTTAATTACTTTGTTGTTTCAAGGTTAGTTTACTTAAACCTTCACTATTCTTGCCCTAGTTTTTTAAAAAATATTTAATATTGACAATGAGTATGTGTTCTTGATCACAAATTGCTAGTTTTTTCTAAACTTTGTTGGGTAATGAAGAACAAACTTAGAAATGCATAGTAAACATGAAATAGGACAACCCTATGGCTTAAATTCTGAAATTAACTTGAATATCTTGTTGGGTTGTTAGCTATAACTATATAATTGTTAAAAAATAGTTACTCGTCACTAATATCAACTAGTTGGAAAAGTCTGGGTACCTAACCCACCAGACTACTAGTACCACACTAGTAAATTAAGTGTGGGGTGACCTTCAAAACTTTCAAACTTAATTTTAATAGACTTTTAAACTTAAATCAGATAAGTCTTATGGTTCGAATTGATGATACTATGTCTTCACACCAAAAAAAGGAAAATCTAAAGTTGGGTCCTCCAGTAGGAACTCAAACGATTCTGAGGAGACAATCTATGCCACATAGGCCCATACTTTGAGTAGTTAGTGGACGATGACATCTCCACGGATGAGGAACTTGCACAAGAGGACTCAAATGATGAGTTTGATGGAGAGGATGTGAATGACTCCGATACCGCGTACAATTAAAGAGAGAGAGCGCGCTTATTTTTGGTTAAAAATCTATCACTTAGTTAACACTATTTTATAAATAAATATTAGATCCGTATACGACATAAACTTCTCATCACTAGTTATATCAATAAATAATAAATAGTTTGAGGAGATAATACTATTTGTAAAATTAAGTAAGCATCTTAGTACCTAAGTAAAGTAAAATTGAATGAATCTAGAAAAGTTTTTCGTTGATCATCTCAGTAATAACTTAAGATCTTAAAAAGATTTGTGCTTGAATATATATACATATAATTTCAAAAGTAAAAAAAGCTGTTGTTTTTACCAAAAATGATTCTAAGAGGGGTAGTTTAGTATTGTATAAAAGATAATTCAAGATTCGTGAAAGAGTATACTCCCAAAGCATTTATTCGTGGATTTTACTGATTTTGAGTGAAGTCTTTCCCGACTTTAACGACCCAACAGATCCTTGAAGTCACTCCAACATTTATCTGCCCAAATAACCCACAAATTAAGGTTCGTTTATCAGATCTCAATATTTTCTGAAATACTTCAATTTTGTGCTGTTTCTTGGGGTTTTCTTGATTTTTCCTATAAGGGTTCTTTTGTTTGTGTGCCTTGTGCGATACCCTTTTTGTGTTAGTGATCTGTGGTAAGTTTCTTGCCTTACCCACATTTTCTTTTGGTTGTTTGTTTATTGGGTTCATTGGTTTTCCTATCTTCTTGCTCCTGTGTATACCCTTTATGGTAGAGGTACTCTTATGGTGTATTGTATGTAAATCTTGAGTTCTTAATAAGGGATTCGAGGTGATTGTTTTCTGTTTCTCAGATAGTGGTGCCTAGAGGATTAGCTCAGTTCCTTTTTTTCTTTCTTCTGTTTTGAATTTGAGTTTCCTGGACGGTATGTGGTGGAACTTGGGTCTTGATTTTTATCATTGTACATTGAGGTGTTTAGTGCATCAATGCTGGGTTGTAAGGCATTGTTTACAAAGTAGGTACTGGTTGAATTCTTACGTTCCGGAAGCGTTGCCTTAATTTCTAGGCTTAGTTGTTTTTGCCTTGTGCTAATGTGGGATTGTTGAGAGTGAATTGAAAATGCAATATGTTGTAACTGGAGTGAATTTTCATGTTGTAGGTGGTTTATGAAATTGGTAATTGCAGATGAGAATTGCGTTTTGCTAAAGTGAATTCTGTACTTTTGCTTCATTGAGCAGATGCTGATTTAACTGTTAAAGGTTTCATTTTTTTCAATTTACCAATCAAGGGGTGTAAATAGGTTTAGGATTATGTTTCTTTTTAGTTACCCTTTTGTCTTGACAGACGCTATAATCAGATACCAAGGGAGAATATTATGCAGCATCACATGTTTTGTGGAGTGCTTTGTTATGTACAGTATGCAAATGATTGATTATTTGGGTGCCATTGTATAGAATCTTTTTGAGCTGAGGGTCTAGGAGTAAGGTCTACATATACACCACCCTCACTTGTGGGATTACACTGGGTATGTTGTTGTATCTAAGAGCCAGCTGTTTGCATGATTGAGTGGACTTATAATGGATAATGTACTTTAAAGGGTTATACACTCCGTTGAGGATAGGTTTTAGAGTCTTACGGAACTTTTATTATTTATTAGTATAAGTATTATTTATATATATTTTAATATATTTTTTTCACTTTTGTTTTATTTATTTATTGTGTTGATGAAATGATATGAGTTTAAATGATGAAACGAGGTTTCATATAGCGATTCCCAACTTATTTGGGACTGAAGCGTAGTAGTTGTCGTAAAGGGTTATACACTCCCCATATAAGCTAGACAATAGAAGGGCCGTGAGTGGTTCAAGTCAAACTAAACAAGACCAGATCAATTCTAATAGGATCTTACCTGATAGGGAACAATATATACCTTGAAGTTTCCAATAGTAAATAGTCTATGATTAGGATCTCGTTTGTTGATAATCTGAAATTATGACTTGCTATGCTTAGCATTACACAATTATATGCACTACATGATTCCAGCTAGTAATAATTTGTAATAATCAAGGGACTTAGTTTGTTTGATATAGATGGAGTTGCATGTTTCATCTTCGTCTAGTCGGTTCAGTCTTCTTCCTTTTGATTAGAATGTTAAAGATTTTATCTTATCAAGCTATTCATTGTATTCAAAGTTGGTTGGATATTTCAAATCAGTTTCCATTTAATAGAACTTGAGCTTCAATATTGGTAGTGATAATGCATTAGGATATTGGATTTGCATGTACCCAAAGCCAACTTTTGATCTTGATGATCCTGGACACACTGTTATTAGGAACTGTTAAGCTGAACAAGAAAGTTAGTAAGCATTATGCTACAATTCTGCAAGTAGGAGTTGGGGAACTTATCAAGCTTTTTACAATGTGATTAAATCATAGACTCAAGGCATATTTTTCTATCATATTAAAGTACGGGTCATCTGTGTTTGTGGTCCATGAAGAATTGTTTTACTTCGGAGGGATGAAGGAAATAATCTGTATTTGACAGGTTTTGTATAGTTGGTAACATCTTCTTGCGTTATCTGTTGATTTTTTGCGTTTCTTTTGGTGGGTTTTTGAAGCAGGATAGCTTTTGAGCTTCTGATTCATCCAAAGAAAAACAAAGGGCACCTCATATAACTTTTCATGGTCCCTTATTCTTAATATAGCCCTGGTAGTAGTGCCTTTTCTTTTTGTTGGTAACAAGAAGGAATATAATGATTTTTGACTTTTAAATTCCAAATTTGGAAGACCGTTACATAACTGGACGAGGACAAGGAGCAATAATAAGAAATATTATGTTTTCATATACTCATAACAATTAAGGTGCACTTTGTGTCCATGCACAAATATGAAATACACAAAGCACTTTGTTTAGTGAAAGTATGAGTCTAGAAAAAATTTAATGTTGTAAATGTATCACTGTTACGTGTCTAGAATGTCTCAGTCATGCTTATAGTTCTATTTCTTTTCTTTATTAGGATGCGTAGTGGACCTTTTATTCCAGTTTCTTTATCAACGGGTTTGTGAGTGTGCCTGTATCCTATTATAGGTATCTCTTGACTTGAGGACTATTTTTTGGCTTGACATTTTGCTGTCTCTTGATGTTAGTTCACATACATTATGACAGGAGCCAAAAAGTTTTCATACTCTGTAGTTTGATCGTAGGCTGCAATTGCTAGTAAAATGATTGGTTGGTTTTGGAGTTGGTAACTAATCATATTGAAAGAATGATGTATAAAGCAAAAAAAAGTACTCTTAGTGGTAATTAGTATGACTTAATTCAGGTTGATAAGAGGCTAAGTTTCAATAAATCTGATTTCTTTTGGGCCAATTAAGGTTGATTTAACTTCTTACATCTGTATGAACTGATTCAGAAAATTGGAAGTTTAATTTGGTCACTTCAGGAATTAGAGAGAGAGAGAGCTACTATATGTTGTGTTCATATTTCTTAATGCATTTTATTCGGTCACCTTGTGAGAAGACGCTGTAGAAGGTCTTGATCAAAAAAAGAAGCTGTAGAAGGAATAGGAGAGGCAGTTTCCACGTATTTTATTGATTTTTGAAATAAATGCTCATTCACGTGTTTCCAAGGATAGTTGTCTACTAGTCAAAAGATTGAGCAGTTAATTGTAAGCACTCTATGGGGCACTTTAATAGCCTGCATCTTCGTAATCATAATACAACTATGGTGGCACAACACTCTTCAGTCCTATGTCTTGTTTCATTTCTCCAAATTTTTTATGAGGTTTGGATTGTATACGATTTGTTAAGTCAATTTGGCTCTGGAAAATGTTTGTACTAATGGATGCTTATTAGAATAGAACATTTACTTTCATGAGTTTCCCTAGTATGTTAATAATTTGTGACCCTGCATGTCTGGGGAGACATGTTCTTTATTTTTTGGGGTAGGATGAGCTTGTGTTCGGTGTGGTTGTTGCTAGCTTGTACTGTAATTATTGGTGAAATCGCAGCATGGTTTGTTATATTGGCAAAAGTTGAAAATGTTGCATGTCACCAAAAATTTAAGGATTTCTACTAGCAATCGTCACATGTGCATAAATTGATTTATGGTTTCTACACTTCCTTTCCTATTATTGCAACCACAGCATATCACACACACACACATTTTTTCTCCATATTTTCCATTGCCATGGACCTTATATTCTTTGAATTTGCCTGGAATGTATCATTGCAGCAAAACCGTTTTCACATCTTGAGGCTGCTCAAAGTGAAACATGAGTCTGGCATGTCTGGTGTGCCATAGTGTTGAAAGCCCATCACAGTCCTTCAGAAGTTACTCTGTTTCAAGTTCAGACAATGACGGAAGATGTTCAGCGATTGCCAATTGCTTGATCAAGAAGATATCACTTGGCCACCCCACTGCAAATGGTGGCATCACAACCTCTAAAGTAACTCCTCAGCCTACTGATACGAGTAATGGCATAACAGGCCCCCCACGGCTTGTCAGAAGCCGTGCTGTGAGGAGGGATATAGTCAGAGACTGGAACTTTGATGAGGTTGCGTTGGAGCGTTAGTCCAGTAACTGCTGGAATGTAGGTGCAGAAGAGACATTATGCTTGCCTTTTAGTGTTAAATCAGATAGAATTTTGAATGCAGTACTTTGAATCTAGTTTTGGGTGCAAATGTCACACTACGGAGGATTTTTATATAAATTATCTGTTGATATTCCCTTTCCTTCTTCCTTTTCGTTTCTATATGCCACTGTTTGGCCAGTAACTTGACAGAAAAATAATCATTTCAAAGTTTAAAGTTTGATTAGTTAAATAAATTTAAAATTTATACGTGAGAATATTATTATTACTAAAATAATGCAAATAAGTATAATGAGTATGAAATAGAACAAAGTGTAATGCAAAATTTGAAGGGATTAATGTGCCTGTTATAGAGTTTTTACAAAGTCAATTACCATTTGATGGGAAATACACAAAATTGAAATTTGAACTAGCAATACACAAAATTGGACCAAACCAACCGATAGGCATCCTAAGAGATTCCATCACATTTATATGCCGCAATTGAAATTTCGATAGCTTAATTTTTCGTCCGAAACTTTTTATATGGTGATACTCCGACCCTTCAATCCAGGTTATTTTTTTTATGATCATGGTGTCCAAGTCAAATTTCGCATCTCGAGATAACTCTGTCTACTAAAATTAGGACAGGTATGAAGAATCACCTAGTATTTTTTTATCTCCGCTAACTTTTGAACCTTGAGACTTCAAGTTCTCAACCATTTCAGGGAGCAATCCAGGTTATAATATGCTGTCACCCAACTTACATAGGAAATACAGATGGACCACTTTAGGTAGGGGGGTGATGAATACATAAATCCAAGTCTTTCCACTATTGGTAATATTTCTTCACATTTATATAAGCACAAAATCTATGAATGTTAGTGTCATTATTGACAAATTTGCACTAGTAGTATTACTTCCGTCACAGAAGGGATTCTCCAAAGAAGATGATACCAGTGAAGAACACTGCCACCCGTTCAGGTTCATCCTGCAGCATCCCATCTCTCTTCATCTCCCTTTCTATACTTTGCATTCTACCAATTTCTCTTTTCTTCTTCCGTTCTTCTCCAACCCCACTTTTCCTAAACCCACAAATCAACCTTCAAACATCTCCCAATTCCATCAAAGTTTACGTACCAAATCTTCCAAGATCTCTCAACTATGGCTTATTAGAAAATTACTGGGCTTTAGATTCAGATTCAAGAATTGGGAGTGAAGTAGACAATGAAATAAGAAAGACCCATATAAGGAAAAGTTCCAAGAATTTCCTTCCTTATCCAGAAAACCCAATAATCAAACAGTACAGTGCTGAGTATTGGATCTTGGGGGATTTGATGACACCTGAAAAATTAAAACTTGGATCTTTTGCGAAAAGGGTGTTTACTGCTGAGGAAGCTGATGTGATTTTTGTTCCTTTTTTTGCAACATTGAGTGCTGAGATGCAACTTATTGTGAACAAGGGTGTGTTCAGGAAGAAAGAGGGGAATGAGGACTATCAGAGACAACGAATGGTTGTGGATTTTTTGAAGCAAACTGAGGCTTGGAAACGCTCTGGTGGACGTGACCATGTGTTTGTTATTACTGGTAAGTGGTATACATCCTTGTATGTCGTTACCTTCAAAATGTTCAGCTGCTGTTCATGTCAGTCATTTTTGTTCATGACATTTTAGCAGTTTTACCTTCTTTTGTTTATATAGTTAAATCAAAATCAGAGAATTTAGGCGGAAATGGGAATTTTATTACTCGGAGAAATCAATAGAACAGTAACTACATCGAATGAGCAAAATGAAAGAGGAAAGATTTGAAGCTAAAACTCCCATTAATGAGCTTGAACTCCTCTGTGATTCCCTGAAAGAATTAAGAAGAAGAAGATGAGAAAAGATCGACAGAGAGAGGAAAGAGTAGAGAGAAGATGTTTTGGGTAGTTGGAATTTTACCAGATTTCACATAACCCTTTGAGCCAAGTTCATGTGTGTATTTATGAGAGTGAATTAGCACCTAAAACTCACTTTCTTCCCATGTGCCCCCAATGATATTTGGGTTCATGACATCTTTTCCATGGGACAGGTAAGTCGTTCGCTACCTAAACTACTATCCGATCGCGAAGTATACATCTGTAGACGATACATTAATTTCTTGAGGAAATTTGAAGTTATAATTCTTTTCTTAATTGGAGATGATTTGAGATAGAAGTTATAGGAAAATTCTAGATTTGGTAGTTGAGTTGGATTGGAAGAAACAAGATGTTACTAAAAAGTAAAACAAGAACGATTGCAATTTTGATGGAGAAATCTAGAGTTTGCGGTTGTATTGTTTCTGGTACCACGGATCTGAATTAGCAATTTGATAGGGGATTTGTGATTCATGATAATGCTCCGGAGTCTGTTAATCTTTTTAGTTACTGTTTTATAATGCACCGTTACTTGAAAGATTGGACATTGGGTGTTTCTATATGAAGCTTGTGTAGTTCTTTATTTATGCATGTGTCTTAACGATTATAGGGACTCCTGGTACCATCAGTACCTTATTCAATAGATGGTATTGAGATAGAATTTGATCTTTTTGCAATTAGGATAACCATTTGTAGAGGGCTTCCATTCTTCTGTATATATTAGTTTTTGGTTTTAGTAACTTCCGAAGCGTGGAAATAATCTGCATATGAAATCAGGTAGTTTTCTTTTTCTTTATTTTTTTTCTCTGAAATAAAAGAAAGAACTGAGCCCTCTAAGTTTTCTGGATATTCTTTTGTAAATGCTCTTCAAATGGCAGCTGAATGGCTCAACCTCCTTAGGTGTTTGGGTTGATGGATAGCTCACTTAGTGAACATCCTTACAGTTCATCAATTAGGTGGAGGATTCCAACTTCGTATGTAGCATCCCATTCCTCCTTTTCCTTTTGTCCAACACCTTGTGTTATGGTAAAAAAATTGAGAAAAGACTGTTATAGCTGCTTCAGCATTGTTGGATGAACGGACATCACTCATTCAATTCTAATTGAAGAAATTAAGGACATAGCTGGTGGAACTGGAAATCTGAATTTAATGAAGATGATTGTCAAGAAATAGGTGAATATTTAGCTTAGACTTTCAGGTTTTAGCATAGATTCAATTGGTTGATGTGTTAGACTGCAGCTGTAATTTAATTCATGAATTCTCATATAATACTTATGTTGGCTATTGTACACTGTTTGTATATAGTTGTATTCTACATTTACTCATGCTTACAACCTTATCAAACAGTCTCTGAAAGAAGCTGCTGATTTCTATGCTTGTCGAATCCAACTTGGACTCTTATATCTTGCAACACAACTTAAAATTCTGTATAAAAATCATCCGGATAGTGGCACTTCTGTTATGTAGAGCTTGCCTTTTTACATCATCAGAAGCTTTCGGATAAGAAAGCTGTCCGATTTTAGGTTTGGTTTTTATAGATTTTACTGGGGAGCAGCTGAGTTATGTAATATATGCTAAGTCGTAACTATGAGCCTAGAAGAGTTTGATCAGACTTAGTAATTACTGTTCGATTTGTCAAATGTACTTATCTGAAAGTGCTTGAATCTTATAAGGTAAACATAATAAGCGAGGCTGTTCTTGGAGACCTTCTTAGGGGCACATGGATTTGATAGGGCTGTGAAGAGTGATTAATTGACCTAGGTGGAGAAGTGGTTCCCCTGCTTGCTTTTTGCATAAACGAGCATGCACCTATGGAGATTCTCCAGGTGAACGTCAGTTCATTCTTCATGGCATATATGTGGTGAAGTGCACTACTATTTTGATGGTATTTTGTTGGATGAGCCATATCTTTCTATTTCAGTCTCCTTCCGTTTTCCACCCATATTATTTAATCCAGTGCAGTTGTGATCACCGATTAATTACCCTGCAAACATTTTTCATCACACATCCTTTGCTCCACCTTGAATATTACTCGGTATTCTGTTTCTTTCAGTTGCTTTGTGATTGGCAAAAGTTGTTTGTTGGTATGATGTTGACTCTTTATCATGTGCAGTTGCTTAACTGATTTTAGAACTCATGTATGACCATGAATTGAAAGTAGCAAACAATGCCAAGTTTCTTTTTGTAAGATCGTCTTACCAGCCTTGCTTTCCTTTTGACTGTGCGATTGTTCTTTCCCAATTATGTTCTGCCTGAAAACAAATTGGAAGTGGAACAACATCTTAGCATCTTATATTTAGTCTCTGCAATGTCAGGTTATTTTAAAACTTGAAGCATTCTTTGGCAGACCCTGTTGCAATGTGGCATGTGAAGGCTGAGGTTGCTCCAGCAATTCTCCTGGTTGTTGATTTTGGTGGGTGGTACAAGCTTGACTCAAAAGCGTCTAATGAGAGCTCATCTGACATGATACACCACACTCAAGTTTCATTGCTGAAGGATGTCATTGTGCCTTATACCCATCTACTTCCTCGTTTGCCCTTATCTGAAAACCAAAAACGAGAAATCCTTCTTTACTTCAAAGGAGCTAAACATAGGCATCGGGTCAGTACTATTAACTTTTTCCAGAAGCGTAGCTACATATAAATTGCAACCCTACTTCTAACAATTTGTGTATATGATCCATTTTTATGTGCAAGTCAGGTCAAACAATTATTTTGTCTTAAACTTGAGGGTTTTTAATTGCTTGTTCATATATGACTGCAGCTCTTTGCAATAATGACACAAACTAATGGAGACAACTTTGTCACTAAATATTAGGTGTTTGTCATCTGATTGATATGACAACATTGTCTTTTGGATACCATTCTCATCCAAGATATTTTACCAAAGATCATTTCTTTAAGACATTTTTTGCTTTTTGGTCAGACATAAAGTTGATGGAATGTAATGGTGGTAGAAGGTGGAACTGTGCATGGATCTTGGTGTTTGCTGATGCATAACTTGTATTTGTACATATGTTGAAAAGAGCAGGTGGAATGAGATGAAAATGGCATGACTTCACAATGTAATTCCAACAATCTGAATGACTTCATAAAGGGTAACAATTTTATAAAAGCTTGGGAGAAAACTAGGAGCTTGAATTATATTAAGGCCTGGTAGAAAACAAGGTCCTTGAACCCAAGGGTGTAGCATAGCGTCAATGAAGTAGGTGAAAATGGGTGATCAGGGTTCTAACCCCAGCAGGGACAACAAACGCTAGGTAATTTTTTTCCCACTTGCTTAAACCGTGGTGGATAGAATTACTTGGTACTTGTGCTAGTAGGAGTTAGCGAAGTACCCAATGGAAAATCAGAGAGAGAGAGAGAAAGAAAATGAGGTGTTTAAATTATACCGCGATGCTGTTTCTTAAGCTCAATTAGATAACCATGCAAAAATTTTGGTCACTTAAGGATGTTATTGTCTCGTGTAGCTATTTACTGCCTCCTTGTCCCAACTATTACAGACACAAAAAACCCTTTGCTTCAATGGAGCTAAACATAGGCATTGGGTAGTTTGTTGAGTTCTTCCAGACATCTACATAAATATTTAGTCTGCTTCCATCTTGCAATCATACTGGGTGTATGATCCATTTTACTTGTAAGTCAAGTCAATCAATCTGTTCTTGCACTGGAGCTTCTTCACAAGATTATGACTGAAACTCCTTTTGATTACAGTGCAGACTATATATAGACAATTCCATCATCAGATTTTGTTATATTCCATCAGATTGTCAGAAAACAATGTATTTGTATTACAATATGATTGTAATTTCTTGGCCCACTGTAAATGAACTTGCTCTATGTCTAGAAACGTTTTAAAGTATAACTAAGTCATTGATTGGTAAAATCATTGTCAGAGTGAAGCATAAAAAGGACCTTCTGTTGTATGCTTATTATTCTTGATTTGGCTACAAGTTGTACAATTTTTATAGACGTTTCTGCCTCATAAAAGGTCTCTATGTCTAGATTAAACCATAACATCCCACTTCTTGCTCGCCAGACTTAAATCGTCTTGTATTTCTTTGTGCAGGGAGGCATTGTTCGGGAAAAGCTTTGGGACTTGCTAATAAATGAACCCAGAGTAGTGATGGAGGAAGGCTTTCCAAATGCCACTGGAAAGGAGCAGTCTATAAAGGGAATGAGGACTTCAGAGTTCTGCTTGCACCCTGCAGGGGACACACCAACCTCATGCAGACTTTTTGATGCCATTCAAAGTCTTTGTATTCCTGTCATTGTTAGTGACAACATTGAGCTCCCATTTGAAGGGATGATGGATTATTCAGAATTTGCAGTGTTTGTGGCAGTAAGTGATGCACTGCAGCCAAGTTGGCTCGTGAACCATCTTAGGACCTACTCCGATGAGCAAAAAGATAGGTTTCGGCGTAATATGGCTGTGGTGCAGCCCATTTTTGAGTATGAAAATGGTCAACCAGGTGGTATTGGTCCTATATCTCCAAATGGTGCTATAAATTACATATGGAGAAAGGTTCACCAAAAACTGCCCATGACTAAAGAAGCTATTATCCGTGAGAAGAGGAAACCTCCTGGTGTCTCAGTTCCACTTCGTTGCCATTGTACTTGATGAGTTTTTTTTTGAGTTTTTTTAACTGTCTTGCTTCAAAAGTTAATATACTATATCATACATGCTTCATACTACAGGAAGGAACACATTTAAGGTGTTTTTCATATAAGTCTCCCTCAAAAAATGGAATCACAGTACACTGAGAAATCGTAGTTTTCCAAAACATCTTCAATATTCTTCATCAAGGCTTTGTTTAGTTGAGCTTTCAGAGGAAAGAGGTTGTGTTCCAAAATTTTAGTGCTAGTAGGTAGCTTAATTGAGTCTCTTTGTAAACACAAATTCTTATGAGGTTTTGATAAGGTGTGTTATTCAGTTGTACTTGTTCTCTATTATTTCTAAACTCAGCTGCTGTAATTCTGTTTATTTGAGTCCGGAGCTAAAAATGCCACTTTTTTCTTTCAAAATGCATAATTGGCCTATCAAATTTTTTTTAAATCAAAAGGAACAAATTGCTCCTTTAGGAGCGATAAACTTTGAACATGCTAACTCCATTAACTCCATGTAAGAAAATCGCTGCTCCGGCAGCGATTCCTTTAAAAAAAAAATTACTAATATCGTTGCCACAACAATAAATTTTTTGAATTTTTTTTTTTTTTTACTAAAAACGCTGCACCGGCAGCAAAAATATGTGCATATTTTATTATAATAGCTGCACAGCGATTCCCTTTAAAAATCTTTTTTTTTTTTAATTTTATTTTGTCAATTTCTTTTTCCTTCTTTTCTTCATTTTATTTTTTTAAAAAAATAAAATCGCTCCTACAGTAGCGATTTTTTTGATTTTTTTTTAAAAAAAAGTAAAATCGCTGCTGTTGCAGCGATTCTTTTAAATTTTTTTTGTTTTTTTATTTTATTTTGTCAATTTCCTATTTTCCTTTCTTTCTTTTTTTTACCAACGTATATATTTTAAAACAAAAATTTCTACATTTGGGAAAATATATATGTTGGTAAAAAAAAAAGAAGGAAAATATGAAGTTGACAAAATAATTAAAAAAACAAAAAAAATTTAAAAGAATCGCTGCAACAGCAGCGATTTTAATTTTTTTTTTTTTTTAAAAAAATTCGCTCCTATGGGAGCGTTAAATTTTATTTTTTTTAAGAAATAAAGAAAAGAATGAAAAAGAAATTGACAAAATAATTAAAAAAAAGAAGATTTTTAAAGGGGATCGTGGCTGGTGCAGCGTTTTTAGTAAAAAATTCAAAAAACTCGCTGTTGTGGCAGCGATTTTAGTTAATTTTTTAAAAATTTTTTTAAGGAATCGCTGCCGGAGCAGTGATTTTCTCACACGGAGTTGGTATGTTCAAAGGATATCGCTCCCGAGGGAGCGATTTGTCCCTTTTGGTTTAAAAAAAAATTGATAGGCCGATTATGCATTTTGAAAGAAAAAAGTGGCCCTTTTGACTCTGGACTCCTGTTTATTTGGTATGTAGGAAAACATCCCTTGGGAGAACTCAACTTCCTTCCTTCCTCTTGGCAAGGAAGTTATTTAGAGGAAAATGTTTAAGCCAACCCATACCAAATATGAAAAAGTTAGTATTATTTAAAATGGGAATATTTATCATTGAGTAATACATGTGTATATGGAAGATACATCTATTTCATAAACTGATTTGGTGTAAATATCAGGTGCGCGAATAATTAGTTTACATTTCTGAAAAGTAATAAATAAATAAAAGGTGAATAATACATTAAGGAAAATATTTTGGCAAAAATAAAATAAAGTAGTTGACAAGGAATGGAGACTAATCTGAATAATAGGAAATCCGTGAAAATCGAAACGTGAACCCTCTTTAAAACTTTTCCACAGAAGTCTTTTTTTCAATGAGAAAAAAAAAACACAATTTCCATCTTTAACAGCAAATCCCTCTTCTAATCCATCCTTAATAATAACTATTTTCTGTGTTTAACTTCATATATTAAACAGAAAATGGATTATTTCATTCTTGATTTCTCATTAAGTCAAGTTTACAATGAATTACCCTTCAATGAGAGGTAAAAAAAGGGAATGCTTGATTTCATGATCAAACAGCTAAAGCCATAACACTAGAATTAGGTATGTATTCCTTTTCTCAATCTTTTAAAATTTAGAAAATTTTCTATGTATCAACGTATGCATGTGTGATTTACATATCCATATACACACAATCATATGTTTGTATGATTTATCTGTGTTACATAAAGGTTTTCTATTCAGTAATCTCATAGTGCTTTTACAATGTTTGCTTTGGCTCTCTTATGCTCCTTAAACACTCTGTTTGGATAGTTGTTAAGTATTCTTTCGTAATGTATTGTTTTAATGAAAACAACGGTTGCATAGATTATATCGTTCTCCATCATTATATAGTGTCACACATCAACGATTTGAATGATAAACGTATAAGAAAAGTAGAGTACATGTAGAGAGAGCTACAATGAAAATGTAGGATAAATGATAAAATAGGATTATTTATAATAAGTAAAGACAAAACGAGAAGAAAATATTAAGATAACGAAGCAATCACACCAAATTGATCGTTACACAAAATGACACTTTTCATCCTTACCTAATGAAGGATCTAAACGATACGATACAGTTAACAATCAAAACAAACAATACAACCGTTAATGACCATTCAAACAAGGTTATTTGAACTTTGTTGCTTCTGCCATGCCAAAATAACATACACAACACAAACGTGCGCGCGAGAGAGAGAAATAAGCAAAATATTTGAAGGAATAACCCTAGAGAGGAAGGATTGAAACTTTAGGGTCTCAGCAAAAGAGAGGAATGTATTTATACCACTATATGAATAACATCTTACAGCAAATACTATAAAAGCTTGAGCAGCTATTAACTGCACCCGGGGGGCTTTTTTACAATTAAACAACAGACTTGATATATTCAAACCTAAAATGGCCTTAAAAGAATGAACCATCCCCATAAAATTTGCTATAAAAAACTGCAGAAATGAGAGAGGGGGTGTGTATATATATGTATGTATCTAGGTGCTTGGACAACGGAGGTCCGAGAAGCTATGTACACAAATTAATGACTGGATACTATATAGGGAAAACAAATGAACCACCAAAAAGGAAGGAAAAATAAACAAGAACTCAGGCAGAAATATCATTTTGGTTTCCATGAGCAGTTGATTGAGAGCCAGAGGACTCGTGTCTGTGCTCCTCTTGAACTTTAGACTTGGCATCTTCAGACTTTGACTCAGGGGGTACGTTAGTACCTGCTGTGCCACAAAGTATGCAAGGATTTGAAGGTCTTTGAGAGCACCATTTTTCCGGAACACTTAGGAAATGTGTGTCCATAAACTTTCTAAATCTCTTTTTATACTCCCTCGGAGAGAGAACAGTAGGAAGGTGATTCTTGGGAACCACAAGCGAGGATTTGACCCAATTCTCAAGTTGCTTATCCCATGTGTACTGCCTGAGATAGTCAATGATGCCACAAACAAGTTCACGGCGCTGAGTATCCACTCCAACAAGTAAGGAGTAGTCCATCACATTGACCGACTGTTATTCAGAAAATGTACCAGTTTAGAAGCTAAGCCATAAATTGTAGGAGTGCATGCTTATCATAAGCAGAAGTCACATGCTTTTTAGCACTACTTAGGATTTACTAAATGTGAGCTACAGGTAATTCATCAGGAGTTCATGCAAAACTTACATTGAGGAAACCACAGTCATTCCATACAGCTCGTTGCAAGTTCCTCTTTGATCTCGTACCAACATACAAAGGAGAGATTTGCATGTCATTCACAAAATTTTGGTCCAAAAGAACATCTCCTGCAGTACTGCCAGCTGAATTAAATCGAGCATGCAGAGATCCTTTTAGATCATACTGCCTAGTAATATTTCTTCCAAATGAAAGGTTCTCCATCACCATGAGATCATGCCTCGTCTCTTTCCCACTTTTTGTTGGCCTTACAATGACCTGCAATACACAAATACTGAGACCTAAGTCCAAAAGAGCATGTGGACTGTGTTGGCAAGTTTTAAATCAGTTCTGTGCTAATAGCCAGAAATGAAGTTTATAGTTAATTAATAAACCTGATAAATGCCAAGAACTTTTGCAAGGCAGGTCTGATTTCCCTTCTCGTAGCACTGTTCCATGTACTCAAAATAATTAGGACCAAACTTCAAGAACGAGTCAAATTCTGTTCTCTGTATTTCCTTGATGATAAAACGGTCATCAAGAGTTTTGGCAAACAAGGATTTACTTTTCCCACCTTTAGCATCCCACTTCCTGCACCTACTTAGTGAAGCAATATAATCAACTTCAGATGGGCAACATTGACCTCGCAAATGAGAGAACTCACTAGCATAGAGACATATAACTGAGTATTTACGCTTCCCAGGCAATTTCCCAGAGCCCATAGAGACTTCAGGATGAAGAGTAGAAAAAGAAACCAAAGAATTTAACATATCTAACCCATTCATACTCGATGAACGTGTTTGTTCTGAAACTTGGGTAGACTGGATCCCTTCTAGATCCAAAGAACTACTTGAAGAGAAATGAGGAGGAGCCAGTGAGAATAATCTCATTATGCCTTGAGAACTTTCATTTGCCTTATCATCAATTCCTCTATCTTTTCTTCCATCATCTCCGAGATCTTCACCCACAATTGGTAAATCCTTCAGCGATGCTAAAGCGCAAGCGATGATGCTAGAAAATTCATCTTCATAATCAGAAACAATGTACTTGTCATTTCCAAGGGGAATGTGCAGCCTAGCACCCTCATCAATAACAAGTTTATAAGCTGTAGTTTCTACAGCATGGGTTGTGATGGATCCTAATTTTGGTAGGTAACCTCTCCGCAGATCCTTCATGTATTCATGCCGAATTTCAGGAAATGGAGCCCACCACCCCTTATCATTCTCAATATTGGACAATACTGAGGCAAGGGATTTACTCCTTTGAGGATCCATAGAATCACTGGCACTCCTCCCACTAGTGCTAGAAAGACTTGGTTTTTCCAACTGCAAATGCGTAGGTGAAGGAAGATTGGATTGTAGATTATTTTCATCACCAGAGTGTAAGCATTCATATTTCCCTGCAGGATCCTTGACTGATGATCCATTTCCAGTTGTTTTTGCTGCAGTTGATAACTCAGTAACTTCAGTAAATGCAGACGAATTCAGTGATCCGTTTTGTTCTCTAAGCCCACTAACACTAGCTTCAACAGGGATTTCTACAATCAGAGAACCATTTGCTTCGGTAGATACCAAATTCAATTTCACATCACAATTATGGTTCAAATATTCTTTAATAGTTTCTGTCCCATTGTTTTCCTCTGCAGAAGAATCTGCAGCGAGCTCAATATTGAGATCATGACAATCTTCCAAAGCTTCGTCACCTCCTCCCAGATTTGCTTCTGCCCCATTAGCATCTCCTTCAACACTGTACTTTCCTAGTTGCTCCTTCTGGCTAATAGGTTCAATATCTGGCAGTGTTGATTGCTTTGGGTTAAGGGCTTTGGAATCACCATCCATATAATAAGAAGATAGCAATGAATGAAGACGACGATCCCACACACACGACTCAAGCAGAAGATCTAGTCGTATTCTATTCAAACTTAAAAGTTTATATACCACGACATCATGAATCCCATCTTTGATGGCATTTTGTATGTCAACCTGATATTGAGTCCACATAAATATATGAGACAAAGAAAAAAGAGGTTTAGATATAGCTATTTTAAATGTCTGAATCAAAAACCTAAGAGCAGCACAATGAGGAAAACACAAAAATATTCAGCTAACTGCTGTTTAAGACACTTGAGTTTCCCTTGAAGCAAGGCATAATACAAGCACTTCGCATTGCTCATGTGGTACTTGAGTTGCGCTTGAAGGGAAAGCACAAAACAAGTGCTTCTTTCTCTAAAATTCATATATTGATTAATTACTTATGAATTCGATATTAATTTGACAATTGTAGACTCCATATCCTAAATGACTGCACCAAAAAATCAACAACATAACTACTCTTGTTACTAGCATGTTTACATATTTGAGAATACATGAACATTATTGTACCCTAACACATCCTACACATTGCATCAGCATCAATGTCAAAATCGCTCACATAAAAAAGTGAACAAACTCTTGCGAGGAAGCTAGGAAACTTATTATGCTATGGCACAAACATCCCACGGGAACTTAGAGTCACAATGATGACACATAAATCCACCATTGTTGAGAAAAACATAATGTCTCCAAATTTTAGTGACTAAATTATGATAGATTATTCCACCATGGTCGATCAAGTTAAATCCTATCGGAACGTGTAATCCTAGAACAGTAGCAGAAAATGAACTAACTTTATGCTGAGATCCCTCTTAGATACCTCATACCACTAAAACAATGCCTCAATCCAACATGGTTCATCAAATTAAAGACTATACAAACAAGTAGTCCTAGAAGGTAGCAGAAAGGAACAAACCTCAAACTGAGATCTCTCTTCCTTCAACATGTTTTCAATTTCAGAAAATATCATAATTGATCCTTGAAGATTTAGCACAGTTCCAACATGAGACTCTACTGCCTTCAGAGCTTTTGCTACATCAAAAAACATCATAATCCCTTTCAAGTACACCTGGTTTAAGCAACAAAAGAAATCCTAGGTCAATATGAACAATACCACATTCAGAGTACATGTACAGCCACATATATAAAAGCATGGGTACATAAAAACAGAATGGAACACTTGTAAGAGCACATACATCATTGAACTCCTGGTTAAGAAATTCTCCTTTGATGGAACTGCTAAATTCCAGCTTCTTGGGAGGAAGAAACACAGAAAAAGTAGTAACAGTAGAGTACTTGAACATTGCAACCATTCGCCCTAATCTGCACGCGTTTACAGATGACATGAATATCTTCAGAGAGGACAGAAACAACAATAACAACAAGAAGATGCCCAGTGAAATCCCACAAAATGGGATCTGGGGAGGGTAGAGTCTATGCAGGCCTTACCCCTACCTCTTGGAGGTAGAGAGGCTGTTTCCAATCTTCAGAGAGGAGAGAGAATATAATATAAATCCTATCATGCCCCAGCATGGCTATTTAACTCATAGGAAACAGCTTTGATGATTAGTACAAAAAGTAATGTTGCCATGTCAAAGGGAAAAAGTGGGAGAGAAAGAGTAGCTGCCGATGGGTAATAGCCACTGGATACAAATGTATAAAAATAACAAACTACTCCACAAAGAACTGAAAATAGAACTATGCTAAGCATTCATACCCAAAGAAGTAGAGGAAATCCTTATCAAAGGAGTGACCACATGCAGACAGTCCACTAAAGATAGAGGAATTTGAGAAACTGAGCTCCAAAAATTTTCCAAAAGAAAACCCACGGGAGGCAGTAGATATTAACACTCTTTTAGTGGAAAATGAGCTTCCATTCGGGGATTTGCATTTACAGCAACGACTCCACATCCAAAGTTTGCCTTCATGTTCACCTCGCAAGCCCTTGTCCATGGGAAGACACCGGACTTGAATCGTAAGGAGCTTGTTGTGATGTGCATAATGAAAAATGTGAGCTTCAGGGGATTCATCACACATCTTGCACTCCTTCTGCACAACAGAGCTTCTTATAAACACAAGCAAATGTTGCCAGGTAGAGAAAGGACACAATTGATGCAACGAAAAAATGTTCCTTCAGCTACGTCTTTCTCATAAAGACACAGTGAGTAAATTCTATGGGATATGTTTAGATTAGTAAAGCCACATCAAATTATGTACTCTGCAAATGAGTGATAATTCTAATAGATTTGGTGAATTTAACTGAAAGGACCTTAATGCAAAGAAAGAGTTTCAAGTGGAGAAATTTGAGTATATGCACCTGGTTTAGCAAATTATCCTGCAAAAACTTTTCAAGGGGAATATCAAAATCTTGATAGAACTTGATCCGAGAAAAATGACTATGCTCACACATAGTCCCTTTTGAAGCATTCCGACGGGACATCAGAACCAAAATACTCTCAGAATCTAACAACGATGCCACATTATCCTTCATATGTTCTTGGTCTTCAAGCTTTTCACCAGATCCCTCTAATTCCAAAGATTCTACCTGGCTCACAAGTGGACTATGGTGTTGCTCCTTTTCAGGGGCCTTCACGTCATCAAAACTTGCCTTTTGGTCTGCATCACTGTGTATTAATTCATGCACATTAGAAACTTGAACATCGGCTTGCACCTGATCATCTTTCGTGGCTCCGTTAAGACTGAGATACGAGGACATGGATTGACGAGAGGTGGAGAAGAGAGGAAATTTATTCCCCATAATCCTTCTCACAGAGGATGAGATAGATGATAATCCAGAGAGAACGACTGGGTTGTATGGCTCATATTGTAGAGATTCGCTTTCTGCGTCTAATTTATGACTTATTTCTTCATGGAAGCCATTGGATATTGGAATATCTACTGTGCCAGATGCACTGATTTCACCGACATGCTCCTCAGCATTAGAGATAATTCCTTGCTCATCACTAACAGATGGTGTTTCGTTACCAAGTGTTAGATTCACCTCCTGACTAAGAGGAAGAGTTGAGAACATTGCTTTTTGATCCAGAAGGAATGAAGTCTCTAGGATTAAATTGTATGCCACAATGATCGCATCTTTGACTACGTGTTTAATCTTCTTCAATTCATCACTGTTCGATCCCATTAACAAAATCTGCACAAAAACTAACATTCAGTGGAGAACAACTAAAGGGATGAGCAGTATTTTATATGGCGGGGGCGTGCGGAACGTTTTACTTAGCACGGGGCGAGGCGTAAGCCCCATGAATCTTTAATTTTTAATATAATAAAATAGTACAATAACACAAAAATTATAAAAAATACATTAATAATTTTAAAATTTTAAAACATGATTAAAGAAACTCATAGAAAACAAAACTTCTAACAACATTGTACAAGAGTAAATAACGCAATGATACAAAAGCTATTACGAGATGCAAATCAACTCTAACATCTTAACTTTTAAACAATAAAAGAATTACAATTTCTTAAAATATATTACTATTGTACTATGCAATTTACCCCCTAAAAGAAATAATCAATAAACTATTACTATTATAATTAAAACATCACTCCTTCATGAATAAAGGTAAAATACTTTCAAATAATAAAATATGATAATTTTGAGACATAGGACAAAAACATGAAGACCAATGACAAGTGAATATATAACATTCGGCTATGTATTTTAAAAAAGAAACGTTAAGTGATATTCACCCTCGTGGCGTTCTCAAATAGTAAATAAGAAATATTATGACTTGTTATTTGAGTTGCTCTCAATTTTCTTATTTCTATAGATGAAAAATAATTACAAAGCATCATTCATTTATTAAGGAATTATGAGGATCAATTGTGTTGACTAAGGAATTTGACATATAACTTGTATAAGAATTGTGAGGGGGAGCCCCAAGCGTTGGGCGTTAGGCTTGTTTAGGGCATAAGCCTCACAGAACTAAGCCCCACACGTGACCCTCAAGGCGTTTAGCCAGTGCCCCTCCCCGGGGCGAGCCACAGGGTGAGTCCCAAAACAGCCTTTTAAAACACTGAGGATAAGGAAACACCGAGTAGACAATCCATGGGACTTGAATAGGCTAATTCAGCAGCATTTTGTCCAATTGCTCATGGAGCCAATTTATCATTGTTATTGATGCTCTTATGGGTTAGTCATACAGGCAGAACCAGATAAAGGTAAAACTCCATATACAATAGAAAAATCACTTATCTAAGAAATAAACTTCACAAGTAGTGTTATAATTTCAAAATCTTCTGAAAATTCGTAAATTAAGCAACAGTTTGAAGTTTTACTCAACAAGACATAGAAAACATCAGTCAAAATCTGGCATCAAACGGGGACTCGTAAGTGTAACAGCTTCAGCAATTGTTGAGGGTTTATGTGCACAAAGTATTACTACAAAAAAATACAATGATGTAACAAACTGTCTTTAATTTTTCGAAGAGTCATAACTCCAAAGTGAAATTCAGAATTCTTGGTTATCAGTGCATAACCACCTCCTTCAAAATACACTCTAATCATATAAAAGCAATCTATTTTAAGACATTGATGATAACCAATTATTCTAGTTACACAAGCCTATTATGATAAACCAATTATTTTGGTTACACAAGCTCTGTGCCTATCTTGTATATGACATGTGATCAATCCTTCTTTTTGATAAGTTATGCCGTGTCATCAATCTCAAGATAGCTGTAACAAGGAATTTGACAATATGGCTAATGAGCACAACAGAGCGAAGATCTGAAAGGTCCACAATGCAACATCTTATTCTTTTTGTAGGGCACTGAAGAAAGATAGATCTTATTCCAACTTATATTGTTCATGAGTAACCTAACAGATTGTTGCATGAACCGACCATCAGTAACACCTTAGGTAACACTAATGAAGAAAACAGACAATAAGCAAATACACTCACTGTACATCCCAGACGAGTAGGACAGCCCTCAATAAACATCAATGTTTTGCTAGGCTTTTTCCCAGCATCTCCAGAAGCAGAATGTTCTTCTACAAACTTTTCGAAATGAAAGGAATCACACTGCCTGAGCTTTCGGCTAACCAATATATCAGCAGACAATGAACCTGTGCAACGTGCAACTTTATCCAAGCGATGCTGTTTCATATCAAAGACTAAGGTGACTCCTTTCTTCAAAATAGACTCCTGTATGTCACGAGAAACAGCATTCTCCACTAAAACTACATTCGGTTGGTACCTTTCTATCATATCGAGGATAGATTTCACACTATCTTTCTCCTGTTATCATAAATAAAGAAAAACAGATTCACTAGTCAAAGAATAAGCTCATTTTGGTAATGTGACACACCTGTGGATTTGTTGTTTACCTGTTGCACAGACTCTTCGAATGATGACAACTCACTTTTTCTGGAGAGCCCTAGTGCACCATCGATCAACAGCAACCTAGGTTTATCGTACTTGGTTGGCATGTGTTTGTGCGCAGCATGCTTTTTAAAGACCAAGCCTCTGACAAAACGACTACAAAACACAAAGATATCCGGTAAGCCTGGAGAATTTAGTGGTCCATCCATCCCGAAGTCTTAGTCTGAACAAGCACATAAGTTGTAAATTTTATAATCACACTGCATGTTACAAACTGAGTCGACCCTGAATTAGACTTAAAGCTACTGTTTGATATGGCTGCAAGAGTTACAAGAACAAAAAAAGGGTTATAAACATACTAGTTGATAAGTGATATGTGTAAGACCTTACAAGAATTATGACTTTTGAAGAACCATCACTCAAAAAGTAATGAATGGTGGTAAAAAAGAGGTTCCCAATTCAAACTTTGGGCCATTCAACTGAGGAGACAATCTTTTTTTGATTGACGAAATAACTAAAATTGAAAGAATTACTCAAAGACATAGATTAGACACCAAATCTGCCCATTCCTATCAGCATGGATCTCCTTTTATTTTGTTTGGCTATCTTATCACACTTCTAAAATTTTATCTTTTACTCTAATTTTCTTTTCTTTTATTTTATTTTATATTGTTATTCCATAGGCCTCACTTGTGGGATTACACTGGGTATGTTGTTGTCATTATCTTTATTAAAGTTGTGACATTATTATTATCATCATATCACTGAATGCATCATTTTTACTGTTGCTGTTGTAGACTTGTAGTTATTTAAAAAAGTAGAAGAAAAACCGAAAGATGATCCAAAAAGAAGGTAACAGAATCAAAACAAGAAACCCAAAGCAGAACAAAGTAAAGAAAAAACCCAAACAAGAAGAGAACACAAAGGTAAGAAGGTAGCCAAACTGGAAAAGGCCATGTCAGTCTAAAGGCCAAGAAAATGACTTAGAGCCCGTTTGGATTGGCTTAAAAAAAGTAGCTTTTAAGTTAAAAAAATAAAAAGTCAAACTGAAATGATTTTTAAGTCAAAAAATAAGTAGGGAGAGGCCTACTTTTGGTTTTTAACTTTTTTTAAGTCATTTTTAATTTATTTGAAGTTATTGTTAACTTTGCCAAACACTCCTTAACTTATTTTAAGCTATTTTCGACTTATTTTAAGTTATTTTTATATTTGCCAAACACTTTCAGAAGTCAAAAACTGACTTAAAAGTAGGTTTGACCAACTCTTAAGCCAATCCAAACACCCTCTTAATCCAAGGCGTAAAACAAAAGCCAAGGTCGATGTCCAGTTTGATAGAATTCAGAAAGTTAGAGAAGGATTAAACTTGGATCATTTGATTACACAAAACTAATCATGGCTATCAAATCAAGAGCTGATCTGCAGCAATGAATGAGTCTCTTGCCTCCTGGAAGTCCTGTGGGTGAGAAAGTTAACATCTGCCTTTGCAAACAGCCCAAATTATGGGTGTAACTATACTCAGACAAATACTAAAGAAATTGGCATCCATGCAGGGACTCCTCATGTCCCCTCACTCCTTCATGTCCTTGAAGGATAGCACATTTACCTATGCCCCTTAGATGCTGCTATATCGTGTCCATATCCAACCTGTCTGCTTCTTCCCTTTCCTGCTTTACTGTAACCTACTCTGGATAAACGTATTCCCGACTCCAGTGTATTTACATTACCCAATGCATGCTGGTATCCAATTTGTGCAAAACTAGGGGTGTCAAATGGGTGGGTTGGGCTGCATTTGGCGGGTCAAAATGGACACGTTACTGACCCACCCAAAAGTTACTTGAGCTGAAATGAGTTGGTTTGAAATGGGCTAAAAAGCGGGTGATAACCCAACCCACCCAACTCTTACTAAGTTTTACTTTCTTTGTTTGTTCTTTTATAATTTTTTAGTACCTAATAAAATTAATAATTTTCTTTATTATGGCTAACCCAGATCTGTTAGAATACCACTTATGGTTGTAAACTGTTGAGCTGGGCTGGGTGGGCTGATCTTTGGACCGATCACGCAGTTAACTAAAAACCAGTTGAGTCTCAGCTTGAAAACTCAATTGGGAGTATTAAAGAACCTAGGTAGGCTAACCTCAGGCTTCTCACTTAATCAAGGAAACTAGAAATGAAGAACTTCAAGCTTCTGATACAAAAAACACTTAAGGGAATTACAAACTTAAGTAAAAGCTAATTGGTTTAGACTTTAGCTTTAGGTTTGACTGCGCAGACAAGGCCTTACGCCTGACGGTTCAAAAACCTAGGACACGATGTTAATCACTTGTGATCTCATCTTTAGCAAAGCATATAGGTTAGAGCGCTGGATGAGTCACATCCAATCACATGAAAGAGTTAAATAAAACGTAGGCCTAAAACATAATTAATTGGGAGGTGCTGAACTTCAAAATCTAATCCCACTTAGTCAACAGGGCCAACTTGAGTCTAAGAAAACGCTAAAAATACTTAGTTGAAGTTTTGGATAGAACTTAAACTGCCTATCATTGAAATGTAATATTGTGCATGATTCAGATGAATGATATCTAATCTTTTTGTCATTTGAATCTGACTGTCCAATGATAAGTATTTTAATTCAAAGGATAATTATACTAATTTTGAATAATTGCGGGTTCAAGTTTCAATCTATAATGAATAGGATTATTAGAGTAACCAGAAAGTTATAAAAATCAAAACACCCGTTTATAATTATTAGTTAAAGTTCGATTCTCTCCATTCATTCAATATGGTTGTAACAGTTCGTCCTTACGGCATCTCCAACCTTGCCCTCTATTTTACTCTCCAAATATAGAGTTCTCTATTTTTTCAGACAACCAACTCCAACCCAATTCTCTATTTTACCCTGTAAAAAAAGAATCTTCTTCTCTCTATTCAATATTATATTATTATTTTTATTTAATTCTTATTTTCTTATTTCATAATATAAATTATTCCTTCTTTTTGCAAATAATCACCCTATAATCTATATAATCTTCATGTAATATAAAATTTTAGTCTTTTCAAATTCTTCATTTAATATAAAATTATATTTTATTCTAAATTTTTAAATAACATGAATTGCAACAAATATTATATATAATACATATTAACGAACAATTCAAATAAAAGTGAAATTATTGATGAAATACAATAACATAATAAATATTTCATCATCCTAAAATTATTTTAAATTTTACATAAATATTCAACTTTCAAGACTATTACGTTGCTTTCATAAATGCTCTATTAATGCATTACGGGGTTCAAAATGAGCAATTTTTTGTCGTTATTTTTTTACGTGTAGCTAAAAATTGTTTAAATTAACAATTTTATCTTTTATCCAATTATTTCGTGTAGTAATTTACTTTCCCTATTCCATTTTGAACTATTGCATCAAGTATTTTCATGCTCATTAAAAAGTGTAGTTTAATAATTTATCACTATAACATAAAAGTAGATTGTTTGAATTCTCATGTAAATTTTGTGCATTCTTCATAGTGAAAAATAATAATAAATTTAAATTACATATTTAAAGTGACAAAAAAAAATAATTTAAAATTAAATTAGAAAAATTGTTAATTCGGGATGAAAGTAGTATACTTATCAATAATATATTTTTATATGTTATATTTCCTAGAAATAATTACAAATATTAAAGACTTAATTGATAGTCTTATAAAATATAAATAATATTAAATAATTTTAAATTACATAATTAAAGTGACAATTTTTTTTAAAAAAAATAGAAAAATTAAATTATTAATTTGGGTGAAAGTAGTAACTTGTCAATAATATAATTTTAGATGTTATATTACATGAGAAAATAATTACAAATTATAAAGACTTAATTAATGATATAATAGAAATAATATTAAAATAATGAAAAAGTGAAATAGAGAGGTGAATAGAACTACTATTCACATCTCTATAAATGGAGTATAGAGAATAATATAGAGGTGGGTGGGAGAGGGCATTCTCTACTTTACCCTCCAAATGTAGAGAATGGAGGGTAAAATAGAAATGGGTTGGGGATGGTCTTACTGCCACTTTTGCGTGAATGCCTACTAAAACTTGGAAGATTAACTTAAATTGGGTAAGATTAGTTGATATGGAATACAATGTCTGTCTAGCATCTTTTGTTAGCCACATGAACCTCCTAAAGCAAACTCTTTTTTTGCAAACAAATGGTGTCAAGCAGTTCAAAAAGGTGTTATTTTCAAACTAAGTCATGATTACAGAATAAATTTGGTTCAAAGACCAAACACACTCAATCGATTCAAATCATCCCCTGTTTTAGGGTAAGTCCAGACTATTCGGAAACCCTTTCGAAGTCAAATTGCTACAATGCCCTTGATCCTCTAATTTCAGAATTTCAAAACAGAGTTTAATTGGCAATAGTGGACATTAATGAAAGCATGGCAGAGGAAAAACCACATAAAAAGGAGAATTGCTGAATACACATCACCTAATATCTAATATGCCTAGAATTGTGAATGAATGAGAAATGGAGAAATACAACAGAGTTGAGGAAATGGTGGTTAGAGTGATACCTTTGGCTGCGAGAACCAGTTGAAATGCATTTTATCTTCACATATTCAATTGGATTCATCTTTCCTTCCATAGAATCAGGCTTCACAAAAGAAGCAGCCTCCCATGACAAGGAAGTGATTATATCAACCCAATTATCACCTTCTTTCACCGAAGCGGCAACACCAAAAGATTTAAGGTGGTCACTAACAAAGGCCTTAAGCTTCCTGTTCATTACTTCTTGTAATGCCTTTTGTCGTTCCTCTTTAAACTTATAACTACCGAAGTCTTCTTCACCAAAGCTGATTAATGAAGCTGTACTACCCCATTTCTGGCCATCAACACATTCGTCATCATCATAATTAGCCACACTGTCCTCAATATCATCATCATCGTCTTCTGGTTGTGGGGGAAGCCAGAACTGGGCATCGAATTCATCATTACAAGAGGTTCCAGCTTCATCATCGTCATATCTTTCATTTCTACTATCTTTGGGTTCCTCAGAGTTACCAGTTCTCGTTTGTTCTGCATCCCTTCCTATAGCAGAACTAGAATCCTCTTGACTGCTGTCTGTACTACATTCATCAACATACACCCTGATAATAAAGCCAAAAGGGGAACCAAGTATAAATAAGTTGGCTTTCTCGTTATTCAAACCAGAACAATTAGCGCCTTTATTTAACCCTCCACCTAAGAAGAATATTGATATAACTAATTACAACTAACCTCACATCTGAATTTGCATCAACAGAAAAGTCACCTGAAAGGTCACAGAATAGGGCTTAAGGGGCATGGTAAATGTAACTAATATGTCAAAGTATGAGATAAAGAAAGCAGAGCATACTGCAACATGAGCCAGAGCTGTTTATGCTTGGTAATGAAGCAGCTGGATTGATCATCAAAATTGCATTATCTGGCATTTCACCACATAATTGGCGCAAATGTACAGAATCCCCGTCATTAAACTTTGAGGAATTTCCACTTTCCAGCTTCTCCATGCTTCCACTTGATTTTGTTGATTGAGCACCACAGTATTAACACATTATATTGGATGCCAGGAAGATCTTAACCTGCAAACTTACAACAGCCGAGAAAAATAATGTGAGCAATTTAAACAAACAAAAAGAGAGCCATCCTCTCAACAACAAAGATTTATATGATGCAGCAACCTAATTCTTTCATATGAAGACGACTAAGTCTATGAGAAAAGCTTAATGACTTCATGTTGGCATTATTTCGATAACCAAATATGTAGTTCTTTAAGAAGCTATCTCTATGATTTTTTGCATTGGCCAGCTAACGAGAAAAAATGCACCTTTGAGTGTCCTTGCTTTTAAAGTATAGAGCAGAAACATACAGAAGAAAAAGTTGTGAGAGTTAGAAATGATTTTTTTTTGGTGATGTAATTTCTAAATACCACCTGGGTGTTATAAACAGGGAGGAGCCAGAGACCAAGGTACGAGTTCAGCCAAACACAGTAACTTTGGTCCAAACTCATGTATATGTCTTAAGAAATCCATTTAATAGGTACAAATTATTACTTTAGAGCACAATAACTTATAAAGGGCTAGAATCTTGCATCCATTAACTTCAAATCCTGATTCCGCCTATGGTTATAAATGATAATAAGTGCATGGAGAACGTCCCACATCCCATATTTCACCATGCGTATCCACCCACCATGAATAAATATTATCGCATGGTTTTCTTTCCTGTCACATACAAAAGCTTTATGCACCTCCTCACTGGTCACATATCATCCATTACTACACTCCCTTCTGCACCTTATTACCACTATTATTTTATCATGTGTGTTCTCTTGTCTTCAAGTTTCATTAGAAAAATATAGAAAAAGTTTATTTCCACATTGTTAGCACATGCTTGTAATGGGCAAGCATCCTTTTCAACTGCCCAATTGCCAAGTATTGAACTAGTTTCATGTTAAATCACAATCATATTTGAACTTAAGATGATCAATAAAACCATAATCATATATATTTTTGACACTCTGTATGGAGTTATTCCAAAACCTTCTAACTTTTCTAAATTGTGTTACAACTAAAAGTTGCAGAAGATATGTGGTGGGGTACTTAATTGGTTTCAATAGCCAAATTCCATAATGAGAACTGTCTTACCACTCCAGCTCTCCCTGAATAGTCAGATTTTTCCTCCACGACGATAAGGGGCTAAAAGATCTACTACATTAATGGGCATTGCAACAAACAGATTTTGCAAAATGAAGATACGGGTCGGAGAGGGTACTTTAGAGGCTAAGTTTCAAATGCTAAATAGGCATCAGTAGACAGCTTATGAAAAAGCAATTCAGAATTCCAGAAAGTAAAATTGAAAAAGTAAAACCATTTATGGGAAACTATGAGAAATTAAGTTGTCCAAAACCAAACAAACTCAACAGTTTAAGTTGTCCTAAAAACAAATATAACCACTAAGAAACAAGAATACATTCGTGATATATATACGACATAAAAATAATGAATTGACAGAAACAAAACATTTTAGCATGACAGTTTGGTATTCTCACAACAATGCCAATTAGCCACAAACAGGATAACAGTTATATTCTTCTTATTTTTCCTTTTTTTTTCCATGATAAGTAGGAGAACAGTTACTGTAATTATTTCTCTCTTTTGGAACAAACCTCAAAACTAATATCCATGAATTATAGAGTACCAAAATATATCGGTTAGATGGTGTAAGTCCATTAGCCGAAAGCATCACTAGCTTAGGCTCTGACCCAAGTAGCTTGGGGCATGTGGAATCCCGGACAACCTCCCATGAAAAGCTAAAAAACTTAAAACTATGCTGGATTTTCAAATATCAACACTTGTTCATGAATCACTGATTGACAGAATTAGTTTGTCACTTAATAGAATAAAAGGAAAAAGACAATTCTTCTTATTTATCAAAAAAGTAATTAAATTTTCTTAGATTTAAGAATTTACCACTCTACTATGAACCAACAACAACTATACTACTACTACGCCTCAGTCCCAAACAAGTTAGGGTCGGCTATACGAAACAAATACAGATCAATTTATATGTAGCAAAACTTATACCCATTTCCGATGATTCAAACAAGTCATAAACATCACAGAAATCATAAACTTGCAATGCCATAGCCTAAAATTAAAAATTCACAAAGACAAGAAAAAATCCAATCTAATCAACATGAGAAAATCTTTAAAACCATCCTTTTAAACAACATAAAGATCCTAATAACAAGATTATTAACTTCAAAAAACAATAAACATTAAACAATCAGCAAAAAAGAAAGAAAAAGATTTGAACTTTACATCAACTTACAGTAAAAAGAAGCAAATTAAGATACCCTCCAAATGAATCAGAAGCATATCTTAAAATCAACCTTCCAGACAAAAAACCCAATTAATATTTCCCAATTGGGTATCCAAAAAATGGAAAATCTTGCTGGAAAATTAAGGGGAGAGAGAGAGAGAGAGAGAGGAAGGACATTTAAATGAATTAAGGAAGACAAGAATGTAAATGTTGGGAAACAATCTTTTTTTGGTCTAAGTGGGACCCACTATGTGTTCAATTTTCTTTTACTACAGTTGGAGGTGACATAATACCAAAGTTTCAAAATAATCTTTTTGAATAAGTAAATTTATAAAAAAAAATAATTATATATTGTATGTAGTCCTACTTGTTATTTTATTTTTAGATTTTCAAAAAACTCAAGAGGCAAAAGATTAATACACACATTTCATTTTTAAAAAAAAAGAAAGGATCTTTCTTTTTCATAGTACATATGGATATTTGAATGGATTTGATTGGCTTCTAGGAGATTTTGTAAAATTATTGACAGCTTTTGCTTTATTGTCATTCTATTACACTGATTCTACTGTTTTTTATAAATTTATTTTTAATTTTATATTTTTATAAAAAAAAATTATTTATTATATATAAAAAAAAATAAAAAAAATAAAAAAAATAATATATATATATATATATATAAGTAATTGTTCTCTTAACTAATTTTTTTGAATAATTGAGAAAATTTCAAAGGTAGATGCAAAATGGGCCAACACTTTTATCTTTTTTATTTTTTATTTTTTAAATTTAAACGTTAAAATGTTTGTTTCGTGTCGTGCTTAAACTCGTGACATGCAACTAACACACGTGAATTTTTTATTTTTTTCTAATTACAGAATGTAATTTACGTTCACTTATATTAAACTGTTATCACATATTTCCATACATAAAATTGTCTTCTACTAAATCTCCACCACCCCCCTCTTGCCAAGTCATACATGAGTTACTGATTGGTGTTACACGTAGGAGTGTTCATGATTTGGATAAAAATTGATTCAAATCGAAAAATTAAGTCAAATTGATTTTATTTTACATTTTCAAAAATCAATAATATTTTATTTGATTTTGATTTTGATTTTGATTTTGTTAAAAAAACATAAAATAGCCAAATCAAATCGACAAATTATAAACACGTATTTTTTTAAATATATATCACATGTATAGATTATATTATTTCTTATGAACAATTTTAAATATCTTATATATGTTTTCATCAACAATATTTATTTATAATTTATTTGTGAAATCAAAAAAGTAAAGAGGAAAAAAATAATTATCTTGTTAATTTCGTGTATAAGGGTGTCTATGGTAGTTTTTGGTGGGACTTGAAATGTCACTGTTTCTTCCTTGTCTAGGCCAAAAGTGATGAATTTTGGAGCTTTATTCATAGTAAATTCAATGATCGAAAGTTCTGTAATGCTAACAATTCTAACTATTTTTCTTTTTAAATGGCTTGTTTTCTTCTTCTTGAATAGATTATTTTTTATGTTTATTTTTGTGTGTAATTAATAATCGAACCAAAATTGATAAATATATATTATATTTAATTTGATTTAATTTTAATAATTTAAAAATTAATTAAATTAATTTAATTTTAACTTTAATCAATAACCGATTCAAATTGATCCGTGAACAATCCTATCTATTGGTGTAGAAATTATGAAATAGTTTGATACCTACGATGAAGCATCAGAATAATGCATAATTATTATTTGTTTGTTTCAACAAATTTAGTATAAAGTCAACAGAACACAATCTAGAGGTTGTAGAATAAATCAAAGACGCTCCAAATAAAAAAAAATAACAATTTGAAATGACTTAGACATCTTTTTTTAATAGTGAATTACATAGCCAATCACCTTGTTGGATAATGGAGATTAGAAATCTCTCTTCTTTTTTTTTTTTGACAAGTAAATGAAAGAGCTAGAACGATTCTAAAGTGTTCTTAGATAAATCATCAAAGATTTGGAGGTGCAGATGCATTTTTTTTTTCATCATATCGGTCAATCTAAATTTATCATTTTTAACGCGGAACACATACGACATATGTGAATATAAATGTATGAAAATACACTAAAATTACAATAAATATTAATTGAGGACACATAATTTTTAAAAGTATAACAAGTTATGTTTAACAAAAAATAGTAAAAGTTGAACTTATTAAGTTAAGTTCATGGATTTACACCATTTCAAATAACAAGCATTGTTTCCTCTTTTTTATTTTTAGATGACCATGTTTAATTTGTTACATGATTTAATAAAGAAATTAAGATTCTTTTTACATAATTAAGAAATCATAGAAATTGTGGTCATTAGCATAATATGACATTTGTAATGCTACTAAAGGTAAAATAAAAAGAATTAAAATTACAAAAAAAAAACTCGGATACAAATATAGTTTTCAAAGAGACTTAAAAGAGAAAGGATCGTGATATTTTTAGATTATTTGGCTAAACTCGAAAATCTGCCTATTTTGAAAATTATTTTTTGCCGAAACGTGTTTTCCAAACGAAGTACTTTTGTAAAATAACAATTTGTGTTTCACTAATCTATTTTAAGAATGCATGACTTCTATCAATATTATAACAACAATTTGTGTTTGATCTAAGTTATAAAAGTACTTTTAGATAAAATTTAGTTTCTCAACTTTTGAAAAATAATTTCTGCTATCACTCATAAACACTTAGTTTTTCTTATAACTTGATCAAATGATAAATATGTGAATTTTCTAAAATAAACACTTATAATTTTTCAAAAATTTGACCAAACAATCTATAACTAAAACAAAAAAATTGAAAAAAAGGGAGAGTATAATCAAGGGAGTATAAAAATATGGCTAAAGACAGGGAAGAATGATTAGAATAAAATAAGGAACAAAAAAGAAAATGGATTTTCTTCTTCTACCTAGGCGTGCATACGTAGATTCCAAAAAACATGGTTCAAATGCCCCTTCTAAGACGGCTTTTTGTCCCATGTCCACGCACACTAATGATATATTTTATTATTAAAACAAGGGCATGTTGACTAAATAATAGACTTATGGATTGCGTTTGATAAGTAAGCAAAGAATATTATTCCTATAAATATATATAAAGCAATATATTATTATAGGAGTGGGGTTCACGGTGATGTGGCGGGATGGTTCAAGGGGTGGGGTTTGAAGGCGTTAGAGACAATAAACTTGGCATATCACTAATTGAACTTATTTTTCCTACGAAGTCAATTTTCTTATTTTCCATAGACTTATTTTCCTAAAAGAATATTTTTTACCAACCAAACATGAAAAAAATTGTATTCCTCCCCACAAACACACCCTTAATACATATATTGGAGTTTGCTTAGTTTTGATTTTCCCTACACAAAGATACACATATAGTTAAAAGATTTTAATATCTACATTTGATGTTCAAAGCCAATTCAAATTTTGGTCAAACTCATTTATTTTTATGGTAAACATATAGAGTAGTTTGGAGGGAAAATGATGTAAATTATTTTACATTCCAATCTAATTTAAATCATTGTTTTGTTTTATATAGTTGTTTATATATTGAAGTTTTTTTATGAGTGAATAGCTTATTCATTTTTTTAAAACTAATTGTATATTTTGTTTTTTTTTAAGTAATTGTAATTTGTTCTTTTAATCATTAAAAATTGATTAAACTTGAAAGCATATTTATATGACTTTAAGATTACTGTTAGATTATATATTTACAAGAAATAACCAATAAAGTATCATCATAAATATTTTGTTATTCATTTTTTCATATAAAGATGTTATAGCACACCATGGGTTCGTCCATTTATTCAATTATTGTTCCAATATATACTATTATTAACTTATGGGAAACTTTATCCACATATCTAATACCAAATCCTTTTGTTTTAACTTTTTTTTTGTGTAGATTCCCTTTAATAAATCTTTTGCAATTTAGTTTTCTTTTTGATGCTTTGTGAGTTGTGACGGTGATTAAAATAAGGTATGGTTTGAATATATATTTTCCTTTTGAAGATGCTAAAATTCTGGACATGAAAGATTGTTTTCTCATGCAAAAGTTTTGATATTTCCACCTCTCTAATTTATTTTTTTAAATAACAAATTTATTCTCCATTTTGAGAATAATGGGAAAAAAATCATTTAAATAATTATCATGGGTTTCCTTCCTCTCATATACCAAACCATATTATGTCCGGAGTTCACCTGGAGCTCCGACTAAATCTAGATCACGCACTACAGGGCTATTCAGTTGTGACGCTTTCAATATAATTTTCTCCATATCCGAAGCTCGAATTTGAGACCTTTAATTAAGGGTGGAGCAGTTACACTACTGCACCACAACCTGGGTGGCTATTATAATTGATATAAATATAAGCAATAGCATATTTGTTAAATTGTTCAATCCTGGTGTTCTTGTTAATTTCACTCCCATTGAGGTAGGCAGTGGCGTAGCCACATAGGTCTTAGGGTGTCCAATTGGACACCATTTGTCAGAAAAAAATAACGTATATACAAGTAAAATAATGAACGAAATGATTAAATAACATATTTTGGACACCATTAACACAACAAGTTGTTATAGCCTAGTGATTTCAAATGCTTGGAATGAGATAGTGCTCGTGTAAATTCCTGGCTCCGCCACTGAAGGTAGGGGGAAAATTGTAACAATCGCTTCCAACAAGACAGAAAAGGACAATTTTGGTCCCTACCCACTCACCTTTGTGGGTTATTTGGTACGCAGATTAAATTGTTCTGCAATTATAATTCAAGCTAATTTATCTCATATAAAAGATAAGATGAAGCAATTCTAGATTGAATAACGAGATAAAATGAGATATCTTATGATTAAGCTTGAAATAAAACTTATATTGCGTTTGATTGATGATATAAGTTGATCATGCGATAAACTATATTATACTGTTAATCAAATACAATATAATTTTTCTTTCAGGCTTGATTCTAAAATATTTCACTTTATCTCACATAACGAACGGCCCCTTATAGTGCCCTGCCTAAACCCGCCAGCCCCAACTAATTATTTGGTATAGTTCTTTGTTATTGTTTTGAGTTCATACTTTTACATAAATTGGTTTTTTGTACGTGTATGTCAAGTCATTTTATATATTATTTTATAAAATAATGAGATAATGCATAAGTACCTCCTAGACTATGATCGAAATTTTAGAGACACACCTAAACTTAACTAGGGTCCTATTACCCCCTCTGAACTCATTTTTTTCGTATTTTTGTGCACCTTTTGTGCTGACGTAGCACCTTCAACCACCCAAGTTGGTTGTGTTTGTAGACACTCGCGCTGCCACGTGTGTAAATATTATTATTTTTTAAAAATAATTTTAAAAAATATTCTTATTTTCTTTATCTTGTATTTAAATTAAGTTAATACACATTTTTTTTACCTTCATTCATTGTTTTTTTTCTCTTTTATTTTTCTATTGATTTTATTTTCTTTGTCTTTCATTTTGATTTGATTTCAAATTTAATTCCAAATATCTTGTATTTAAAATAAGTTAATCTTGAACATATATCAAAATAAGTGAGGAAAATCAAATAAAACATAAAAAAAATTAAAACGTTAAAATTAAAGGACACTTTTAAATTATTTTTAAAAAAACACATAGTTTTTTAAAAATAATTAAAAGTGAAAAGATAATAGTTAATTAAAAAAATTTAAGTGAAAAAGAAATTAAAATAAATATTTTACAAAGAAAGAAATAAAAATAATTATATATGTATAAGTTTTAATATCAATAAATATGTGTACTAACTAATTATAAAATCATCAATCAAAAAATGACATGTGTCCAATTTGTGCACTTATCACTTGCCTTCAAGAGAGTGTGCACACTCTCTATGCCATGTCAGCGTTTGTGGTGTATTTATTCTATTTTAAATTAGTTTAGGGGGGTAATAGGACCCTAGTTAAGTTTAGGTGTGTCTTTGAGATTTCGGTCATAGTCTAGGGGGGTACTTGTGCATTTTTCCTAAAATAATCATCATTTTATCAACTTAAAAATTTAAATAAATAATTATACTTGAAAAAATTAAAGCACAAATATCTTTAAATATGAATCGTTGTATGATAATTAATTGTTGGGATAAAATGATGGAATACTGATTTAACCTATGAAAATAAACAATCAAAGATAATATGTATGTACTTTTCTACTTATTTCGATTTTATATGATACAGACATGTTAAAGTGTATCACGCCCAATACTACCCTATAGATATAGAATAGTTAATCATGCATGAACATTTAGAATCATATGAATATAAATTCACATTCGTGTTATATGTTATTTCTTGTTCTCCGATACCAATGTTGTTTAATATGAATGTTGCGCTTTATTAAGAAAACTACTTAGAGTAGAAAGGGAATTTGGAAAGATCCATTGTGTAAATTGAAGGTCTATAGACATACTTGGTTTACCTTTTGAAAGCATGCTCGACTTAAGTATTCTTAATTACATCTACATAATTATCACATGCTTGATCAATATGTGTATCTTGATATAGTTATATAACTTCATTTTGCTTCTCTAATCGCTTAATATTGAGCATTACATTATCTCTTGGATGGGAGAAGTTCCTCTGACACATACTATTATTGAATTGGGTATACGTTGATACACTAATAATTAGAATGGGTACCACTCCGGTACACTAACATTTGTATGTGGGGGGTTCCGTGAGTGAAACAGATTGATTTATTATGTTATATATGTTATCTATTGGCCCATGAGTGGTCGAGACTTGTGTTTAAATGCTCGGACGATTCTCGTGTAGATCGGGATTGCATGTTAAACGCTGTAAATGATGATTAAGGATCCTTGAGGTCCGAGTTAAGATTAAAAGGGTGATGAGTCAGGTGTGGCTTGTTGTAAGGTTGTGGATCATGTGATTTCTGAATGTTAAGTACGAACTATGTCATAATTGGGGTTAAAACGGTATAATTATTGCTTTACTAAATTGTGTTGCCAGTTCATATTTGTATAATTGGAGTATTGTTAAGGCAAAGTGTCAGCATGAGAGCTTGAGGTGGAGATAGTAAACTGATTAACAAAGTTAGTAGTGGTCTTGTTTTTGGGGAATCTCTATGTGATAGAAGGGTTAGTTACGATATGATATGTGGGTGAAATGGCCTAAATGTTGGAGTTGGCAGCGAAAGGAGGTGGTGAATCAAGGGCCGGGGTCCTACCTTTGTCTTCAAGTTGGATGTTTGTTTGATTACTTACATGATATTATGTGGTGGATTTGGGGTCGTTCGATGATGCCTACCAGATGTGTTGGTTGTATTGATACTATTCTTGCTATTCCACTTAACATAGTCTGGTTGTAGGGTCAGTGATATTTCTTAGATGAAGGCGAATATGATCTCTTATAGCTTCTACTTCTCTTTCCTTATGGTGGGAGCTGCGTCTTCTTTATTTTAAAATTGTACTCTTAGAAGCTCTTGAACCTGTTTAGACTAATTTTTTTTGGAGTGTTTAGTGCGTTTCTTTACAAAGAACTTGTTCTAAATCAAGTTAAGAGTATTTCTATGATTAAATAGAATGTTAGATTATGTTTTATTAATTTTCGCATTGCCTATTTTCAAATTGGAAGGTAAATGTTCTCCTATCTAGGTGTTAGAGTAGGTGCCCGTATGGTCCAATGGATTGGGTCTAGACAATTTGGTATCAAAGCTGAGATTACCGATCTTCCAGTACAAAAGCAAATGTAGAATAGAGTTCTGGCAATTGGTTTGTTGATGTCCACATTTAATCTTCAGAGGACTATGAAAAATTCTAGAAAGTCATCTCTCTTCTTTACTCCTTTCGTGCGGTCTTTCGCTTGTGGTATGGGTTAAATCCAATTAGTATCTTCATATTTCAATTGATATCTCAACGAAGTAAACCAGATGTTGTTGTCATGGGTGAAGGGACACAGATAAGGAAAAATTTGAATCGGAAATGTTCCAATTTGTATTTGACCTTAAGGGGCATGCGAATGCATGTATGGTCAGTTTTTGGTCATCCTTGATGCGAATAGAATGTAGTGAACCCGATTTAATTCAGTGATAAAGATTGATTATTGATTATATGTGCATTGTATCGCCTGAATGACTGAAAAAGTGTGAAATATACTTGCTTAGAATTTGGTGAAATTGTGGACAAAGAATAAGATCTGGTGTAATTTGGGACTAGTTTTTTGATAATGTGGTGGTAAGTGCTTAAATATGTGTTGTTGGGTATAATCCTGGGGGTTTATGTTTGAATCTATGATCCGAATATCTGTGACACTCATGTCTGAGAATGATCTTGGAATTTATTTTAATAAGTATAGTTGTGTTCCAAGAGTTGTTATGGATATGGAAATGGGAAAACCTTACATAATTTTGAAAATTTTGGACTGACCTCGTCGTTGTCGCCATAGCAAAACTGGCACACTATAATGCTTCCGCTATAGAGGGAATTTTTCAAGTATAGCGACGTGTCAAATGCTAGTGGGCAGGGCGAGGCAGAATCTGAGCCATGTTTTCCCCTGTTTTTGTCTTTAATTCCCAAACACTTAAAATCGCTAGTTCCAGTTCATATAAATGTGGAAACAACAGAAATGCATCCAAAGAACCATAGCATATATCACCGGTGATTAAATAGTTAACACTTAACACTAGCATCCTTATGCTAGCAAAAATAAAGAAAAGCAGGAAAAGATGACTTCATATCTAAACGGGGAAACCTAAACAAGTAGCAATTACATTCAAGGAGTGGAGTCCTCTGCCCTGGTCTTGCTCATAAATGGGAACTCCTGTAGGTCCTCTGGCTCCAACGGAGGAAGCTCATGTTCTGGAGCAACCCAGATGAATATGACCTTAATGGTCTTCCACATGCGAGCGAGCGAGTGGTCTCGGGAGCGATCCCCTTCCTATCTGCATCACTGCTATGTCCTGAACAGAAGCAGGTGAGGCTAAGGTCCCAATAGGAGTGACCTCCATGTACCTCCTGGCTGCAACCAAATTTTCCTCCAAGTGGCTGCTAGATATTAGGGACTGGGACTGGGTAGAAGGGGCAAGAGTATCCTTATCATCATCGGAACCCGCTACGGCCTGACTGCTCTCCCCTTCACCTACCTTTCTTTTCTTTTATCATCCACGGGTACCCCCGCTCGTCTGCAAAATGTAGACACTAGGCAAGGAAGGAAGGGAGATTTCTTGCTACCTCTATAGAAGTCCTTCCAATTAGCTACTATCTGCGCCCCCACGTTCAATTGGATCCCCTGAATAGTACATGCCACCACTAGTTCGTCACATCAGAGAGATTACCCGATGAATGGATCCTCTGATACGACCAGTGGCTGGTAATGCCCTATGTATTGACTAGTAGACCTCACCTGTAACAACCCAAAAAAATTTTCTAATCTAAGACCTGAATCATTCTATAACACCTTGCAATTCTACTCTTAAAATCCAAATTGTTCATCGTAAGTATATGAGTTTTAACCGTGTGATGTCCTACTTTTTCATATGCTTTAAAGTGCTTTACCAAGTATAGCAAGGGTATCTAAATTGATTTAGGGTCATAAGGGACCTCAAACACCAAGCCAAGTTCAAAGCATTCCCTATCGGTTAAGTTATCACATGAGTTCATATAAATGTCAACTTCAAGTGATATTATCTCTCAGCACATAATGAATTAGGTGGCCTATGACCTATCAAATTAAAGGTATGTGGGTCTTATTTCCAACTCCACCAATTTTGCCTTATTTCGAGTTCGAAGTAAAAAGTTTTGGTCGTTTTACTTGAATATACCCGGGTTGGGAAATTAGGCGAACTCACCTGCCCAATTGGTGATTCACAGAATGGGTTGGCGAATCGCCGAATTAGCTCGTCGAAATGTCCCAAAAATGTTAAGTTTCTGTTTATTTAAGCGATCTAAAGTCCCAATGGGTGATCCGTTGAGTATTTTCGGTAAGGAAGCCTCCAGATCGCCGATTGGCCAACGAGATTCATTAAAAGGTCATTTTTTTTATGGTCCTCTTACATTTCCAGAAGGGTATTCTTGAAATTTTATCCTCAATTAACATTTCTAAGTCTATTTCATGGCCTAATAACCTTCCCATTCACTCCCAACCCTCAGAAAAATCAAATTCGCACGTTCTAACTTCTCTCAAGGAAAAAGCTAGGGTTTCAAGTCTTGTAATCAAGTTCTTCTTCAAACTTATTCAAGAACTTTTTACTTCTAGATATGTAAGGCTATTCACAGTGCAGGACTGGTTCGTCCTCATGCCTTACATCTAAATTCAGTCAGTAGGAATTCAGTCCAATACTTTACCCATAATTTCCATGAAATTCTAGATATGAATAGAGTTTCTTATTTCGTATCTCGAGTTCTTGATTATGAGATTATGATATTTTATATATTGATATCCTTGAGTTGTTGTTCAGGCTTATATTTCACATGAACCCTAGTTGATAAGATTTATTGAAAGCCTTTGTGCATTTATTTTCATGCATTGATTTTGGAATTTTAAGTGATTTCAAGATTATTTTAAAGTATCTTTTGAGAAGAGTTTAAGGGAACACAAATGGCTTCAAAAGTACTATTTTCATATTGAGAAAAGAACTACTATTTTTAAGAGGAGCATAAATAGTTTTCAAAAGTATTTAAGTCAGATGAAGAGAAGCTCAATCACCCCTTAAAGAAAGTATTATTTTCACATTGAAAAGAGAGTAATATTTTCAGAAAAGTATAAAGAGTTTTCAGAGTGTTTCAGAAAGATTGAGTACAGTTCAGTTACCTCTTAAAGAGGCCCTATTGAGTAATTATCTCAACCCAGTGAGTATTTTACATGAGCATACAATATTATATTTTGGAAGTAGTATTGAGCATATAGTATTGAGCATTGATTTGGGGGAGAGTTTAGATAACTCACAACCCCCATAAACTACGTAGCCAGCATAGATAAGATTGTATCTCAAGATGGGCGACTCTTCACCTGCCTCAAGAAGGCTTTTTAGTGGATCTATCAGTTCAGTTGTGTTCTATACTTTGACAAGGTATAAGGAGGCTCTGGCAATGTGGGTAAGACATTGTATCATCATGAGGCTCATAGTGATGGTTGTCGATTAGAGAAATTCCTCAGTAAAGTAAAGTAAAGTAAAGTATATTGCATTCTTACAATAAGAGCTTAAATGATTTTTCAGTTCATTAGTTACTATTATTGCATTCTTACAGTAAGAGCTTAAATGATTTTTATCATGATTTATACTATATTTCAGTTGAGTTACTTTCAGTCCTTCAGTTCAATTATTTGCTTGTTCAGCCATATTACATACTCGTATATTCAATATACTGATATCATTTGACCTGCGTTTTTTCATGATGCAGATACAAGTGTTCAGGATCATCAACAGGCTCTCCATTGATATCACTTTGCACTTCTTGCTAGCTTTGGTGAGCCTTCCTTGCGTTTCGGAGGACTCCACTTTTGTCTTTCAGTGTAGTAATTTTGAGGTATCGTGGGTCTTGTCCTGACATCCATGTTGAACTATAGAGGCTTCATAGATAGTTAGTGTTGAGTTTCTTTCAGTATTTCTTTTGAACTATTTTGGCAAATTATTATTGTTTTCAGAGTATTTTTAGACAGTTTTGAGTATACTATTTTGAGATAGTTTGTGTTTGAGAAGTTTTGAAACTTTTGAATTTAAATTTTGTTTTAAAGCCTAAATCTACTTGAGTTAGTCTTCTGCTAAGTAGTTAGCTAGGCCAAGGATTTTCTTGGGGATCGGCAATGGTTCTCGATGCTGGCCACGTCCAGGGTGTAGGCTTGGGACGTGACAAACTTGGTTTCAAAGCACAGAGTTCAAGTGTCCTTGAGTGCCTATGAAGGCGTGTCACAAAGATCTTATTCATAGTTGTGAAGGCCCCACTTCTACAAATGAGAGACTATAGACATTTAAGAAAAGTTTCCTTTCTTTCATACTCTAAATCGTACAATAGAATTGTGCCATAAGAAACTTACTCAAACTCATGCATTTCTCAAATTCATTCGACTACCCCTCATACTCAAGGTGGTTGAAAAGCAAAGTGCAGATCATTATCGATGAGTTACTCTCTGAAAAAGTCTTCAGAAAGTGATAAGGTGACAGAGGGGCTTGAGAGAAGCCCGTGAGTGAGCTTAAGTGTTTGAATTCAAAAGAATGCACTCTTATTCATATGAATCATGTGTTCAAGCTAAAAGCTAAATGTACTCCTAAACTCTCTTCCCTAAGCCTTATTTCAGGTGATACCCTTTAAAAGAGAAGTATGTTTTAGAGCTTGGATAGTATTTTCACCCAAAAAGATAGTATGAGTTACGATGTTATAAGCAGCAGTAGTAGAAGTGCCCAAAGTTAGAAGTATACATTTAGAAGTGTAGTAACCTAAGGGATGGGAATATTTATTGAGTAAAGTGTGTAGTTGCAGTCACGTACCCAATAAGCTATTAATGAGGAGTTTTTCCCTTATGTATTGACTAAGGAGTAATAATTTTGTGTGGCTTTCATGATAAAAGGTAGAGGAATAGTTACTAGTTAGGATGAGTTAGAGTATTCTTTAACCAGAAAGAAGTTTATGATGATGTGTCAATGCATTAGTGAAGACCAAGTATAGGTGTTCAATATGAGAGCAGAGTATTCATGAGGTGATAGATCCGAGTTAGGCTTATGATTTTTTTAAAGACAGAGCCTCATGGTATTCAGAGGGTTATAGAGCTAATTAGGCAATGATGTATAGTGTGTGGGTAAATAGTACTTAAGTTGTGAAAGTGAATGTGACGATAATATGTAATAGGAGATAAAGATTGACTACTCTTCATGAGGTCTTAGTGGGTGAGTGTTTCTTAATTTTATTTAGTAATTGTAAGTTAGTATAGTATGCGAGCAATTATATTGATATCCATGTTTCGTACTAGACACTAAGCTTGAATTTGAGATGAGTATCGTGATTAAAAGGATGACAACATGGGGGTGATAATGTTAGTTTTGAGATTTGATCTAGAAAGTATGGCATAAAGTAGGTAAGGAATTAAGATGCTAGTTTGTAATGAATGTGAGTGGTACAAGTGTAGTATTATGACTCTTAGATGAGAGCAATGAAATGTTGCTAAGTCATTAGATTAGCAAGAGCATTAAGAGGTGTACCCGAGATCGTATGTAGTAAGACAAGGTTTTAATTAAGTTTTTGATTTTCATGTATGCCTAGATAGTATATTTGTGTTGTCAATGTGGAGTAGACTGATGTAAGCATTATTTATTACCCTTTTGAGTTTGATCGAAGGGATCATATATAGCCAATGATGAGCCTCGTAAATATAGTTCAAGTTTCCTCTAGTTGGGTAGATATGAACTTAGAAGTATGGTGTTAGTGGGCCAAGAAGGAGAAGCCAGACTATTAAGAGTTAGATTTAGCGGCTTTATAAGTAATTGTGGGTAAGGATTATAGAAAGACTTTTATAGAAGCAGGAAGAGGTTACTATAAGCATTTCAGAATGAAGCCATTGAAGGAATCATAGTACCTGCACATAGAGAGTTTATTGGCCATGAAATTAGTGTTTCCTAAGTATTAGAGTAAAGTGAATACAAACTAGTTTAGAGAAGATAGAAAAGATCCATAGCTTTAAAGTGTCGGCTTCAGACTTAAGGGGGAGATGATAAGATGAGAAACCAAGTCAAGTGTGAAGAATCAGATAGTGATGTATTCAGAAGGAGTTTTAGTGATATATCAATCCATTCATAATCTAGCATATTCCTCAAAGTTCAGTCATTACAACATCCGGTTGATGCCTCTAATATTCGAATTGTCTTCATGACCTATGCTCATACACTTTAGATAAATTCACATCTATTCTCACTTTCCAGAATGAGGGGCAAAACCTTTAGCCCATTGATCCCAATCTTACTCCATTAAGTTATGAATATCAGCCCCATGATATGAACCTATTCATATGAGCACTCATGTCTCATAGTATGCTTAGTCTTGCAAATTCATGATTTACGCTCAATGGCTAGCAAAATAATATTATGTCATGCATATTCTTATATCAGAATTCTCGAATGAATCGTATTTACGATCTTTCGCCCAAAAGCTCTTTCAGTGATCCTTTTTAGTTTTGAGAATGATATTGTTAATAGTAGTTGTGTGATGACAGATAGGAGAGGGTTGATGTTTCTTATTGTGATAATGGTGGTGGAATTATTCTATTTAAGGTTATGAATATGAAAGAAGAAGGAGATGAGATTTTATGATGAGAAATAGTTAAATGAGATTAATTAGTCAATTTCCTAGTAGTAATTCATGAAATTTCAGTTAGTAGATGTGGCGAGAGGATGAGGAATTTTTATAAGGATTGGTTAGTAGGGGTCCATGGAGTGGTTATAGTACTAGGCTTGAATGTGGTGTTGATAACATGTGGATGAATGCATGATGCATTTAGTGGTTCTTGATTAACACTCGAGGTTGGTTGAATGTGGTAGTACGGAGTAGTATTCTTGGGATGAGATTCCCTATAAAGGCATAGAACAGGAATCTTGTGATTTAGCTTAGAATATACACCTTATGTTTAGCACCTTGTGATTTAGAGTTAGGCTTGAACATAGTAAAAGCATGTAGTTTGACTTAGACTTTGGTAAAAGTAGTCATATACCCTTGTAGGAGCTATAAGTTGCAGCTAATGAGGTGTGTTATTCATAAATGAGCGATTTAGAGGCGTTGCTAGGCTTGAAAGCTAGCAGTTGTATTGATTAAGGCATAATAGTCCTATTCTTTCTTCGTGCCCAGATACCGTTGTTTCATGTCAAATATCTTCGGATAGAGTGTGACTATGTTCAAACCCATATCGTATGTGTTGTAGACAACTTTAAACTCTTAGTATGAATCAGTTCCACCTATGTTTGTAGGCAAGTTCAGAAGTCAGAAAGATAGTAAGAGTAACTCATTTCCCTTCCATGCTCAGTTTAGCTGTCATTCGAGGAAGAATGATCCGAAGGGAGAGATATTGTAATACCCCAAAAAAAAATTCTAAGCTAAGAACCGAATCATTCTATAGCATCTTGCAACTCTCATTTTAAAATTTGAATTGATCATTGTAAGTATATGATCTTGAACTGGGTGATGTCCTACTTGCTCATATGTTTAAGTTCCTTTACCAAGTGTAGCAAGGGTATCTAAAGTGATCTAGGGTCATAAGGGACCTCAAACACCAAGCCAAGTTCAAAGCATTCCCATCGGTTAAGTTCTCGCATGAGTTCATATAAAGGTCAATTTCAAATGATAATATCTCTCAGCATATAATGAATTAGATAGCCTATGCAAATTAAAGGTCTATGAGTCTTCTTTTCAACTCCACCAAGTTTGCCTTATTTTGAATTTGGAGTAAAAAGTTATGGTTGTTTTACTTAAATATACCCGGGCTAGGAAATTAGGCGAACTCACCTGCCCAATTGGCGATCCGCCGAATGGGTTGGCGAATCGCCGAATTAGCTTGCTAAATGTCTCGAAAATGCTAAGTTTCTTTCTAGTTGGGTGATCCAAAGTCCCAATGGGTGATCCGTCAAGTATTTTCTGTGAGAAGGCCTCCAGATCGCCGATTTGACTGATGAAATTCATTAAAAGGTCATTTTAAAATTTTTTATGATCATCTTATGTTTCCAGAAGGGTATTCTTATCTTTTTATACTCAATTAACTTCCCTAAGTCTATATCATAGACTAATAACCTCCCCATTCACGCCCAACTCTCAGACAATTTAAATTTGCACGTTCTAAGTTCTCTCAAGGAAAAAACTAGAGTTTCAAGTCTTCCAATCAAGTTCTTCTTCAAACTACTTCAAGAACTTTGTTCTTCCAGGTATGTAAGGCTATTCATAGTGTTGGACTAGTTCATCCTCATGCCCTACATCTAAATTCTGTTAGTAAGAGTTCAGTCCAATACTTTACCCACAATTTCCATGAAATTCTAGATATGAATTGAGTTTCTTATTTTGTATCCCGAATTCTTAATTATGAGATTATGATATTTTATATATTGATATCCTTGAATTGTTGTTCAGGCTTATATTTCACATGAACCCTAGTTGATGAGATTTTATTGAAAGCCTTTGTGCATTTATTTTCATACATTGATTTTGAAATTTTAAGTGAATTCAAGAGTATTTTAAAGTATCTTTTGAGAAGAGTTTACGAGAACACAAATGGTTCCAAAAGTACTATTTTTATATTGAGAAAAAAATTATTATTCTTAAGAGGAGCATAAATAGTTTTCAAAAGCATTTCAGTCAGATAAAGAGAAGTTCAATTATCCCTTAAAGAAAGTATTATTTTCACATTGAAAAGAGAGTCATATTTTCTGAAAAATATAAAAAGTTTTCAGAAAGATTGAGTACAGTTCAGTTACCTCTTAAATAGGCCCTTTTGAGTAATTATATCAACCCAGTGAGTATTTTACATGAGCATACAATATTACATTTTGGGAGTAGTATTGAGTACTGATTTGCGGGAGAGTTTAGATAACCCACATCTCTCATAAACTACGTAGCCAGCATAGATAGGATCGTATCGCAAGACGGGCGGCTCCTCACCTACCTCAAGAAGGCTTTTCAGTGGATCCATCAGTTCAGTTATGTTCTACACTCCGGCAAGGTATGTGGCAGCTCTGACAATATGGATAAGTTGTTGTATCATCACGAGGCTCATAGTGATGTTTATTGGTTAGAGAAACTCCCAGTAAAGTAATGTGTGTGTGTGTATATATATATATATATTTAAGTTCAGTAGTTACTATTGTTGCATTCTTACAATAAGAGCTTAAATGATTTTCATCATGATTTATATTATTTTAGTTGAGTAACTTTCAGTTTTTCAGTTAAGTTGTTTGTTTATTCAGGCATATTATATACTCGTACATTTAACGTACTGATGTCATTCGACCTACATCTTTTCATGATACAGATATATGTGTTAAGGATCAACAATAGGCGCTCCGTTGAGATCCCTTTGCACTTCTTGCTAGCTTTGATGAGCCTTCTTTGCGTTCCGGAGGACTCCACTCTTGTCTTTCAGTTTAGTAGTTTTGAGGTATCGTGGGTCTTATCCCGACATCTATGTTGAACTATAGAGGCTTCATAGATAGTTAGTGTTGAGTTTCCTTTAGTATTTTCGTTGAACTATTTTGACAAACTATTATTGTTTTCAGAGTATTTTCAAACAGTTTGAGTATAGTATTTTGAGATAGTTTGAGAAATTTTGAGACTTTTGAATGTAAGTTCTGTTTTAAAGCCTAAATCTGCTTGAGTTAGTCTTCCGTTAAGTAGTCAGCTAGGCCAAGGGTTCTCTTGTAGATCAACAATGGTTCTTAAGTACCGGCTACGTCTAGGGTGTAGGCTCGGGGCATGGAATCACCCCTGTACACCTCGACAACAAATGAGTCTCGTAGTCACGTTATGTCCATCTCTCTTAACTTGACCTCATAGGCTGCATTTGAGACTTTCGGTATCCCCATCACCTCATTAATAGTCCAGGATTCCATGAGGATATCCTCTCATCGAATACAGATGGTGGGGTTGGGGGAATCCCAAAAGAAAGTAGGGAGGATGGTGTAGAATTCCCTTACCCATCCAACCTGCGAGAAAGAAGGAGCCTACACCAAGGGGCTCTAACCGAACTCTTGGAACCAGTTGTAGAAAGCGCTAGCCTTCTCCTTTACTCCTCTCATTTTGACGGTCCGCTCAAAACAAAAGCCCATCTTTCGAATACCACAGAACCTTTCCTTACTAGCGTCGTAAAATAATCTTTCATAAGGGTAGTTTTGTCCCTGGTTAGCATCCATTTGATCGATTGAACCTACAGATACATAAATTGTTCAAATTAGAACCATAAAATCTCCTAAGAGAAAAATCATGCTTTCAACCGGATTGGGAGGCTGTGCTCGCAGCCTCCCGTTATAGCAGGTTGCATCTCGCTATAACATGGTTGCCATAGAGTTATCCATAAATTAGTTCAATATGGTGTCCTAACACGCCTTTATTCATTAGGCGGTGACTCTTTTTTTAACATTCTAAAAGAGTTCTTATGTGTCGAACCTGTCATTTGCAAGGAAAATGGGAGTGCAATAATATGATATAATTGTTTTCCTATGATACCTCCTATTGAGTAGACGTGCTTTCAAAACTTATACTTTATTACTTATTGCATTCTTTTTGGTGCAAATTGTGTTCTGAACATGATTGGACTGTGCTGATTGATTTAGTCTGAGGCTTTACATTAGGATATATTTGGTGAGCTTCATGGGTGATCTGTACCAAATTTCATCTGTCTCTTATAGTTTCTATCTTTTTTCATCTTTTAGACAGTGTATGAGTTATTAAATAGTTGTAATATTCTTATAGTCTTTTTTATACACATGACACCGAGTTTTGAGTGGTATTTCTTTCTCTTTCAACACTTAGTTTTTATTAAAGATTGCTTATGATTTTAAATTTGTCAATGTCTTACTTTCTCTTTATACCTTTACTTTCAAATAACTTGGGTGGTGGTTTGGCTTATCTACATATGGAGTATGTAGGTGCCATCATGAACGTTATAAATTTTGGATAGTGACAACAATCACATTTGAACAAGAAAATATTTAGAATATACACAGTATCGATAAAATATTTTTATCTCTTTATTTACCAACTTTACATATAAACTCATTAAAATCCTTTTCATAAAAGAATGGTGTACTAAATTCTTAGACAATTCTAGTTCAGGAAAATATAAAAGGTCTAATTACAATCTTTACTAATTGGCATTGAAACTACAAAGATACAAATAAAGAAACTCAATTACTGTTATGAATTTGATTCAAATTCTTCTAAAAAGGGAATAAATACAAAAAACTTACTCTTTTGCCTTTTGAGGTAATTTATTTCCATACATGATCGGATGATTTCACTGCTATAAATAAACAATTGGTGTTCGATTCAATATTACAATTTCTTATTTTCTCAAATCATATGTTAACACTGCAAGAAAGCCTTATGGTCACAAAATATTGACACGTTGAAGATGCAAAATGAGAGCAACTTACAAGTTTCTTCCTGAAAGCGATACAATAACATCTTTAAGAAGGTTAGTGAACTATCTACCCAATCAGGTGCTATTGCATTTTGTTTTCTTGCTAAATTTTTTTCATTAGGACACCTTTTATGAATTTAGTTGTGTATAAGTTCCTTAGAGTAAATCATTCACACAATAATAATATTTCTGACCATCTCCTTGAGGCTTATCAAAGTGCTATTATTTGTGAGCTCTATATGGAGCTAACAAACATAGAGGAACTACTTGTAACAGATAAATAATTATGTAGAAGTGCTTCAAGAAATGACGAGAAAAGTGCCACATTTTTTTTGTGTTGTAATTAGTATCTCTTCTATGTTGGTAAGCTTCATATATTAACCTCTCTAACTAGGCGTTTGATGAGCCTCAATGAGGTGACTAGGAAAATCCTTATTGGGTGGAAGATTCACTCTGAGGAACCTATCCACGGTTAAATCTATAAAATTAAAATTAAAATTAGTAAACTTTATTGCAAGGAAAAAGATTCAGGTAACAAAAGTACCGTATAGGGTAGAGAGTTAACTGTTCTTCTTATAAAGACCAATGCATCTTTTTGAGAAAGTAATTTGTAATGTGATATTATTTTACATCTTTATCATTTTAATATTTTGCGATCATCAGATTTTTCTTATTTATCATGGATGAATATTGAAGAGAAGAAAAATAAATTTGATTTTTTTAGAGTGAAAAGACAAAAACCTCCTCTTATCATTCTTACTTGATTTGTTTTTAGGGGTAACTTAGGAAATAAGAGATAAATTTTGAATTGTATAAGAAAATAGAGAATTTCAAGTGACATATTCTGAAGTCCTAGGTTTGATGAACTTTTAATAGTGACAACAATCCCATTTAAACTAGAAAATATTCAAAATATACACACTATCAATAGAATATTTTTATCAATTTACTTACCAACTTTATATGTAAACTCACTAAAAATTTTTCCATAAAAGAATGGTGCAATAAATCCTTAGCAATTCTAATAAATAAAAATATACAATGTCTAATTACAACCTGTACTAATTGGCATTGAAACTTCAAAGATACAAATAAAGAGACTCAATTAATGTTATGAATTTGATTCAGATTCTTCTAAAAATGGAAAAAATATTAAAAAAACTTACTCTTTTGCCATTTGACTTAATTTATTTCCATAAATAATCTGAAGATTTCACTGCTATAAATAAACAATTGGTGTTGGATTCAATATCACAATTTTTTACTTTCTCAAATCATATGTTAGCACTGCAAGAAAGCCTTATGGTCACAAGATATTGACATGGTGAAAATGCAAAATGAAAGCAACTTACAAGTTTCTTTTTCGAAGCCTTGCACTAGCATCTTTAAAAAGGTTAGTAAAATATCTACCCGGTCAGATGCTTTGCGTTTGATTTTCTTGCAATAAAGTTTTCTCATTGGGAATCTTTTATGAATTTTGGTCATGGATAATTTCCTTAGAGTGAATCATCCACACAATAATAATTTTCTTGACCATCTCATTGAGTTTCATCGAAGTGCTTTTATTTGTGCGCTCTATTTGGAGCTAACAAACATAGAGGGAATATTTGCCATAGATAAATAATTATGTAGAAGTGATTCAAGAAATGAGGAGAAAAGTGCCACATTTTTTTGTGTTGTATTTAGTATCCTTTCTATGGTTGTAAGCTTCATGTTAACCTCACCAACTAGCATTTGATGAGCCTCAATGAGATGACTAGGAAAATCATTTTTGGGCCGAAGATTCACTCGGGGAACCTATCCACGATTGAATCTATAAAAAGTTTTTCAAAACAAGTAAACTTTGTTGCATGGAAAAAGATTCAGGTAACAAAAGTACCGCACAGGGTAGAGAGTTAACTATCCTTCTTAAAGAGACCAATGCATCTCTTCGAAAAGGTAACTTGTCATATGATATTATTTTGCATCTTTATCATTTTAATTTTTTGCGATCATTAGGTTTTCTTATTTATCATGGATGGATGCTGAAGAGAAGGAAATTAGGTTTGATTTTTTTAGAGTAAAAAGACAAAAACCTCCCCTTATCATTCTTACTTGATTTGTTTTTAGGGATAACTTAAAAAATAAGATATAAATTTTGAATTGTATAAAAAATATTTTGTGATTTGTGGTAACTTGGAGCATCCTCGTTAAATAACTTTCAGTACTTGTCTATTTTTTGATAGATTTTAGGCTGCTTAAAGTGATTGTTTCTTTCTCTGGTTAAGGTGAACTGCGGCACCCTTACATGTTAAATATGATAACTTGAGATTGGTTAATTTAAACTTTCATGAAGTACATTTGATTTAACTTAAATTGGCTAGACTTCAATTTAGTTTAAACCTATTTTCTATCATTGCTAATCTTTCCTTACATGTGATCTTATATTTTATTTATCATTCTAAATAGCTTGTAATAGCTATGTATGAATGTTATGTATTGGAAGAAAGAGGGGTTGTTAGGGGTAGAGACTTTTTATGCTCTTTGCTCTTCGTATTTTTTCATGTTATTAGAAGAATATATATACTTGGTCTTTATATATTTAATTACACGGATCATACTTATATGATTTAATTATTAAAGGTATTAATCCTCTGAAGCGTGTTTTAACCGATCCTTTATTTTAATTAACTAGTATTTGAAAACGTGTGTCGCACTTTTATTTTGAAAAACATAATATAAATTTTGTATTGCAAATGATAAATATAATATTTGGCTTCTTTGCAAAATAAAACAGAAAGCAAAAAACATATAAATAAAGTAACAAATTGTAATTTAAAGCTAAAAAATCTTGCACTTGATGATATTAAATGACATATATAATACTTTAATTAAAGATAAATTCATATTCGAACATACACAAAAATCTTCAACAAAAACAATGAAAATTGAAATCCAAATGATGAATCATTTGAAAGGGAAAAGAAACATGAGAGATATTATATATATTAATATGTATGAAGAGATGATGTTGGGCAAAATACATAGTAATAAAGAAAACTTCTAACGGGAAAAAGGAACAAAAGGATATAGTAATTTGGCACTTTTAACGTGCTTCTTTAAATAATGCATTGAAGATGTGAAATAGTTCCATATATTAAATATTAGTATAAAGTAAAGAAGTTTCATATATTTGGGGCTAATTAAATCATATCCTTGAAGTTTGCCCAATTACAAAAATTTTGAATTTTTCATTGCTCTCGGATACATTTCTTGGTTGTCTAATACATAGCAAATGATACATTACTTAATGGGAGGGATGTATTCGAGAGGGAATGAACATAAGAATATATCCGAGAGAAATTTTAATAACCTTAGGACTTATTAAGTCTAGACCCAATTTAAGATAGTTAGTTCAATGCCTCTTGGATATTAAGTTTGGGACATGTAGGCATATTTAGGACGCTTAGCCTTTTTTCATTCTTTTTAATGCACTTTTAGGCTTAATAATAATAAACCTCAACCAATTAACTTAGGCGGTTAGTGAAAAATGATAGTATGTGCTCTGAATAATATGAGCAACCATTAAATAGTTGTGAAGTATTATTTTAGTTGCATGGGGTGATCCCGTTAGGATACAAACCTTCCCCTCCATATATATTTTCCTCCTAAGTAGGGAGTAATCTACATGATACACTAGTACCTGATAGCCATTGCACTTTAACTAAGAAGTCTTTTAAGAATTTGTACAGGGTTGAGAGATTACTCACTAATTTATAGTCTTTTGGTTCCCATACTATGAATATTTGTATGGAGTAGTTTATTTCAAGTCTCATAACATCTGGATATTTATACATCCCTCTGTCTCAATCTCTTCTAGCTTATCTGGATAAGTTTACATTTTAGGATTTTTAATCAATAATCAAGTTGTGTGAATAACTTCTTATTTAATAAATGAGTTCGATAGTTCAATCACTTTGTCACCCCAATCAACGTTAATGATTTAAAAGTCGGGTTTTTGCTTGGCATATTTTACTCATTTTAAGATAAAGATTCCAATGTTTTATCACTTTGTCATTTTGAATTAGGATAAGACACACGTAAATTCTAGGGACACACCTAAACTAAACTATGCTTCAATTACCCCCTCCCACCCCCCCCCCCATCACGCCCCGAGCCTACACCCTGGATGCGGCCGGCACTCGAAAACCATTGCTGGTCCCCAAGCGAACCCTTGGCCTGGCTGACTACTTAGCGGAAGACTTACTCAAGCAATGATAGGCTCAAAACAGGACCAAATTAGTTAAACTCAAATACACATCTCATAAAATCTAAAAAATACATAATAGCAATACTTATAGTTTTGGAAACAACTCAAAGAAGGTAAATACCAAAAGACACCTCGACTCTGTCTATCTATGAAGCCTCTACTATTAAAGAAGGATGTTTGGACAAGACCCACGGCATCTCAAAACTATTAACTGGAAAGTAAATGTGAAGTCCTCCGGAATGCAAGGAGGCTCACTAAGAGCTAGCTGAAGTGTACAGTGATCTCAACGAAGCGCCTGTTGATGATCCTGAACACCTGTAACTGCATCATAAAAAGATGCAGGTCGAATGACATCAGTACATGGAATGTATGAGTACGTAATATAGCTGAATAACAAATAATGGAACTGAAACTCTAATAGTAACTCAACTGAAGTATAATATAATTCATGGTGGGAAAATTATTTAAACTCTTACCAACAGAATGTAATAAAAGCATATATACTGAACTGACCAGGCTGAAAGAAATACTCTACGCAATTCAACTCAATGTAAAGCCTAAATAGAGATAATATCATTTAACGCTTCACAAAGTATAATATAATAACTTAAAGAAAATTATATGTGAAAATACAAAGAAAGTACTCTTTACTCTATTTGGGAGTTTCTCTAACCGACAACCATCACTAAGAGCTACGTGATGATACAACGTCTTGCCCATGCTGTCAGAACTGTCCTATACCTTGCCGGGGTATAGTACACCTCAACTAAGTGGATCCACTAAGCTCTATCCGAAGGCATAAGGAAATCATCTAAAAAGTATAAATCCTTTACCCATGTTGGCATACATGGTTTATGAGAAATTTGAGTTGTCTGAACTCATCCCCATATCGGTGCTCAATACTACTCCCAATAATATATACTCATGCACAAATGTATAAAACATAACTCTTTCTCAATTTGAGGTAATTACTCAAATGATCCTCTTAAAAGAGGTAATACTCTGAAGCCTCTCTGAACTCATAAGCTCATTTAGAAATCAACGTTTCTCTCTTTTAAATGTAAAAGTGTTTCATTTGGGAATACTTAGTTCCCTTATACTCATTTTCAATCATGAATACAACTCTTCTCATTCTCATACTTACTTTCTCAAGACTTAGTTCAAAACCATTGTTAATTACAAAAGAATTCTCAAATATGACTCAAAAAGACCTCATGAACTTTCCTCTTAAAGTTACTTTAGTTTGGAACGTAAATTAAGACATGTGATTAGGGCATGTAGAATCTCTTAAGGATTAATAGAGCCTTTAAGAGTTCATATTAAGAAGAGAGTGAAGACACGATTTGAAAGAATGCGTACGAGACAAAGAACGGAGAAGAAAAGGGCCTGGCGACCATGACGTAGCAGTGGCGCACTGCGCCAGCCCCAAAAGTATTGGGGTTGCTCTGGAAAGTATTGCAGGCATAGGGCGCCAGTCCTCCTTGCACTATGGTGACGCATTGCCCCAACCCCGAACCCAGAAATTCGATAAATTTTCTTGCTCAATTACGGGTCCTAACTCATCTAAAATCGATTGGTTTCTTCCAAACTTTCTTTGATTCATAAACCCAATACAAAATTATCAAAATCCCACTCAAATTCTATCAAGAAACACCACTCATTCATAAAACCCTCACTTCAAGAACTCAAGACCTCCATTATTAAATAATGAAGCTTTAAACTCAAGAACTCTTCAACAATATTTACATAAACAATTATATGGGCGAATTAACAAAAGAATTACATGTTTGGTGTGAGGATGAACAAATCTAACACTGTGAAAAGCCTTACATACCTAGAAAGAACGATATTCTTGGCGAAAACCATAATTCTTGAAGAACACTTGAACTTAGCCATTTTTCTCTTCTTGAAATCTCGCTCTAAAACCCTAAGTGTTTAGAAACGTGAATAGGTGATTTAGAATCTGATTAGACCCTTAATTGGGTCAGGAAAAACATGCTAAACCTAGTTGGAAAAAGTAAAAGACCAAAATACCCTTTCCTAAAATGAATGAAGTGCCTTAAATAGAAAGGCTTCACTCAAACAGACATAACTTTTTACTCCAAGCCTGAAATTCAGCAAACTTAGCGGCATCGAAAAGAAGATTGTCACGCCCCGAGTCTACACCCTAGACGTGGCCGGTACTTGAGAACCATTGTTGGTCCCCAAGCGAACCCCTTGGCTTGGCTTACTACTCAGCGGAAGTCTTAACTCGAGCCTATAAGGCTCCTAACACAGCACAAGTAAACTCACAGACTTAAGTGAACAGTTAAAATAGTTAAAGTCTTGGAAAATAATCAAACTCTCCAAAATACGGGGAACATAAGTCAAACCCAACATAAGGAGATAAGAATAATCATGCAAAAACTCAACAACTCTAGACCTGTCTATGAAGCCTCTAAATAACTCAGACGGGTGTCGAGACAGACCCCACAACACCTCAACAAAACAAAAACAACTGGAAAAAAAAAGATAGATCCTCCGAAAGTACTAGGAGGCTCACCAAAACTGCTATCTGGAGTGCAAACGATATCAACGAAGCGCCTGTTGATGACCCTGAACACCTGTATCTGCATCATGAAATGATGCAGGTCGAATGACATCAGTACATTGAATGCACTGGTATGTAAAACAAATGAGTAAGGCAATAACAGAAAAGATGGGGCTCAAGGAATACTCCCCTCAACTCAACTCAACTCAAGCAAAAACAACTCATAACTAACTCAAGTAAACGTAATACTCAAAAGTAACTCAATGTAAAGCATTTAAAAATACAAAAGCAACCTCAAGAATATGCGTAAAATATCATAAAGTAAGTGTTTACTCATATTTGAGAGATTCTCTAACCGACAACTATCACTCTGAGCTAAATGATGATACAACGTCTCGCCTACATTGCCAGAACTGTCTTATACCTTACCGGAGTATAAGACATCCTCAACTAAGTGGATCCACTAAGCTCTACCCGAAGGCATAAGGAAATCATTTAAACAGTATGACTCATTTACCCATGTTGGCATACATGGTTTATGGGGAGTTGAGTTGTCTGAACTCATCCCCATATAGGTGCTCAATACTACTCCCAATAAATATACTAATGCTCAAGTAAGTAAAATATACTCTTCCTCTGTTTTTTAGATAATTACTCAAAAGATACTCTTTAATAAATATTGCCTCAAATTCTCTTCTCAAAACCCTCTCAATTGTTTCTCAACTCAAATTCCTCTTTCTCACTCAAAATGATAGTTTTTGGAAATCAAAGTTTCATTTAACAAGTTACTCTAACAGCCTCTTTAACTCTACTCACAACTCCCATTTATCTCTCTCAAAAGCAAGATCATTTTAAATTAAAGTCCCGATTCACGAAATCCTCAAAATATTCAGTAAATGCTCAATTTATAGAGTTCTTTGCATAAAATAAAATATGGAAAGCCAACTCAATAATTAGGGTTCATACCAGAATCTAAGCATGAACCATAGCAAGATAACTACTCAAGAACATGGATACAATACTCAAGAATTAACTGGAATTCGGTAACAATAGGCAGAAAACTCAAATATTTCTCAAGAATATGGGATGAAACCGTAGATTTCATAATTCTAAATTTTGAATGTAAATTGGCGTGTGAACGTACTAGCCCAACACTGAGGGAAGGCTTACATACCTGGAAAGAACAAGGTTCTTGGCGAAACTCGAAAGATCTTGAAGAATGTTTAAAAACCCTAGCTATTCTCCTCTAGGAACTCTGCTCTGAATCTTCTAAGTGTTAAAGAACGTGAAAGAATAATTTAACATTGTTTAGACCCTTAATTAGGTGTAAAAACGTCATGGGTTAAGCTTAGAAGGGGTGGGAAAAGACTGAACTACCCCTCTTTAAAAGTTGCTAAAAACTGTCCACAGGACCATCTACGGGTCGTGATTTGATCTACGGACCGTAGATCCCATCCGTGGAATTGATATTTAATTTTTCAGCTCAAAATTTCATCCAACGGGTTCAATCTATGACCCGTCGAACTTTCTACCCGTAGATTGGACCCGTAAATGGACTTTTGAGCCTGAAATTTAGTATTCAATCTATGACCCGTCGAACTTTCTACGAACCGTAGATCCGATCCATAGATTGAATACTAAATTTCAGGCTCAAAAGTCCATTTACGGGTCCAATCTACGGCCCGTAGAATGGATCCGTAGAAAAGGGAACCCAAAATTGAGTCTCTGAACTTTTTTTGACGGTTTGACAGTACGGGTCGTCGATTGATTGACGGCCCGTAGATAGGAGCCGTCGTTCACAGACTCAAAAATTTCTGATATGACAGTCTCTGGAAAAATGGCCGTAACTCTTTACTCCGAGCTCGAAAAAAGGAAAACTTGGTGGCGTTGGAAAGAGGACTCAAAGACCTTTAATTTGTAATGTCATGGGCCACCTAATTCATTATGTGATGGAAGATATGATTGTTTGAATTTGGCCTAAGTAGAGTCTTATGTCAAGACTTAGTCGAAAAATGAAGTTTTCAACTCAACTTTGTGCTAGGGGTCCTTGTGACCTTAAGTCATATTCAAATCCATTCTAACACAAAAGAAATGACCTTTGCCAATATGAGCAATTTACAAATCACCCGATACGATTTCTATATGCAAACAAAGAATGGCCCGGGCCTTAGCTTAGGAATTTTCGGAGTGTTACAAAGACTCAAAGACCTTTGATTTGATAGTTCATCTCCCACCTAAATCATTATGTGCTGAGAGATATGATTAGTTGAAGTTGACCTAAGTAGAATCTTAGGTCAAAACTTACTCGGTAGGAAAGCTTCCAACTGAACTTTGTGCTATAGGATTCTAGTTGCCTTAATTGATATCCAAATTATTCCCACTCTAATGAATTGACCTTAAAATTTAAGAACTATTAAGAATCACTCGGTACGACCTTATACGAAATTCAAAAATGGTTAGGGTCTTAACTTCGAAATTTTTGGGGTGTTACAATATCTCCCCCTTTGGATCATTCGTCCTCGAATGACGGTTAAACTGAGAATGGAGGGAAAAGAGTTACTATCACTACCTCTTTTGACTTCTGAACTTGCTTACTGACATAGGCGGAAGTGATTCCTAATGAGAATTTTGAAACTGAACTCGAGCACACTTGGCACGAAGCTCACATAAGATTTCAAGAATACAGGCCATGACATGAAATAAGGGTATCTAGGCACGAAGTAAGAATATGACTACTATGCCTCGAGTGATATAACTGGTAGCTTTTAAGCTTAGCAACACTTCTTAACTATGCTCTTCTTTCTGATTACTACACTTTATTAGCTGCAACTCATAGCTCCTACTAGAGTATATGACTACTCTTACCAACGTCTAAGTCAAATCGCTTGCTCGTACTGCGTTCAAGCCTTAACTCTAAGTCACAAGGTGCTAAACATAAGGTGATTATACTAATCAAAATCACAAGATTCTAGCTCTATACCTCTATAGGGAATTTCATCCCAAGAATACTACTCCTTACCATTGCATTCAACCAACCTCGAGTCCTAATCAAGAACCACCTAATGCATTATGCATTCGTCCACATGTTACCAACACCTCATTCAAGCCTAGAACTACAACCACTCCATGGACTCCTACTAACCAGCCTTCTAAGAATTTCCTATTCTCTAATCATCTCTACCAACTGAAATTTGATGCATTACTATTAGGAAATGCTACTTTCTCTCATTTTAACTATTACTCTTAATAAAACTCCATCCTATTCCTCCTCCGCATTATAAACATTAGATGGAATAAGAACATCACCACTACTGCAATAAGAAACATCAACCCTCTCCTTCTATCATCACTCAACTACTGTCATCAACATCCCTTTCTAACTAAAAGGATCACTGAAAGAGCTTTAGGATGAAATTCATAAGCACGATTCATTCAAGAATTTTGATATAAGAATATGCATGACATAATATTATGTTGCTAGCCATTGAGATCAAATCATGAATTTGTGATGCTGAGCATACTATGAGACATGAGTGCTTATCTGAATAGGTTCACATTATGAGGCTGATATCCATAAATTTATGGAGTAAGATTGAGATCAATGGGCTAAAGTCTTTGCCCCTCATTCTGTAAACTTAGCATAGATGTGAATCTCTCTGAAGTGTATGGACACAGGTTATGGACACAATTCTGATATGAGAAACATCAATAAGATGTTGTAACAACTGAACTTTGAGGAATACGCAAGAGTATGAATGGATTGATATAACACTATAACTCTTCTTGAACACATCATTATCTGATTCTCAACACTTGACTTGGTTCCTCACCTTATTATCTCCCCCTTAGGTCTGAAGCTAATACTTTAAAACTATGGACCAATTCCATCATCTCTAAACTATTGTATATTCGATTTACTCTAATACTCAGGAAAGACTAATCTCATGGCTACCGAACTCTCCATATGCAGATACTTCGATTCCTTCTAAGATCTCTTTTTCATATGCTTCTCTTAACCTCTTCTCAATGGTTTATAAAGATGCCTAGTCTAACTCTTAATAGTCTGACTTCTCCTTCTTAGCCCACTAATACCGTCTGACTACATATGATCTCAACTACACCACTTAATGCTCTTGCTAATCTAATGACTTAGCCACACTCTCTTGCTCTCATCTAAGAGTCATAATACCATACTTGTACCACTCACACTTATCAAAAAGTAACACCGTAATTTCTCACCTAATTTATGTCAAACCTACTAGATTAGATCTCGAACTAACATCATCACTCTTATATTGTCATCCTTTTTATCATGACACTCATCTCAAATTCAAGCTTAGTGTCTAGTACTAAACACGGATATCAATATAATTGCTCACATACTATACTAACTTACGACTACTAGATAAAATTAAAAATACTCGCTCACTTAGACCTCATGACAAGTAGTCAATCTTTATCTCTCAGTCTACATACTTATAGTTTACCATCATATTTCCTTTCACAACTTAAGTACTATTTACCCATTCACTATACATCATTGCCTAATTAGTTCTATAACCCTTTGAATATCATGGGGCTCTCCTTTTAAAAATCATAGGCCTAGCTTAGATTTATCGCATCGCGAATACTCGGCTCTTCTATTCAACACTTATATTTGGTCGATACTAATGGATTAACACCTCATCATAAACTTCTCTCTGGTGAAAGTAAACTCTAACTCATCTATACTTGTAACTCTTACTCTACCTTCTATAATGAAATCTACACCAACTCATCACTTCTTAGTCTACCCATAAGTGAAAACTCCTCATTAATAACTTACTGGGTGCATGACTGCAACAACGATTTGCTCAAGGTTGTGATTTAGACAAGGACACTTTAACTTCGTTTGAATTTATTACGATAAGTTTATGACATGTGTTTATAATAAGTGATTAATTGAGTAATGGAATGATATAGTGTTGATGTTTTTAAGGATAGTGTAAGATTAGGAAGATCAACTGATCAAATAAGAGGATAGTGATTATGACAAGGCTATGTGGAGAAGTTTAGGAAAGACAAAGACATAAACTATGATCACTTCTAATGGTGTTTGAGTGGGTAAGACTTGTATAAGATTCATATAAATTTCTTTTTTTATCCTTTGGAGTGGAGGTATACATAAGATAATTTGAATAGTTCAAGTTGGATGGCATGATGACCACGTTGATATTCATTTGATAGAAACCACAAAGTAGGTTAAGTCTTGTACATCAAGAGATTATAAAAAGGCTAAATTGAATATCAGTCAGCAAGGACATTTAAATTGAGGGTTAATGATAAATAGTGATAAATTCATATTATGAGTAGCTTTTCAGATATTGAATTGAGTATCAATAATATTAATTGAAAGGAAGAGGGGAGAAGGATACTTGAGTTAAAGAATTTTGAAAGGAATACTTGTATGAAGCTATATGAGAACATCTATAGAGACGTATGCATAGTAGTTATGAATCTCTATATAGATCATAGACTAATACAGTGGTGATTGGAAATATTATGTAAGTAAATAACTAATTGTATTGGGGTAATCAAGGTTGTTCAAAGTATCATTTGGTATTGTCTCGATTAACTACAATTTTATTTTGAGTGTGGATCTACTTCATTTTACGAAAGTGCGTACCTTATTTTGGATTTGAACATGCTTTGTGACTCTTCTCCTATATCTATACACATTTCTACACCTGTAGATGGTTCTTAGTGGTAGATCGATTACATTGATCTTATGTTATTGACTTGGTAGTACATGACACATGAAAAGACTTAGTGCACGTAAAAATTTAAAATTTCTTTTGCCTTGTATTTACACTTTTCTCCTCCATGCATTTTTGGGATCTGCGAGCTCCATGGTTAGAGCCTATAAGGGGTTCAAATGGGTTAGACTTGAGTAGGTTGAAAAAAGACATACAACCTTGGCAGGAACGGCGTTCTGCAGAATATATGACTCATGCTCCTTTAGGTTCTTAAATTTGTGGGTGGTGCAGCTACCGAGATCAATGCAGTTAATTATGTCTCTCCTAGAGGTTGAGGAGCAGGCAAAAAAAGACGGACTTTCTTTCAACTGGCACGATTGAAATAGACGGCTAGGAAGGTACGAAGTGACTCAACTCTAAAGGAGAGGAAGGAGGCCATTGGATGAGGTTACTTTGTTCCTCAACTTTTTGAATTTCATCCTCCCATGAATTTGGTTTGCAACCAAAAACGAAACTTGGTAGCACTCTAATCAGCTGTGATTCCTCTTGTTGAAAAGAAATATGCATCTCTTTTTTCTTCAAAAGTTGTCGTGCATTTTTTTCTTATAGATATACTTGGGCCTTCACTGACCATGTGAGGACTTTTTAGGGAAAAGATGTCGGGCCTACAAAAAGAGCTAAAGACTTTCTGATGGAAAGTTTTCTCATAGTCAAAATAGCTTATGAAAGAAAGCGTTTTCTTCATTTTTTACCTTCATTCTTTTTTTCCTTTTATTTTTGTAATGTTTTTGTTTATTCTTTTTATTTTATTTTCCTTTCATTTTGATTTGATTTTAAATTTAATTTCAAATGTCTTGTATTTAAAATAAGTTAATTTCTGATGATTATCAATATAGGTGAAGAAAATCGAATAAAATATAAAACAAATTAAATCGTTAAAATTAAATGACACTTTTTTTAAAAAATAATTATTTTTAAAAAATGTATAATTTTTAAAAATAATTAAAAGTGAAAAAATAAAAAATTAATGAAAGAAAAAAAATAGTTTAGAGTGAGCAGAAAAATAATTATTTAACAAAGAAAGAATTAAAAATTATTAAATATATATAAGTTTTTATGTCAATAATTATGTGTACTAAGTAATTGTAAAATGACCAATAAAAAAAGGACGTGTGTCCAATATTGATCAAAATTTTCTCATGTTTTCGCTTTTCACTTGTTTTCAAGAAAGTGTGCACACTCTCCACGCCACATCAGTATTTAGGGTATATTTATTTCATTTTAAAATACTTTAGGGGAGGGGGGAGGGGGGAGGGGGGATAATAGGATCCTAGTTAAGTTTAGGTGTATCACTAGAATTTTGAGCATAGTTTTAGCGAGGGGAGGGAGATACTTATGCCTTATCCCTTTTGAATTTGATAAAAATCAACTTTCATATTTTATCGCTTAATTTCCCACATAATAAAGGAATCCGTTGTGAACCTCAAAAGGTGTTTAACACCTTCTTTTTGAGGTAACTAAAACCCTTACCCAATTTCTGGTAATTAGACTAATAAATAGAATTATTTGTAAATTAAATTAATATGGTGTACTAATACGCCTTTATTCGTTAAGTGGCAATTCTTCTTTTTAACATCCTAAAAACGTTTTCAAGTGTCGTAACCAGTCATTTGGAGAAAAATAGGAGCGTAATAATATGATATAATTGTTGCAATTGTCTTATGATACCTATTGAGTAGACGTGCTTTCAGAACTCATACTATACTTTTTATTGCACTCTTTTTGGTGCAGACTGTGTTCTGAACATGAGTAGACTGTGTTGATTGATTTATTATGAGGCTTTAAATCAAGATATATTTGGTGAGCCTCATGGCTGATCTGTAGCACCAAATTTCATCCATCTCTCATAGTTTCTATCTTTTTCATCTTTCTGACAGTGTATCAGTTATTATACACTTGTAATGTACTCATAGTCTTTTTTTATACACAGGACGTGGAGTCATGGGTGGTATTTCATTCTCTTTACACACTTAGTTTTTATTAAAAATTGCTTATGATTTTTAAATTTATCAATGTCTTACTTCCTTTTTATGCATTTACTTTCAAATTAGTTGAGTGATGGTTTGGCTTATCTACCCGCCGAATATGCAGATGCCATCATGACCCTTATGAATTTTGGATAGTGACAACAATCCCATTTGAACTAGAAAATATTCAAAATATACACACTATCGGTAGAATATTTTTATCAATTTACTTACCAACTTTACATGTAAACTCACTAAAAAAATTTCCATAAAAGAATGGCGCAATAAATCCTTAGCAATTCTAATAAATAAAAATATACAATGTCTAATTACAATCTTTACTAATTGGCAATGAAACTACAAAGATACAAATAAAGAGACATAACTAATGTTATGAATTTGATTCAGATTAACGGAAAAAATATATAAAAACTTGCTCTTTTGCCATTTGAGTTAATTTATTTCCATAAATAATCTAAAGATTTCACTGCTATAAATAAACAATTGGTATTGGATTCAATATCACAATTTTTTACTTTCTCAAATCATATGTTAGCACTGCAAGAAAGCTTTATGGTCACAAGATATTGACATGGTGAAAATGCAAAATGAAAGCAACTTGCAAGTTTCTTTTTCGAAGCGATGCACTAGCATCTTTAAAAAGGTTAGTGAACTATCTACCCGGTCAGATGCTTTTGTGTTTGATTTTCTTGCAATAAACTTTTCTCATTAAGGCACCTTTTATGAATTTTTGTCACGGATAATTTCCTTAGAGTGAATCATCCACACAATAATAATTTTCTGGACCATCTCATTGAGGCTCATCGAAGTGCTATTATTTCTAACCTCTATTTGGAGCTATCAAACATAGAGGGAATACTTGCCATAGATAAATAATTATGTAGAAGTGCTTCAAGAAATGAGGAGAAAAGTGCCACATTTTTTTGAGTTGTATTTAGTATTCTTTTCTATGTTGGTAAGCTTCATATTAACCTCACCAAATAGCATTTGATGAGCCTCAATGAGATGACTAGGAAAATCATTTTTGGGTGGAAGATTCACTCTAAGGAACCCATTCACGACTAAATCCACAAAAAGTTTTTCAAAATATGAAAATTTTGTTGCAAAGGAAAAAGATTCAGGTAACAAAAGTACCTCATAGGGTAGAAAGTTAACTATCCTTCTTAAAGAGACCAATGCATCTTTTTGAAAAGGTTAATTGCCATGTGATATTATTTTGCATCTTTATCATTTTAATTTTTGCGATCAGGTTTTCTTATTTATCGTGGATGGATGTTGAAGAGAAGGAAATTAGGTTTGATTTTTTTAGAGTGAAAAGACAAAAACCCCCTCTCATCTTTCTTACTTGATTTGTGTTTAGGGGTAGCTTAGAAAATAAGATATGAATTTTGAATTGTATAAGAAAATAAAGAATTTCAAGTGACAGGCAATGAAGTCCTAGTTTTGATGAACTTTTAATTAGTAGATAGGAATATTTTGAAAAACAAGTAAATACATACAATGTTAACCTATTATCTTAATTTAGTGTGTAGCAAAATCCTATATATATCATCACGAAATATTCATCATCTATAGATTTCTTTTCAATTGATTAAAAATGTTCAATTATGGAGAAAGAGTAAATAAACCATTCTAGTAGCTGCGGCGAAACACACAAGCTATCACGTGTATAAATATATTTTTTAATTTTCTTTTATCTTTTTTAGTTTTATTTTTTAAAAAATCTTTTTTATTTTTTGTTTGCAGTGTATTTAAACTATGTTAATACACCATTTTTTTTAGAAAAAAGTTATCTTGTATTTAAACTTTTTATCTTCATTCATTCTTTTTTTTTCTTTTTCTTTTTGTAATGATTTTGTTTATTCTTTTTATTTTATTTGCCTTTCATTTTAATTTGATTTTAAATTTTATTTCAAATGTCTTGTATTTAAAATAAGTTAATTTCGGATGAATATTAATATAAGTGAATAAAATTGAATAAACCATAAAAAAATTAAAACGTTAAAACTAGATGACGATTTTAAAAAACCAAAATGAGTGATTTCCTACTTGTTCTTGGTATTTACATTCCTAGTAGTAGATACAAAGTCATTATCGTTGATAGTGAATACACTGAGGTTGCCAAGGGTTACTTTGCTCATTCTTAATCGTATTCAATGTTTTTGCTTATGAGAACTATTTTCATGCACAAACACTCTATACACATCATATATAAATAAACACACTTAAGAACGCACAAAATTTTTATGTTTTAAGCGTCGAAAAACCTTACACATCAGGCCCCTAACGATTCTCTATTTTCAAAAAATCGTATATAAATAAGCTCTTGTTAATTTTTCCCTTCCCACATAAAGTATTGTTCATAATAATGTTTTGTGATTTATAGTAACTTGCAACGTCTTTGTTATATAACTTTCACTACTTGTATATTTTTGGTAAGACTTTGGGCTACTTAAGGTAATCATTTCTTTCTCTGGTTAAGTGTGATTTATGACAACATTGAATATTTTTTTAGTCCCTTCTTAATTTTGAATTGTGATAACCTTAGGACTTAATAAGTCTAGACCCAATATAAAATAGCTAGTTCAATGTCAAGCTCGGGGCGGGTAGGCATGTTTAGGACGCGTAGCCTTTTTTCACGTTTCTTTAGTGCACTTTTAGGCTTAATGTTACGATCTGAGTCTATATCCCAGTCAAGACACGGTACCTGAAACCATGAGTGACCCCAAGCTAATCCTTGTCGTACATAACTGAATAATAGAGTTTAGAAAATTCATGAAACTACATTTCTACTGTCAGAAATAAGCCTCTACTAGTTCGATTGAAAACATAAGTCTATGTGTTAACTGGAAATGCTGCAACCTTACTAGCCATGAGTCTAAGTACGAGCGCCGGAATCTACATCATAAAAGGATGTAGCGCATAGAAAAGTATTTGTCATTACGAGGAATGTAATTAGTAAGTAAGGGGCACAAGCATAGTAGTAGAATTGGCATAACAAGAACAGTGAAATAAGGTTCCCAAAATCATATATATAGTGAGAAAACTGAAGAGAAAATAGTTGGAATCAATGAATAAGTATCATAAAAATCACTTTTCAAAAACACATGTACATATAATTGAGTCTTTTTAAGTAGCCTTGCATAATCATACACATAAAATATCATACTTAAAATGAACCACATAGACTTAAAAACATTTCATAAAAATGCATAATTGGAGAGTTTCTTATAACCGACATACGTCATTTGAACCCATGACGCCCAACTTATAATCCCAGTTGGATGGGCTATCCTATACCTTGCCAGGGTATAGAACCATATCTAATCATATGTGGATCCACTAATCTGAGCCTCTGTCACGACCCAAGCCTAGGGCCTAGATGTGACCGGCGAATGGGGAACCCGAAGGAACCCCAAACAAGCCTCATAGCGTATCATTACACATCCTTGGTCGCGGAAGCAATTAAATGACCATAAACGATAAGCATAATCAAGGGGGAAATCGGGACTAAGGGAGCAAAAAAAAAAAGAAATGATACATAAATACCATAGATGAGTCAAGCTCAAGCATAATACACAACTTGTCCAACACCACCTCTAAACATGAGTACTTAGCGGGGGCCAAGACAAACTACCGGGCTCACCCTCATAGTCAAAACATAACTAGAAAGGAAAAGTTTTATACATAGCAAAAGATCATGAGCAACGTCCCCGAAATGGAGGACTCACCAATAACCACTATAGAAAATCGTACTAGCCACGCGGAGGAGGATGGTCAAGCGGTGCTCCGGTCCCTACATGGTGACATCATGTAGGCATAGAGTATGCGTTAGTACATTTGAATGTACTAAGTATATGGGATGCAATGCAATGCTACATTAGATGGACATCATAGGAAAAATGCGTAATCATACCCAATAGATAGCATATTAATGAAATGATATGTATAATGATGCTTACATAAAAATCATATTTAGTGGGACGTAGTACATGTGTGGCGAGTGACCATCAATATAGTATTTCCAAGGCCTACCACCCCCTTGGAGAGGCGAAAGAGGTACAAACCCCTCAATATGGTTACACGGACCTACCACCCCCCGAGCTAGGGACCAAGGTACAAACCCCTCGATATGGTTATACGGGCCTACTACCCCCCGTACTAGGCAACCAAGGTACCAACCCCTCGATACGGTTATACGGGCCTACTACCCCCCGTACTAGGCAACCAAGGTACCAACCCCTTGATACGGTTATACGGGCCTACTACCCCCCGTACTAGGCTTGGTCGACTCACAACACTTATTTAGGGAAAATCATATACATGTGTCCATTTCATCATCATTTCAGTAATTACATAACCATCCGACTCATAGGACGTACCTTGGACCTTCCCTTTCCTAAGAATTCTATAAATGGGCATTTTATCAAACACATGGTGGGCAATTGTTCATGTAAATGAAATCATGTATTTCAAGAATACTAAGTCCAACCAATTCCAAAATCCATATAAATCAGCCCACCAACAACATACATATATATATCAACCTTCATAATTTGATCATGGAAGCATGTAAACCAAACATCACATAATAATTCCATTTCATGATAATATGCAAAATGGACCATAATAGGGTGTGTAGTAGTAATTCCATAATTCAAGAGTTCATAAATAATCATAAGGACCCATAAACTTGAAGTAGAAATAGAGGATAAATGGTTGGACTTGTGGAAAGGAAGGTTTCCACAATCAAACCCACATACCTCAACTTTGGAGAATCCTTGATGAAGATTGGAATGGAGAATCGAAGCTTGAGATTGAGTCTTGAATCCGGAATTAGAGCTTGAGATGTTTGAATTTGGTTGAAGATCTTGGTGGAATTTTTGGAGAGGGCTTAGAGAGTGTTTTTGGAGTTAAGAAAAATGACTAAGTATGGGACATATCCCCTTTTTATAAAAAAACGTCTCCAACCCGCCTAAAAAAAAAGCTCACTGGAAATTGCAAATCTGCACAGACAGGTTTTACGAAAATGGTCATAACTCCCTCATCCTAACTCGGACTAAGGTGAAACCAAGTGCGTTGGAAAGATAACTCAAAGAGCTTTAATTTGATAGGTTGCAGCCCTTCCAGTTCCTTGTGTGCTAAGAGATATGCCCCTTTAAAGTTGACCCTCCAAATCGCAATTTTTGCGATTTTCGAATTTTGATACGGTTGCTCTAAAATTCGGGTTAGACCCATTTCCCACTCAATTTGACCCCACAAATAAGAATATGAAGTCGAATTTCCGAAATCATGCACGGATTTTGAGATATATGGAAATTACAATTATAGGTGTTTCCGAAGCACATTTTCGGGCATTTTTGGGATCGTTTCAGCCTCTCAGGGCCAGAAGGACAACCGACAAAGCGGTGAAACATAATCCTACGTTGATGCGTAGTTATTGAACTTGGATTTTCTAAACTCACGTCCTCTTGGTACTAAATAGTCCTCCCAAAATAAAATATATTCATATAATATCCATAGGTACATAAACCTTTTATCATCTTAAATCATATATGGGGCTAAGCTCAAAGTTGTCATATCTTTAAAAAAAAACCTGTATTTTTGTTGTAATTCAGATCATGCTTGTTTTCATGCTTAAAAGCCATAAGGATTTGAATGACCATAAAAATCATGCTAAATTAGTACCATAAGGTTTCAAAATCAAAGTGAAACAATGAAAACGTAGCTTATTTCATAAAAATCATAACTTTACTTCTAACAATCTTGTGAAATTCTTGAGAATCAAAATACTTTAGACATGATAGTGAAGGGATACTCTCATTGAAGCCTCACATACATGAGAGAATGAAGCTTGAAAGAAGAACTTTCTTAGAAGCCTCAAAACCCTAGCTTTTGTCTTTCTTTTTGAGTTGGAGAGTTGAGAGCATAGAAAATAAAAGAAAACTGAGTACTTGATGGACTATATTTGTAACACCCCGAAAATCTCTAAGTTGAGACCCGAACCATTCTTCATTTGTGTATAAGGTCGTACCGAGAGATTATAAATTGTTCTTAGGTGCTAAGGTCAATTCTTTAGTGTGGGAATGATTTTTGATATAAATTAAGGTTACTAGAATCCCCTAGCACAAAGTTGAGTTGAAAGCTTTCTTACCAATTGAGTTTCAATATAAAATTTTACTTGGGTCAATGTCAAACGATCATATCTCTTAGCTCATAATGAATTAGTTGGCCCATCACCTATCAAATTAAAGTTATAAAACTCCTCTTTCCAATGCCATCAAGTTTACCTCATTTCGAATTCGGAGTAAAATATTATGCCCGTTTTAGTGAAGTCCTATCAGGCCGTCGATGTTCTACGACTACACCTACGGACAATGAAAATTTTCACAAATGGTAGACCCTTTCGTGAAGGCTTGCTGTAATTTTTTTCAGCAACTTCCAACACGCATTCTAGGGTTAATTTGGTCCTTTCCCAAGCTTTTTAACACTATTCTATGTAGTTTTTGAGTGTTTTAACTGAGTATATCATTCAACTAACTAGTTTTCCTCTCAAAATCATCAATCCAAACATTCAAGTATCTAGAAATTCCCTCAAAACTCACCTAGGGTTCCTCTTCTCTATCAAGAACCCTAAAACCTTCAAGTAAAAAAATAAAAGATACAAAGTGAAACTTTGCACCCAAAGTTTTTCCATGTTCTTCCACTCTAGAAACTACATAAAAGAATTTCTTTTATCAAGATCAAGCATCAAGATTCCAAGACCAAATATTTTATCTAAGAAAGGTAGCGTTCTTGCTCGAGCTCAAGAAAAATCAAATCTCCACCAAAGTTTTCGGTCTAATAGCTTCATAATCACCATGAAAGGCTATTCATAGTGTTGAACTAGTTTGTCCTCACGCCCTACATCTAAATTCTGCCAGTAAGAGTTAAATTCAGTATTCTACTCAAAGATCCATGAAATTTTAAATTTGAATTGTATTCTTATTCCGAGTTCTGATTTCCAAATTATAAGATTATTGGATTGTTGTTAATGCTTTTATTTCACATGAACCCTAGTTGATGATGTTTTATCGAAAGTTTTTCTACATTTATTTCCATACATTGATTTTGGAATTTTAAAGTGAGTTCAAGAGTATTTTAAAGTATCTTTTGGGAAGAGTTTAGGGGAACACAAATAGTTTCAAAAGTATTATTTTCACATTGAGAAAAGAACTGTGATTCATGATTAGTATGATAGTCGAGTGTGTCATCAAAGTTTAAGCAGTATGGCATCCAGATATGCCATCAATATTTATGCAGTTTGACTTCTCGAGTCATCAATGATCACATCAAAATATGATTTCAGATATAGTTTTCACGACTACAACCTAAATCCAGGTTATTTCAAGAGTTTTAAGGGAACTTTGATGGTTCCGAATGTATCATATACGTTTTAAATATATGTTTAGAAAAGAGTTTTTTTAAAGAAAGAATCAAATGGTTTCATATGTACTATGTGACCGTTGAAAAAAAAAAGTGTATGATTGATGTTTCTGAAAAGTACTTCAGTAAAGCAAAGTGAAAAATAAAGTAAAGTAATAGTTCTTTGCAAAGGGTGATTAAGCATAATAGATATTGAATATTTTGAGAGTACTATTGAGCACCGAATTGGGTAAGAGTCTATTTTTAACTCAAGTCCTATAAAACTACGTAGCCAGCGTTGGATAGGATCGCACTGATTTTTTGTGTGACTCCTCACTACCTCTAAAAAGGCCTATTAGATGGATTCATAGTTACAATAGCATCCTATACCCCGGCAAGGTATAGGATGACCCTTGCAACGTGGTGAAACATTGTATCATTGCTAAGCGAATAGTAATGGTTGTCGGTTAGAGAAACTCCACACAGAGTAAAGTACATTATTTCATATTGATTTATTGCATATCTTATTGCAAAGCTTAAATGGATTTTACTTCATATTCATGTATTGATTCAGTTGAGTTACTTTATGTCCTTTAGTTCAGTTATTTGTTTATTCAGCCATATTGCATACTTGTACATTCAATGTAATGATGTCATTCGACTTACATCTTTTTATGATGTAGATACAAGTATTTAGGATCATCAACAAGCGCTCCGTTGGGATCGCTTCACACTTCTTGATAGCTTTTGGTGAAACCTCCTTGCTTCCGAAGGACTCCATTTTTATATTTTGTTTAGTAATATTTGAGGTGTCGTGGATCTTGTTTCGACACTCATCTTTATACAATTGAGGCTTCATAAATAGGCAAAGTTAGATGTTTTTCATGTTTTTCTCCGGATGACTTTATTGGAACTTATTCATGTTAAGTATTTCAAGATAGTGTTTCAAAGCTTTTATTTAAATGATTTAAATGCTCATCTATTTAATGCTTTCTGTGTCATATTGAGTCTTATGTCTATGGTTAGCCAGGCCAAGGGTTCGCTTGGGGACCAATAATGGTTCTCGAGTGCCGATCACATTCAGGGTGTAGGCTCAGGGCGTGACAAACTATTTGTAACGGCCTAGCCTGCTAGTTATATTATTCGCTTTAGGCCTAGGCTCGCACGGGTTTAAAACACGTCACTAGTTGGTAAGGCCTGCTTACTTATATACCCAATATCTCTTCAGTTTTTATGCCGATGTGAGACTTCTTATCTTAAGCTGGGGCGTTACATACACCCCTTCTATGGACTCAGCATCCTCGTTGAGATTTGCCTAGACTCAGCACTGAGGTTTGCCCCGTCTTACCAGGATTTGCCTAAACTCAGTTGAACTCTGGCCCACATCGGCAAGGATGACACAAGAGTGACTATGATTCCATTTGTAACAATCCAACCCACTAGCGATATTATCCGCTTTGGGCCTAGGCCTGCATGGCTTTAAAACGTTGTTATATTCCATTTTAACTCGAGGTCAAACTGTGTACAACATATTGGTGATTCTTAAGTTATTTGAAAGAGTCGTCACCTAATTATGTTAAAGGTGAATTAGGACACATATTTTGCTAAAGTTATGCTAAATTAACTATGTATTAAGATCTGCTTAACCTTATGCGATTCTAAGTAAGGGTTCTAATTTATCCTAAAAGGGAGATATAAGGCATCCTATAAGATCCGTTAAAAATAGTTAATCGGCTAAACTTAGGTTAGTTAGTTTAAAAACTAAATATGGATTCTACAACGTTAAATAAAAGAGCAACCAAATTGGAAAACATTTTAACCTTGAAAAATTATTTTACATTTAACGTAGATTAAAAAAGAAAAGGGGGTCATTTGCTTAACGAAATCAAATTGCTGCTCGAGAAATGATATATTTTGAAAACATTTTTAAAAAAAAGCCTGAGGTTAAACAGATGCTGCTCTTCTTAATATATATATTTTTAGAAATAAAGCTACTATTAGACATAAGATTATAAGAAAATCATTAGTAATTAAATTAAAGATGTCAGAACATAACTGTCTATCCCATATTAGTTATTATGAAATAAAAATTAACACAACCAAAACACATAAGCAAGCTAAAACAAATAAATGTTAAATGATAATAATAATAATAATATAAGTAGTCATATAAGCGACCCCAGTTGAGTTTTGTTTGCTTTTGTTGCTATTTGGGTAGTCTAAGATATCGACTCCATATGCGGGTATGACAGTGTTGAGTCCACGAGACTCTAATTTTGCTAGAGTCTTGAATCAAGACTCCATTTCTATTGTGGGGCAGTGGACCATGGTGTTTTGTCGAAGGTTTATGTTCGAACAACGACGATGAACTCTAACAAGCTTGAAATCAAAGTTTCAGCAGAGCTCGTGAGCGAACGCAAAGGCAATATTTAGAATAAAAAATTGTAGTTAACGGTACTATGGGTGACGAAAAAAAGCTTCTCCAAAACGAGTGCAATATGCTAGTATTTATAGGGATGAACTAGGGTTCTTGGCTCAATATATAGGCGGGATTTCAAGAATCAAAAGAGTCGTTTGAATTCAAAATTTGCCTCTGAGCTTATCCCCTCAGAAATCGTAGAAGTCTTCGGCCATTTCTCTTGACCAAATTAAAGAAGAGAGATGAGAAACAAAGAGAGCTAGTGGAGTTGTCGAGGCTTGCATTGAATTGGAGTGGATGATCTCTGCCATTCTTGAAGATCGCTGGAGTTTAGTTGGAAGAGGAAACTATTGAGAGAAGAGAAAGGAGCAGTTGCTGCTAGTTGAGAAGATAGGGCTTAGGGCTTGAATTAAGTTTGGGATGAAAATTGGGACAGATTTGGGCCGAGTGTTGGAGCAAAAGTGGGCTGATTTGGTGGGTGTAGGGCGGATTTCTTGGCCTTTTCCTTTCTTTCTTTATATAATTTTGGATTTCTAACTTAATAACTAATACAAATTATATTATATGATGACAATTAATAATTTACAAAATAAAAATATCAATATTACGATTTTACGCTAATATAAAATATAGATATAAAAATATGAACTTATATTTAATTTAATAATGTAACGACCCATTTGGTCATTTTGGGTACTAGAGCTTCTTATTTCCATAAAAGACTCTTTCGGTAAATTTTAAATGAGAATTGTGAATTGTTTGCTAAACTACAGTTATTTAATTGACGGATATGTGTTAAATAATTAATTTTTAGTTGATAGTTAATAGGTCAAGCCTGAAATTTATTTATACTTTATATCACTTGGCCCATATTTATTAAAATAAGCAAATAGGGTTTGTCACTTTTTAGTACATAATTATTTTATTTAGAAAAGAAAAGAGAGAAAAGGAGAATAACAGAAGCCTTACCAGCGACGTCACGAAGAATGGCCAACTGCATCAGGTAAGAATTTAGTATATGCACTTTTTTAAAGGTTAAGGACATATGATATAGGTATGTAAAGTAGTATTATATGTTGGTGTGTGAAGATGTGGATTTTAAGAGGTTAAAAATTGTTGAATGAATAAGTTAGTGGGTAAATAATAATTGGGTGATGATTGGCTTGTGATATAATGGTTAGTATAGGCTAGATATATAGTAATGTGAGTGTCTACAGACTCGTTTGGTTATGAATATTGTATACTTGATAGATTAAAAACGTTTTGAGGCATCGAGGAAAGGAAAAGCATTGGGAAATTAGCTTGCTTGACTTCAGTTCTTCGGTGGAGGAAGGTTATGGTTTATTCTATGTGATAGAGAGACTCTTAATAGTGATTGATAGTCATTGAGTGATATTGTGAAATTTTCTATGTACTTGGTTGTTGTGGTTTGGATGATTCATGTGTTTTTGTGATTGGTTTGTAATCCCAAAACCGCGAAATCTATAATCTTGAATGTGTTTTCTTAAAGTGATGTCTTGAATAAAGAAGGTTTAATGAAATATTGTTAAGGAAGTGGAAAGAGATGATAAAGAATGACAAATGAATTAACGAAATATTATTGGATCGGGTGTCACATTCCGATACGGTATTATTGGATCGGGTGTCACGTTCCGACACGATATTATTGGATCGAGTGTCACATTCCGACACGGTGTTATTGGATCGGGTGTCACGTTTCGACACGGTATTATTGGATCGGGTGTCACGTTTTGACACGGCATTATTGGATCAGGTGACACGTTCCGACATGGTGTTATTGGATCGAGTGTCACGTTCCAACACGGTATTATTGGATCGGGTGTCACGTTCCGACACGGTGTTATTGGATCGGATGTCACGTTCTGACACGATATTATTGGATCGGGTGTCACGAGCTGACACAGTATTATTGGATCGAGTGTCACGTTCGGACACGATATTATTTGATCGGTTGTCACATTCCGGCACGATAACATTAAAGGAAAACATATTAAATTAACTTAATGTACTCAATCTCAAAGAACTTATTTCCCAAAAGAGCGTGGTGTGGAGGCCTGAGTCCTCATAGGTGTTCTTGATATTGTTGACTGATTACGTACTTGATTTAGTGCTATTGTCACTTATTCATGTTGTTTGTTGCTTGCCACATGCTAAGTGCTATAGTTGATTTTATACTATTACTTTATGCATATCAATTTCTATTTTGAGTCGGCCGATGATATCTACTCAGTACATGTTGCCTTATACTGAGCCCTACTTGTGTTTTCTTCATTTTCCTTTGTGGAGTGCAGCAAGTGTATCAGCGACTTCGACCCGCCCTCAACTCTAGTCAGTGTCTAGCACATCAAGTTCTAGGGTGAGCTATTCATTCTAGCGTGTGTTAGATTCTCTCAATTATGGCATGATGCCCTTAGTTTTCAGACACAAGTTGTTTATTTATCTATTACGGTGTCTTAATACTCTGAGACTTAGTATTTGGGGATTAGATGTCCTTGATGTGATGACTTTCATATTTTGGGAAACGATATTTTAATAAACTTTAGTTGATTTGTGTTTCTTACGTTAATAAGATTTGAGCTTCCGCATTATGGTTGTATTTTGTAAGTTGAACAATTAATATAAGTTGGGGTCTGAATTCGTTGGTTCGTCCACTTAAGAGGTTAAGTGTGGGTTCCACTCATGACCCATTTTGGATCGATGACAAACTTGGTATCAGAACTTTAGGTTCGGTGATCTCATCATACAAGGACGGGTCTAGTAGAGTCTTGCGGAACGGTACGGGAACGCCTTTACTTTTCTTCGAGAGGCTATAGGACTTTAGGAAAACTCCATTCCTTCTTTCTTTCATGCTATTACTTGAATCCAATTGGTATCTAGGTGATACAAATTGGTATCTGACCTCCTTTACTCTTTTTCACAAATGATCAGTACTAGAGCAATAGAAGTGACAACACCAACACTAGCAAAATAGGATGTGTCCTTGGAAGTAGGCATGTTTCCCCGATTCACTGGAGGCATGTAATGACTAGTGACACAACATAATCTTTTTATTAAGTTTTTAAAGTTGAAACCCCTATTCTTCATAGGTACTGAATGTGAAGAAGCTTATGATTTCCTTGTTGATTGTCATCAGCTGCTTCAAAAGATGAGTATAGTGGAGAGGTTTGATGTTGAGTTTGTGACATAACAGTTTCAAGGAGACGCCAAAATGTGGTGGCGGTATCATTGTTGAGTGCCGACCAGTAAAGGCACTACCCATGACTTGGGATGCATTTTATAGCTTCTTCATGGAGAAGTATATACCTTGGACTTTAAGGAATAAGAGAAGAGATGAGTTCCTGAATATAGAGCAATGGAAGATATTTGTTGCACCAATTGAGGGCAGAATCTTTACTACGATTACATAGATAGAGTGTATGTCAAAGAGGGTCATGATGCGACTACTACAACAATACTAATGCTTACTTGGTTAGAGTTATGAAGTGTGTTAGTTTTGTTGTTGACTTGATCTAAGAAAGAATGCAAATCGCTTGGGCTAGAGACATAATGAATTTGATAATGTTTTGCAGCTTTCCAGTGGATAGAAATGTATGGGCTATTTGGGTTCGATCTTCGCAATAAGTATGATGTGTTCTAGTGATGGATCTAACGGACTTTCACAGTGTGGTACTAGTGTTATGTGAAAACGAATACGTCGATTGTCAAGTGTGAATACTAACTACTTAAAGAGTTATCAGTTGTATGACATGTTCAGGATAATGAGATTCGGTGTTGCCACATTTGAAAAACCAACTAGTTTGTTACTACGGACGGTTCGGTTAAGCATTGTTTTTAAGGAAGATTTTAGTGGTGAATCTTTGGTACAATATTAATGCATTTAGGTTGTGAAGTGTATCTTGATGATTCTAAATGAGGACTGGTGATTTTATCTTAAGCTCCAAAGGAGTGGATTGATACCGGAATGGTAAGCATATAGGTAAGGAAAGTCCTAGCGAGTGTACTTGGGTGAAGGCAATTGAAAATTTTAGTAAGAAAGCGCATATAAAATTGGATTAGTCCTTTAAATTTGATTGATATAACTGAGTTTGACGTGACATGTCGATAAAAAGGTTGACTTCGTGTTGATGGAAAGGAATAACTGAGCATGGTTGTCATAAGAGTTCGTGATGGATTGTGATTGAGATGCAACTATATAATAAGGACTATTAGTTAAACGAATTTTGTATGGTAATAATAACTTGTGATTATCTAAGGTTGTGGTTTTCTACTATTTGGTGAGTATCGTGGTGGTATAGAAATTTTTAGGAGATGCTGGGACACCTCTATAATAGTATTTAAAGGATCTGGAGTCGTAATGAAAAAAAAATAGTGGGATGTAGTGTAGCCTTCGGAAGGAGGTGAGAGCAAGAATATTTTCTCTAATTGCAAGGCTAAAGAGGTATATTCAGAGGGGTTGAGAATTGGGTTCAGAGACGCGTAATTTCATTCATTTTGTTCTGGTTATGGTAATAGTATCAGATGTTCATCAGATTGGTCAAAAACTATTGGATAAGACTTGAGAAAGGAGTGTACAGACGTTTAACTTGAGTGTGATGATAAGTTCTTTTGCGGTTTTGAGTTTAGTGATGAGTATGGTTGTATTTTTAGAGAAGGATATGGTATGTTCGATGGAGGCCTGATCAATGATAAGCTAAGATACATGAATTCATAAAAATCTTCAAGGTATGAGCTAATGTTGATAGATAACGGGATTGGGTTACAGAGTTGGATTCACAATTAAAAATTTTCATTGTAAGTCTACATTTGTGGTGGTATATTTTGTCAAGGTATGAATTTTAAGGTAGAAAATGATCGATTGCATCGGGTATTGAGCATTTGGAAGGACTTATGCATGGTTTGGGTCGTAAAGTTAGTTACTTTTGATTGTTAAAGAATCTAAGGAAGGGTTTCACTTAAAAGTGTTGGTTTAGAGTAAGGTAAATGGCCGGAGTGGTTATGATGGTTGTTAGTATTGAGAGTGTGGGCTTCGGTGGAACGATGTGAAGATTATATAGAGTCTGATAAGTAGAGTATAGGTACGATCATAATGGGGATCAGACCGGTGGATTATGGGTAGCTAAAGAATCAAAGAAATGGAGTCAATTGAATGGAAATGTTTGATATGGGCTCTATAGAGGAAGCATTTAGTGTTATTCAACCTTGTTTCCGTACATTCTTATGTGACCATCTATTTCGTTCTGTACATGATTTGGAGTATGATTCACTAGTTATGCCCATGAGTGTTTTCACTTTTGTGGGTGGATCCCTAGTGGTGGATCGGGTGTACCGATCCTGTGATGTCCTCTTGGTGGGGTAGGATGTTTAGGCAGACTTGGTTATCTCATATGACATATGTTGTCTTGGAGCAGTTGAAGTATTTCAATGGTTCTACATGTACTACCTTATGAGAATTTATAGAAGAGCTACCATGGGTATTTATAGTTGTCCGACAGTCTTAATAAGTCTTAATATTCATCTAGTCATTGAGGTCATGTTCAGATTATGTGTGGTTGAATGTGGGGACCATTGGATCTAGTTCTACCGTTCTTATGGGTTATCTATAATAACAGCTACTAATCTAGCATTTCGACAATGTTACTTGTATCGCTCGATGGGTGGTTACTTGATCATTTCTTTTTTTGGGTTAGATAAGTTTGATTCTCCCTTGATAAGTACCTGATGTCTAAAGATAAAAAATTTATAACTTAAGCTTGTGAAAAGTTTATGTTATAAGAAGGAAATATTAATAAGATCTATGATGATTTGTACATTATGATTATGTGGTGGTTGATTCAGGTTCATTTCTGGTTATAGCCAGTATTGATTCAGGATTTTATCATGTTTATGTGAGAAAAGATTCATCCTGATGGTTATGTCAAGGTCCTTGAGAACATTTTGCGGACGTGTGTACAATTAGCTTTGGTGGTTATTGGGAATAGCTTTGTTTGTTAGTTGAGTTTACATACAACAATAGTTATCATTCGAGTATTGAAATGGCCCCATTTGAAACATTGTATGGGAGGAGGTGTAGGTCTCCAATTGGTTAGTTTGATGTATTTGAGGTGAGATCTTGGACAGTGATATTTTGAGGGAATCGTTAGAGAATGTGAAGTTCATGTACACCTAGTGTTTCATATGTTTTTGCTGGAAAAAAAATACCACAATGAGGAAACTACATTATTAGTAGGGATTTGGTCCTACTTGATGCGAATTTGTCTTATGAGGAGGAGCCCGTAGCTATTCTAGATAGGAGGGTCTGCAAGTTGAGGCCAAAGGAGATTGCATCTATAAAGGTCCAGTAGAAGAATCGTCCAGTTAAGGAGTCTACTTGGGAGACTGAGGATGATATGCACAAAAGATATCTACATCTTTTTGTCGATTCAGGCATCCTTCCTTATCCTTGCCTTCTTTGATCGTTCGAGGACGAATGATGGGTAAATTGGTATCTGATGTAACGACTCATTTGGTCATTTGGGGTACTAGAGCTTCTTATTCCCATAAAAGACTTTCGGTAAATTTTAAATGAGAATTGTGAACTGTTTGCTAAACTACAGTTATTTAATTGACGGGTATGTATTAAATAATTAATTTTTAGTTGATAGTTCATGGGTCAAGTCTGAAATTTATTTATACTTTATATCACTTGGCCCATGTTTATTAAAATAAGCTAATAGGATTTGTCACTTTTTAGTACATAATTATTTTATTTAGAAAAGAAAAGAGAGAAAAGAAGAATAAACAGAAACCTTACCAGCGACGTCACGACGGCCAACTGCATCAGGTAAGAATTTAGTATATGCACTTTTTTAAAGGTTAAGGACATATGATATAGGTATGTAAAGTAGTATTATATGTTGGTGTGAGAAGATGTGGATTTTAAGAGGTTAAAAATTGATGAATGAATAAGTTAGTGGGTAAATAATAATGGGGTGATAATTGGCTTGTGATATAATGGTTAGTATAGGCTAGATATATAGTTATGTGAGTATCTACAGACTTGTTTGCTTATGAATATTGTATACTTGATAAATTGAAAATGTTTCGAGGCATCGAGGCATCGAGGAAATGAAAAGCATTGGAAAATTAGCTTGTTTGACTTCAGTTCTTCGGTGGGTAAGGTTATGGTTTATTCTATGTGATAGAGAAACTCTTAATAGCGATTGATAGTCATTGAGTAATATTGTGAAATTTTCTATGTACTTGGTTGTTGTGGTTTGGATGATTCATGTGTTGTTGTGATTGGTCTGTAATCTCAAAATCGCGAAATTCATAATCTTGAATATGTTTTATTAAAGTGATGCCTTGAATAAAGAAGGTTTAATGAAATATTGTTAAGGAAGTGGAAAGAGATGATAAAGAATGACAAATGAATTAATGATATATTATTAGATCGGGTGTCACATTCCGACACGGTCTTATTGGATCGGGTGTCACATTCTGACACGGTATTATTGGATCGGGTGTTACGTTCCGACACGGTATTATTAGATCGGGTGTCATATTTCAACACGGTATTATTGGATCGGGTGTCACGTTCAGACGCGGTGTTATTGGATCGGGTGTCACGTTCAGACGCGGTGTTATTGGATCGGGTGTCACGTTCCGATACGGTGTTATTGGATCGGGTGTCTCGTTCTAACATGATATTATTGGATTGGGTGTCACGTTACGATACGATATTATTGGATCGGGTGTCATGCTACGACACGGTATTATTGGATCGGGTGTCACGTTTTGACACGACATTATTGGATCAGGTGTCACGTTCCGACACGGTGTTATTGGATCGGGTGTCACGTTCCAACACGGTATTATTGGATCGGGTGTCACGTTCCGACACGATGTTATTGGATCGGATGTCACGTTCTGACACGATATTATTGGATCGGGTGTCACGAGCTGACACAGTATTATTGGATCGAGTGTCACATTCGGACACGATATAATTTGATCGGGTGTCACATTCCGGCACGATAACATTAAAGGAAAACATATTAAATTAACTTAATGTACTCAATCTCAAAGAACTTATTTCCCAAAAGAGCGTGGTGTGGAGGCCTGAGTCCTCATAGGTGTTCTTGATATTGTTGACTGATTACGTACTTGATTTAGTGCTATTGTCACTTATTCATGTTGTTTGTTGCTTGCCACATGCTAAGTGCTATAGTTGATTTTATACTATTACTTTATGCATATCAATTTCTATTTTGAGTCGGCCGATGATATCTACTCAGTACATGTTGCCTTGTACTGAGCCCTACTTGTGTTTTCTTCATTTTCCTTTGTGGAGTGCAGCAAGTGTATCAGCGACTTCGACCCGCCCTCAGCTCTAGTCAGTGTCTAGCACATCAAGTTCTAGGGTGAGCTATTCATTCTAGCGTGTGTTAGATTCTCTCAATTATGGCATGATGTCCTTAGTTTTCAGACACAAGTTGTTTTATTTATCTATTACGGTGTCTTGATACTCTGAGACTTAGTATTTGGGGATTAGATGTCCTTGATGTGATGACTTTCATATCTTGGGAAACGATATTTTAATAGACTTTAGTTGATTTGCGTTTCTTACATTAATAAGATTTGAGCTTCCGCATTATGGTTGTATTTTGTAAGTTGAACAATTAATATAAGTTGGGGTCTGAATTCGTTGGTTCGCCTACTTAGGAGGTTAAGTGTGGGTGCCACTCATGACCCATTTTGGATCGTGACAAATAAGTACGAAATTTGTAATAAGGTAACGACAGGTCCATTGTTTAGGAAAACGAGATTTATAAGATAGTAATTTCAAAAATAAAATATATAATTTTATTAGTAATTGTAGAAATGTGTCAACGACGATAACAATAGTAATGATAAATAGTCGTAGTAAAAAATATTTGTGAAAAAATATAATTTGATACATTTTTAATTTAGAAGCTCAAAAATAATGAATTAGAAGAAAGGAGGGTCAAAATTGGGTGTCAACAAATGCATCACTAGTTGGTAAGGCTTGCTTACTTATAAACCCAACATATGTCATGTGTTTTTGCCGATGTGGGACTTGTTATCTTAAACTCGGGTGTTACACTATTCCCCTAATAGAAGTTAAAACGTCGTGACTTAGGCTTAGAAAAAATGAGAAAAGACAAAAGAAATCCCAATTAAGAAGCTCTCAGAAATCTTCCACGAGGCCATCTATGGTCCGTGGTTTGATCTACGAGCAGTAGATCCCATCAATGGAAGTCAGACTACAATTTTTAAGTCTCAAAAATTCATTCTCCAGGCCCAAATTATGGTCCGTAGATGGTTTTACGATTCGTAATTGGGTCCAAGTAAATCAGACCAAAAAATGACTTTCAGAAGTTTGTTTCACGAGTTGATAGCACGGGTTGTACTTCAATTACGACCCATAAAGGAGGTTCGTAGTTACTGACTCTGAAAACTCTATTGTGGTAGTCTCTCGTAAAATGATCATAACTTTTTACTCCGACCTTGAAATGACGTAAACTTGGTGGCTTTGGAAAGAAGACACATAAGCCTTTAATTTGCTAGGTTATGGGCCACATAATTCATTATATGCTGAGACATATGGTCATTTAAAATGGATCCTTGTATGAAGTAATGCAAAAACTTAGCCGATAAAAATGCTTTGAACTTGGCTTGTTGTTTAAGGTATCTTATGACCCTAAAACACATCCGATACACTTACTATACTTAGTAACAGACCTTAACATATATGTACAATTTAGAAATCATCGTGTTCGGACCTATACACATATGGAGGATAGCTTGAATCTTTGCTTAGAAGTTGTGGGGCATTACACTTTGTAATAATAATAAACCTCAACCAATTAACTTAGGCGGATAGTGAAAAATGATAGTATGTGCTCACTAAATAATATGAGCAACCATTAAATGATTATGAAGTATTATTTTAATTGCATGAGATGATCACGTTAGGATACAAACCTTCCCCTCCATATATATTTTCCTCATAATAGTGAGTGATCTACATGATACATTTATACCTGATAGCCATTATACTTAAGCTAAGAACTCTTTTAAGGATTTGCGAGATTGAAAGATTACTCCCTAACTGATAGTCTTTCGGTTCCCATTTATGAATATTTGTATGAAGTAGTTTAGTTTAAATCTCATAACATCTGGATATTTCTACATTTCTCTGTCTAAATTTCTTCTAGCTTATCTGGACAAGTTTGCATTTTAATTTTTTTTTTAATCAATAATCAAGTTGTGTGAATAACCTCTTATTTAATAAATGAATTCGAGAGTTCAATCACTTTGGGATAAGGCATAAGTACTCCCCCCTCCCCAAACTATACCCAAAATTTAGTGACACACCTAAATTTAACTAGAATCATACTACCCCTGCCTCCCGAACACATTTATTTTATATCTTTGTGCCCCTTTTATGCTGACATGGATCCAAGACCCAATTCAAGGAGCCGCGATGATATACACAAGCCGCCACGTGTAAAATATATTTTTTAATTTTTTAAATCTTTTTTAGTTTCTTTTATTTTTTAAATCCTCGTATTTTCTGTTTACATTGTATTTAAACTATGTGAATACATCTATTTTAGTAAAAAAAAATTGCCTTGTATTTGAATTTTTTTAATTCATTTTTTACCTTCATTCATTTTTTTGTAATGATTTTGTTTATTCTTTATACTTTCTTTGCATTTCATTTTTATTTGATTTCAAATTCTATTCCAAATATTTTGTATTTAAATAAGTTAATTTTGAATGAATATCAATATAAGTGAAGAAAATCAAATAAAACACAAAAAAAATAAAACGTTAAAATTATATGACACTTTTTAAATATATATATTTTAAAGAAACTATTTGTAATTTTTAAAAATAACTAAAAGTAAAAAGATAAGAATTTAATGAAAGAAAAAATAAAAAGTTTAAAGTGAAGAGGAAATAAATATTTTACAAAGAAAAAAATAAAAATAATTAAATATATATATAAGTTTTAATGTCAATAACTACGTGTATTAACTAATTGTAAAATGATCAATTAAAAAAGGACATGTGTCAAATATTGAACAAGTTTTCTCATTTTTTAGCTTTTTACTTGCCTTCAAGAGAGTGTGCACACTCTCTATGCCACGTCAGCATTTAGGGAGTATTTATTTCATTTTAAAATAGTTTAGGGAGTAATAGAATCCTAGTTAAGTTTAGGTGTGTCACTGCGATCTGGGCATAGTTCAGAAGAGGGAGGGTACTTATGCCCTATCCCTTTTTGAATTTGATAAAACTCAACTTTCATATTTGATTCCAGTTGCTTAAGATAACTCTATTGCTTTCGTCATTTACCTTAGTATCTTTACTGTGATTCGTGATTAGCTATGCCTTTACTACTACCTTATTACTTTATTATTTACTCGCTTATTATTATGTTATTGCAATTGTGAGCTCGGCCGGCTTATGATGTTTACTGAATACCCATTGTTTTGGTACTTATACTGCAGTCTGCATTTTTTCCCCTAATGTTGACACCAAATTTTGGTCTGATATTTTTCAAAGTTAATACTTTTAAGTATTTTATTCATTAAATAGTTCAAAAGACATGTTTTGTAATTTTAATGCAATTTATCGATAATTATCCTTATTTTTTTAAAATGTTAGAATTTTTATTAGTTAATTTTGATTACATTATTTTTGTCACAATCAGTTGAATATGTTGTGAATATTGTTTCAGTTTGATTAAATCATCATTTTTGTTAAATTACATTTTTTGCATGTCATTGGAACATGACAGCTGTGGGAAAGCTGGTTTGGCAACTTGCTTGCAAAGAGGACACTCTTTGGATTAAATGGGTACATGGTATTTATATGAAAGATGGTAATGATATATGGACTCATATCCGTCCAACAGACTGTAGTTGGTACGGGAGGAAGTTGAACTCCATAAAACAAAGCCTGATTGATTGGTATAGTGAAGGATCATACTGTTTAACTGAGAATGGTAATATATATTCGAATATCGGCAATATATATCCTTTAGTTATAGTTTTATTGCTTTGAATATCGGCAATATATATTTGTATAAATATTGTAACTATTTTGAGTAAAAAATCAATGATCAATGAAGAAAAATACTTTAATTATGGACATCTACACATTAGATTTGTGAGAAAAAAGAATGAGATGAATTTATTACCACACAAATATATATTATAATTTATTTTAGAGTAAAATTTAAAATTATTTAATTAATACCACTTAAAATTATCAATATTAATAATATTTATCATGTATTTATTTTACACTTACTGAGATCGATTTAATATTATTTAATTAACACCACTTAAGAAATAAATTTGTGAACAAATATTAAGCTCGTACACAGCACGAATTTTTCATAGCTAGTCGTAAAATATGAATGTGTTTTTAATATTATCACTACAAATGAGTACATGGTTATTATTTGAGCGCCTATGTATGAAAATGCCTCTAAATATGATAAGGGAACTTAAATAAATTTCACTGATTTGGGAGTTAATTATTTAGATACACTCTAATCTGCAATATTATGTATCTTACCAGATTTTGGTGCCTCAAGATACGTCCAGATGCATGTATTTCAGATATATGAGGTCAAATTTATGTGTAATTTGTTCTAAATATATTGTATCCAAGTGCATATGCATGTATCTGGGATACATAGCGTATCAAATCTCACTCGTCTCCGTCTCATCTCGCTTGCCACTCTTCCATGTATTTGGTACCCCAGATACTTGCGAATCACTCTAGATACATACAGATACATGTATCTAGTGTGTATCTAGTGTGATTCATATGTATCCGGAATACATACGAATCTCGCACACCTCCCTCCCTAATCTCGCTAGCCTCTCTCCCTATTTTTGTGTATCTGGTAGCAAAAATACATGTATCTAAGTGTAAGATACGTAGAAAACTCTTAACTAGAGGTAAGATACGTAATATTTTGAAAGTATAGATAATAATAGTATATATGGTAGTGAAGTATGTCTAATTATGTAGGTTTTTCATATGAGAGAAAATTTCATAAATAGCTAAGTGATGAAACATAATAAGCCTCCTTAGCTATAGTTTGTCTAGTTACATTCCATAGCTATAGTTCCAGTTGCTATGTCAATTTCTATTTATATATCTCGCTGCATTTTAATAATTTTTACAAATTGGGTTTTTAAAGAGATTGTATACACAAATACAAATTTGCTTTAGAGATTTGTATATAAGCCCCTAAATTCGATTTGTATATGAGCCCCCAAATTAGAGAGAGTCCCCTAAAATTAGAGATTTGTATATGAGCCCCGAAATATATAAATACAAAAGAAGTATATTTAGCTATTTAATCTAAACCTTATAAGTTGTAAGCCGTAATTAGTTTAAACGTTAGTTACACCTGGTAATTATGATTTGATGTTTTCTACTCTATGTAATTTAACCTATATTTTAATTGGTATGCTTGAAATTTGTTGAAAATATCTCAACAAGACAATATAAAATTTTAGTAATTATATTTTAATGGATGTGCTTGAAATTTGTTGAAAATATCTCGACAAGACAATATACAAAATCGGAGAAATATTGAAGGTGATTCAGATTGGTTTGAAGTCAAAATTCAAAGCTAAAAAATATTTTTGAGACTTTGTATATCATGTGAAATCCACTTTGTATGTCATCGGGTATATCATATGTAGTCATGTGTATATCATGTATACATCATTGATGTACATGATATACATAGAATTTATACAAGATATACACATGATATTTTGTGATATCCACGTGACATACACATTATATATCACTTGTATATTATTTGTACGTCACTTGAATATCATAACATAGATATACAACACATTCTTCAAATTTCTTCAATCATATCTCATTTTTTGGTCCAAATGTTCTGAAATTTTAACCATAACTTTAAAATAACAATCCTTAATTATCGATTTGAGAAAACAACAATAAATTCAACAAAACCCATTTTATGTTCCTTAAGTTTTCTCAAAATCTAGCAATCGAGTTTTTGAGCTTCTCACTTGTATATCTTCACTCAATCCAATCAGTGTTTATACTTTATGATTAAGCCCAAATAAGTGAGCACTTGTTATTTTATGTTGTCACCTATATGTACTGAAGAATCAAGTTATTCAGTCAATTAATGAAGAATTACTAAATCCAAAATAATAATCAACACTAGGAGTCAAGGGATTTCCCTCGAATTTTCACTAAAACATGAGCAAATTTTATGTTTACTAACCAAAAGGGCTAGCTCTATCACCTTTCACACTTCTTAGTTGCAACCATCCTTTTCAAGGTTCTACCCCAATCTTGAAAGTCTTTACAACTCAAGTAACAAATACCTAATACAAAATTTGTATGAACCTAAAAGGTTACAATTTAAGCTCAAAGAATCAAACTAGACAATTAAGAACTATAGCAATAATCTTTTTATGAACAAATAAATTCATCTTCATGTCTCTAGTTGACTCTTTCTCACAAACACACTATAAATATTTTCTCTTGTCATGTACTAGAGTCTCTTGTCTTATCTCTTCCTTCTTCAATAACATTAATGTGGTTCCTTATTATTTTTTTTAAAAAAAAAGTAGGAATGGTCATTTGTTGTTCTCCAAAACCAAACAATATTACGTTCAAGAATCTAATATTGCAGAGTACTTGTAATTCATACCTTCTAGTCTAGAAAACATGTTATAGTACTTGTTCTTTAACAATTTATTTTATCATAAATACTACTAGTTATTAATTGAAACATGTTTAGCAACCGATTCTTGTATCATATTTGTTAGGTTTGTTAATCATCAAAACTCCATATGTAGCATAGCTTATAGCTCAATAATTTTTCCTTTCTTTTAGGATAAGGCATAAGTACCCCTAGACTATGACCGAAATCTCAGAGATACACCTTAACTAAACTAAGGTCCTATATATTACCCCCGAACCCATATTTTTTGTAATTTTGTACACCTTTTTGGCTTACGTGGCATCCAAACATTTCTCACGCGCCTCAACTACGTGGAGTCACGGAGTGTGCCACATAAGCCAAAAGGTGTATAAAAATATTTTTAAAAATGAGTTCAGGGGTAATAGGACTTTAGTTTAGTTAATGTGTGTCTCTGAAATTTCAGTCATAGTCTAGAGGGTACTTTGTGCCTTATCCCTTTCTTTTATGATGACAAACTCATAACAAAACTATAGTAATCGCATAGGCACTTAATTAGATGCAATCTTCCCCGTAAGAACCAACTATCAGTGCTGCAATTTGATTTTAGATCACTAATTTTACTAGCCGCTCCTTAAGCGTTGAACTTGTAGTAGAGCCTGTTTGGATTGACTTAAAAGTTGATCAAACTTATAAGTTATTTTTAGCTTTTGGGAGTGTTTGGCAAAGTTAAAAATAACTTAAAAGAAGTTTTAAATGACTTTAAAAAGGTTAAAAACCAAAAAAGGACTCCTCCTTTTTATTTTTTTTAACTTAAAAGTCATTTAAATTTGACTTTTTTTTTTACTTAAAAGCCACTTTTTTCTAGCCAATCCAAACGGGCTCGTAGTCTTGTGGATGTTGTTTCCATTGTATTTCATTGTAGATTCATTCATTAACTTTATTTTATTTCCCAGCAATCATGAAAATCTTCATAGCTTTAGCAAATATATTCTATTAGGGTTTATGATTTATGGAGTCATGCATGTGGTTAAAAAGGTCATGTTTTGTAGTTATAAGTCATATTGTACCATCTCTGCAAAATGATAAATGATCTTTCAATTGGAGGTTAAATTAAAGATGGTGTTAGAATGAAAAGTTTTTTGTTAGGGGATTTTCCTAGTTTCCCAGTAGGTACTATCGTCTATCGAGCTACGTTACAACAAATAAAGAATTTTGCTGACTAAAATATAAATATCGTTATATTATATTTAGAGACTATAAATATGAATATTTATAACCATCACTCTATATAAATATCACTCAATTGTCGCAAAAAGAAAAATCTATTGCCACTAAATATCTCTGTTGTAATGCTACGAATAAAATTATAGTATATTTTAATAATATTAGCTGTGGGACGCTTTATTGTTAATAAAGAGGTAGAAGGCAGATTTTCTGGAGTTGGGCCAATAGAGTTGGTCTCTAATACTGTAGTGGAATTGTTAGTGCGGTTTCCACTTTCTATCGTAAAGTCCTATTATATTAAGGGTAAGTTACATAAATCAGACAGTGTAAAGATGAAATTACTATCTATTCCTACTTTTTTTCTAATTACAATAATCCCTCAAAATTAATCCAATCCGGATATATTAATAAAAGCGCGGATACATTAATACAAGCACAAATACATTAATACATTAATATGGATACATTATTAAAATAAAAATTAACTCAATCCGGATACATTAATGAAAGCGCGGATACATTAATACAGATACATTATTAAAATAAAAATTAAATCAATCCGGATACATTACTGAAAGCGCGGATACATTAATATAAGCACGGATACATTAATACATTAATACGGATACATTATTAAAATAAGGAATTTTATTTATTTTTAAAAGATATAGGGACAAATGAAAAATAATATACTTAAAGGTGTGTACTTTAGTAATTTTTCCTTATATTAATTACGTAATTGTCAAACATAGCTCTTCTCAGGAGATGTACTTAACTATATATATTTCAAGTATATGTGTGTAGTTGGATTGGTAATTAACAAAATTTGAATCCAAGTTAATTTGTATATAAGTGGGACTGGTAATCCATGTGCTAGCTTAATTAATTAGGATAATCAGAGTGAATAATTAAATAAAGTCGTTTGTGTTGTGAGGGTTGTATTTGTTTTTGAGAATTTTTACCCTTAGTTTTATAAAGTCCTAAACTACCATTATCTTTATCGGTGGAAATGCTGTTCTAGTTAAAAAAAAAAAAGGGTTTATTTTCTTTAGTAAATTTTTACTTCTCCATTACCCTTTTTGACTTTATGTGAACGCGAGATGTTTTGTGCACTAAATTGTCTTGATTTATTTCCATAAATTTGACACAATAATTCTTTTTTCTTGGGACGGTGAAAAAACAAACTCACAATTTAATAATTGTGTAACACGAGATAATAATGTTGTTATTTGATGTCAAGTCAAAATTGGAGACCAAAAAATAAGTTCACCAACTTAATATAGACATGACAGCTTACTTGACACTTTGATTGTCCAATGGGAGACAATTATGTTATTGCTCTTCCATTCAAAATTTAGACTAAAACACCATTACAAAAGTTCATGAATGTGAAAAAAATTATTTAGAGCTATATATGTGCCTCCACTATATCCTATAGTTTTTGTGTGGTTTCTTTTAATTTGATGTGGACAAAAAAAGGTGATGATCATAGTAATTGAACTTACTTTTTTGACAAATAATGAGGTGTGAAATGAACATATATATTCCATGTGAAACAATAGAATCAAGAAGAATATATATAGGATTCAATTTTTCTTGTGCACTATAGAATATGAATCTTCTTTTAGTATGTCCCATTTTTGTATGGCACACTTCTTCCTAACACTTTTCCAATGTTTCTTTTCCCAAATTATAAGGTTTTCACTTTTCATTGATCCCTCAGTTTCCTTAGATATTATTATGCATGTGGATTTTGAGATATTTCCTTAGATATATGATGTCATATATCCAATCAAAGAAAATCCTGTTATATATGAACTTAATTAGATAGAGGATTCAGATATATTTACAAAAGTTAGCTACTCTAAAAGCATATTTCTTTACGCCCTCTAAGGCCATTAACTTGGTGAAGCGCTTCTTATTAGATATTTTGTTTTATTTTTAAAACTTGAACCTGAAATTTCTAATAGAGAAGTCATTTTCATCCCATCGTACCGTAGGGTGGTAAACAAGATGAAGAAAAAGGGAGGGGAGGAGGAGATTGAAGGATACTACTCAAATGGATCTATCACAACTTTTTTTCTATGAAGATATTGTTATGAAATGAATGAAAACCCTATGTGAACATCTAATTATATATGGATGAAAAAAGAGTGTGACCTTAAGAAAATTGGTCACATGTGATAGAAGTGTCAACTAGGAAAAGAACCATAATTACACCACCGAAAAGAAATGGAAAATGATAGCACAAAATTGAATTGACAAAACACAAAAGAAATATCTTCCACAAAGGGATTTTTCTCTAGTTTTTTACTTAGATAATTTTATCTACTTTAGAAGTTAAAAGGAAAATTATGGTTGATTGACTATCTGAATTAGAATGTGTATCGATTGGTTTGGTTTAGTTGTATATATTATTGATTTGATTTATTAATTTTTAGTTTGTGAACACGCTAAAGCGATAATCAAACTAATAAGATATTCATTATCAATCTTTTTGTTTAACTGATAAAAAATACTCATATAATCATATATACACAATATGTACACGGTGTTCATAAAATAGAAATATAGTAACAAGAATGGAAGTGCAAAATAAATTTTTATATTGATCATTTTTGTTTGAGACAGAATTGTTCAAATTCATTCTAAAAACTCATGCAATAAATTGCGAAAACAATATTAATTGTCTATCTTTGTTACAATCAAATCTAAAATTGAGAAGAGAGAATGTAATAGTAGTTTGTGTCAAGAAAAGAGAAGGTGCCGCACTACAGAGGCGACAGAGAAGCTAGTTTGTGTTGTCTATGGCGTAAAGTAATACTAAAATTTAGGAAATAAGGTTGGTAAAATGTTAAAATCATTGTTATATAATTAAGAGTAAAATAATAATTTTAATATAATCTTATTAGGTTACCAATTTAACCATTAACCAAAATCATATATAAAAATAAAAATAAACCGATTATTAATATATATATATATATATATATAACTCACAATACTAATAAACCAATAATTTTGTTGGTTCAATTTATCAATTAAATTGATTTTTGCACATCCCTAATATTCCTAATATGAACTTCCTTGTTAGAATTCTTTTTCCTTACCACCAATTTATATATTAAAAAAAAGGGGTTAAAAAGAATAAATCATTTTGAAGTATGAGTTGGAAATAATCTTGAGACAATTATATAAATTTCTTGTTCACACAAATAAATATGAGGACACTTTAAGCTAACGTATTTCTGCCACAAAAATTAAAATGGAAATTAGGTGAATAGTACTGTAGCACATTTGTCTTTTTCTAGAAAATTTATACTAAAAGACAATAGTCCATTTAACAAAAATTAAAATGAAAATTAGGTGAATAGTACTGTAGCACATTTGTCTTTTTCTAGAAAATTTATACTAAAAGACAATAGTCCATTAAGGGGTCGTTTGGTACAAAAACTAATAATGCAGGATTAGTAACGCATGGATTAGTAATGCAGGGATTAGTAGTGCATGGATTATTTTTATCAAGTGTTTGGTTCATTGTTTTTCACCCCATCTTGTGTTTGGATTGAAACTTTATAAAAAGCTTCTTTCCAATTATACCCTTGAATTATTATGTAATTGAGTCAAGATAAATAATTGCCGGACAATATTATTTTTTCATGGCCTTCTAACTAGCTATGAGAAGAATAATTTTGTTGTCATGTTTGCTATTTTTTCACTTAAATTATTGAGGATAAATAATTGTCATCTTAGTAAATTGGCCACTAACAAAATATCAATTTTCAATTTTAAAAAGATAAACTATCTACTTTAAAATCGAAAAGACGGTAAACAATAGTAAAATTCAATAAATCATCTACATTTACACCTAAAAATTGTAAGTTGTAGTTTTAATATGTATGCAATTTTATAAATTGTTCAAAGTACAAATAATTAGCACACAAATATATATATATATATATATATATATATATATATATATCAACAAATAATACATTCAATTAAGATCATAAACGTCATGGGGTGATAAATTTGTCTTTTTAATTAATAAATGTTAAACAACTTACATCTATTTGTATTGAATTTATTTAGTAACAAACAACTCTCTCTAAATAATTTGTAAGCTAATTTATTTAAATAAATTTACTAGTACAAATATAAAACATAAAATCAAGAAAATAAACAAAATAATTAAAATGATTTGAGGGATATTTTTGTCTTTATATAGACTTATCCCATGGTATTATATCCAATGTGTTACTAATACCTCCAAATGGAAGGTATTAGTAATACATCCTATAATACCATGTATGAGATATAACTAATCCATGGATTAGTTATACATAGACACAAAATCCTACCAAACATAGTACTAAATAATACCACACATAATACATAGACTATTTTTCCTAATACTCCCTACCAAACGACCCCTAAAAGTGCAAATATCTTCCTCACAATTTGGTCCCTATTTTCCTATTTTTTACACACGCTTCTCTCACTTTATCTAATTATTAAAATTCATAAAGCAATTCAAACATGAAAAAGAGAAATATAATTAAATTAATTAAGTTAATATAAATATGAGACAAATCACATCATCTAGAATGTGAGGAGGACACATAGATAGTTGCCCTTTTCGTCAACAATATTATATATTTATAGTAAAGTTTGTGATTTGTAAGAAAGCTTTTTGAAGTTTCCTCACCTCCTCATTCTATGGATGCAATTAAACTTTGACAAAAAACTTGTCCTTGTTGATATACAACCGGCGGAGTCAGAATTTTAGAATAACTACTTCAAATGTTCATAATCGAATTCTGAACTTAATGTTAATACATATTTAATAATTTTTTAAAATACAAATACACTATTTGAATAAAAATTATTAGATTCAAATAAATCTATATCCGAACTTCTAGCTCCGCAATATATTTGTATTTACATACATATAGTTAGTTGGCTTTGGTGTGTGTAGCCCTTGAAACAGAAACCAAGGTGGCTTATAGCAATAGCAAAAGGGCAAATATTATGTAGAAACTTAACCCCCTTTCTTTTTTCTATTATTAGCTAGCAAGCCGCCCCTAGTTGTGAATTGTGACCCTTTTGTTTTGCCAGAATTATAGTTACCACCAAAATGAAAAAAAAAGGAGATTTCTTTTTTTTTTTTTAATTTTGAATTTGTTATCTACTGTCAATATAACATGTGGTTCAATGAATAAATGAACATTATCATAAACAAAATATAACTTCTTTCAATATAATGGTCTCTTTTTATCATCACACTTGAGCTGTTGTTGCCTGTTGAGAATCCCATGCGCCACTTCCCATGCACAGTTCTGCCCCTCCTCTATTTGTTAGGCTTACACCTTGTTTGGTTCACCATACTATTCTTATGTAGTAATTAAAAACAACAATGTAAACATTGCAATACAATGATAAATAAATATTCAGGTTGAGATTCAGATATCTTGCTCTCTTTAAGATGATTTAAGCCATTGCGATATAATTCACACCGATATCTAAGCTCTCTTTAAGGAGATTCAAGTCATTATGGTATAATCTATACTGATTCAGTAGTATAACTCTTGACTTGTCCCCTCCATGATACAATAGTTCATTAACGCTGTACAACTCAAACAACTCCAGATTAATTGAAGAGCTCAAAGCTCCACTAAAAGAACACTTCCCTTCAACATATAATTACTCTATTTTGTATAGTGAATAAGTTGGACACTCTTCCCTACACTAGCGCGCTAAACTCAAAATATAAATACAATATAATACTTCTCATCTTTTTTTAATTATATTAACGCAAGGAAGAAAACAATTTTTATATAGGTGTAAAATTTCTTTCACAAATAAATATCGAGAATGTGGATAGTCATTTGAGGATTAATGAGATAATTAGTAAGAGATAATGAGGAGAACATGTCATTTTGATTACAAGCGTTACAAAGAATAATGATACTACTTTCTTCACTTTGTACCTACCAATTAATTATCATGTACTTTAATATTTGGATTTTAATATGATAATGTAATATACACCAACGTACAATCACTAAATAATATTTATTACATGTTTTTTCTTGGGTGAAAGTTTGATTCTGTTTTTTTGGTCAAAGAAAGTTTGATTCATTGCATTAGAACTGAACTTTACTATGTATAATATAGAATACTATTACTAGCTAGTAAATAATATTGCCTTTGTTTTAAAGCAAAAAAAGTAATAGTAAGATAAAATTAAGGTTATTTCCTTATCATAATAATAAAGTTAATCCTCAATGCTCTCAAATGATTAATTACAACTTTAATCGTAAATCATAATCTAAAAAAATTGTGTTTTATTATTAATTTTTATAATACTATAATTTATCAATTATATATGCTAGAGGTCATATAACTAAAACTAAAAGAACATTTATAATGAATCATGACTTGGATCTCTCAAAATGTTGAATTTGATATAAAATAATACTAGTTACTATATGCAATTATATAAAAACTTTATACTATTTTTAAAATTTGAAATCTCAATAACCAAACGACCCCTCTTACAATGCACCTTCTTCTTAATTACCTCCCCCTTGGAGTCTTCGTTAGTCGAAAAGAGACAAAGAAAAGTCCATTTTGTCTTGGCTTACTTCTTTTCACATTGTCCCCATATATGTATGTACTAGGTGAGATCTCCACTAGTGAAAGATAATCATATCTCACTAATTCTTTTTCATATATGTAAAAAAAATAGGATATATGTTAAAAAAAAGAAAAGGAAACAAGGTGGTACTATTATTTTAGTTTATTCCTAATTAGCTTTTACCTTGTATATTTTTTTTGATTTCCCATTCGGTGTCTGGTACCCACATTGAAGCTCAACTAAATCTGAATTCCCACCGGAAAGTCCCACATTGGGGGTAAAGCGCTCTCTTACAAAGGCGACTTTATACCCAAGAGGACTCGAACTCGAGACCTCTTGGTTAAGGATGAAGGAGTACTTACCACTCCACCACAACCCTTGTTGGTTTACCTAATATATGTACTCCTTAATTATTTTAGGATTCTTTTTACTATTTTACTTACCAAAAGGGGTAAAAAATGCTTTTACATTACGCGGAATTAAATAGAATTATCCTCCATTAATATCAGTTTGGTTTGAAAATATCTCTATTATTAATATTTTGGTCAGAAATTCCACCCTGCAATCTATACTTGGCCCAAAAATCCCTCTGCATTTAATACTTTGACCCAAAAATATCACTATATTTTATTTAATTGAGTCTAAAATGTTTTTTCCTAATAGACATATTTTTGTTTTCTTTTAAATACATTCTTTTTCTAATAAAATAGTGTTTTTAAATAAAAATTTTATTGATTCTTTTAAAAAAACATCTACTTAACTAATAAAAAAGAGGAAAATAATTTGTTTATTCTTAATGTTATTTTATCAATTAAAATAGAATAATTTTATGTATTTTTTTAATCGATAGCATAGGTCATATATATAAGATTAGAGTTACTCATCATAAATTTTCATTTAGATTAAATAAATTCTTTTTTCCTAAGAAAATAGAAAAGAAATAATTTCTTAATCTTTTATGAATTGAAGAAAGAAAAGTATTCATTAATATAATTGTTGATTTTAAAGTTAAGATACAATTATTGTAATGCCATAAAACACAAAAAATCATCACATTGTTTCAAATCACAAAATATCTCTAAAATATTAATGATGGAGTTATTGTTGACCTTTTTTCTATTTTAAATTTAAAACCAAGAAGGTAAAAAATATGTTAGAAAATATTTGTCTTACTTGAATTCAAAAAATATGACGAAATACTATAAAAAATAATTCCTAGTTTATTAGGAAAAAAAAGTTTTATCCTTGTCTAAATGAAAATTAATAAAGTGGGACTCATATTATTAGTTAAAAAAAGTATATGATGTTATTCTATTTTAATTGATTAGATGAGATTAAGAAGGAAAATAATATTTCTCACTTTTTTATAAGCTAAAAAGGATTTTAAAAGGAAAAAAAATAAGCAAAACGCTCTTTAAAAATAATATTTTTAATAGGAAAAGAATGTATTTTAGAAAAAAATAATATGTTTATTAAGAAAAGGTCTTTTTTTTTTACCCAATTAAGGATATATACTAAGGATTTTCTTAAAACCAAATTATTAATAACAGGGATATTTTTAAACTAAAACATTAACGACATAAATATTTTTGGATCAAAACTATTAACGGAGAACATATTTATTCAATCTTACATAATGTAAGGACATTTTTAAAGTTAAAGATAGTCGTCATGTTGAAGTCGACTGCCGTAGAAATTTTTAATTGTCCAAGAATAATGGAATAATGGAATATTGTTGACTTAAGTAACCCCTATATATGTACAACTCCAACAAACTCTAAAATAGCTATTAAGTTTAAAAATCTACACAAAAACCCAATGTCGTAGCCATATGCAGTGAAGGGTGGTTAGTTGAACATTCTTGATCGAAACTTTATATTATGTATATAAAAAATTATACGAAGTAAATAAGTCAAAATATATTAAATTATTTAACAAAATTTCTGATTTCGTCATTGACAATCACCCATTTGTATATTTAAACACTTGTAGGATTTCATTTTCAGACCCCATAAATATATCATAAAAAAAATATATCTTTTGTTTACATGTCATATGCAAAGTCTTTCACAACATAAATACCAAGTAGTGAATCATAATACACATCGAATAGTCGGTAGCATTAGAGATTTTAATAACGAAAAATTACTAAACTACACGCCTTCAAGTATATTATTTTCCATTTGTCTCTATATTTTTTTAAAAATAACTAAAACCCCTTATTTTAATAATGTATCTGTATTAATGTATCCGTGCTTGTATTAATGTATCCGCGCTTTCATTAATGTATCCGGATTGAGTTAATTTTTATTTTAATAATATATCCGTATTAATGTATCCGTGCTTGTATTAATGTATCCACGCTTTCATCAATGTATCCGGATTGAGTAAATTTTTATTTTAATAATGTATCCGTATTAATGTATCCATGCTTGTATTAATGTATCCGCGCTTTCATTAATGTATTCGAATTGAGTTAATTTTAAGAGATTATTAAATAGTAATTTCATCTTTACACTATGATTTATGTAACTTACCCTTTTAATAAATAGACTCATAGTGGGGCAAGTGGTGTTAAGAGTCACAAAAAAATGGCTATTAACACTAATATAATATCACCAAAAAGATCCAACTAGCATATGAAAACTAAAAATAATTTTAATACTAAAATGCTCTATGACTTTAATTAGCATTTTTTACTCATTTTAATATTTAAAAATTTTGAATCTACCAATTGAAAGGAGTCGATTATGTTTAGTGAAGATGGAGAAAAAAATTAATGAAGGCATACTCTGTATAACATCTCCACTTAGAAAAATTCAGATTGCTAGCTCGAAGTGATCTCACATTTGAACAATGACTACTTATATTATTTCAATATATTTATATATAATTTAGATAAATACAATGAAGTGCGATATGAAAATGATGCTGGGGTGGAGGTGGGGTGAGGGTGGAGCAGGATGGAGAATGAGAAGGAAAGAGTGTGAAATATCATTTATAAAATTTAATATTCTTCCTATATATAAAATAAGATTTATAATTACCAAATATAACAAGAGTTTTCCATTTATCAAACATAGAAAATGTTTGTTTTTGTTGGAAAAAGTGTACAAAATTATGCTTCAAATCTTGCTCACAATATCATATATAATTGTGTGAATGTGTATATAATTATATAAATTAAGTTTTTGGGAAATACATGTAATTTTTGTGTATACAATAGGTATATAAGTTGTATGTATAATATGATTATGATAAAGTACATATATATTAAATAAAATATGTATAAATGATATGATAAAGGAGGTATAAAGTTATATTAAAATTAATAGAGTCTGCACACATGTGCTTTTTTTTCAAATCTACTACAAGTTGATAAAATTTACTACGTTTGATAAATAAGAAAAAAATACTTATACATTTAATGATATAAGGTCTTATTCAGTTTATATGAGGGGTAAGAAAATTCATTCTTTCTACAAAGTTATTCTATTTGTCAATTCTCGTACTTAAAATAAATTCTAATCCAATTTTGTAATTTGTCCCATCGATCGAAATAATATTCGAGTTTCATTTTATCCTATCAAAATTTATTAACATCAAGTTCAATATTTTGTCAAAATAAGATTTGTGAAAAAAAAAAGAATCTTATTAGTTACTGACTATGAAATTTCTTTATTAGAGAGTATTTTACTTTTAACTTTAACCACTCTAATTTAGTTAGAAGTATTCAACATTGGATGACAAATTATAAAAAAAATGTTGACTTTCTATGAGAAAAAAAGGAGTAAACCATGCAACAAATGTCCTAATTAATTACTGGCTAGTTGTTTTGTAGTAGAACTTTTTCTTAAAAAAAGAACTTTTTCTTTCTCTGTTTGTCCTAGGTGGGGCCAAATTAATTGGCGTTTGGTCGAGAATAAGTTATTTTGAAATATTATTTTATTATATATATGAAATAATTTATGGAAAAATTATCTAAACACACAACTTATTTTATCATATTTTCTAAAATTTCTTATCATTTGAAAAAAATTATAAAAATCCTTGCTCTCTTCTATTTTCGGATACATCACTTTACGCTATGTATTGGTTGGATACATCACTTTACGTGAAGTATCGGGTCGTATGTGAAGTATCGGGTCGTATGTGATGTATCGAGACGTTGAGTGATGTATCAGAAATCTAGACACGATGTATCGGGACGTTGAGGGATGTATCCGAAATCGGGACGCGATATATCGAGACGTTTTGGGATGTATCCGGATTCCACCAAATTTAAGGAACTTTTGTAATTTGAAAAAAAAATAGAGATATGATGTAATTAGCTCTTAACACTATGAGATTGGGGTAAAATTCTCATAATTTATTCTATCATTTTGATTTTTAAAAAATAGTGAATAAATAATTTAAGAATTACGTAATACCTTTATACAAAATTATTGTACTTTATGAGTGTGTTTGGTATGAAGGAAAACATTTTCCGGAAATGTTTTTCAATTTTCTCATGTTTGGTTGGCTTAAATGTTTTAGAAAATGTTTTCCAAATCATCTTATTTTCCTCAAATTTAAGAAAAATGACTTCCATTCAAAAATTAAGGAAAACATTTTCCAAAACTTTCTTCACTCTCAAATTACAATTTTTTTCCTTCCACCACCCACGCCACCTACCCTGACCCCCCACCAGCCCCCACCCCCCAAAAAAAAAATTCGAAGTTTATTTTTAAAAAATATTTTTAATTTCAAATTTTTATTTTTTTTACCTTACCCCACCCCCTACTCCCACTCCAAATTTTTTTTAAAAAAAATATTTTCAATTTCAAATTTTTATTTTTTTACCTGACCCTACCCCCGACTCCCCCCTCCACCAGCCCCCTACCCCAGCCCACCCACCAATTTTTTTTAAAAAAGTTTGTTTTTTAAAAAATGTTTTCAATTTCAAATTTTTATTTTTTTACCTCACCCCACCCTCTACCCCCCCCCTCACCAGCCCCTTACCGAACCCCACCCCAATTTTTTTTTTTAAAGTTTGTTTTTAAAAAATATTTTCAATTTCAAAATTTTATTTTTTTACCTTACCCTACCCTTACCCCTACCCCCGAACCCCCCGTCCCAATCAGCCCCCCATCCATCCCAACCCCCATCCCCACCCCACTCTAAAAAAATAAAAATTTAAAGTTTATTTTTAAAAAATATTTTCAATTTTCAAATTTTTATTTTCTACTCTCTAGTAAAAAAATAAAAGATATTTTCTTTAAAATGTTTTTCATTCATAAATCAAACACTAAAAAATAATTTCGGAAAACATTTTCTACTCACCAATCAAACATGAGAAAATAAGACAAAAATCCACTTGTTTACAAGGAAAACATTTTTCTTCATACCAAACACACCCTATATGTTACGAGTTAGGCTGTGACTCCAACAATTTGGCCACTAGTTTATAGCCCACAGCAAAATCAAAATAAAGTCATGCACGTAATTAATTAATACCATTCCAAGGGTTGATGAGTTTATATTTAATTTCTTCTTGTTTTTCTTTATATATTATATTTTTCTACATCCATAACATCTCTTTTTCATGCATGCATATATTTGTTTTTTCTATTTCATTCTACTTTCTCCATAAAATCACATCATGAACACAAATTGGCTTTCTTTATATTGGAAAAGAATTATTCCAACATAGGCAATTTTTTAAATATTTGGAAGCAAAAACGTCTTTTTTAACTTGTAAGTGCTTCCCATTAAATTTGGAGTCTTTTTAAATATTAATCAACTCTTCATACTTGGTCTAAAACATGGTACTCCATTAGCTGCTTGTAATAGAAACATATATGTGTGTGTATATATATATACCAAAAGAAAGAAAAGACTAATTTCAAAACTTTTTTTATGAACATTTTTTATCATGAAAAATTAATTAACAAATATGAAGTAGGACATGATTAAATAAAAAAACATTATATCTACGATTTTTATTGTCTTTTTTTCTGAGTCAAAACAGAGAATTTTGTGACTAGGTTATAATATGTTGTGTATAAATATATTTATTTAATTATATTGAGTTCCATTTCGAGTAGTATGCACGTACATAAAGTAAAACAAACAAGAATTAATTAATTTTTTTCTAGATTGGTCCTCTATATATATTAATCTTTTTTACTTTTCAAAATGAGAAGATATCTTGTAGAAAATTCATCATTCTTTAATCTTTTTTTAAAATGTTACAATATTAACATATAAATCCTTGTATTGTAGCAAAATGATTGATGCTACACACTGTATATGATAAAAGCAAATGAATTTGTATAAAGTACAATCACACCGTACGTATAGAATCTATATTTACCATATGCTATTGTAAAATATAAGCATGGTTTATCATAAAGAGGTTATATTGAGTTGAGGGAGTATGCAAAAAATTACTTCCTCCGTTAGATATTACTTGACTCTTGTTAATCTGACATACTGCTTAAGAGAATTTTAGTTAGAGATATTGTCTTGACAATTTTATTTATCATCACTTAAAATTTACCATTATTAACTTTCGTGTGACAAAAAGTACACCCTAACCTAACTAATCTATACAGCAACTTCATCAGTCAAGGAGAGGCTCATATATAATGTCAACTCTTTTTTTGTTGAGAGTCTTAGGGATGCAAAAAATAGAGATGTTCATCACTAGTTGAATAATATAGTATAATTAACGAAACGTTGTAAATTATTTTCTCAATACATGAGACAAGCTAGTGATAGGTAAAATAAGAAGAAAATAAATTGATAAAAGTTGAACCCTGTATCTTTATTTTTCTGTCTCAAAATAAATGTCATTTTAGCTAAAATTACGTCCATTAAGAAACTAATAAATACAATAAGTAGTTTACAAAATTACTCCTATTTAATAAATGTCTTTTAAAAATCAAGCACTACTAAAAAGATGGAGTATAAAAGTATAATTAAAAAAAAAATACTAATTATTGTCTAAGGAGACACTTATTTTAGAACAATTTTTTTCTCTAAGGTGACACTTAATTATTTTGATATGTTTCAATGCTAACGAAAAGGTTGTTACTGGCCCAGAAGGATGTGGTGCACTATAGAGTATAGACTTCTCTCGTTTTATTTTTAAAAATTTCGATACTGAAAAAATTTGATAAAGAGTGTTACTTTTGAATGAGCCTTACTCAACACAAATCTAAATTAATCGAGTTTCAATTTAAATATCGAACACTGAATGAAAAACTAATAGCTCAATTGGCTGGTTTACTAAATTTTCACCTTGTTGGTGAGGTTTCAATCCCTCTCATAATCTCCTCTCAAATTTGCAATTAGCACATTGCAAGTCTATTTCAAATTAATTTAATTCGTTATAACTAACAGTGTCATAGAAAACTTTTGAATGTGCTTGCTAACAAAATTATTACAATCTTATTTTTGACTTTAATACTTTAACGACTCTTTAAAATTTTCTTTTGAATGTGCTTGCTAATAAAATTATTACTACTATCTTGTTTCTAGCTTAATATATTAACGACTCTTTAAACTCGCTAGTAAATTTTATATAAATATTTAAGGAAAAATTATTTGGGTGAGAATTTTTTTAATAAATAATGACTGATTTTAGCAATATTTTCTATTTATCACCATTTATAGTAATACTGTGATAAATCTGCATTATATTAAAAGTGAATTATGCATTATATTAAAAGTGAATTATGCATGTGATATAGATGTATTATAAGTGTTTTAAAATATATTATGCTTGTTTGGTAAGAAATGTATTATAAGTGTATTAAAATGTGTGATAAATATATTATTCATCAATAAAACTTGTATTATATGCGTTTTATAAATTATTCTTTGTAACATATATTAAAACTGTATTATAAATGTGATACAAGTGTTCAAGTGAAAAAAAAATATTATTACTATAAATGATAAATATTTCTTAATATAGTATATATTTATGCAAGTTTTCCAATATTCAAACTTGTTCACATAAATAAACCTAAACACGTAATATCATATTTTTATCAAACACTTTCAATTTATTTTATTTTATTGAAAAAAGATAGTTAATATGAAAAACATGTAAAAGTTATTTTTTACACATAATGTCATGAGCACCATTTTTACCCAGACAATTTTAGAATTTAGTGGTAGTGGCTGTGGAGCCGTTAATAATGTTTATTGTGACTCAAAAGTCAAAACCACGGCCAAAAAAAAAAACACAAGAAACAGCTGAAGCCCCTAACCAACAGCGATATATTTAAGCCATTTCAACCCCTTTTTTCTCACTGGCACCAGCCGCGTTAAAAGTGTATCTGAGAAGTATGAAATTAATTTAGCACGAACTATTGACAGTGTTAAAAATATTATTATTCTTGATTAATTGAATTTAAATACATTCAAAATTATTGTGAAGTTTAGGTGTTTTTTCAATATTTATCCGAACTTTTTATTAAGATTCTCATGCTTCTACAAGAGTTTGAAGCCACTTGATATGACATGTGGCAGAGTTGAGAGGTGTATCTAGGTTTAGTTATTCAAGACGAAACTAATAATTTACCTCAAATTCAAAAATATTTTCAATAGTAAAATTGTAAACCATATGCCAATTTTTATTTTTGCTGATGATGTCACAAATTTTTGTAATCAAAACTCAATTTTGGTGTCGATTTTCTGGGTCCTACTTATGTGTAGTAATAAGAGGTTGAAACAGTCCGTTACGTTTCTATATAAGCACAACCCACGCACTCGCAAAATTCGTTCCCAAAAAAACAAGAACAACCAAAATCTAAATAGAAAGACAAGAAAAAAAAAGAGAAATCTCTCTTCTTTCTTCTTTTTTCTTCTTCCAAATTCCCCATTCATATATTTTTTTTTAGTTACTCAATAATCAATGGCGGCATCTGTTGAAAAGAGGCAGTTCACTCACCTTGAACCGGGTTTATCAGGCGTAGGCCGGACTTTCAAGCCTCGGCCTGATTCCCCGGTTCGTGGTTGCAACTTCCCATCGTCATCCAACCATGAACTCCCTTTCCAAAAGAAACAAAATCCCCTTATTTATTACTCGTCTAGTGAAGATGAAGATGATGATGACGATGATAAAAATGAATACCTTCAAATGATCAAAAAAGGTAAAACTGAATTAGAACCATCGATTCACGACTCTAGAGACGAAGGAACCGCTGATAATTGGATCGAACGAAACTCTTCCTTAGTTCGTCTCACTGGTAAACATCCATTTAACTCTGAACCGCCTTTGGCTCGGCTTATGCATCACGGTTTCATCACCCCGGTCCCACTTCATTACGTCCGTAACCACGGCCCAGTTCCCAAAGCTTCATGGGCTGACTGGAGCGTGGAGGTCACCGGGCTAGTAAAACGACCAATGAAATTCACAATGGATCAGTTGCTTAACGAATTCCCATCACGTGAATTGCCTGTCACTCTTGTATGTGCTGGCAATCGAAGGAAAGAGCAAAACATGGTTAAGCAGACTATTGGTTTCAACTGGGGGGCTGCAGCCATTTCAACTACTGTATGGCGCGGAGTACCTCTCCGCGCCTTGTTGAAACGGTGCGGTGTTCAGAGTAAGAAAAAAGGTGCGCTGAACGTTTGTTTTGAAGGTTCGGATATGTTGCCTGGAGGTGGAGGTTCAAAGTACGGTACGAGTATTAAGAAGGAATTCGCTATGGATCCATCTCGTGATATTATTGTAGCTTACATGCAGAACGGAGAAATGTTAGCCCCGGATCATGGGTTTCCGGTAAGGATGATTATTCCGGGATTCATTGGTGGAAGAATGGTGAAATGGTTAAAGAGAATTGTAGTCACTACACAAGAATCTGAGAGCTATTATCATTACAAGGATAATAGAGTTCTCCCTCCACACGTTGACGCTGAACTTGCTAACGCTGAAGGTATACATAATAATTATTTACTTCAGAATCAAAATTTATTGTATATATTTCTATATATTGAAATAGAAATTTTGTTCAGCATGGTGGTACAAACCAGAGTACATCATCAATGAGCTCAACATAAACTCTGTCATTACAACTCCGTGCCATGAAGAGATTTTGCCTATCAACGCGTGGACGACTCAACGACCTTACACGTTGAGAGGCTATGCTTATTCTGGTTAGTTATTTTAACAATTAGCTCTCTGATTTGCTGAATTTTCTTAGTATTGTCGAAGTTCATCGTATCCCTCAAGTCTGACGTTTTTATTTCGTCCTTATATGCATCTCTCTTGTTTTCGGCTTAATTCAACCTCACCCTCTTATCTCATATCGTAATACAAATTCTAGAAATATTTGTTAGTATTAGACTATTATTATTCCGTAAATGTCTTTCAAATATTTGTATTAGGATAGTAAAGGAGAAATAGGCGTGTGTGGAGGTGGATGCATGAGCTTTTTGATGGTGTCATCAACATGTTTGGTTATGTGAAACAGCATAGCAAGAAAAGGACAATATGGTTGGATTTATTTAATGGTTTACAGAAAAACCTGGGGAGCTTTCCTAGTTCTGAAGAGTCGGTCTTTTGTACTATATAATATAAATTGAATAGCCAAAAAAGGCAGAATCTTTTTGACTGCTTTAGTTCCAGCATCTTAGGCTGCCTCAATAACCTTATAATAAGTTGAATTATTATTATATTATATTGTGTTCATAGGCCATTAGAAAACTTTCAAAGTGGTCGCTTTATATGGATCTAGTCAATATTATTTTAATTAAGCCTAGGTATAAGGACTTTATTTTTTTCTAATCAACGTGCCTAACTTCCATTCCACTACAAAGCTAGTCAATTACTTGTTGCAATTTTGATTCAAATTCAAGTTTGACCCTTCAAGTTGGGAAAGTGTTACATTATTAATTGATTTGAATAGGAAAAGACATAAATTCACCCTGAACTTCTCTCGAAAAGTTCAGTTACATGTTGAAACTATTATGACAACCTATTACACACTGTTATAATTGAATTTATGAATTGACGAGATGGTGATTGTGTAACAGGTGGAGGTAAAAAGGTAACTCGAGTCGAAGTGACTTTAGATGGAGGAGAGACATGGGGTGTGTGTACACTTGATCACCCAGAGAAGCCAACCAAGTATGGCAAATACTGGTGTTGGTGTTTTTGGTCACTCGAGGTTGAGGTGCTCGACTTGCTTAGTGCTAAGGAAATTGCTGTACGAGCTATCGATGAGACTCTCAATACTCAACCCGAGAAGCTTATTTGGAACGTCATGGTAAATTCATATATCCTTTACTTTTACGTACCTTTTTACAAGTTGTATGAATTAATGGCATAAAGTCAAATATATGTAACTAGTCCTTAAGGAAAAGTAATTTTCAGTCCTTTTCAAACTTTTCTTATGATTACTTTACAATATGTAGATTGACAGAGCATGTGATTTCACATGCCAAAACAAAAAACTAGAACCAAAAATTTTTCATTGGTTATAGTTTTAGATTCTTTTTTTTAATTTGAGGGGTGGTCCATAGATGATCAATTTAAGCCACAGAGGTACCAAGTGATGAAAATTCCTATTACGTAAGCAGAGGCGTGATCACGTGAATTCCATGTGAATGTCACTTGACAACAGACCTCTTAATATAATTTAACTTTTATATGTCAATATTGTTATTGATCCCATTATGGAGGATGGTTAGAAGTTAAACCTTTGTGTAACTGGTAATGTTGTTTTACATTTTTCTAATTTTATGTGATGTTGCAATGTTCAGGGAATGATGAACAATTGTTGGTTCCAAGTGAAGATGAATGTGTGCAAGCCTCACAAGGGAGAGATTGGAATAGTGTTTGAGCACCCGACCCAACCTGGAAACCAATCGGGTGGATGGATGGCAAAGGAGAGACACTTGGAGATATCAGCAGTGGCTCCTCCAACACTAAAGAAGAGTATTTCAACTCCATTCATGAATACAGCTTCGAAGATGTATTCCATGTCCGAGGTGAGGAAGCACAACTCTTCTGACTCTGCTTGGATCATAGTCCATGGACATATCTACGATGCTTCTCGTTTCTTGAAAGATCATCCTGGAGGTGTTGACAGTATCCTCATCAATGCTGGTACTGATTGTACTGAGGAGTTTGATGCAATTCATTCTGATAAGGCGAAGAAGCTATTGGAAGACTTTAGGATTGGTGAACTTATCACTACTGGTTACACGTCTGATTCCTCTCCGAACAGTTCTGTCCACGGATCCTCTTCCATTAGTAGCTTCTTAGCACCTATTAAGGAACTTGTTCAAACACCAACAAGGAGTGTAGCTCTCATTCCAAGGGAGAAAATCCCTTGCAAACTCGTCGACAAGCAATCCATCTCCCCTGATGTTAGAAAATTCAAATTTGCATTACCCTCTGAGGATCAAGTCTTAGGTTTACCTATTGGCAAACACATATTCCTCTGTGCCGCAGTTGATGACAAGCTATGCATGCGTGCCTACACGCCTACTAGCACAGTCGATGAAGTAGGGTTCTTCGAATTGGTTGTCAAAATCTACTTCAAAGGAGTTCACCCTAAATTCCCTAATGGAGGGCAAATGTCACAACATCTTGATTCTCTCCCAATAGGATCGTTCCTCAACGTGAAAGGTCCATTAGGCCACATTGAATACCAAGGAAAGGGTAATTTCTTAGTCCATGGTAAACAAAAGTTTGCCAAGAAGTTGGCTATGATAGCTGGTGGAACAGGTATAACTCCAATATATCAAGTAATGCAATCAATACTGAAAGATCCAGAAGACGACACGGAGATGTATGTGGTGTATGCCAACAGAACAGAGGATGATATTTTACTCAAAGACGAACTTGATGCATGGGCAGAGCAAATACCAGAACGGGTTAAAGTTTGGTATGTCGTTCAAGAATCCATTACAGTGGGATGGAAGTATAGCACTGGCTTTGTTACAGAAGCAATTCTTAGAGAACATATACCTGAGCCATCTAACACAACATTGGCATTGGCTTGTGGACCACCTCCTATGATACAATTTGCTATTAATCCAAACTTGGAGAAAATGGGATATGACATTAAGGAGGAATTATTGGTGTTCTAAATTGGATGATGATATAAGATAACGATATCTATGCAGTAATAAATTCTTTTTTGTTTTCAGTTGTACATATTGTATTTTGTTTATCACCAAATGTACTACTTCTTGTAGTTCTTTCATTTTAATTTTATCTTTTTTTTCAACTTTAGGTATAAAATGTTGTACTCTCTACTAGTATGTGTATGTCAAAAAGTTGTAATATTCATCATGGAATTATAGTAACTTTATGGTGACAAGTCTTGTTGCAAGAGATTTTTACCAAATCAATGTATATATAGTAAATTGCAACACTTGTGTCTGTTTATTTATTTTCCTCTCAACTTTAAAACTCCAATTTTGCTCTTTATTCAATAGTGTTGTAATTAGTACTCCATTACAAGCCTAAAGGATTGTGAATGACTACTATAAGTTTCCTTTGTCCTTTATCATAAAAGTATTACATATTTTTTCTCGAAAAAGTCGTACAACTTTAATTTGTAACATAAAAATTACACAAGACACTCATCAATAGTGACAAAAAAGTCATAATGGCCGAATACCCAATTCTTTCGATGCACAAAAATATTTTTATGATTTAAATTACCAAAAGATGAATTTAAATAAGGTAAACGATTTTCTGAAATAATAACTATTAATTAGTTAAGTGACTATCTAAGAAATCAACTCCTTATTGCATAGGCTATCTAAATTCACAAAAGATGAATTTATCCGATCAAAATACAAAATCGTTATCTTATATCATGCAAGATAGTTTTACATGTTTATTTATACAAACAAAAATGGAACAAGAAAATCGATCTTGAATATTATATATACCATATAGTGCTAAACTTCACGAAAAGACATTTTATCTTGACTTCTCTATGATCGAAGTGTGACATTGCAAATGTTTAATATCACATGTTCCTTTTATCCTATAAAGAGATGGACATTAGATATATACTATATATAGATAGATATATCATGTTTTATCCTTTATATTTCTTCCACTATATATTCTTGTCACTTCCCTAAATATTAGACTTCTTACGTATATATAGTTCAATTTCATAACAATATTTTCTTTATTACTAAGCTTTTTGTTCTAAGTAGGCGTTAATTTGGACATGAATAAGTGATATATGAGAAATAATAGTATTCGAAATTAAGTTTAAAAAGGTTACAATATTTGAAAAATTAAAATTGTAATTTAACATGCATTTCACTTGAAAATATATCAGAAACTTTGTAAATAAATAAAAATTCTTGGAGAAGTGTGCTTTTCTAATTCTATCCTCCCGGATTTGAAAAAGTGGTTAGAATAATATTTTCAAACTTAAAAAACTCAACTTCAAGTTGTAGTGAAAAATTTGAATACAATATGTAACCAAACAATTGATTACTTGAAAAACGATATAAGTTAGGGAAAAAAAACAAAAACATGATTATTAAGATGAAAATGATATTTATATTTGACTTTAGCTATGATTTAGATTTTTCTCTAACATTTTTATAAACAGAATATTTTCGTAATATTAAATAAAACCAATTATTATATTAACCTTTTTTTTTTGTTTGGGCATCATGAATAAGGATTTAAGTTATATTTTTCTCTTTTAAATAACTTATAAAAAGATTTTATTATCACAGCATGGATTTCAATTATTTTAGCAAGCCAAAGGTTTGACTACAAAACAGTATATTTTGCAAGAAATGAAGCCATAATAACACAATCAAGTTCTTAATCTCATCAATCTATAAGACTAATTCCTATTGCTTCATATATATATATATATATATATATATATATATGTATATACTCGTTTCACGGCACGTGCATTGCACGTGTGTATCGTATCATATAGTATACGGTGTTGTAAAATAGAATTAATATTACTAAATTAAAACGTTTTAGTAAATAATTATAACTAAAAGAACATAGGACAAGCGTTTTTAAATGATTAATACAGATTGTCATAGAGTTACTTGTTTTTTGAGATCAAAATTCCCAGATATTATTGAAACATTTCAAAATACATTCAAAGTTTAAATATGGGGAGAAAGTGACATTTCTTTAGTAGTATTTTTTTTTACTTCACTCATGTTATAGTTTCTAGATTACATAATGTGGAATTATTGTGGATATGTGGTTATTTTTTATTGTTGTTATCATGTTATAGTTTATCATTATACACAATTTGCTAATTAATTGATTATATTTTTCACGTAGTTAGAATTTCCTTTTAGTTTATTGTCAGGTGGTTGTATATATATATTATTAATATTGTGTTGAAGATAAAACTCAATACAACGCAGTAATTATCAAAAGATAATTGTTCTTTTAATATTGTCAAACCTTGTTAATGTCTTTTGGAATATTTCATGATTGCTATAGTAAGGTGTTGTTATATATTTATATTGATATTTGACATTTTGGTCTCATTTAGCTATTAAAATACACAACATGATCGTTTATTGATTTTGTGTAATTATAAGAAAGACTGTATTTGTAAATAAATCTAACCAATAAAATAGAAAAAAATTATCAATATAAAAAAAAGTCACCAATAGCCTTTCCTCTCGAGGTTATGACTATAAATGATGGACACCATTTAAGTACAATTTTTCTCTCAAATATTCATACTTGAAATTTACTATGTTCATGACACTAATAATGATTATCCTAAATATTTCAATATTTTATCTTTATACGTAATATATCTTTTACAAAATATTATTTACTCAATTAATATTAGAGTAAGGCTATCATAGTGAGGTAATATTACAAAAAGTGTACTTCTATAGTGAATGCCGACACTGTTATAAGTAGAATGTTATAGAGACAAAAAAAAATAACATGAAAAATAGTTCTAAAGAAAATTATGCCGTTACAGTGAAATGTTGTGATAACAAATGCTGGTTAAATAGAAGTTTGACTGTATATCAAATATTTAGCTTGACCAATTCTTTATTATATATATATATATATATATCAGTAGTTGTATTTAATGTTAATATACGAACAACATCACCTTTGGTGAAAATATTTTATTTCTCAAAGTTTCTACCTTATCTTTGTGAAATCGTACACTTCTCCTTTTTTCTGCCGCATACATATTATATAGTTGTTGTCTAATGAAAGTATCTAGTTTCTTACAGAAGTTGTATCGTGATATAAAACATTAAACTTTTTCGATAAAAAAATTAATAGATGAAAAATATTTAAAGTATTATTTATAGAATCTTTAATTTGATTTACGATCATTTTATGATCAATCACTATTTTTTTAATCTATTTTTTTATAGCTAGCAAGGAGTGTATTTGTGACATTACATTTTATCAGATTAAAATGAACACAAAATAGCAGGAAATTCATACTTGTGTTCCATTTGATTGAAATCCCTTGCCACCAACACTTTACTTTCTCCATTCATTTTTACTTGCTATAATTCGACTTGACATATCTATTAAAAATAATTATTATCACGGTTATAGTATCATATTATCTCTATAATTGATGTTTTGTATTAAATAAAAGTGAAAATCTATTTTTGAAATATTGGACTTAATATCAAAACTAATAATTCACTGGACTACGTTGATGCCCATTGTTTTAGCAAAATTAGGAAGAAACTCCTTCGTTTGAGGTAAAAGAATAAAAAATTAAAAAAACAAAGAAGAAATATGTTATCCCAATCATGTGTCTTTTTCGTATTTTTTTTAATTATTATTGTCTTTTCCACACGCTGATCTATTAATTTTATTAGAAAAAATAATCCATAGTGTGTGTACTCGTCACTGTTCACTTGTTATAGAAACATTAATTATTGAATTCTCTCTCGAATGAAAACACAAAAGAAACTAATTAAAGAAATAAAATAAGAAAAAGAAATGAAAATCCGTGCGCATTATAAATAAAACTTTTATGTGTGAAGAAAAGTTCACAGTTAATTGCACATTTCTCTGTTCTCTTCTTTTTTTTCTTTAATAAAAAGCCAATACCTAAATTTCAATGCTAAGAACTTCAGCATATCAATGGACGTTGCATGTGTATCTAATGTTATTAGTAATAATGTTCTAAAATTATATAAGTTATATTGAAGTATGTATTTGATGAAATTCGTAGGAGAAAAATATGAGTGTGAATTGATGAATAATTTGCTACCATTTGTTCACCAAATCTTCCTGGTGTAGTACCTAAATTCTTAATCAACTGTTATAAATCACACTTGAGATTTTTTAAGAAGAAGAAGAGTAAAAAAATTTTAAAATTATAGTGTAAAAGTGAGAGGAAACCCCTCTATTATAGAAAACAAATGGTAGTATGAATATGTGCTAATTGTGCCTTTTTAGAAAAGTCACAACCCTTTGAAAAAGTCACAACTGATCAGAAAAGTCACAACCCCTTGAAAAAGTCACAACCCTTCAAAAAAATCACACCTCATCGGAAAAGTCACAACCCTTTGAAAATGTCACAACTCATCGGAGAAGTCACAACTCTTCGGAAAAGTCACAACCTTTCGAAAAAGTCACAATCCTTCGAAAAAGTCACAACTCATCGGAAAAGTCACAACCCTTTAATGTGAGAAGTTGTCTACTTTTAATATAATACAATTAAATAAGTAAATAAATAAACTAAATTAAGTGTTTTTAGTTGGGATTATTATAGTAATTTAACATTCAAGCTTGGGAGTTCATGCTTTTAAGGTAGTATGTATATATATATATATATATATATATATATATATATATATATATATATATATATAAATATTCTCAAATAGATGAGAAAAGTATAATCAATTGAGAAGACTTTAGAGATATTTACCTTTTTAAAATGTTGTAATTAAATATATTTTACTTTAGATATTTCCCCATCAAATACATTACTCTAATTTTATATACTCAAAGAAAATGGGAAAAGCAAAGTCATGCAGCTAGCATTACTTTTTGTTTTCTTATTAATACATTTGTCTCTTTCCCATCTTTTTTGTGACTATAACTGATGATTTAAATATATGTACAAAAATATCTTATATGTATGCAATCAAAATAAATTATTAAAAGTTGAACTAGTTAGTGAAATTACATTGGTTGTGTGAAAGCATAGAAATCAAAGAATGAGAAGAAAGAGATGGTAAATATAAACCATTTCATCAAATTCACAACGTAACAAATTATCTATGAACCCTCTCATACAAATCATAGTAAGAACTTATAAGGTTTATTTGATCGATGGAATAAGAATAATATATAATTTGAGATATTTTATTAAATTTTTTTTTTTATATTTAGTAGAGTAATAAATACTATTTAGTCTAAATAGTGGGATAAATTATTTTATATAAAAAATAAAATGAAATAATCTCAATCTATGAAATATCCTTATTTATCTTATTTCACCGACCAAACTGTTGAAGATGAAGGAAGCTGACGATTGGAACAGGTCCAATGAAGTTGACTGACGAGTTTACTACACTATAGTTAGAGTCCTAGCTGAAGTCGACTAGGATTATATTAGGAATAGGATTATATTACGACTAGGATTAGATTATTTATAATTGCATTATATTACGACTAGGATTAGATTATTTATAGTTGCATTATTACTATAGTAGTAATAGGCATTGTAGTAGGACTCTAAGTATAGTTAATTTAGGAGTCTACAATTTTCTGCCTATATATATAAGAAGCTTGTACTCAATAATTTTAATCATCAATACAATCCTTGATTTTTCTAAATATATTGTGCACGTAAATTATCCCATTCTATAGATGTGTCTATTGACCTATGTCGACGAATTCACAATCTTAGGAATTGAGAGTGGAGATATCTAATCTCTATTAGTGATTTCTCTTAAAAAAAAAAAATATCATATCAAATATTGAACAAATTATGAATATATCTCATCGAAATATCTTTTGCGTCAATACATAATTGTCGAATTACCAAATAACTAAAGTTTAATTTACCACAATAAAACTTAAGTTACCAAATCAAACTTTAATGATTCAATATCAAATATAAGATATTTGATCAATAGCTCAGTTGATTAGCTACCTAATCCCCTCCTCATTTCACGTTTTTTATCCAGATTGTCCTCAATTATTTTTAAAAAAAATAGGATAAACGTGAGGTGGTGAGGTGAGACTAGTAGATTTTTGGTAGATTGCAAATGTGCATGCCATACGACTCAAGAAAAATATCCAAAGAAAAGATGGAAGAACAAGTGGGTAAGGGTCCCATACTCTCCAGAAAACTGTAATACAAAAATAAAATAGAAGAGAGTATTGGCTAGTGCAGGATTGGAGGGGCAAAAGGAAGAAGCATTTGCATACATTGTTTTACCCCTCATTCTTTGGAAAGGCCATTCCAACATGTCTCCGCGGCCCCCAACTGCCTTGACCCCTACTTTTTTCTATAATATATTACTCACTCCTTTGTCTTCTTCCCAAAATACCATCATAATGGTACTAATATTATTAGTTCCTATCAATCCACTTTCTTATATCTGAGTTCCTTTTTGCTCTACGTCTCTATTTTATCTTACATAAAAACTATTTTCCTTTTTTATTTAAAATGAAATTTACTTGACCGACTAATTTTAATTCGAACCAGAAAATTTACCATGTGAATACGTTTAATTTCATGATGCGTATTATTTACTTTGGTTCAATAAATTTTAAGGATTTGAACCTCTGGTTACGTACGTCATCGTCAAGTTAAAAAATGTGTATGTCATGTAAACTTGTGTTATGCATTTACAAAGCCTAAAAACTTTCCTATCTCAAGATGTGAGATTCATCGAAATCGTCATGTTCATCCTTTTTTTAAAATAAAAGGTTTGCTAGCCGAGAAGCCTGACGTACCTTCTTTTTATATCTTCCCTCGTCAGTCTATCCTTTCATCATGAGCATCGCACTCCCTCCGCCACCTTCCTTAAGGACTTAGTGTCCTCGTTGAAGTTTGTCTCGTTATCATTTCGAGGGAGGGTTATGCTCTAATATCATATTTGTTACATACCAAACCCAAGTCATATGTATTTATCCTCTTTTTAACAAATCTCAATGATTTGTCCTTTTTCAGGTTATGTCATCATCAGTGTGTACCCTGTGAACTTGTATTATACCACTGGAATTAAAAAATTAGTAGATTTGCTCCGCTTAATTAAAATGAGAATGGACTAAGGCTATAAACTTATAATATAATGATCGAGTCAATTCCATGATTATAAGTTCATTCTATACTGCATTAAGCTAAAAGAGGAATCCCAATAATACAGTAAACATAGAAAAAACATAAGAATATGGGTTCATACAGGAATAAAGAAAGGGCATGATAGGTTAGTTTGATTCCAAGTCAAGCAGCATGATATGATTAGTCCTACCGTGGGGTGGGGGGATTGCATTCGCTACGATTGCATCTAGGAGGATGCAAGTGGCAAGTTGAATGATTTGGTTCCGACTTAGTAGCTCAAATATGCGTACCTTACGGAGATCTTCAATCATTTTCTCTTAGACCGTCTTTCTTTTCATTGGCCTATTAACCATTTATCAGCACTAATATAACTTTAGTTAAGGCCAAACAATAATCTTGGGCAAAGAGATAGGGTTAAGTGCTAAGACATATATGTTGGAGCTTCACTACAATTCTTTTGGGTGGCAGTGAGATTTGATCCCAGAACTTCTGCCTACTCTGATACCATATTAAAGTGTGTGACCATCTCATCTAAGAGCTTAAGCTATTTGAGAGAGCACACTTTGATTTGTTAATGATATTCTCAACTAGGAATGGCAAACGAGTGGGTCGAGTCGAATATGAGTCGATCAAAAACGAGTTAAACAAAAATGGGTAAAATACTTGAATCGACTCATATTTTAAATGGATAAAAATGAGTTAGCCAATGGATAATATGGGTAAATATGGATACCCATATTATTATATGGATCATGTTAAAAGCTTCAAAAGCAAAATCTCTTACCCACTCATTGTTTATCACCCCCACTCCTGTTCCGGCCCCCAACCCCCTACCTGCCCACCCCCACCCCACAACCCTAACGCCTCAAAAATTAAATTTATTTTCTAATTTGTCTTTTTTTTAAAAAATAAATTTATTTTTTACTACTCTGATCCCTCCCCAATCAGTACCCCGCCCCCTACCAGCCCCCTCCCCCCCCCCCCTCCAGCCCCTTCCCAAAAAAATAATTTGTTTTTCAAAAAATTTTAGATTTTTTAAATCTCACCCATCCCTGCCCCCCTACGCCGACCACCTACACCTCAAAGAAAATATTAATGTTATTTTTCTTTCTTTTATAAATGAGCCTCTTTTACCCATTTAACTACCCACTTTTAAATGAATAATATGAGTTTGACACGTTTTTTATCCATTTTAAATGAGTTGAGTACCCATTTTAAGATGAGTAATTTGAATGGATACCCATATAAATTACCCATTCAGCCATCCCTATTAATTCTCAACACTAACTAAAAATATTTTTCTCCAAAATGCTTACAGTGAATATTTCATGCATGTAGTTTGAGAATTTACAAATAAGTTTTAACTTTATGCTCATAGTTTAATTTTTTTGCAGAATCAAATCATTTAAATAATTATAGGTACCTACCCATCTATAAAAGAAGAATATGATAAAAACATATTACATATTGGAACAATCATAATTATTATCATACTCAGTGTAATTTTATAATGAGAGGCTAAGAAGAATAGATAGATTGTTTCTAATCAGACCCGTGAAATGAATTGACTAGATTGTTTCCAATCAGACCCGTGAAATAAGTTGACTTCAAAAATTCAATAAAATTGAGAGTATCAAAAGAAATGGAGTTTCATGACTAATTCTTTTATTATGGATATAATTATGTAATTTGCCTCCAAAAATTAATAACGAAAGGTTGATTTGTATTACATATTGCAATAGGTTAAAATACACTAATACTTTCAAAAATATCTTTAATTTCACACAAAATAAGAACTCAAAAAAAAATTATTAACAAAAGTGAGACCTCGCAATTTTATAGACACAAGTAACTAAGAATAGTAGTAGGGATATATTACTTCACAAAATTAATGATTGTCTTTAAAGCGAAACGAAATTAATTGTGTACAAATTAAATATTCTAATTTGTCTCATATCTATTTCTTCAAAATGATTAGTTTCAACTCTCTAAATTTTAATTTTATAATTAAAATAAACTAATCTAAAGTCCAAACCTCTAAAATATGTTTTAATATTTCCTATTGCCAACCGACAAGATTCGTTTTTTCCTATATATGTGCACCTTTTTCATAGAATATAGAGTAGTATATATATTATATTATAAAAATTGAAATAAATAACTACACATTTCACTTTCAGAGATCCAAGGAGTTGGTCCAAAGATTCTTCAATTGTTTAATTTATGTCATTCTATAATTATTAGTTATTTCAGCAATGAACAAATCAACAATCAACAAACACGTGTCTATGTTACACATATTTATCATCATCATTTTCTCTTCTTCTTTCTTTTTTTTAATTTTTTTTGGCCTCATTTGTTAATGGGATAAAAAACAACTAATTCATATGTTATATTTAATTGGGATAAATCGCGGGGTAATTTATCCTAAAATTAATCATCATGAGATTGGGGTATTTTTATTTATCCCATATTATTAAAGATAGAATAACAATCCTGAAATAACTAATTTACAACAATAAAAACAATTTTTAGTGCTAATAAATATGCGCATTAACAAAGAGTGTCGTATCAGTTAATTTTCGTTAGATACAATATCACTACGGACCTTAACCTATGTTGACGATTTAACCTATGATTTACTCTTACCATAATTATATATCTCTACTTATTCAAGTTTAAAATCGATATTGTGAACGAGTTCACACGACAATTTGAACCTATTGAATCAATATGGACAATATATGTCCAAAAGATAAATCCAAATCTAGATTTAATTTTGTCATGTATAATTTTATAAGAGAGATGTAATTTTATTACTAAAACTTAAAAAAATAATATCAAATTCATTTTTTACAATAAAATTCTGAGATCCGTTCTAGATATTTTGACCTTTCACAATTTAATTGGGACAATGTCTCCTCCATTTGAAAACCAATTGCTTCATTTTCGTGTAGATTTTCTTCCATCATTGAAAGAAAATTCCAAGATTTAATAGGAATTAGTTTTTTTGTTAACAGCTCATCTAATTTTTTTTTCTTAATATTTGACCTGACATCAGCTCCCAAATATATAGTACAGTAAATAAATAATATATTTGCATTTTATAAAACCCTATTTAATTAGTCTTCTAATTGAAAGATTCCATCCAAAATTCTCTCATTCGTTAGATTATTATTTTTAAATGTATGTATTACAAATTTAACGGCTGAAATAAGCAGGATTGCCGTACAAAAATTCGACTCTTCTAATGATTCAACAAATTGAATATATATATTTTATATTGTGTATTGAATAAATGCAAGTTGGTATTTCATTAAAGATCATTTGTCCATAAAAAATATTCACCTTTTTTTCCAAAATAATTTTACTTTTTTTCTTAAAAAAAAAAGGGAATAGTGATTGGCCAAAATTTTCAAATTCAACTTTAAGTTGTATTTCAAAATTCAGAAAATAATTTATAATTTATTTTCCGAGTGACTTTTCATTTTTGAAGTTGTATTTAAGTATCACGGATATGTAATGACCCTCTAGGTCATTTCTCCTGTATTGCGTTATTTTCGACATTTAGAGCATTCCTTTAGCGATTCCAAGTCATTTATGACTTGTTGGGACTGACAGTTTGGTCACCTGGTCATTCTTTTGATTTTTTATGCGAATTTTCGTGTTTTCGAGCTTTTAAAATTTGAACGGTAGACTTTGGTCAAAATTTCAGATAAACAGCCTCAAAATGTAATTCTGACGATTGTGTTAGCTCCGGAATGTCAAGTTTGGTCTTGAAGGAACTTTGGTGCCGGCCCGAGGCTTCTCGGCTCATTTCGAGCTATCTTGTGGATTTTGGCTGAAAACAAAGCTTGGATGTGGGACCCACTTTTATCGAGACGACCTCATTGAAAGTTTCGATTTATTCTAGACATAACTCTATCTTTACTTCAAACTCTATAAATTTCAAATAAAGTGAAAAATATCTAAAATTTATCGTCAAACGTCGACTAGTTAATTTATTTTTTTTCAAAATAATAATAATAATAAAATCTCCACTTTGCTCGTTCCTCCGCATCACCATCCCTACAAAACTTAAAAAGTGAAGAGATGTTAGAGAATATATTTAATTGTCCATAGAGTTTGGGAAAAGGGGTCTCATCCCTAAACATTGGGTGTTATATTAATATAATACTCAAATATTTATTAAAAATTTTACGATGTCTTTGGAACATAATGTATGCAAAGCTGTATTTAGGACAAAGACAAATTTATTTGTGCTGTCATTTTCTTTATATTTTTGAAGAGGTCCGATCTATAGTCCTTTTTTTTCTTTAGCAACTTGTTCAACTCTATTCCTTAAATTAAAATTAATAGATCATAGTAGTAGGGTAGGTCATTCGTGGGAAGCATAAGTTAATATATGTACTCATTATTTGGAGAGTATAAGAATAGTACTACATTCGTTTATCTTGTACCTGTTCACTATATCAATTATAGATGACTTAATTTAAAAAATTAAGAGATAATTTATCAGTTTATATTTATTTTATCTTTATTATTAATTATTACCTAACAGTTAGATACTTTTATTAAAAAAAAAAAATACCTAACAGTTAGATGACTTATAATTAATAGGGAGTGAAATTATCATTTTATTTATTATTTCTTAAAAAAATGTCATGTCAAGTCAAACATGAAAAAATAAAAATAAATGAAGAGAATAACATTTTTCCCTTTTCTGATTTGATTTGCATACCCTATATATATCCATCCCAATTACACAAGTAAAGAATGAATCACTTATTTGGAGAGTATACGAATATTTTCCAACAGCATTTTTTTTCTTCTTTAGAGCATAGTTTGATCAAATTGTAATTAAAATGTCAACTAAGAAAGCTCTTGTTTTAATCTTGTAGCCTTATGGAGTGCAATTTTTAATTCAGAAAGAAGAAAAAAAGGGATATACACGTATATGATTTTTATTATTACGTCTTCATATTTTAATTTTAACCAAGAACGTCAAAGAGATGTTACAACTATTATAGCCAACATTAACTTGGCAATGGAATTAGCCATGTACGGGAATTAATACAGTCTTATCGTTATGTTTTTATAGGATATATAGTGTGATTATTGGATATGAAAAATCAAATGATAATTTTACTCGTAATACTAAGAAAAATTTAAAAATTATAATTTATAAAAGTAATGATTAGGGTACTCTGTTTTTTTGGTTAAAAGAGGAGGTATTATATCGTACTATTATGCATCAATACAAACAAAGGTGGCTGCATTACTGCTAGCACACGATTGTTCAAGCACATAATGGGGTTACAATTAAAATTACATTGAGGCTTATAGGCCTTGGAAAGAAGAGTTCCTACTTTTTTTTTCTTCTAGTATCTTCCAAACAAACATATATAGGAGGAACTTTCATTCCTCAAAAAGCTGGTCCAATTTTATCTTCTGGCCTTCTATGCCTAGCAGGTCCGCCACCTTATTTTTTCCTTGAGGCTCATGCCTGATTGGGGTGGGGGGTTCCATCCTATGAATAAACTCCTTGCATTCACTTAACATATTTGTGTGATACGCTTTGAAGAAAGTTAATTATTTCGAGTGAGTCAGTTGCTATCTCCAAGTGTTGAACCTGTAATTTTTCTTGTAAGCTCTGCATTTGGGCTCAGCTCTAATTTGTCTAGTATCCTTAGCTCATGTTCGGCCCATTAGATTAAACATGTTATTTATAGCTATTTACATATGTTAGGATTTCAAATAGGGAAAATTACACCCAGTATCAGCCTAAATTAAATTATCACAGTATCTTTTTGGACCAATTATCGATTCTTTATATGGTTTAATGATTGTTATAATTCAAATTGGTGCCTGAAACTCATATTAAAATTGAAGTAAAAAAATTGTTGCAAGTTAAAGTGATGTTTGAAAATCTTGTTGATGACATTCACGAGCTTATACAATTTTTTAAAACTCATTTGGGGCTGATTTGAAGAGTTGAATCGAATTTTGAGCTGGTGCATCGAACAAGCAATGATGAAACATGGTGTATATCTATCTATGTGCTCGCTTGCATATTTGTGTATATCTCCCATGTACATCCATATATCTCTCTTGTATATCCATATATATCAGGGTATATCAATGAAAATTCGTGTTTGATATACATATTATATACACGTAATATACATATTGTGGTTAAGAGTTGGGCTCAAGATAATTTGAATTGGGTTCAATCTCAACTCATTCAAGCCTTAATCCATTTTAAGAGAATCCTCAATTGATCCCAATTTAATCTTCAATTTTAACCCGTTTTAAGACTCTTTATTTACATTGATGTAATGTATGTTTCTATATTGAAAGTATGAATTATCATTTATTTAATATGAATTATCATTTATTTAATATTTTTTAAGATTTATCTATCCATTTCTAGCTTTTTTTTAAAAAAAAAATCTTGAGTTAAAATTCATATTGTAATTATAAAAGTTAAATATCAATATGTTAAAATTATTGATATTAAGCAGGTCAAATTGGGCGGGTCAAGACACAAGCCGTTTTTAGCCCATTTGAGCCCAAAGTAAACTTGGACGGGTTAGGACCCAACTCGATTTCTATTTCAACCCATTTTAATATCTCCAATTTCAACCCAACCCATAATTATTTTGTTTGGTAATACAGCCGTATAATAGAAGAGAGTAATAGGGTCAACAATATTGTAAAGAAATGTATGAAACTAGGAAGAGTAATAGCAATTAGAATTATAAAATATGGTACTCGTATTATCCGTATGATCAGATTTTTGTTGAACCCATTTTTAACCAGCTCATATCCGACCCAAATTCTGATTATGGTGGTTATTGTTACAAGTATATTAAACGACCCCTGGAATTTCTACAACTATCCTGTATAATAAACAACAAAGAAGGATTTTATTGATTTGCTGCATACAGTGGAAGTATCAAGTTACAGAAAGAATGTATTTGGTTCATTCTTAAAACTATAAAAGTCCAAAATGTGATTTACATAGTTTCATAAGAGACCTAAACTTTAGGTAGGGATAGCCATTGGTGTTGCAATCCCTTTTTAAGCATCTTTGGTTCGTATCTCTCCCTCCGTAAGGTTCAAAAGATAGCAAAAGTAATCTGCAATTACACCAGAAAGCAGATTCATGAGACAACTCGCGTAGATAGCGATAGGTGTTGCAGCCCCACAATATCTTTGATTCAGCTCCAAGGGTCTGCTAGATAGATTGAAGTTATACAATACCGAGCGTGCAAAATAAATGTATGTAGGAGCTGCTATTGAATTTAGTCTTCTTATTTTGACATAGTGAACTCCGTGTGAATCAAAGACGAACAAGTTTTGAAGTGATCCCCAAGGATAGCCATCCCCGACAAACCAACAAAAATTGTTGGACAAATAATCAATAGAGCCATCATGGCAACTCATAATATCCATCACATTATCTGTGAAGTCATCATGGATCAAACATTCCTTACATATCTATCCGTAGTAATTTACCATGTCTTTTCATATTTTCATGGCCTCTTTGCTAAAACATAGGCTTGGAGGATAATGAATCCAGATTGCCTCTACTGCATTAGTCACCTGGTTAAAAGATCATTAATTAGTCTACAAAGTATAATTTCAAATGCACAATAAAGATCCTTCGGCAAATATGAATAGCTTCCTCTCTCCTCGCGATGCCAAATTCTTTTTAACTTTCTTAAGTTATATTTACTCCATAAGATCAAGTTTAAACATTTTCTTAATTTACAAACCAAAGTAGATCTGTCCAAGAAAAATTGTCTTCCTATTTTTGTCTTTATAATTTTTATGATTTTTTGAGTGGCAAATGGAAAGTAGCACAAAAATATATTACAAGTCAAATGCCCTCATGCAGGTGTTTGTATTATTGCACTAGCAGTTTCTTGGGGAGCACCACTGTCAAATTTAAGGTACCATTCAGGTTAGGTCGTTTCAAAGAAAAATGTTGCAAGTAAATGAAACTTTGTTTGCTAAGCAATTTATTCCATAATTTTGTTTTCTAAAGTACATTTTTCTAAGAAGTTCTTAAATTCACATTCTATTTTTAAAAAAATCATTAATAGAAGGAATTTGTAATGAAGACATGACCAATAAATTTGCCATGAACTTCCATTTTAATTCAAATGTAGGATTCTAGAATTAATGATTATGTACAAATTGTCATACAAATGTAAAGTATATTCAAATAATTAAGTAGAATAAAAAAAACTAAGTAGAAACTTGTCTAAATCATGTCTCAAAAACATAAGAAAAACAAGTATGGTAGCACTAGGAAATGAATGTTGCTTCTGCTTCTATTATAGTAAACCAAAATGATTCATTGCAAGAGCAGGATACTAGAAAAACAAATGATTTCCATTTATTTTATAGGCCCTTGGATTGTTAAAGAACTAAGTAATATTGCATTGTTTAGCTTACTTGTATTATTGATCATCACCGCACCATGGTCTCCGATGTTCTCCATTCTCCAAGATCATTTTCATAGTAACTACATATGTACCCATATCTTGTATCAAATCATGCATTTCAATTGTATATTGTCCGGAGACGAACACGAGACTTTTCATGCATTTCAATTGTATATTCTTCTGAGATGGACACAAGAAAACAACCACGAGATTTTTCAATTAGGACACTCAATCCAATAGTAGATTCAAATCCAGGACTCACAAGGATTTTAATTTTTTATGATGCAATATTCATCACACCCTCGAAAGAAATATATACTATATCTAGAAATATATCTTGCTCTATGGACTCCACTACACCATAGCTTGTTTTGAGTCGTCCAACAATTTCTTATCCCAAGTTTTTCTTCATTCTCTCTTAAGCACTTCTCCGTGTAGTTACACCTTTCCAATGCAAGAAAGAACCCCACTCTTTCAGGGCTAAAAGGAAGGTCTTTAGCATGATTTACTGTTTCCCATGAGAGTTTCTCAAAACTCTTAACTAGAATTTCTTTTTAAAAGCATATTGATTGAGCAATAGAATAACTTCATGGTCAATCTTTATGAGCAATCAATTCTCTCGCATCATATTTGTTACACCAGGCTTCCAAACCGTGAACGCAGTCCTAAATTGATCGCATTACTCTTTCTATGATTTCTTAATCAATTTGGGGAGCAAATGTAACTCAAGCTCGAGAGAATACAATTGCTCACCTAGTTTTTGCTCTGATTGGAGCTTCTCCTCCTCTACTATCGACATTCTACTATCGAGACTTCACATTTGAACTCTTATCAAATAATATAGTCACTTCATATACTATGACATTTTTTCTCCATGAAATGCTTGGCTCTAGTTGTTGCAATAATTCTACTGCCATTACCAAACCAGCCACTCAAGCTCGAGAGGATACAAATGCTCCCAAAACAAACCTACTTTTTGCTCTGATTGGAGCTTCTCCTCCTCTACAATCGAGACTTCACATTTGAACTCTTATCAAATAATCCACGGCTACTCTCAGACTAATTTTTAATCTAAGTGTAGTCACTTCATATACTACGACATTCTTCTCTATCAAATGTTTGTCTCTAGTTGTTGCAGTAATTCTACTGCCATTACCAAACCAATCATTATTCCCCGCAAAGAATGCATTCTATTTTTGCATTCTTTAACATCCGCAAGGAAACAAAAATCATTATCTTTCCTACTCCTTCCATACCCTAGATACCAACAATTTGAATATCATTAATATTCATCCATAGCAAGGATTTCACTTGCGGTAAATCAGCATTTATACCCCCAACATCTCGGGAAGATGATAAGAGAAGCTTACATAACGAAGAAATTTGGCCAACAATCCGCTTAATGCTCCCTGATTCAACCCTACAACAACAACAACAAGAAGATTGTTTACAAGAATTAGAACTCAAAGTCTAAGCACATCAATATGATAAAAGGACAAAATCGAATTAAAATGAATGAAAGCATGACTTCCAATTGATAAAGACACACATAATCTCTCTATTCTAAGATAATTTAGTGCTGATTCTGTTTAATTAACTCATTTCAAAGTGTTATCAACAAACAAATCGATAAATTATAGCAATTACAGTACTATTTTTTCTTCACTCACCGATTGAGTATGTCATAGCCTTTTAGATTGGCAAATTCTGATGGATCCATATCGTATTGAAATGGATGAACTTGTGAAATACTTGCAAAAGAAAAAGATGCCATGGATTGAATTGTACGATTGACTGAGCTAGGGTTTGAGTTGCTGCATTGAGGATGGGGAAAAACAGATCTGGAAGTGAGAAATGGTGTTTGACTCTGATTTTTGGCAAGGTCATGATGACTTTATATCCACAAGGGAAAATGACTACAATACCCTGCAATTCACTTTACCCAATGCACAAATAAAAGTACAAGCCAATGAAGCTGAAAATTTTAAAATTTTGAAATATTTTTTTAAAAATATAATTTATGCTCTCAATTTTTTAAAACTAGCAAAATCACTTAATTTGATTAATTTAGCTAAAACATACATGATACACCCAACTCTACTCAAAAGGAAAATTATCTCAAAACAGATAGTCACATAATGTTATAGATTAGATCTAATATATGAACTACTACATACTATTATACTTTGGCAATTTTTTTTTAGTTTATTACAAAGATTCATTAATACAAAAAAGTAAACAAAACTAGTACTCTTTCGACAAAATCAGATGCTTTCAAGAGAAAATACATTTTGCCAAAGGCAAAATGAGTCGCGACACCACAACTCATTTTACTATAAGCAAAGTCAAGCAGAAAATTCATTAAGGGGTCGTTTGTTAGAGAGTATTAAGAGAAATAGTTCATATATTATGTATAGTATTATTTAGTACTATGTTTCGTAGGAATTTGAGCATATGTATAACTAATCCATGGATTAGTTATATACCCTACATGGTATTATAGGGTGTGTTACTAATCCAGGTATTAGTAATACATAGGATTTAATACCATGGGATAAGTCAATGTAAAGACAAAAAAATTCCTCAAATCATTTTAATCATTTTATTTATTTTCTTGATTTTATGTTTTATATTTGTGCTAGTAAATTTATTTAAATAAATTAGCTTATAAATTATTTAAAGAGAGTTGTTTGTTACTAAATAATCCAACACAATATTTGAAATGTGAGTTGTTTAATATTTACTAATTAAAAAGGCAAATATATCACCACATGACGTTTCTAATCTTAATTGAATGTATTATTTGTTGATTTTGTGTGGTTTTCTAATTATTTGTATTTTGAACAATTTATAAAATTACATACATGCATATTAAAACTACAACTTGCACTTTTTATGTGTAAATGTAGATGGTTTATTCAATTTTAGTATTGTTTACCATCTTTTCGGTTTTAAAAGTAGATGATTTATCTTTTTAAAATTGAAAATTGATCTTTTGTGAGTGATTAATTTATTAAGATGACAATTATTTATCCTCAAATAATTCAAGTGAAAAAATAGTAAACATGACAACAAAATTGTTTTTGTCCTAACTAGTTAGAATGTCATAAAAAAATAATATTGTCCGACAATTATCTACCTTAACCCAATTACATAATAATTCAAGGGTATAATTGAAAAGAAGCTTTTTATAAAGTTTTAATCCAAACACAAGATGAAGTGGGAAATAATGAACCAAACACTTGATAAAAATAAACTTGCATTACTTATTCCTACCCTACTAATCTCTGCGTTCTTAGTCTTTGTACCAAACGACACCTTAATGGCTACCATGTCAAATGCAGCCAAGTTCAACTTCGATGACTAATTTGAAAAAATGAGCATCAACAATCCATGTCTCTTTCAAAAATTGATAAAGAAAATGCAAAAGCTTAAACAATGCCTATACAATAAAAGCTTAAACAATGCCTATACAATAAAAGCTTAAACAATGCCTATACAATAAAAGCTTAAACAATGCCTATACAATAAAAGCTTAAACAATGCCTATAAATAGGATTGTTAAGTAAATGTTGAATTAACAATGAAAAATGGCTAAAATAAATGGGGTGTTTTTCGTAAAACAAAAAAGTTGGGATAGTATTTAAAAATAAAATAATGATCAAAAAGTGAAAACATATATTGGGTTGTATTCTAAATTTTAAATATAACTTTAAGTTATATTTAAAATTTTTATATCAAACAATAATTTTTGAACAAAGTAAAAAAATTTCATGGTTAAAATGACTCCTAAACTTTAACCATATTCCCCCTAGACTTGGAAAATGTAGATTGGTCAGGGGCAACAACTACACCAACACCACTGATCAATATACATATGATTGTGAAACTTTCCCTTAATTAAGTTGATCAGTTCATTCGGATCTTGCTGACTCCATTAAATTGGAGATTTCTAATACTTTCTCACATAAATTTCTGAATAGTTTTATTCCTCTCCTCTAAGGGGAGACAAGAAAACATAGTAGCCTACTATTACGAGCAATGACGGAGTCAAAATTTTTATTGAAGGATATCAAAATATAAAGTAGTTCGAACGGGTGACCTACCAATGATTGAGAGCTTTTGCAACCCTCAACTATTGCACTAACTCTTCACCTTATGCCAAAAGGTGTCAACATTAATATATATAGGTATAAAATTAAAATTTAACCTGTCTATACAACGTAATTTTTCAACGTAGGGTGTTGCTTGACACCCCTCAGGCAGGGAGAGCTCCACCCTGATCACAGGGAATCTCAAATTTCCGAGCTCCGTAGTAAGTTCGAGAAAAGTGACATGCCGAAAAAGATGAAATCATCATGTAAAAGGATCATCAACACTTGTAACACTTTTGAGAAAGAAATACCCGACTCACTCAAGAAAACACAGAGTGAGATGTAGAACTCAGTTTGTGAATTGGTAGTGGAACCAACTACACCAATTTAACGGGAAAATGCTCGCTGCCAAAAAAAATTCATTGACCAAAACATGAACACAAAACCTCCATTCTCATATCCATCCCACAACAATTCTTGGATATTATGCAAGTTATTACATAATTTTTAGACACATTATCAAACAATTTGTCTACAATGGTATTGAATTCTGTAGGAATGAAAACCTTTATTGAAGATTTCCAAACTCAACTTGACGTGGCTTAAATAGCAGATGAAAACCAGTCACGCCATTAAATCTATGCCTACAACTCCAATAGTGGGTTTTTTAAGACAAATCCAAGTAATTCAGATCAACAGTTTTTGATCACTATGGTTGAACCAAAAAACATAGGCACTTCGATACCAACATCCAGAGCCAGAACTAAAACCAGATTTCTATACCCCAATATCTTCACTCAACATTCTCTATATCATCCAAAAATACTAGGACGCTGAAAGTTGAGGCCAAATTTGAAAGGAAAAAGAGAGGCAATTTAAAGGTTAAAATGTGAATCCAATCCATTTACCTTTCTTTATAATCCGCAAATTAAATACTTCAACAAAAACTGGAGTACTAATTCTCTCCCAAAAGAATCAACACCATTCATTACCTGCTGAACTTTGGCTTGCGCTGATTCAACAAGCCATTTTGTACCTACTACAACTTAAAGAAAACGCTCCCCTAAAATGGAAGGAAAAACTACATGCTCCACCAACAGAGCAACACAGAAACGATGCACGCAGTTATTCCCCCAAAAGGCATCTTCCTAACCAGGTCACCACCATTTACTACATCCATTAACCAGATTGCAATTGAAAATATTAAATAATATGGTAGAAAAAAAAAACATAGCCAACAAGTAAAGAAAATATAATAATATAGATAGGATGATATCAACACGAGCTATGCGATTATGAGATTTTGGCTGAAAAGAAAAATCTATAATGAACTTTGCAATTTTCCTTCTTCCCCGTAAAATTGACCAAAACAACTAAAACCTTCTCTTTCCTTTTCAATTGATCACTGGAAAGGAAAAGCACAAAAAAATTTCCAAAAAGAAGCAATTTGCCCAGAGCATCATCCACTGCAGACTAACATTTTCCTAACTTCTACTTATAAAACGCTACCTTAGCTTTCTTTTGAGCCAGCAGGACAGCAGCAGACTAACTTATTTCTCTTCTCTGCACTTCAAAATTCCAAAAGCCAACCTTCACTTGTGAACAGATACATCAGAGATCCTCCAAAACAAAAAAGAGACCATAAAAAAAGAAGACATGTATCTCTTGACAAACCAAACTGTATGCATCCCATATATGTGAGAAATCACTATATTCAAGCATCAGATTCAGATGAAGTCGAATTGGAAGAGGCAGTTCCAGGATTAGTAGCAAAGTGCAACTCAGGCAGCATCAAACACTTTGGCTGGGCACCTTTGTAAACCTTCAAGGATGGCTTCAGTTTCATGTACTGCAATTGCAGAGGTTTCATTACATAATTAGTCAAACAGAGAGTCAGGGAAAAAGAGCTGTCTTTTCAATGTAAATTTTGACTTTAAATTGAGACTCCCAAAGGGTACTTAACACTGCTCCAAATTTATGACAAAGAAAGCAAGTCTCATTTCAGAAGTAAACTGCAAGTCCCGCAGCAGAACGACATAAAAGGATAGCATCTATTAAGAACTGTAGACAACAAACTTTCTATGGTCATGTTAAGGTACAGTATGCCATGAATATTCTCCAAGAAACCTCACTAGTATTCAAACACTCAGGTTTCAAACTTAATCATGGAATATCTTTTAACATAACTAATGTCATGTTGGAAGTGATATCTTATCATTAACATACAAAAATAGTAATTAGAGTTAATTACCTCCTGATAAAAAGAACTAATTTCTTCCTCTGTCAGGCCTTCCTCTTCCACAGCATTTTCATCCCAACCAAGAGAACGTAGGAAAGCAGCCTCTTTTTCATCTGGATATACCGATCCATTTATGGGCGAGTTCTCCTCGACATCGTTATGTCTTTGAACATGGTTTTGAGCTTCATGAGGGTCTCCATTGCTGGTTCTCTCACTTCCATTTTCAGAAACACAAGGACACAAAGAGGCACTATCCTCATCTTTAGTTTTGAGACAAGACTGCTCCCTACTGTTAGATGAAGCCATACCAGAGTCTGGAAGGACAGTAGAAGAATTTGAAGTCTTCTTCCTCATTAGATTGAAAAAATCACTCCTGCTTTGGGCTTGAGACAGGGAAGATCTCTTCTCTGCAGTAGATCGTGGCTTCAGTGACAATGCGGCAGCCTTGGTTTCAAGGGAAGTTACCCTTGAAGTTGGACTGGTAACAGCAGGAGCTGAAGGAGCCACTGCAGGAGGGCAATTAGCTAGTCTATTGCCAGTGTTGTTAGCTAGAGTCGATGCTTCTTTTGACAAAGAGATGACACCATTTTCCCGTCCTGACTTCAGAACCAGAAGAGTTTTGCCATGAGAGGTAGCTGGAGCTTCCGCTCTGACTTGTCCACTACGGGCCTGATTAGCAAGTTGAGGGGAAAAAGGTTGTTGCATACTCTTAGCTATTCCAACAATCTCATTTGTCCTAGCTGTGGATTTTGGTTGCTTTGATTTATCAGCAGCACTGGATACCTGGAAACAATTGTTTCCCATTAATATGGATATCAAACATCCATCAAGCATAACCCTTTGTATGTAAATTCTATATCCAAAATACTAGAGGATAATACAACTAAAATTGAAAATAAATAGCTTCCCCAATAGAATTAATACGCGAGATGATTTTCAGCCTTTCTCATTTTAAGTAGACATCCTGCTTCCTCTTTTTTCCGTGAAGACACATAAAAACTAAAATGCAATGTGTGCTCAGGAAATAAAAAAGGCTAAAAAGTAGCTGAGTAATTAGATTACATGAGAGCCAGCGAAAGAACAAACAAGTTGTGGAAAACAAACAAACGGAAGGAAATACAAAACCATTAGCCAAGAGAGATGCACAGAGAAATGTCATCAGGTATTATGCCCTTAAATATGTTTGTGTGTTAAGCTTTAGAGGAGGGTAGGCATATTTTAGGTAACAGTAGTTAGCTGAAGATTTGATTCCTTTCTGTCTGTCCTCTAGTATTGCTTTTCCAGTGACATAGAACTAGGAAAAGAGCCCCCAACAAAAGAAACACTCATGTCACAAGCTCCTTTAAACAAGTGTAATATATTCACGACTACCCACTCCCCGAGAATGTGAGAGCAGGAGGGATAGGATAATGTCACATAAATAGGTCAAACATAATCAAGAAACCATTCAATTTTTAGTACTTCTATCTTTTGAAAGAACATTAAAGAGACTAAACAATTCATCAATCAATGAATGTTATCAACCACAACGCTACAACATTACATTGGGGAAAAATAAAAGCCCAGGGACAATTTTACATGCAACTTCCAAATTCATTACACACAATTCATAATCATTTAATACAAGACTCTGGTTGTCCCCAAGATGAATTAGCAGCATTATCCAGTTAATCACACCTCAGAAGTTCCACACGCAACTAACCTTTCAGTGATTTGGATTCCTGCAGCGCATCATTTAATTGCCATTTTTTCTTTAGTAAAAGCTAGGTCTCTAGCTTCACCAGTATAATCATGTATATGTACAAGCTCAGCAGGTGGATAGAAAAAAAGGCGATCCTACATGATTCTACTCAATAACCCAGCCGATATACCAATATGTGGATTCAGAGACATTAAAGGCAACGCAGAAGTTCTAACAACATTAAAGTTGACTCACTTGAATCAACGGTTTAAAATACTTCAAAGAGAAATTAAAGAAAGACAAGGTCTACAAAGCAAGATTAATGTCTCAACGATTAGGGAATTATCAAGATCATCAGGATTAACATTGTTTGCGAGATTCAGCAGAATCCAGAAGCTGGAAGGACAGAAGTCCTTGGCAACAAGAATAGAGGGGAAAACTCCACTTATATCAAGGCAAGTGAATAAATTATAGGTAACACAAAAATCCACACATCCAATGATTCGTGAGTATGTACGACAATTCATAAACACAGCATAAAGATGATTTATCTTGTAAAATGAAATTATCACATTTTTTATTTATTTATTCAGGTGCAGCCACACCCTGCAATTATTTAAAGCTTGTGTGTTGAAAATAAACTCCCGTATATTATTTTATATATGAGGAAATTTTGAACAGCCTAATGTCCCTTAAATTTTGCAAAGCCTATGGGATAGCTATATAGAAAACTGAGTTTCAATCTTGTTATACAAATACAGGTTTATACCATTCAGAACATGGAAACAGGAAATGTCAACAATGCCTGACTACCACACATGGCCCTAGTACTAACAATACTTGCATAAAAAGAGGGTTCATAATCCCCTGGGCCACATCAAAGATCAATAATCATTTGTTAAACTAACTTGTTTCATAATATTGACTAATAACCTAGATTACAAAGACATGGCTATCAAAGTCATTTGTTAAGCTTCTTGTTTTGTAATATCGACTAATAACCTAGTCTACTACAACAGATTATTAGCATACAATCCATAGCTCAACTGCAAAGGGATAAAAACCAGAAACAACTAGAATTCTCAATTGTATTATGAACGTACTCCTCCAATTAACTTCTATTGCTACATAAAAACAAACCAATATATGATGACCCATATAAAGAAAGTCCCAAGGAAGTAAACTAAAACACAGTAAAATGCATCAAAAAGATGGCTTTGAATATGTGCATATAGCATGATTAAACATACCGAAACTTTAGTTATTGAAGGTATCACAGGTATCAACTGTCTGGATTGCTTTATAGCTAATTCCTCAAGCCTCTGTGTCTTATCAGGGATCTACACACATGCAAAATTCACACAGATGAACATCTCTCCAAAATGATCAGAATTAAGCAGTAACTAGCAATAAAAAAGAAAATTACCTGGGTGGTGGCACGAGCGCGTGGCAGTGCTTGTGACAATGCTTCCGCCATGTTAAGACTAGCTGTCCCACTTGAAGTGCTAGATGTTGGAGTTACAGCAACACTTTGTTGAGAAGCTGAGCTCCCCATACCGATGCTGCCAATTATAGGAGGCACCTCTGCCAATGCTGAGGTCCATTTATCAACACCAAGCAAAGCCGAGTTCCCAATTGGCAAACTTTGGACTGCTGAGCTCAAACCAGGTGATGAAACTCTGGTTACCTGCCTCTCTTCAATCCCAAGAGAAGGAAAATCTTTCTCAAATGCTGCCTTCTGGTTACCGTTAAAACTACTACTTCCCCCAGAATGAATACCATTGCCACTATTATGGGTGCTACTAATACCACCTTTCGAGTCCTCAGTCCTGCGGGGCAAGAACTCACCAGGTTTCCGGGACACCAGCGACTGAGAGCGCTTCAAGCTGTTCTTATCAACTCTACCAGCTAAGATGTTCCCCAGAGGATCAGATGTGTCATGATCCCATAGATCAACAGTACCTGGTCTTTCTTTCTCCCTTTCCCGATTTTTATCACGATGATTTCTATTAAAACTACTGTACGGATGCTTCGAACTAGTACCACTAGAGCTACGCCTAGAATTAGACGATGAACTGCGATCCAAAAACACAGAACGCGGGCTATCTTTGTCACTAACGCTCCTAGGAGATCTATTGCGAGAAGACAGTGTGGATAAAGTAACATCTGCAGCAAAGAAACACAAAAGTACAATATTGTCATGCTTAAAGTTTTAAGTACAAAACAGAACCGCAAGATAGATAAGTCGCTATATAAATCCTCAATATGCATTATGCTTCACATAAACATGTGCTTAAAATGAATATGACTGAAAGGAATTCAAGCAGGGCAGAGTGTGTACCTGAATGCAAAGAAGAGGTTGCAAAGTGGGGACTTGAAGAGCCACCCCCAGTAACACTTCCAGTACTTCTCAACCATTCTGGAACTAACGCTGGTTCACTCCTTTCCATTGGCGCAGAACATGATAAGCTTACTCTACAAGAAGACTCTTATTCAACCAACTTTTCCTATATGAACCAATATGTCCAGATTTTTACCTATCTATCCAAAAATTTGCAATAACCAACCACATTACTCTATCTAAAAGTTCCCCAAACAGAAATTCACTTCCCTCTCAGATTTTAGTCCAAAAACAAGGTTCCTCTGAAAAAATCAACCATGCACCTTCCTACTCCTCTTTATCTTTGAGGTAAATTAACCTCTGCCACAATCCTTCCTTTGGTTTCACAAATTTGAAGCCAACCAAATAAACACCAGAAAAAATAAAGGGTTTTCCAAAAGTTAATACCTACACCTATGAATCAAAAAAGTCTTCCGTTACTCCATCTCTTTCACCAAAAAAAAGATGGAAGACGAAACAATTGGTGCAATAATCAGACTATCATTATTACTTCAAGAGCAGTTACAGAAAAAATACCCCTCTTTTCCGTTACCCAACAAGATTTCAACGAGTAATCAACCAAATAGAACCTAAACTCACCGACCCACCATGCCAATTGTGAGTAAAAATTCACAAATCCACAAACCCTAGACCCGCAAAAACTTCCCCTCACAAAACTTAGGGTTTCTACACCAACCCAGATAATAAAACTAGATATTTCCAACAAAATCACCCTCACATAACAAAATAGAACATAAACAAACTGATTATAGACGATGATGATAAAAAAAACAAAACCAACAAGCGATTAACAAGGCAATAAGATCCCCAACAAAACCCTAACCGCTCTAAATAACGCCAAACCAAAACTCCCTCTAAATATATATACAACGATGTATATATATCTGTTTTTGGCCCCGAGGGACAGGCTGAATACCAAATTCTTAACAATAGATGGAAATCTTTTTCTCAATATGAAAGCTCAGTGCTTAACATACAGAGAGAGAGAAACGGAGAAGGCGAGAGAGAAAACAGCGAAGAAACAGAGAGAGTGGTTCAAGAGAGACGAGACTAGGGCAAAACAAATAGAGACTGTGTGCGTGTGTGTGTGTTAGGGCAGATATAGATTATAGTGCCGTGTGTGTGTGTTCAAGATTGGGAAGGAGAGGGTTAGGGGAAAAACTTCAAAGGCTATTAAATTGAAAATAAATGCTATTTCTCTATATTCTTTTGTTTTTTCTCTTCTCATTAAAATGGCTAAATCCTATTTTTGACTTTTTTCACATTTTTGACCACTTTTTTTTTGTTTTCCCACTTAGTGTTTGGAGCCTGTATTGGAGCCTCGATTAAATTTGGATCACACATTACGAGGTTCATTGGGGGTGATACTCCCAATAGAATTCTATGGCTCGAACTCGAAACTTCTAGTTAAGGTGAAACATTCTCACCTATTTTTGATATTGTTAGGTGATGAGTTCTCTTTTTGCCATTAGATTTTTTGTGTTCTTTTATACCATGTGTTTTGATGTTTGTACTATTTTACTATTCTTTACTCTAGAATTTTTTCTAGATAGATGAGGCAATACTAGTTCATGTTTGGATGGTTGTTATAGGAGTAATCCATAATGTTTCGTATTATGTTATATTATAGTAGAGTATTCAATTTTTAAATGTGGCTAGTTTCTTTTACACATATGAATGAAGTGAGATATTCTATCGGAAAAGTTTGGAAGAACGCGACAGATCCTGAAAGAGAATGAATGATTAAAATAACATATCATATCAATTATATTGTAATTGTATTGTACTGATACTTTTCGTCATATATTAACAATAATAATAGCATATCATATCTCGTGGCTTGCTAATTATGCGAAGCTCATATTTATTATTATTATTATTACTATTATTATTATTATTATTATATATATATATATTGTGAAACAATAGCAATATAAAATAATGTGTGAAGAATAAACGGAAAAAGAAAGAGAGAGGTTTTCTTATTTGTTCAAGTGTTCCAATAAATACTTACAAAACCTCTATTTATTTATATGGAGGGATATCAAAATATGCCATATATGCAACTACTTACTATTTAGGGGTTATGAATTATAATCGGTGTTTTAAAAGGTGGAGACGTAAAGTGGAGCGTTTTACTTAGTACAGGACAAATTGTAAGCCTTGAGGTGGTGGCTTAAGTTTTATAGATTTTTAAATTTTTAAAATTTTAATCTATGATATAATAAAATAATACAATAACATATATAAAAATACATCAATAGCTTAAAATAATTTAAAATATGATTAAGAAAATCCATAGAAAATAAAACTTCTAACATGATTTTACAGATATAAATAATGTAATGAAAAAAAATATATATTGAGACCCATATCAATTCGAATCTCTTACCTTTCAAATAATAAAAGAATCATTATTTTTAAAAATACACTACTATCATACTATGCAGTTTACCTCCCTAAAAAAATAATCAATAAAACTTTAGTATTATAATAAAAACATCACTCCATCATGAATAAAAATAAAATTACTTTCAAAAAGTGAAATAGTAAAATATGATAATTTTGATTTGAGATATATGAAAAAACATGAAGCCCAGTGATAAGTAAGGATATAAAGTTTTGTTATGTATTTTTAAAAGAAATGTTAAATAATAATCATCTTTACAATGTTACCAAATAGTAAATATGCGATACAAAAACTTGTTATTGGAGTTATTCTCAATCATCTTATTTCTATAGATGAAAACTACTATTAAGTATTATTCGTAATTAAAAAATTATGAGGGTCAACAATGTTAACAAAAGAATTTAATACATAATTTATTTAAGATTTGTTAGGCGAGCCTCAAGCGTTGGGCGTTGAGTGTGTTTAGGGTGTACAGTTGGCCTCTTAGAGTATAAATTATTTCATAAAACTAAGTCTCACGCATGAGTCTCGAGGCGTTTTTCCAAATCCTCGCCTCGGGACAAGCCCGAAGTGAGTCTCAACACTGCCTTTTAAAACACCAGTTATGATAATGAAGGATTGTGAGAGTAATGAAATAACAGTTAAGAAGTTATTCCTCTAAGGAGTTGTTCAATAGGATATATAAAAATAATAACAAATAGAATATATTAGTAATGCTTATAATGTTATTGAGAAACACTATCATATAAAATAGAATAAAGAATATAGAATATATCTAAGCATGACAATTAATTGTCCCATAAAATTAAAGATCTAAATCGTCTTAATTAAGAATGCAATCCAGTCTTAATTTTTTTCATCATAAATAAATTTAGTAGCCATATTATGTAGAAGGAAAAAGGTTTACGGATAGTGACGATTTAGATCTTTATTTTTATGGGACAATTAATTGTCATGCTTGTATATATTCTATATTCTTTGTTCTATTTTATACCTTAGTGTTTATAAATAACAAATTATATTATTATTGTAATAGAACATAAGTGTAATCAATTGAAAGAGAAAATATTAGCTCAAAAGTTTAAAATTTGAATAGTTAAATCAGTTTGTATTTTTATAAATTACTCTTCTACGTTCATTTAAACTTGTCACATTTGGATTTGATATACCCATTAAAATAATGATTGGCACGGTTATTTTATCATATTACCCATATTAATTGATTTTATTAAGTCTTAGGTCTTAAAAAATGATTTAGGAAATAAGTAATTAATGCTAAGAATAAAACATAAAAAAAAATTGTCATTTCTTAGAATGTTAAAAGTGACAAATAATATTTTTTTTAAATAGTGGACAAGTAAAAGTGAATAGACGGAGTATTAAAGTTTTGTAGAATAATAGTGTTATCAATAGAATAATATTGACAATTTTAGAATGTTCTAAAAAATAATTGATCAAATTATGATTGTTATACCATATGCATGACCTAAATTTACGTGACTGGCAGTCAACACACAATCTAATCCGAGTAAATCAAATTCATATGAAAATATACGCAAATCTCATCCATTTATCCTAAATCATAAATGCGGAAACCCTAGGAAATCCCCATCATTTAAGTATTAACAACAAAACATCCAGATAATATTTAAATCAATACATTTCATCTTAAACGAAAAATCATGAAAGTAATAAAGTTCCATTCACACGTGTCATATGAGTAACCGCATTACAAACTAAAAGAAGAACTATTGTCTATGTAACATTTATGATACGGAATGAAATAATCTATCGAGATAAGTCTTGATAACTTGAAAGAACGAATATAACAAGTTCCTACGATTATAAGTACGAAGCGCACCAAACTAAGGATAGAGAAAATGTGAAGCTACTTTAGATATATGACACGTGTTGCTTAAAATCCATCCCTAATAACAAAATATGAATGGCTAATAGACTGATATTTATGTTAATTATTTCCCAAAATAAAGTGGAATAAGATTTAAAGAAATCATAGGATATATGATTGTTGATATCAGAAATGAAGCATTTATATCACCTTATAATAAAGACATTTGAAATGTTATAATACTACCCTAGGTAATCCGGACCACCCAAGGATCCCTGAAACATCGACCATGATATCTCACATGCAATCCCGGCCCCACATAGGAATCACCCCAGCCTTTAAGTACATCAATTTGATCACTCATGGACCAACATGTAACAATCACATTATGAAGAAAAAAAAATCGGTTTACTCATGGAATCTACACAAACAGTTAATGTTTCAAACGTGATACCCTAGCCTACCGTTAGTATGTATGTGTAGTACCCGAGTCAACATATATAGATATTTCCTATTAGACGTGGTACCCGATCCAATCGTTAATATATATCAGGTGTGGAATCTGAGCCAATCGAGAGATATCATGTACTAGGTGTGGTACCCGAGTCAACCGTTAATATGTATCGATGTGGTACCCAAGTCAACATATATAGATATTCCGTACCGGGTGTGATACCCGAGCCAACCATTAGTATATATCAAACGTGGTATCCGAGTCAACCAGCAATAACACATCACAATCACAACTACAATCATAATGAATACAAATCACACTTGTACACCAAGTAAACATACTCATCGGATGTGATTAATAATAGTAAATACCTTTTAGTTTATACTCTTTCCATTTCCCTAGCCATACGTTATACAGGTAATACTAATGAAGGTGCTAACAAGCACATATAAACATAAACGGAAGTCAAACAACCATCACTTACCCGAAAAGATTCTTTTCCGAACATTTCTTGCTCAAAATTCGATTACCCGCAATTCACCTTTCCCAGGATAACACCCAGCAGTCATCATAAGGTCAACATAATCAAGTCCATTATCAGTCTAAACAACAACTAACTACACATTCAACCATCCAAAATTCGTGCCCGAAGGCCTATACATGCAAACTCCCGATAATTTACAAGGTATTATGCAATTAAAGACAGGGTCTAACTACTCAATTAAGCCTAGTCTACCTAGATGCTAAGCAGCTACTGAAGAATTCTGAACACGAGCTTCTAGCTCCGTGGAGTGAATCCTAACGAACGTAGACCAAAATTTCATGGATTTTGACCTTCCTTACGTAGAATTTCCTCCTCTCCGCTATATCCAAGCTTGGAGCAGTTTAGGTAGGTTTTTAGAGTAGTCCTAATATATTTTACCATTAAAGAAGGGGAGAAATTTTTTTTTAAAAAAAATTCCTTTTTCAGTTTCTATCTCGTCTGACTCGCTATAGCGGCTGGCATGTTGCCACAGTGACGTGGCCATAGCGTAAATATTCTTACTATAGCGGGATGATGTCAACCCGGGTCAATTTCATATTCCAAAATTTTTATCGTTTCAACCCAATTTTAAATTAATGGCGTATTTTTTTTAAAAATCTGAAATTTCACACAAGGTGCATTAAATAACGACGGAACTAATTGTTACAATCACTTATTTATCTTATTTGTCAAATTTATTGCTCGTGAGCTATTATTGTGTTGCTAGTTAAGTTGTGCTTCTGCTTAGCCACTTGTATTGCTTCTATATTAGAGTTCAATATAGATTGATTTGCTATTATGGTACAATTCTACGTCACATGTTTTTCTTATAAAGGCCCAACACTGCTTATATGATACATTAACATAGAATTCTTGATAACTATGTCTACTTTAGATATCTTATTGATAAAACTTATAAATATTTCTATTAATCATGTATTTATAATAATCTTTCATAGTGTAGTCACACTTATTTATTTGATGATCACATAGCGACATAGCCATAAGATAAAATAAAGAAGTAGCACTTGAATAGCTAGATATCATGCTTAAAGAAGTCAACTGATAAATGAAGATTTCTATATACATAAAAAAGTAAGTGAACAAGAGAATGCTCTCCATTTGCTAATGTGCACCAAGCTTCATTCTGATGGAGAAACGAGGCTGGGGAAGACTACGGAAGGAGGAATGGATAGAGGAAACAACAACGAAAGCTCATACACCACCTACGGAAAGATCGACTGTTATTGAAACCCCATTAGCTAGTGAGGCGAAAAGCAATGGAATAGTGCCCAGTAACGTCTCTACCACTGAAAGAGAACGCTTGACTGGAAAATCGGTGGAGACTAAAATTAATGTGGAGGTTGGGACAACTAGTCAAGTGGGAGGAGAAAAAAAGGATGTAGTGCAGCAAAGGACCAATGGGGTAGTTAGGCAGCTCAATTTAGGGGATGATATGCCAAAGGAAAAATATACTCTTCATGATGAACAAGACAACAAATATTGGTATGCCACTTACTTTCATCCCACCTCGAATCATTGAGAGGAAACCTGTAGTAGTACTGAAGGCAACGAATATTGAGAAGCAAATGATGGAATAAAAGAATTTCCTAATTGGAGATGCCAGTGTTTTCATACATGACAAACTACATAGCTCGATATTGAAATTTTGTGGATAAATCAAACCTCTATTACCATGAGTATGGGTTTTATGTTGTGAAATTTCAAAGCTATGCACTCTGGTCTATATATACCATCTACAACAAACCCTTGAATGGACACATGATTTTGATTTCAACCAAGAATTACCCATAGTTATGCCAGTATGACTCAGGTTACCAAACTTCTCTCTCAACTAATGGGGACATGGGACACTTAGTAAGATTGCAAGTCGATTGGGACACTTAGTAAGATTGCAGATGAATGTACGATAAAATAGACGATGATTTCCTATGCTAGAGTACTAGTAGAGATAAACGCCATCCAGGATTTTCCAAAGCAAAATGGAAATTGTTGAACCTACAGGATGGATCTTTACCCAAAAAGTTGCATATGACTGGAAGTCTATGTTTTGCAAAAAAGTGTGTTATGTTTGGCCACAAGTGCAAACCTGAGGAGAATGAAGAAGTCCACAACCAGGGAAGACAAGGCAAAGGGGAAGGAGGTTTATAGATAAAAGGCAGAAGAGAACCAACAAAAAATAGGTAACTAAATCAACAATGGATAATGACACTCAACCTCTACCAGCCTAAAAGGACGAAATGCCTAGAATTGTTCTGTTTGATCCACATAAAGGAAATAAGGTGGTGTTAGAGAGGGAAATAGGGATTACCACTCAACAAAGCCTTCAAGGATGGAAGGATACTCTATGGATATTACCTACCAATACACAAACAGGAGAAAGAAGTAGGCATAGACGTGGCTTGTCCTATGCTGTTTTGGTACAATTAGGAGATCCTCACACAAGAGTAAGCAACACTTTTTTTCCTTTGTATGAGAATATTCAGGGGCTGGTAGAAATTTAAAACCTCCTGATCAAGGTGAAGATATATCTCTATGATGAAGTCGTTAGTTTGGAATGTGAGGGGTATGAATAGGCTCTTCAAGCAGAAAGAGATTAGGACCTATCTCACTATGCATACTATTACTATAGCTGGTATATTAGAGACAAGAGTAAATGAACATAATTTTCCTAAAAGCATGAACAAAATTACTAGGGGACGAAGCTATATGAATAACTATAATGAATCTGCAAATTGAAGGATTTGGCACTCCAGAAGATAGATGAAGTAAACTTACTGAATATGGAGGTGCACTCCAAATATATGCATCTCAAAGTGGAAGATATACGAGGTCTGACTTCTGTTGTTTATTAATTGTGGTATATACTAGGAATACCTTTGAGGAAAAAAGAGTATATAACAAAGACTACTCAGAATTAGCGCTAATATAACTGGAGGATACGGATAGGATTGGAGTTCAACAAGTGAATGAACATGAAACAAGAGACTTCCAGCATGTTATGGATATTCTAGACCTTACTGATATGAAGGCAACTGGAAGGACATACACTTGGATTAATGGACATATATGGAGTAAAATTGATAGAGCATTATGCAACAACTAATAGATGACACAATATGCGACAATGACTGCTCATTTTAAGGAGGATACTGATAGGATTGGAGGTCAACAAGTGAATTAACATGAAACAAGAAATTTCCATCATGTTATGGATACTCTAGAGTCTAGACCTTACTGATATGAAGACAACTAGAAGGACATACACTAGGACTAATGGACACATATGGAGTAAAATTGATATAGCATTAAGGAACAACTAATGGATGACACAATATGCGATAGTGACTGCTCATTTTAAGGAGAATGGTTTCTCAAATCATTCACTTATTCACATAGAGCACACTGTATTAAGAGGAGTACAAAGGAGATCTATAAGGTTTCTAAATATACTAGTTGATCTTGAGCAATTCCTACACCATAGTGTAGACCATTTGGAAACGGGAGGTGCAGAGGAGAAGTTTGTATAATGTTTGGCACAAACTTAAACAATGCAAAGGGCCTTTAAAAACACCCATGAAAAGGAAGTTGGTAACGTAGATAGAAGAGTGCAAGGGGCTAGAGACAACCTGAAAAAACATAGAAAATTAAATTACTCTGGACATGAGAACTAACATGAGCAATGGTTTAGTAGATATGGAGAAGGAAGCCTTGCACGAGTTAATGAAATGGACTGACCTACAAGAGAAGGTGTTAAAACAGAGATCGAAATCTCATTGGCTAAATATTGGAGATAGTAATAATAGGTTATTTTTTCCTTGTACGAAGGCCAGAGCAAGCACAAAAAACATATCCATACTCACAAGTCTAAATTTAGGACCCTCCAGAAACATGTGGTAATAGAGGCCGAAATACTACAATTCTATTGAGGTCTGTTGGGATCAAGATCAATTAATCTACCTAGTATTAACATATACACAATGAGGAGGGTAGAAGGCTTGGTTTGCGTCAACAGAGAGAACTATGCATTTTTGTATCCCATGAAGATATTAGAGAGACACTATTTGACATAGATGACAAAAAAACATCCGAAGTTGATGGTTTCAATGATTGTTTTCAAGAAAACTTGGCCTATCATAGAAATGGATTTGTGTAGTGCTGTCAAAGATTTCTTTAATGAAAATATCATGCTGAGAGATATAAATAACACTGTGGTAACTTTGATCCCAAAAATCTCCCGACCTAACACTATAAAGAATTTCAGACCTATAGCTTGTTGCACCATTATATACAAAATCATATCCAAAATCATCTCTGTCTGGATAATGGGAGTCATTGATAGAATTGTGGATAAAAATCAATTCGTTTTCATTCCTGGAAGAATCACATCTGATAACATCATTTTAAGTCATGAAACTGTCAAGGGATATAAAAGAAAAAAAGTGTCACCGAGATGTATGATCAAAGTGGATATACAGAATGCTTATGACCTTTTAGAATGGAGTTTTCTTCAACAGATGCTAGGGGATTTGGGGTTTCCTAGCCAGATGGTCAACAAGATCATGACATGTATTACCACAGTAAATTATAATTTCTTGATTAATGATATAATGTCAAATATATATACAACCAAATGAGTTCTTAGGCAAGGGAATCCCATGTCTCCCTACCTATTTGTATTATTCATGAAATATTTAAATAGATGCCTAAACACTTTACAGGAAAATCCAAACTTCAATTACCATCCAAGATGCCAAAAGATGAGGATAACCCATCTAAGTTTTGCGGATGACTTGTTGATGTAGGGGTGATTTGAAATCTATCCAACTGCGAAGAGAAAAATTCAAGGAAATCTCGGAGGTGTTTGGTTTAAAAGAAAACTTGGCTAAGAGCCAAATTAACTTTGGTGGAGTGGATAGGAGAACAAAAGAAGACATGATGCATTTGCTAGGTTATGAATTAGGGGAGCTACATTTCAAGTACCTAGGAGTGCTCTTATTATCGAGAGGCTAACTATTGTACAATGTAAATCTCTAATAGATAAGATTACTTATAAGATAACGTGATGGGTAGCCAATGGTCTTTCATATGCTGAGCGACTACAATTGATCAAACCAGTGCTAGTGGAAGTTCATGCTTACTGGTCACAACTTTTTCTTCTTTCCAGAAGGATAAAAAGCTAATAGAAGCAACATGCAGGAGTTAACTCTGGTCAGTAGAAGCAAAGATCACAAAGAAGGCATTAGTTGCATGGGAAACAATGTGTATGCCTAGAGAAGCAGGGGGACTAAATATTACCAATCTGAATATTCGAAATCAAGCTGCAATTTATAAACTACTATAGGCAGTTAGCCAAAGAAAGGAAAAACTATGGATCACTTGGATCACACTTACTATATAAAGGGGAAAGATTGGCAAACCATGGATACACCACAAAAACATCATGAATGATTAGGAAAATCCTGAATATGAGAAAGCACTGGCTAAACTTGTAGCAGACAAATATGATCCGACAGATTAGATTTTAAATAAGTCAAGTATATAAGCAGATTAGAGGTCATGTTGAGAATGTGAACTGGAGCAGTTTGGTGTGTCACAAAGCAGCATGCCCCAAGCAAAGTTTTATATTGTGGATAACATTGCAGGGGAAGTTGAGAACAAAAGATAGACTTCTTAAATGACGTATGACTGTTAATGACGATTGTGTATAGTGTGGAAGTCATCTAGAGACCTTGGAACACTTATTTTTTTATTGTGAATTTTCTAAGGAAGTATGGAGTGACCTGCTGTTATGACAACACTGGAATAGAGGTATATTGAGTGTATCAATGGGTGGAACAAGCTTATAAAGGCAGGAGACTAAGTTAAGTGATACTAAAGGCATCATTTGCAGGAATGGTGTGTAGTCTATGGGCGGAAAAGAACTCCAGAATCTTCAACAACAAATACAGAAACAGGAAAACACTACTACATGAACTGTAAACAACTTTATGTACTATAGAGTTAGAAAGAATTATAGTTTGTTCAATTACATTAGCTTTCTATGTGTGTGATGTATCTAAAGTATTGTAGGCTTTGGGGTTTTATTTTAGAGAAGCTATCAGGTTTGATAAGCTCTGGTTTTGTCATGGTTTGCACTGGTGATTAATAAAAGTTCCTGTTAATTGCCAAAAAAAAATAAAAAATGAAGATTTCTACTTGTTTATGTAAACAATCTTTATCATAATCTGCTTTGTATATAATTTTAGGTATTATTTGATAAAAATTACCCTTAATAAATGGAGGGTATTCATTGATTTTATTTGATCCACATGCACAATGCAGATTCTTGCACTAGGTTAAGATCAGATTATTCATAGTGAGCCTTAAGATTGTGGCATATTAGCCCTTGTGAAAACAAGGTCGTCTCAACAAGTTTGGGGGCCTAAAGCCAAACTTCATAGAGAAACCTATTTTTTGTAGTTGTTATATATAAATTGAACAACTATAACATACAAGTGAAGTCTCGAGAAGTTTGAATATATATACGCAAACCTTACGAAGTAAGAATGTAAACAATGAAAATTTTTAATGAAAAAATATAATATAATCTTAAAATAATAAAACTTGACTCAAAAGTTTAAAAACTTTATATAATGATATTGAAATAGTTGCGTTAAATTTGGTAAGTTGATATAATGATATTAAAATAATATTGATTTGTTGCAATACTTGAAATTTAAAGAATTACACCAAAAAATAAATTTGATATTTTTTATAAACACACAACAATAGATTTTACATAATGCAAAAGGTTTGACTGTTTGACAGACTTTAGAATATTCAATAATGAGAGAATAAAAATAGAAAGGGGAATAAAAAAGATTAATGTATGAATACTAATGATTATCGCCTAAATATAAATAAGTCAACAAAATAGGTAGTCACGTAAGAAAGGATGCGACAAATAACTAAACACTATTTCATTTCTCAATTATTACAATAACCTCCACATTAAATAAAGTAAACATTTACTATTATATCTCTAAATTAAGTAAAGTAACCAATTACTACTATATTTTCTGCCCAAAAAATTCTTTTCAAATATATATATATATATATATATATGAAATATTGGGGGCCTAAAAAATTTGACAACTGAAATGTCATGCACCAAGATATGACATACGGGCAAGACCATTATAATGAGCTTATGGAGGGAACACTTTGTATCATACCACAATTACACTTATTTGTATATGTCACGACCCGATTTCTCGAGTCATGATGGCGCCTACTAACCCGCCAGTAGGCAAGCCTAATCCTGTTCCGGAACTTGATAGTAATGAGACTGAGGGTGAAAACTAGCCTCAACTAAGCGAAAGCATAAATAAGAGAACACATAGGGGAAAGGCGGAAGCGAACCCAAACTATATACAAGAACGATACCTCCCAGAACTTGGAAGTCACAAGTACAGAGCTACTAAAGGAGTACAAGTCCGAAAAGTGGACCACCGAAACAAGACTTTCTCAAATGCAAAAGACAAGCCAAAAATATAAGTACAGAAGGAGGCAGGTAATCTCAGGATGCCATGTGCTCACCCTCGCCTCCGGAACAGACTACAGCAGGCTCGAACTCAACGCTGATAACTGTTGCCCAGACCTGCATCATGAAAGCAGATGCAGAGTGTAGCATGAGTACCAACACAACAGGTACCCACTAGGCATCATAGGCTGACTGAGCAAGAAGGGTAAAAACAGACTGAAAGGATAGAATCTACAATAACAAAGGTCAAAGAAAATAAGCACAAAACTAACCGATAGCAGATCTAAGAATACCTAAACTAAACCTAACTGGGCCCTCCATAAAACCCAGAAGGTACACTCAAGCACAGACAAACAAAACCCAAACGGACACTCATAAGCCCGACAGGTACACATAAAAGCTAAATCTATGAAACTGAAGGAAAATCCAACTACTAACCGAGCCACCAACCAACTCAACTGAAACAACCAGCCAACTCAAACCCAGTCGAAAATTTAACTTCCAAATCGGGTTGCCCAATCGACTGGCAACTCCCGGGGCCCCTACCGAACCAGTAGAGTGCCAATAGGGCATAACAACTCCCCTAAAGGGCCTAATATCCAATTACCCAATCAACTAACACTCCGGGGGCCCTGTTCCAGCCAGACGAGTGCGCAGGGCGTGTCAGTTCCGAAGAGGACCTCAATAACTCATATCCAATTGCCCAGCCGGCTAACACTCCGGGGGCCCTGTCCCAGCCAGACGAGTGAGCCAGCTAACACTCCGGGGTCCTGTCCCATCCACACGAGTGCACGGGGCATATCAACTCCATAGAGAATCTCAAGTACCAACCCAATATGGATCGCCGTCCACCACCAACCACATCACCACAGAACCGATCTTGAAACACCCGAAATCTCGAGAAAATACCATGCCTTCGACGACACATCGGCACCACAGAAATGGGGAGAGAAGCTAGAAGATCACAACAATACAAAGCCAAAGCTAGGCTCATACTATCATACCCAAGTTTGCTATTCCGATCTACAAGGACCTAGTTCATTTGAATCGACGTCGGATACATACCAGAATCAAACAAGTGCATAGGTCTAAGGCAAAACTAATCAAACCTAGACTAAGGACAGAAACATGCTCCAACATAAATAAACAACCAACCAGATAAACCACATGTATCAACACCCAAACAACCCCTCTGATAGCATGATACTGCCCCCAAAACAGCTCGAAAATCAAGCCTAAAACAAGATTTCTGAGAAGAAGAGAAGAACTACTAGAACCCAACCCCAGATTCACACAAATCAGCACGCATTCACACAATCCAGCTCAATCTAAAAAGAAGGGAAGCCATAACCTACCAGAAGGCTGACCGCGCGCACTCCAAATCACTTCGCCGGAGATTTTCCCTTCCGAACGGCCTCAGATTGCTTCCACACTATCAAAAATAGAATCACAGCGTCAGGACAGTCGTTTAGATACTAAAATCATCAAAATTAGAGACGGACCAATTTAGGAGTCAAAATCAGGAAATGTGGGACCCGCTCCGGAAATCCCGGAATTGACTCAGTGAAAAGGTCTCAAACCCTCCCCTGAGCTTGTGTTCCAAAACAGAACACCTCTCGGGGCTCGGAACAGCCGACAACCCAAGAAAACAAAACATGTAAACTTTACACAATAAGCCTATGGCAGCCACTTACGCCTCAAATTCATGAGAATCGAAGGTTACCCAACGCTATCCGAGCACTAACCCACGAATCCTACGCAATTCCAAACACCTGGGACTTTGAATCATCGGAAACCGACTAAAAACGAGAAAGATATCAATTTTCCAACTATCAACAACAATGAACCCGATTGCCCTTTTAAACTAACTGCCAACCACTAAAGACCTCCGCGAACGCGGAGGGAGAGAAAACAAACCTCTGCGAACCCGGCCAGGGCCCGCGAAAGTGGAGGAAAAGAATCCACACCTCCGCGAATGCGGAGAGAAAAATTCCCAGACCTCCGCGAACACCGAGCCAGGACCGCGAACGCAGAGAAGGAATGGGTCTGCTACTTCAACTGCTGTACCACCTAAACTTTGCCTTTCCCAAAAGCTCCGATGGGGTGCTCGAAATTCGTTCGGAACCCCGTGCACGCAAACGAGATATGCTACCCCATCAAATTCAACGTTCCGGATTCAATGACGCAGTCAAAATTTCCATACGAGGTCGTTTCAACAAAAAGTGGGTCTCACATCCAAAGCGCAATTTTAGCCAAATTCCACAAAGGGCCTCGGAATTAGATCGAAAACCCCGAGAAGCGCACGAAGGGTCATTCTAGACCAAACTCGGCATTCCAAAACTAACCGCGCTGATGGAATTCTCATCCGAGCGCGTTTACCAAGGATGTTGACCAAAGTCAACCTTGAGCCAAATTTCAAAGGCTAAAGCGCCAAATGGCCCCAAAGTCACACCAGAAGCCTCGGGAATCGGGCCAACCATGTTTCTAGCCTAATTTGGCCTTTCTGGAGCTGATGGAATTGTCAAAATCTCATTTTGAGGTTGTTTACCTGAGGTTATGACCGAAATCAACTTTTCAAGTTTCAAAAGTTCCAAAACAGGAAAACGAACATGAAACCCAGGAGGGTCATTACAATATATAATTATAGTCATGAGTATTTGGGCAACATATGCCTGACACTTGACATATATATATATATATGTATTATTTTATTTTTAATTTTTTTTTTGAAGACTATCATATAACCATTTGTATTATAAAAAATAGTCATAGGATGTCACCTAGGTAAATTGTTAGGTGCTTCGTAATAATGGTCAATGGACAATTCTTAAGACGCATGACAAACTAATAAGGCTAGTGCATATGTTATAATTTCATATTGTACATATGTTACTTGTATGCTCATAATCTATTCATTCACTTTGATATATAATTCATATGAGCATTTGTACTTGTTCTTCGATGTCAGATAAAAATACTTTTTCTTTTTAAATTTATCTTGAAAATAATTTTCCATCCAACTTTAGACTATAAATATTTTTTCTATTTGTATCTCAAACATGTCTATTTTGCTATTAGATTATCGATGCCACTTTATGCAACTTCTTCGAAATTATTCTATTTATTTAATTCTCACTAATTTCTTTCTTTGTTCAAAAGATAACATTTTTATTCACATATTATGATTTTAAAGGTAAATCAATGGGTGTTATTATAAATGCAATGTCTAGTTTACTCTCTAGCTCTTGTCACGTGTTCAACAATAATAATAACATACTCAATGTAATTTCATAACTAGAAACTGAGTAGGTAGTGTGTATACAATCTTACACTTATTACTTTGTGAAGATAGCGATGTTGTTTGCGATAGACCTCGACTCAAGTAAAGTTTATCAACATCAAGTATTTTAAAAAATAATAATGAAGAACTCATGCTAAAAATAAAGTAAAAGAGAATAATAATAATAACAACAAATAATACTTTAATCAAAACAAAAAAATATGTAATAATAAAATTGAAGAATCTATTTATATATATACTCCCTCTATTTTAATTTATGTGATGTAGTTTAACTAGATATGAAGTTTAAGTAGTGATAGACCCACGTATAGCATGTCAGGTGCTCGAGCCCCTATTAACCCCGACGAAAACTTTGTATATGCATAATGAAAAAAATACTAAAAAATTAAGGGAAAATTAGCAAACTAGTTGTAATTCCTAACATAATTAGCTAAAACATCTACACTTTAAAATAATCATTAAAAATGTCATTATGTCATTATTTTAGCAAATATAATGTATCCTAATATAATTAATTTACTATCCTTTTATAGTTTTATTTCTCAAATCATGCCCACATTTACTTATTTTCATTCCACTACACTACACGATTAAAAGTAAAAAAAAAACCACATTCTAATACTCTCTCTCTAGATTTTACCCCAAATCTCTTTACTCTCTCTCTCTCTACCCTTTCCTCCATTATTTTCTCCTATTCTACTTTACGATATTTCTTCAAAAATTTCTTATGTAATTCGTGAAAGATTTTAGCCAACTGATATAGGTAAATATATTGTGATAAAGTATCTTTTTAGATTTGGATTTATTGATTTTTTTCTGATTTCTCGCGAAAGTTGATTTTTTTGTGATTTGTTTTCATATTGAAAAAATATACATTAACATTCATATATCATATATTGTTTGATTTTATATATAATTTGGTGTTTTGGCTTTTAAGGTTTTAGAATTGGAGAAAGCAGCTGATTTTCTCGATAATGTCCGAATCAAAGAGAATAACAAGTGGTATCCTAAATAATCTTCAAATTTTTGGTGATATACCCTCGTTTGATTTATGCATTACCCAATGATTGCTCGAAAATGTAGGCAATGTACATAAACAACTTTTGTATTTTTTATTATATTTCTATATAATCCATTACTGTATTCATAGTCGACTAGGATAATGTGTATCTTGTATCTTTCTGTTAAAACACAAGATTTGTATTTTTTGAGAAATTGTATTCAGTTTTTATGGCTAGTGATGAAGAAAATTGTATTCGGTTAGCTCTATTATGTATCTTTTATTAGTTTTATTCGAAATAAGAATTATATTAGCCCCATTATGTAGTTGTTTAATATTTGTATTTCATTTAAATTTTCTTTGATGTTTTCAATTTTAATTAGTATCCAAAAATGAATTGTATTTATTTATTCATTTTTTTAAAGTCATGAATTTTTTATTTATGTACTCATTATATACGTATTCATCATAATTGCATAAGTAAAACATATTTTGTATATTTTTTTGTCGTATTCAAAACAACCAGCTACAAAATAGTAACATGACAAATATTCATACCAATTCCTTTAATGGATACAAAATCAAAACAGATTTTGCATTTATATTTTAAATCGTATTCACTCTCAATTCCAAATAATCAAACTATACATTATTTATGTATTCATTATATATGTATTCATCACAATTGCATCAGATTTTGTATCTTTTTTTGTCGTATTCAAAACAACCAGCTACAAAATAATAACATGACAATTCATTCATACCAATTCCTTTAATGGATACAAAATCAAAACAAATTTTGTATTTATATTTTAAATAGTATTCACTTTCAATTCCAAATAACCAAACTATACTTTATTTATGTATTCATTATATACGGATTCATCATAATTGCATCAAGAAAAACTGATTTTGTATCTTCTTTTGTAGTATTCAAAACCACCAGCTACAAAATACTATCACGACTATTCATTCATACCAATTTCTTTAATGGATACAAACTCAAATATAAATACAAAACTAAAGAAGAAACAGCCAAACACAAATACATTTCGTCCACAAAAGTGTCTTTATATTAAAATGTCGTAATCATACTTTTTTTGGAATTAAAAACAAACAAAGACACAAAAAGGTCAAATATTTTCACAGATCTGACTAATTTCATTTTAAAAAACAGTAATCAACACATAACAAATACTTGGCCTTTTTTTGTTCTTCTCCGATAATCTTGACCTTTTAAACAAATTGATGTAATTCAATTTGAAATACCACGGAAACAAAACGATGGAATTCAATTTGCTTATCCAATGAAAAGTGACACAAATCCACGAAAACTCAACTACAATTTCAATTGACTTGTTCGAAAATGGATATTGGAAATATACAGAACAATGGTGAAAGGCGTTTGAAAGAATAAGAGAGAGAGGGCACTTCGTTGGATACACAATTGTAACTGATTAGAGATTTAAGCGATTTTTATCTTTTTTGAAATATTTTATCTCATGATTTTCTCTATTCTGGTGTTAAAGATTTATATTCTTTCAAATTAAATAAATACAAAAGGCAACCTTATAACATACTAAAATAATGACATTTTAAATAAATATTGAAAGTGTTGCCAAGGTGTCCTATAAATTTGTTCGTGAGCACCCATAAACCAAAAGGCCCAATGAGTGCTTTGGGTTTGAAGCTGAAATTTTAGTGTGTTGATGCCCTCTAGCGAGGGTTTAAATCTTGTTAGGGTATCTTTTTAATTAAAAAAACCCAAACTAAAGGTTTTTCTTACATTTTTACTCTTTTTTAATACCTTTTCATTGCTATTTGCTTATTCCTTCTTTTTTGGAAAAATCATTTTGGCCACAATGGACCCAATAGGATAATGACGTCTATTCTCATGGGTATCTAGTTTGAATGTAGTTTAGATAATGTCATTTCTATTATTTCTCTCTCAAAATTTATTTCAATTTACAATTTGCATGAAAGTAATATGAACGACCAAGGATTAGATGGGGCTTGGCTGCGGAGATATGAACAACATGTGGGATAGGAAGGCTAGTTGTATTAGGAAGGCATCTACATAGGTATTAGGAGTATTGAGAGGTAACTGTGGTGTCCATTAGGAGGATTAGTGGTGGAATAGAGAAGTTCAAGACAAAATGGAATCAAATAAGGTTTCTTATACAAAGTTGGTGGAGTGCGTGTACGAGGAAGAGAAGCGAATGCTTAAAAAAGTCTATAAGATGACGAAGACAAAAACTAAGTTAGCAATTATGACTACTAAGATGGCAGCTTTCAAACGCTTATATGTCGAGCAAGAAGACAAAGGTGGGGATAAGAAATTGTATAGGCTCACGAAAGCGAGAGAGAGAAAGGTTCGCAACTTGGATCAAGTGAAGTGCATCAAGGATGAGGACGGCAAGATGTTGGTGGAAGAGACCTCCATCAAGCAAAGATGGCAAGCATACTTCCATAAACTATTAAATAAAGGAGGGAACAAAGACATTGTGTTGCGTGAATTGGCTTACTCTGAAAGCCTTCGGGACTTTGGATACTGTAGGTGTTTTAAGATTGAGGAGGTTAAATGTGTTATTAGTAGGATGAGTAGGGGAAGAGCAATCGGACTCGATGAGATTACAGTGGAATTTTGGAAGAGCACAAATAAGGCAGACATGAAGTGGTTAACTGGGTTATTTAATGTTATTTTTAAGACAGTAAAAATGCCCGATGAATGGAGGTGGAGTATAATGATCCCACTGTACAAGAACAAGAGTGATATTCAAAACTGTAACAATTATAGAGGTATCAAATTGCTAAGCCACACTATGAAGGTTTGAGAGAGAATGATGAAGATGAGGGTGAGGTGAGGGGTGTCCATTTCTGAGAATCAATTTGGATTCATGTAGGTACGATCAATTATTGAAGCCATCCATCTAATATGGAGATTGGTGGAGAAATATAGGGAAAAAAGAGACCTTCAAATGGTGTTCATTAACCTTGAAAAGACCTATGACAAAGTCCTGAGGGATGTCCTGTAAAGGTGTTTGGAGGCTAAAGGTGTTCCGATGATTTATATTAGGGCGATAAAGGACATGTATGATGAAGCTAAGACTTGGGTTAGAATGATGGAAGGTGATTCAGAGCACTTCCCAATTGAGATGGGCCTACATCAGGGATCAGTTTTTAGCCCTTTCATATTTGCCTTGGTGATGGATGAGTTGACGCGATCAATTCAAGAGGAGGTTCTATGGTGTATGTTATTCACATACGACATAGTACTAATTGATGAGACACGAGGCAAAGTTAATGTTAAGTTGGAGGTTTGGAGACAAACTCTGGAGTCCAAAGGGTTCAGATTGAGCAAGATCAAAATAGAATATTTGAGTACAAATTCAGTGTTGAGTTGGATAAAACGGATGTGGGAGTAAGGTTTGCCACACAAACTATTCCCAAGAGAGAAATATTTAAGTATCTTGAGTCTGTAATTCAGGATAGTGGGGACATTGAAGATGATGTCACACATCGTATTGGGGCGGAATGGATGAAATAGAGACTTGCCTCTAGATCCTTGTGTGATAAAAAGATACTACCTAAACTTAAAAGGTAAGTTTTATAGAGTGGTAGTTAGCCCGTCCTTGTTGTATGGGTTGGAGTGGTGGCTAGTCAAGAACTCACACGTTCAAAAGATACATGTTGCGGAGATGAAGATATTGAGAAGGATATGTGGGCATACTAGGAGTGACAAGATTAGGAATGAGGTTATCTGGGAGAAGGTGTGAGTGACTTTTGTGGCGGACAAGATGAGGGAAGCGAGACTGAGATGGTTTGAGCATATGCAAAGAAGGTGCGTTGATGCCCTAGTGAGGAGGTGCGAGAGGTTGGTTGTAGGGGATACGTAGAGGGGTAGAAGTAGACCGAAAAAATATTGGGAAGAAGTGATTAGACATGATATGGCGCAACTTCACATTGCCGAGGACATGACTCTAGATAGGAAGAGTGGAGTTCACGTATTATGATAGAATGTTAGCAGAGGTAAAGTGTTGTCTTGCCTTGCATAAGTGTAGGCTTGTTAGTGCCGGTTATAGTACTAATCGTACTCTGGTAGTTCTTGTCATAGGTTGTTTATTATATTTCGATTATCACACTAATTTGTGTTGCTATTGTCTCTTTCTTGTAGACTTTACCCTGTTTTTCTTACTAATTGCTATGCTTTGGGCATTGTTTTATTCTTATTGTACTTGGGTTCGATGCATTTGAGCCGAAGATCTTTTGGAAACAGCCTCTCTACCTCTACGAGGTAGTGATAAAGTTTACGTACACTTTATCCTTCCCAGACTCCACTTAGTGAGATTTTACTGAATTTGTTGTTGTTGTAATTTAATTTTAGGTATTCCCATGCATGTAAAATTCCAAAAGATGCACACATATAACATTTCCCATAAATAATTAAAATTGATATTTTTTCCTCTTTTTCATTATATACACATACATATGGTTATAACTAGATACGGGACCCGTGCCAGCACGGGACCCAATATATATATTACTCCATTCGTCCAATAATAGTTGTCTACTATACTAAAAATAGTTGTCCAATAATACTTATCCAATTTAGAAAATTAAGAGATAATTTACTTTTTGTGTCTATTTACCCTTACTATTGAATACTATTTATCATCTAACACATTTCTCAAAGCATTAAATTTAATAAAGTTAAAGGATAATATAGTAATATTACCTCAATTATTTATTGTTTATTAAGGAGTGTGCCAAGTCAATAGTGGACAACTATTGTTGGACAAAGGAAGTATTTTTTATCCTAACTTATGTGATACGGATGGAACTTAAGAAGTTATTCAAATTTTTGTGATTTATAAAATTTTCTTACATAATTTTGAAATAACATATATTATTTCATTGTCCCAATTTATGCGGCAAGGATAGAATTTCAAAAATTAATCATTTTTATGTCTTTTAAATATTTTAAGTTGTTAACTATTGTAATTTGTAATACATTTTACATAATTTTTAAATAATATATGTTACTTTTCATGTCCCAATTTATGTGATATTGATATATTTTCGAGAATTAGCCAAATTTTTTATGTTTTTTGAATTTTTTAAAGTTGTTAACTATTTTAATTTATAGTATTTTTTACGTCATTTTCAAATAATATATATTATTCCCTCTAACCCATTTTATGTGTCATCGATAGAATTTTGAGAGTCAATTGATTTTTTATATGACTTTTAAATATTTTAACTTGTTAATTATTGTGATTTAAAGTATTATTATCGCAATTTTCAAATATTATAAGAATAAATGAGCAAATTATCCTTGTCTGGATACATGAGCTCGTTCTAGCAATTATATGACGCAAATAGAATTTAGAGAGTCAATCATTTTTAATATGATTTTTCAAGATTTTAATTCGTTAATTATTATAATTTATATATTTGTCCCAATTTATGATTTTTAACATTATTTTTAAATATTAGTAATGAACAATATTTAAAGCATATTATCACTTAAATTTTAATCTTAGTAATGAAATGTGAAATATCTTAAATTTTACTTCTTCTGTCCCAATTTATATGGCACATTTCGAATTTCAAGATTCAAACAAATCTATTATTGACCGTAAAATTTTCATATATCTTTTAAATAACTTGAATTATCAATTATTGTGACTTATAGTACTTTTTACGTAATTTACAAATATATAAATTTTATTTTTAAAAAATTAAAGATTTCATGAGCAAATTTTTAGTCAAACTTAAATTATTTGACTTTCGAAAAATGAAATGTGTCACATAAATTGAGACAGAGGAAATATTAATTAATTTTATTCTACATGAAAATAATAATTTTTCTTCAAACCCAACAACAAAGAAAGCCTAAAATAAGTATAATATTACTAAATATTACATCTGATAAACTTAGAAAGAGCTTAGGACTTCTCTCTAAGTAAAGAAAGCCAGATGTATCTACTGTAGTCATCCACTTATAATAGTAAGTAAAGTACCTTGCACCTATGAATGACTGCACTCGAGTAAGACCCCTTTGATGGGCGTGTGGGTCCGGCTAAGTCCTAACATTACCATCATGTCTTTTTAGGCACCGAAAAAAGGGCTTACTGATGTGCACCAGTAGATTTATTGTAAAAAGGTGGGAAAAAAAGGGGCAAATGAGCCTTTTAAAAAGTACAGCAATCAAATGCATTACCAACAAAAAAACAGAGGGAGAATTGAAGGTAAAAAATCATGAAGTGCATAGTTTTCAAAGCAAATGGTACAAACAGTCAAAGCAAAGTACAAAGTAGAATTAAAAAATAAATTAACAAATTATCCTTATCTAGGAAGCAACTAGGTTGACGAGCAACTGCTTCCTAGACACTTCTATATATTAGTAATATATACATACATATACTTTTTTTTTCCATCATTCATTTATTTATCCTAACATGAAAAATCATTAAGAATGTTTTGAATACGAATTAAAATTCAAAATACTATTTATACAATTTTTTTTAAAAAAAAATGAGAACCTTGTAAACATATATCCAATTTAAAAAGTTTTTATGATTATAAAAATAGAAATTAATTTTATAGTAATAAATTTCTCAATATTATGTTATATTCAAATAAATTTTAAAATTAAATTTTAATAAAATTTCATTAATAAAAATCAAACTCAAAAAATTATATACCTAATAGACATTGACACATAAACACACACAAAGAAATGCCAAAATAGAAACTTACTACACTATATTAAAATAACCATTGTAAGAAATAAAGTTGATATTAATGAACTTAAGTTAAATTCAATAATAAGATAATATAAAATCAATAAAATTATAGGTGAAAACATAACAAAAATAAAATATAATATATAAAAATGTATTACATGAATGAGAATTGAAAAAAGTTAATGTATCTAATATTTGATTATTTTTTTTACAAATTATGTGAGGCAGAGCGGAACGAGATTAAAACAACAAATTATGCTATCTAGGACAAAGCGGAGCAAGTTGAAATCTTAGTACGTTTGTGTGAATTTGCCTCACAACCATCCTGGTCCATTTGCCATCCCTACAAGAATGCGATAAAATAAAAAAATAAATAAAAGTGTGTTGTATGCCTCCTTTTAGATGAGATTCGAACATATTGGTGTTAGTTTCAAATAAGAAATTGATTACATGACACACTTTTCTTCCAATTCTATTCCAAAAAGTATGACACCTTTTTAGTTTTGGAATTATATAACCTTGTCATCCATATTTTATCTTAATTCGTGAATAGTTTTCATAGCAAATATTCAACATCAATGTAAGAAAAAAGAAAACGAAAAAAATTTAACTCACCTCAATTCGTGAATAATTTTACAGCTAAATTTAAATGGGAAAAGTGCCTAATATACCCCTCATTTTTTCGATTTAGAGTTAATATACCACTTGTTATAAACGTAACTCACATGTATCCTTACTATTACTCAAATGACCCAAATATACCCTTTTGGTCTAATGGGAGTGAATACATTAATTTTTTTAAAAAAATAATTATTTTTTGAATTTATTATTTTGATGGTCAAATTTATTTTTTCACTCATTTTCTTGCAAAGTTTATCATAGATACCCCAATTCTTTTTTTTTTAGCCGATACAAAAAATAAACTACAATATAGCCGCAAAATATTTAGTTTTAATTAATTAATTTTTTACTTTTTCTCTTTTTTCTTTTTATTTCTCATATTTTTACACTAAAAATGAAAGAAAGAAAATTAAATAAGAATAAAAAGCTCAAATAATGACAAGCAAACAAATCTATACGAGAGATATTTAAAACTCAAATTAACCGTTGAATCAAAAAAGTCAAAAGAAAAATCATGTGTAAAAAGATCAAATATACAATGAACTTTGCTAGAAGGGTCATATATAACTTCACATGAACTTTTTTAAAATAATAATAAAATAAATAAATTTAAAGTTAATATTTTTATTTCCATCAGATGAAAAGGGTATGTATAAGCTACTTTTGTAATGGTAGAAGTATATATGAACCATTTTTGTAGCAATATGAATATATGTAAACCACTTTTATAATGAGACATATATTATACCCTTTTTCCAATTTAAATTAACTAACTTTGATGCATGTGCAAGTACTTTCTAACAAAGAATTAGTCATATTAATCTTTGAAGAGTAAATTGATGAGAACGTACCTTCAAAGAGTAAAAGAGAATGACAATTAATTAAGTTGTATCATAAGTATAATGGTAAATCATTTAGCACAACAGGGTGGGGTGGGGGGCACAAACAAATTCAAAATGATATTATTCTTGTTTGAGCCGAGGTCTTATCGGAAACAACATCTCTATATCACATATGGGGTAGGTCTTATCGGAAACAACCTCTCTACATCACATTTGAGGTAGGTCTTATCGGAAATAATGCTCTACACTGCCCTCCACAGACTCCACTTGTGGGACTACACCGAGTATGTTGGGGTTTCATCTTTGAATTATTCTTGTTAGAAGAAAAGGTAGTATTATGTTAACTAAAAGAGGAAGAATATCTGCACTTCCATCTCACTATCCAGTGAAGAAGACACCAAATGCTATTATTCTTTTTACAAAGTGCAATATGAACAAATATTAATAAGTTGAAATCTGACACCAAAACAAATATTATTCAAACATCCTACTAATCATTTACTACTTACCTTTCACATCATTTTGGGAAGACTCTAACAAAGAGCAAATTCTGATGACGTGGACCTGGAAATTCTTCGATGTCAAGATTAGCTGAATCTTCTTGTTCTTCCAGGAATATAATTCTCATCCCAACCTCCTTGATACTGAAACGCGTTTTAGCGTCTCCCACACTGGCCGAAACCTCTATAATATCACCGGGTTGGAATGAGTTCCCGATATCCCAATAACTTAACCACATCATCCGCTCTTGATCACCTTCAGGAATGCCTATGAACAAAGGATCTTGCTTCCACTTCATTATTCGCGACAAGTTATTGATTGAAATGCATGGTAAAAATCCCTCGGATACAATTTCCTTACTCTCTGAACATGTATACACCAAGCAAAAACTTAAGCCACGAATTTGATGATTAACCGGCACCATAAATGATGAATGGAAAGGCTCACTTAACTTTGTGTTAAACCAACTTGGCATGTGTTCACTCAATAAAAATGTGGAGAAGATGCCGTTGCAGTAAAATCCCTGAGACAATAAAATTAAGCAGTTGCAGTATTAGCATGTTTATTATATATGCTTCAATTTACATGCATAGAAACAAATACGAGTACCGTACCTGAGCTGGAAGCCTCTTAGGTGGGAGACGTCGTATATTTCTCACATCATTTTGGACGAAATTTGGAAGTTTCATTGGGTTGGAATACAATGTCTCAATGTCGAATCTTAATCTAAAAGCAACATTTCTAACCATTTCCAAGTTTGACAGACTCAAATATCGGAGAATTTCTTCATTAACATTTTCAAGAGGTTCTAACTTGAAATAAGGATCCATCTCAACCAGATTAGCACAATTTATGTAAAGTACACCACATGAACTAGGTAGTCCGCATACTTTCTCCAAGGATATACAATCAGTTGCATCGACAATGTCGACACCATTTGGCATTTCACTGATTGATTTTAGCCTTGTACACGAAGTTAGTGACAATTTTTCAAGCCTGCTAAGATGTATGATGCTCTCTGGGGGACAGGAAATTGGATTTCCGCTCAAATTCAAGTCTTTCAGGACATTAAGCTTGCTAAAATCAACATGGAGAAATGCATTATCACCTAGATTGCAGTCAGAAAGTCCCAAAGTAACTAGAGAGGCTGGAAAACTGATTGGGGAAATTCTCCGAAATACTTTCTCCTTCCTCAGCCACGACCACAGGACGGGATGCCATGGTCGGACATGCTTGCTAGTTACTATTTGGTTTGATCCAATTCCATCAGCAATCTTGCCTGGAAAATCCATGGCCGCATATTCAAGATTACAGCAACCAGAAATATCAAGGGTCTCCAGTAATTTTAACATGCAAATACTTTCTGGAATCCTCCTCAACTTTGTACAACCATTAAGGTTTAACAGAGTGAGTCCCTCTAGGTATCCAATAGAGTCGTCTACCTCTGTTAGATTTATACAGCGTTCAAGGATTAATTGTTCAAGATTCGGAAGTTCTGAAAAATCAGGTGTTCTTGTAAGCTGATAAGAGTGGCTCAGATCGAGAAACTTCAGACATCTGATTAACTATGAGTGGAACAAAGAAATGAAAAGACATGTTAGATGGCCAATTGATGACTTCAAAAACAAACAACGCTGGAATAGATGATGACAAAGTGATTGGATAAAGTACCTTTGGTCCTTTCCAAAGCTGTTTCAAGCTGCTGTATCGAAGGTCTAATGCAACGAGGCTTTCCAATGGCATGTCACTTGATAGGGATTCTAACCGGAGGCAATGCCATGACAACCATCTTAACTTCTTGGGAAATTTCTTGTAACATCCACAAAGTTGTATATTGCTAAGCAATAGAAATTTTAGCTTGCGCATTTTTATGAATGCGTCAGTTACCAAATCTTCATCTGTGTCCGTGGTATGACTTGAGAAAATGGACATCCAGCTTCGTTCCGGTCGACCTCTTAGAGAATTATGCAGAACTTCTTCCAGCTTACGTTTTTTGCCATAATTTTCACTAGATGTTCTGTGATCCTTAAGCATACTTCCGTCAAGAATGATGCCTTCAATAGTTTCTGTACCCTGATAGAAAATGAAAAAGACATCTAAGAGAAAAGTGTACACATGGTTTAAAGAAAGGAAAACGCCCCCCCAGTGATTAAGATTCTTACAGTTTTGTTTTTCAATACATAAAAAGATTCTCCATGATGCCACAGTCTACTACGCCTCCCTGGCTCCTCAGGTGATTTCTGTCGAACAATTTCTCTTCCCATATCTTGAATCAATTGATGCATGATGAGATGACTGTCTGGTACTGACAAGAGATCTCTATCGATGAGATTCTCGATCCCCACTATAGTGAAAAATTCACAATTGTCTAGTATTTTGACAGCAAAATCTTTATCCTTCCCGCGAAAGAAACAGGCTATATGGAGGAATAAACTCTTATCATCATCTTCTAGAGACTCATAACTGATTTTGAGCAGTTCAATAATCCGATTATTAGGAACAACTTTCAACTTATTTATTGTACTTTGCCATACATCCAGATTTTTTCCTGTCAGGGAAGAACCCAAAACTCTCAGTGCAAGTGGAATTCCTCCACACCGTTTCACGACTTCATTTGAACACTCAAGAAAACCTTCTACAGGATGTGGTTTTCCAAATGTATGCCAACTGAAGAGCTCTAAGGATTCATCTCTGTCCAGTGTCTCAACGCGATAAACCTTGTCAACTAGGTGAGGATTTACAATACGCTTCTGTCGGGTTGTTATGACTATTTTACTTCCCGGGTAAAACAAACTTTTCATCCCCAAAACTGCATTAACTTGATCAGAGTCATCCACATCATCAAGAACAAGTAGGACTCTTTTTCCACTTACAGCATCCGAAATCTTTACAATTCCTTCATCAACACATGATACTCTTTCCTTGTCCTTTTTTAGAATGTCAGAAAGTATTTGCTTCTGCAACTTAACTAAGCCATTAGATTGCTTGGAAACTTCTCTAATGTTAAGCACACAACTGCTGCCTTCAAAAATATGAAAGTTTGACATGTAGATGAATTTGGCCAGGGTAGTCTTCCCTATGCCACCCATCCCGCAGACAACCAATAGGCCTACATTACTTGATCCATCTTGCATCCACGAGTTAATATGCCTAGCTCTGCGTTCTATGCCAATTAGGTGAGGTGCAACATACAAACCTGACCGACTTATTCTATTTGTAACCACATTAACAATCTTTCGAATAAATTTTGACTCATGCCTGTAAATTTCAATGACAAGAAACAAGAAAAGTGAGATATAACTGAATGATGGATGGCTCAGCTAGGTTCCTTATAGTAGCAATACGAGAGTTCTTTCCTTCTCAAACATTAAAATTTATAGATGAGGTGGTTCACATAGTACAATATGGTATCAAAAAACATCGAGATCATCCTCAATCTTTCAACTCTCACCCCAACCATCAATGAAAATGTTTTCACATGTCTGGTCAGGAAAATATATATTACTGCAGGTCTGGGGTGCTTTAAATTAATAAATTGCCTCATATCTACTAATTCAAACTATTAGATGAAACGGTCACATGTAGGTGCATGTTGCAAACGTTACATAACTAACAACGGTATCTTCTACTGAGTTGGATCAAGGATTTTAACTTTATGGGTTCGGATTCAAAAATCCCTCTAATTTATTCGGTCCGACTTCTAATTTTTTACTTATCTAATGGGTTTTCCAACACATATATAGAGTCTAAACCAAAGCTACTACGGGCTCTTCACATTAGTAAAACTGTAAAACAAAATTTCCCAAATGACTTAGCTCCTTCACTAGAGGTTTCGAGTTCGAGGCTTGGAAATCCAGATTAGTCGGGCCAGTAGGTTCCGGATACCTAATGACTAAACAAAATTGAGGAAGAAGTAGAGATAAATTTACCCATCAGCTTGATTCTGCAAGACCATTCCTCCAAAGTCAGCAATTTCAGCAAGTGCCTGTCTCCATCTTTCGACCCTTTCACTTCCGCTGTTTTGTTCATGTAAAGCTAATGCTTCGCCAATTTTTCCCTTGTGCTTCCTGATATCAGAAGGATCCACATCATAGAACACAGGTAGAATTGAGCGATCTAATTTCTCCTTACACTTTATAATCATATCAAGCTGCTCAAGGCATGATTGAGACAAGGCATATCCTTCCGTCAGAACAATTACGGATACCTTCCAATTTCGGTCGATGCCCTGTTTGAAGGTTTGTATTCCAGCTTGAATTAGAGCAGTATAAAGGTGATCAGTGAAAGCTGTAGCAGTGTCTCCTGCTCTATAACTCAGCAACACTTGATGGGATGAAGATGATGATGGATTCTCCATTAACATGTAAAAAAATTCGACTCAATTAGCTTCTGCAAAAATATTTGGTATTTCACGCCAGAGATACCGACAGATCGGAGTCAATTAGTGTCAACGACAGAGGTCCACTGAAAATGGTTTTTATATTTTTGGATTATTTATGTTCTTTTGTCCTACAGTATAATTATAAAGACGCTATAACTACCGCTTACCAAATTATCACAACTCAAAATTTGAAAATTTTGAATTGAATTTCGAATGTCCACCCCTACTTGTAATACCTTCATTTTAAAATAGGTTAAATACATAAATAGCCCTTTCAAATTTGTCATAATTTTTCATGGATACTTCAAATAGGGTAGAAAGTGGGTTAGGTTGAAATTGGACAAGTTAAAATTAATTGAATTAATACATGAGTTGGGTCATAACCCACCCAACTTGACCCAATTTTTTTGAACGGTCCACCTTCCCCAACCCCATCCTACCCCACCTTTCCCATGCCATCCATTGAAACACGAGCCTTCAATTTCGACCCCCAACCCCGATCCCCACCCAGTCCAACCTCGACCTAATTCAAACTTGAGACCCAACTTAGACCCAAGACTCGAGACCTGACCCCAACTCGACCTTGACTAGAGAACCCAGCCCAAAACTTCGACTTGACTCTAACTCGAGATCTAAACTTGACTCGGGACTCGAGAACCGACCGGATCAGAGACTCAACCTAGACTCGAGACTCAACACTTGAGACCCGACCTTGAGCAGGAACTCGAGATTCGAGACCTGACTTTGATCCGGAACCTGAGACCTGATCTTGACCCAGGACCCAAGCCCTAATCTATAGAAAAAATCAAAGTAAATCTCAAGCAATAAATTCAAACAGATTAGAATTGGGCTAAATTGGAGATCAAGTTGAGCTAATTATCAACCCACTATAAGATTATCTTTCACCCAACCCAACATAACTCATTTTTACATTCCAATTTAGCCCAATACTAGCCTACTTGTGCCTAACCCATGAAATTTGGACGTGTTTGTCAGGCTATCAATTTTTGTGCCATTATTTGACTGACTAGTGAGCTATTCAACCTCTTTAAAAAATAAAACAAAAAACAAACAAACAAGGCCTCTGGGTTGTAGCCCAGACACTAATTTATTAATGATAAAATTTTAAAGCAAAGAGTCTTTACAATTAAAACAAAATGTAAAAATTAGAAGTAGCTACAAGTAAATAAGATTTGATCTTTAATTCAAAATTTGTTAATTTGTACCTTGTTCTTATGTCTGCTGCTGTTTTGAAACTGTCCAGACCTTCTATTTCTGTTTTTCTTCTTTTAAGCCTGGTGTATTATGGTTTCTTTAGGGAATTGAGCATACTTCTTATTATGATCTACTTGATCATTCTCGTGATGGCGACGGGAAGCTATATATTCCTAACACATGTATAGCAAATTGCTCTCATTGTATGTCAATCACACGCACTATTTATCCTGTATGAAATGATGCAAGAGAGTTTAAAAGTTAATGTTTTTTTTTTTAGATTGATGGAGCTAGAGCACTCTTATGTCTGAGTGGAAGATGTTGGAATATCTATTGGGTCGGGTTCATCTATAATGGGTACTTATTAGCCTATTCTATTGACTTGTCCTCCTCCTTAATTCTCATTATTGGTTTAGATAAGAAGATTTTTTCCACATTAGATGACAATTAGGGTTTATAATAGAGAAATAATCTATGCATCTTCCTTTAGTGGGATATTGTTAGACCCCTGATCAAGTGACTCGGATAGTTGGTTGCATTGGCTATAAGGTATGTTAAAAAATGAGTTGACTACTATATGAAAACTAATATGACTTACTATTATTAGATGATTTGGTACGTAATAGAGGACTAGTTAGTTAATTTAGTCACATAAATAAACTCCCTATAAATATTTTCATGCATATTGTAATTAAATTCATCATACAGGAATTTGATTTTTAATTTCTCAGTCACAAATAATATGGCTTCCCTTGGACTAGTAATATTCCCTTTATGTTGTGCCATATTCCAAGCCTTTCCAGTTTGTAGTTCCAATTATGGTGGTCTATTTCCAGAATTATACCAATTCTACTCGTTAATATACGAAATATTCTAATTTTATATTTCGGGGTCATTCATACCCTTGTCATTTTTACTCCTGATGCTAATCACCACTCTAAAAACGCGATTTTTCAATGGATGTTCCCGTGGGAATGCTGATAGAGATATGGGATTTTTGTCATGTTACATACGAACCAATTTCCAACGGAATTTTGTGTCTTTAATTTTTGGTAGTGTAATGGAGCTCCAATTTGAAGTATACAAAGTAATCTTAAACTATAGTCGAAAGTAAAGGTGTAAATTGACATTTTTTCCGAAGTATTTTTGATCCATCCTCCTGTCTACACTCGAGCTCCGTTAAAGTTAAGAACAAAAGAGACGAATTTGTTAATGACAAGGGTATGAATAGCTCCAAAATATAACAAATGATAAAATCTAAGATATATACTAAGTTGGTAAATTTGGACTTTTTTTCCTCTAAGGTGTAAAAATTTGGCAATGTTAATCTCTTTTACTTGTGTTATAGGGGTGTGGTGGATCGATATTATTGGATAAGAGTAGTGCATTCAAAAGTGAAAAAGGATGCTAGCTGGACCAAACAAGAATTCTCTAAGGGGATTTGAAGTATTAATTGATGAGATCAAAACTAAATTAAAACAAGTTTGTCCTCATACCGTCTCTTGTGCTGACATTATCAATGTGTGCATGTTGTATCCTTTAAAGTTGATGCATTTTTGGAAGATTTTATATGAGTGCAACAACATTTTCGAAAATCTAAGCAACAAGCGCGTGTCGGATCCTCCAAACTAGCATATTTTTGGAGGATCTTACACGAGTACCACAACATTTTTGAAGAATCTGACAACATGTGTATGGATCCTCCAAATTAAGTTGGTGTGTTTTTGGAGGATCTTATACAGATATGACAATATTTTTGAAAAGTCTGGCAACATGTGTATGCCAAATCCTCCAGAGTGTATATTTTTGGAGTATCTTAAATGAGTACGGCAACGTTCTTGAAAAGTTTGAGAAACATAGATTGCAATCATTTTTAGTCTTGAAGCAAAACTTTGACCAAGATTTGTCGGATTACTCTCATATATTGTAACTAATTTTTACTTATCATAACAGTAATATCACATAATTTTTTTGTCACATTAAAGTAACTGAATTCTACCTCGATAACAATACAAGTAACATACCATTAGTCCATAAGTACTAGTCAATTCAAGATTTTTGCTAATAAGAATGTTATATTACTGAAGAAGACCTTAATTTGTCCTTCAAAAAACATTTTTCTTATATAGAACATATTTGATACTAGTAAGTCATTTTTCAAGAAGATATTTTTCAAGGGGAAGTAATTTGGTTTTCTCGTATTTGGTTATCAGTGCAGAAATGACTTTCCTACTAATTATGACGTAAATTACTGTTTTCTTGATTTCGTTTTAAACAATGATCAAATTTGAAAGGCTAGAAAAGCATTATTGTGGACTGGATGGAGTATTATTCAATCTGTAGTATTAAAAAAATTTCAACAAAACACTCTTTGATTTGGTAAAAAATCTTATTAAGTATGTATATACGAGCTGAAGGGTGAAATAAGGAAGAATTGTCGCAGAGTTAATTGTTTAATGTTATCGTAAGATTTTATATGTGAAGTTGTTCATTTATATGTTTGTGAAATTTGTATTCATATAGATGAAAAAAAGAGTTACCCCCTCATATTCATTTAACTTGTCATGTTTGTATTTTGCACATCCTTAAGAAAACATTAACTAAAAGGATAATCTAAATAAATAATTCTTATCTATTATTTAATCTCAATTTAACATTCTTTTTGTTTCAATTTGTTTGTTTAGTTTTGACTTGACACAAAGTTAAAGAAAGTAAATAAGACTTTCAAATCTTGTGGTCTTAAATTATAAATTATAGATATGTAAATTGTAAGTGAGCATAACAAATTTGATCAATCGTATCTTACTTTCATTGAAGTAATTATGTTTTTTTTACTAATAACTTATTTTACTTTATTGTCTTTTTTCACAACTAAAATTCATTAGATAATGATTTAAAAATCCGTAAATAAGTATTATTTAGATTTTAACACAATTCAAGTTACGATACTTAGCACAATTGAACTCGTTTAATATAGGCATATGAAGTGAGTTGTGAAGTAAGTAAATCAATAAATAATGTATATAAAAAAATTGAAATAGTGAGAATAAGACCAATGTTTATTTCGGTTGAAAAAAGAGTCAGTTAATATTAAGTTATTACCTTATTTTCGTAGTTTTGTTATACTATTTTTTTTAACCCCTCCCCTAGGAGCTCCCACCCCTTTTGCTCCCTTGATGACTCGAACTCGCAACCTTTGGGTTGTACTATTTATTGGTTGTTACTGTCTCATAAAATCCACTAAACTTGACAAATGAGTCAAGTTTGCCCTTATCTAGCTTGAAACGGCTCCCTTAGTCTCGTCGAGACCTGTGTTGGAGAGTACCAAGGAGTGGAGCTAGGAGGAACAAGATACTGGTCCCGGTGGATCGGTGTTGGTGCTAGCCTAAGTTCAACCTGTTAGATTACAAGTCCAACCCGATTAACTATCATTTTAAATAGATATTAGTGACTTAGCCAAATTTAATTTAAAATTTAAAACATAGCCATATTTTGAGAAAGACAATCATTTTCATAGCAAGAGATTTAATCTTCCGATCTATAAATATTCTATGCAACAAATAAAGTTCAATTGTGAAATGACTTTCCATATCTTATGTCAAATTTAGTAATTAAGCAAAATCGAAAAACATTTTTTATTTTTTAAAAAGAAAATTAGCCCAACATGACATGAAATCGGAAGGACTCATCCTTAAGGACTTGGGTTGGGCAACCTATAAATAAATTTTTTCCTTTAACTTTATAAAAATAATCATATCTATGCATATTAAGAAAAGTTTCAAAACGTTTTATCTATTCTGCATCTCTTTAAAAAATTTCAATCTTTTATATATCACATCATGTATGCACACTTCAACAACTTCAAGTCATCAGATATTCTAACCTCCACATTATTATTAGGGAAGCTTATCTAGTAGATCGTTAAGATTGTCAAGTAATTTTTTCACATTATTTGTTATTTATCTTAAAATATATTCTACTTCATTTTTATTATGACGCTTTCTTTGATGAAAAGTTATTAGTATGACTAGAGCTTCTTTTAGAATTGCAGAAATAATTAAAAACTTTAACTAAAAAAAATAAAAATTGCACTACTTTTTCATAATTATGGTTCTATATATAGAATAGTTGAAGTAGATGATTTAATTTTTTTCCCAATATTCTATTCAGAATGAAAGAAATGTCTACTTACGTTTATGAAGCCTTAGCTTCACTTAAGGTTGGAGAGATTAGTGGGAGAAACTTTTTTCTAGAACTGGGTGGGAAGTTCACGGACTTAGCATACGTTTTGACGGTAGCTGTTAGTTTTATGACAAAAACCAACGAAAGGATGAATATTACAACTTTCTGTTATAAATAAGGGATGCTTTTATGTTCATTATTTTATCACAGGAGGTAATCTAGGTTTAGACTATAGATAAGAGATGTTTTTAGCTTAAAACTCTCTTTTTAGCTTTATAATCACTAAATTGAATTGAATGACTGAAAACAAAAGAACTCATTGATACAAGAGTAGGCTCCGCTTATTTACATTTGACTTAGTGACTTTGACACAAGAGTCGGATCCGTCTAAGGCAGATATCCCTATTTTATTTGACCGCCCAAATCATTTTATGTGCTATTTAGAAATGCATTAATTTGAAAGATTTTTGCATATTGACCAATTTTAGGGTGATCAATGAAATGAAAGAAAAGTTGTCTTTCGATTTTTACACACACAGAAAAAGAGAAAACACAAAACGATTTCTTGTTTATGCATTTCTAATTTTTTTTTTTTAAAATCACTTCTCAATGAAAATCATTGAAAAGAGTTTTCTTTTAGTTTCTTTTGTAAAGTTTGTAAAAAGAAAATACAAAAGATTTTGCTTTCATTATACTTTTAAAAAAATTGCATTTGTCAAACCAAGTTTCATTATCTCAAAATTTTTCCTAACTGTCCATTTTGGACGAACTACGCACACCTGATTCTCACCTCAGTGAGATATGTAGGCAACCCTCCTCGGGTTCGGTGATCCTTATTTAAGAAATTTAAAAAAACGATTTCTTATTAAAAATAATGGAGTATGTTTATGATGTTCACGAACTACGCACACCTGATTCTAACCTCCATGAGATACGTAAGAAACTCTCCTCAGGTTCGGTGATCCTTATTTAAAAATTCAGGAAAAAAGTTCTTAATCCTATTCGAAATTTTAAAAATGAAAAAGTTTGTTTATCATTCTTAAAAAAATAAGATTTTGATCCTTTTTCAAAAAATAAAACAAAACAAAAGTTTTCTTATTTCATATTTCAAGCTTAATGAAATACACACATCTTATTCCACCTCGATGAGATACGTAGGCAACCCTCCTCAGGTTCGGCAATTCTTATTCAAACAAAAATAAACAACCTTTATTCAAAATTTAATAATAATAAAAAAAGAGTTTTTGTCTCTATTCAAAAGTTCAAAAAACCAAAAGTTTTTCTTCCTTATCTTCGAATCTAAAAAGAAGAAGAAGTTTGTTTAGTTAATTCCATTTATTGACGAACTACACACACCTGATTCTCACATCAATGAGATACATAGGCAGCCCTCTTTGGATTCTGTAATCTTTATTCAAGAAATCAAAAAAAGGTTTTTATTCTTGGTAAAAAATGTCACAAAAAAAAGAAGAAATTTTTTATTTCTTGCTCAGGAAAGCAAAAAAAAGTGTTTGTTTCTTATAATTCATTTGCTTATGATCTTCCTGAATTACGTCTGACCTGATTCTTATTTTGACAAGATATGTAGGCAGTCTTATTTTGAGGTTCGGTCCAACCAAGAAATATCTAGAATAGTGAATAAAATTCACTTGATGGTTACGTAGGATAGGGCTGTCAGGTTTCATTTCAACTAGACCGGCGGAACATTATGACTTTCCGTTTCCGAGGGTTGGTACTTTTGTTGATACTCACTTCGTCTCAATTTTATTAGAGAATATAACAAGGAGATTGAAAACAGCTGAGTTGGAACAGTCAAATGGAAGGAGTCAGTCGTGTTGTGTCATTGTTAGTCAGTTAACTTGGCGTTAGTTTAAACGTGAAAGTTAGTTAGAAGGTTGTTAGCAGTTTGTTAGAAGATATTTTCATTGTAATTAGGTCGGTTAGTGAGGGTATATATAATATGCATTCATCAGCTTAGAAAAGTGAGTTTTTGATTGTAAAGGTTTGTACAGTGTTCATACTCTTCTGATATGAAATGGAGATGTCAGTTTGCTCAATAATCCATCTCTGAATGTGTGATTATCGAATAGTTTAACATGGTATCAGAGCCATCACCGTTTTAGATCCAGTTTTAGTACGGCATCATGGCAAAAAAGATGGATCATGATCATATGTTGTTTCTTTCTTCTTCCGATGTACCAGAGGCTGTCAGATTAGGATTCAGCTCGTCGGAATGGAGAATTATACCTTGTGGAGTCGTGCGATAAAATTGAATTTGCTCACTAAGAACAAATTGGGGTTTATCAACGACATCATCCAGAAACGCAATTTCAAAGATGATATTGAAAAAAGCAACGGGATAGATGCAATACTATGGTCATTTCGTGGATCGTGAGCAATGTTAGTAAAGAGCTTGTCAGTGGAATCCTTTTTCGTTCGAATGCAGCGTTAGTATGGTCTGATCTGAAGGAATGATTTGATAAGGTGAATATGTCCAAAGTTTTTCATCTTCACAAAGCCATCGTCATACTTACTCAAGGTATTTCCCCTATTTCTATCTATTACTCGATGTTGAAGGACTTATGGGATGAGTTTGAATCGATAGGGCCTCCTTCATCCTATGATTGTGCAAAATCGAGGGAATATGTCGACAGTATGGGTAGGCAACAATTATTGCAATTCCTCATGGGATTAAATGAAAGTTATGGCCAAGCTAGAAGCCAAATCCTTATGATGAATCCACCAACTAGTGTGAATCAGTGCTACACTATGATTGTGCAAGATGAGAGTCAAAGAGCATTGAGTGGTGATTGTTATGGAGGAGGGGAGAGCATTGATCCCAATGCCTTACTCACTAGTAGATCTGGTGGTTACACCTTTGGAGGACCAGGTTCCAGAGGTAGGGGAGGAAGAGGCCATTGACAGGCTCAATGACGTGGCCCTTACTGTGATCATTGTGATATGAAAGGACACACTAGGGAAGATTGTAACAAACTGAAACATTGCACTCACTGTAATATGCAAGGCCATACCAAGGAAATTTGTTTTCAATTGATTGGTTATCCTCCAGATTGGAAAGGGAAGAAAAGGGTTAACATGGCACAAGCATCATATACTCCACAGATGCAAGCATTGCAGAGGCCTAGAGATGCACAATACAATATCATTATTATCCTCAGTTTGGAGCAAGTAGTGGAGATGGACATGTTCCTCACTTCACACCAAATCAATACAATCAAATATTAAATATGCTAAATAAATCCAACATAAACGAGTCCAGTGCAAATTTGGCAGGTATACTAGCAGGTACTTCCCTTTGTAATGATGTTGTTAATTGTTGTTTCAATTGGATAGTAGATAATGGGGCAACCAATCATATGGTCAGTACAAAAACACTACTGAATCGTGGTTCAACAGTGAATCCAGGAAAAGTTCAAATAGCTACAGGTGACTCAGCAGCCATTACACGCTCAGGAAGTTCTCAATTGACAGAAGGTGATGTTATTGAGGATGTACTGTGTGTGTCAGAATTTAAATTCAATATGTTATCAGTGTCTAAGTTGACTAGGGAGTTAAATTGTTGTGCTGTATTTTTTCCTGATTTCTTTATCCTTCAGGATCTCTTCACTGGGAAAGTGAAGGAGATTGATAAAGAGGAAGATGGACTGTATTTGCTGAGGCCTCGGAATCAACTTCAAACTCAAGGAACAAGTTCATTAGTAGCAGCAAAAGGATGTGAGGATGATGCCAGTTGGCATAAGAGATTAGGGCATGTGCCCATGAATGTGATTAGAATGATTAGTATGCTTAAGCTCAATAAGAGTCTAGCTGTGACTCATTGTAATGTATGCCCGTTAGCTAGACATATCAGATTGCCTTTTCAATCTTGTAGCAGTAGAAGTACTAGATGTTTTGATCTGGTTCACTTGGATGTATATGGACCTTATAAAACAGCCACATATAATAACATGAAGTTTTTTCTTACATTGGTTGATGATCATTCAAGATGGACTTGGGTATTCTTACTACATCTTAAGTCAGATGTTTCCACAGTACTAAAACATTTTATCCTGATGATTAGAACACAGTTTAATGTGCAGATAAAAATGGTTAGATCAGACAATGAAGGAGAGTTCTTTAACTCTCAATGTGATGAGTTATTCAAAAGTCATGGCATTATACATTAAAGTTCCTGTCCACACATACCTTAGCAGAATGGTGTGGTAGAAAGAAAGCACAGACACATACTTGAAACAGCTAGAGCAATCAGGTTCCAAGGACACTTACCTATCAGGTTCTGGGGAGAGTGCATATTAGTAGCTGTGCACATTATAAATAGAATTCCTTTATCTGTGTTACATAATATCTCTCCTTTTGAGGTGATGTTTGGGAAACAACCTGATTTATCTTACATGAGAATCATAGGGTGTCTATGTCATGCTACTATTACACATAAGATAGACAAGTTTGGTCCAAGATCTACTAGATTTGTCTTGATGGGATATGGAACTACACAGAAAGGATATAGACTATATGACCTTGAACATAAAACATTCTTTATCAGTAGGGATGTAATTTTTGTTGAAACAGTTTTTCCTTTTCAAACTCATCCCACAGATTTTTTGCAGGATAGTGTCATCATGCCTTCAGGTTCTATTGATGATGAACCATATATGGTACTTGATTCTCCAATTATGGAGAATAGGACAACAACTTCAGCTCATAGAGAAGATGATGGCAGTGAAGACTGTGCAGTTACACCAAATGTACCAGAGGTTGACACAACACAATAGGTACAAAGAAGATCAACTAGAATTAGCAAGGCTCCAATATGGCAAAAGGATTTTGTGACCTCAAAGAAATCCAATCAGTCCAATTGTCTTTATTCTATTGTAGACAGGGTTGACTATAGCTGTCTTTCAAAGTCATATCAATGTTTCATTGCCAATTCTTCAATGGAGACTGAACCAAGCACATACAATCAGGCTATGCATGATGATAGATGGGTTTAAGCCATGAAGGAAGAGATTAAGGCTTTGGAAGAAAAAAAGACTTGGGAATTGGTTGCATTACCTCCTGGAAAAAGGGTCATTGGATGCAAATAGGTGTATAAAATCAAATATAAGGCTGACGGACAAGTTGAGAGGTTTAAGGCTAGGTTGGCAGCCAAGGGCTACAACCAAAAGGAGGGCTTGGATTATCAGGAGACTTTTTCTCCTGTTGTTAAAATGGTCACAATGAGGACAATATTATCTATTGCTGCATCAAAGGGTTGGAATATTCAGCAAATGGATGTTTACAATGCCTTTTTGCAAGGGGATCTGATGGAAGAGGTGTACATACAACTACCTCAGGGTTTCAACACAGTAAGGATGAAGAAGGTCTGGTATGTAAGTTGGTGAAGTCACTTTATGGACTAAAGCAAACTTCTAGACAGTGGAATGTTAAGTTGATCAATGTTTTGCTTGCAGCAAGGTTTCAACAAAGTCATCTAGACTATTCTCTTATGACTAAGAAAGTTGGTGATGAAATTGTAGTGATACTTATATATGTAGATGATCTACTTGTGACAGGAAGCAACAACCAATTAATTGAGGAGGCTAAACAGCTTTGAAGGCTAATTTTAAAATCAAAGACATGGGAGACCTTAGATTTTTTCTAGGCATTGAATTTGCCAGAAGCCCGGAAGGAATATTGATGCACTAGAGGAAGTATGCTTTAGAGCTGATTTTAGATTTAGGCCTAGGAAGTTCCAAACCTATGGCTACACCAGTAGAATTGAATCAGAAACTTACCACACCTGAGTTTGATGAGTTGGTGGGAGATAATTCTGATTCACTTTTGTTGGATGCTAGTGAGTATCAAAGATTGATTGGAAGGTTGTTGTATCTTACACTCACTAGGCCAGATATATCCTATGCAGTTCAAAATTTGAGCCAATTCATGCAAGCACCTAAACTATCTCACATGAATGCTGCCATAAGAGTAGTGAAGTATGTCAAGCAGTCACCTGGGAATGGAGTGCTCTTAGCAGCAAAGTCATCTAGTTCTCTTCAAGCATATTGTGATGCAGATTGGGGTTCTTGTGCCAATACTAGAAAGTCAATTACTGGTTATCTGATCAAGTATGGAGATTCCCCAATCTTATGGAAATCTAAGAAACAGTCTACTATTTACAGAAGCTCAGCAGAGGCAGAGTATAGAAGTCTTGCATCTACTGTAGTAGAGATCACCTGGATCATAGGTTTGTTCAACACATTGGACATCCCTCTGACCTTACATGTTTCTTTGCATTGTGATAGCAAGGCAGCCATCCAAATTGCTGCTAATCCGGTATTTCATGAAAGAACGAAGCACATTAATATTGATTGCCATTTCATTCGAGAGAAGGTCCTACATGGTCTAGTGAACATCCCGTACTTATGTTCCTCTGAGCAGCCTGCTGATGTTCTCACTAAGGGTCTTGGTAGGCTCCAACATTTTCATATTGTATCCAAGCTAGGGATGAAGAACATCTTCATATCACCTAGCTTGAAGGGGGCTATTAGAGAATATAACAAGGAGATTGCAAATAGCTGAGTTGGAATAGTCAAATGGAACGAGTCAGTTGTGTTGTGTCATTGATAGTCAGTTAACTTAGCGTTACTTTAAACCTGAAAGTTAGTTAGAAGGTTGTTAGCAGTTTGTTAGAAGATATTTCCATTGTAATTAGGTCGGTTAGTGTGGGTATATATAATGTGCATTCATCAGCTTAAAAAAGTGAGTTTTTGATTGTAAAGGTGTGTACAATGTTCATACTCTTCTGATATGAAATGAAGATGTCAGTTTGCTCAATAATCCATCTCTGAATGTGTGATTATCGAATAGTTTAACAAATTTACGTGACAGTTATTGAATTTTGAGATTCAAAAAAGTTTATTTTTATCTAAAATTTTCACATACTTTTAAAATATTTTGAATCATCAATTATTGTTTGTCCGAATTCATGATCAATCTTAAATTGTTTTACTCTTAAAATTTGAACTGTGCCACATAAATTGGAACATGAGAGTAATATTTTTTGATTTATACTTAGACTTCATTGATTTTTGTCTCAATTTTTGTATAGAAAATTGGCTGGTGTTAAGGCTTTTCTTGGACTTGGTGGATCATCAACAACACAAATTATCAGGTTTTTTAAAGCTTATCCAGGATTTCAATTTTTTCGTAAAATTTATCCCTATTTCGTATTTTGATTTTGATTTTGATTTTTTAGGAGATATTGCCAGCAAGTATCCTCCACTACCGAATTTTCAGCTAGTCGTCCTGGTGATGGTGATGGTGGTGGTTGAGGTGGGGAAATTTAATCACTCACTAATTGTTTAATTATGGCTTCAAATTTATCAATTCACTCATATCTGGTCCCTCATTGCTGGTAAATTTTTTGTTGCAGGGGCAGTATCAGCTTTTATTTTCTGGCATCTTGTGTATGTACCTCATTTTTTTTATTTTTATCATAGAAAGATCAGCATCTATGGTCATGTACAACCTATAGCTTTTGAATTGTCCACGAACATTGCTATATTACTATAAATTGTTCTAAAACATGAAATCACTGGAAATGTATTGTTTTGACATTAAGATACGGTAAAATGCATGCATATAACAATAATATATTAAGTGTAGTTTTAGAAGGCTGGAGAAGCGGAAATGATTGATTTGGAGCTTAATATGATGTATGATGCTAGCTTCGGTTTGTCTCATACAAAACTGTAAATCCCACAAATGGGGTCTGCGGAGGGTACAATGTACGTCTCTACCTCATGAAAGCAGAAACTAGAAAGGTTGTTTATGAAAATCTCTCATCCAGCAATATTAAAATTTCAACTGGTCTACCGATATGTCCAAGGAATCTTTGCAACACTAATTTTCATCATCAACAATAATATTGTAATATCTTCAACTTTCTTTTATATCTTTATTTTGTATTTGAAGATATAATCAAGGTAAAATGGAAATCCCAAAGCCAAGAAAATGCATAGGATTAATAAATTAACTAATATCCTACTCATTCTATCTTTCTATATATATGTAATACATAATCCATTAATTTCTCACACAACACAAAAAACCATTATGGCCAAAGAAATTGGTATAAACCTAATTGTCATCATGTTTTTCCTTGTAGTGACAACAACACAAGGACTAGTACCACCTCCTTGTTGTCATCCCCCTGTGTTTTTTTGTTGTCCTTTCAAAGATAGTGGTGTTCATAACATTCCATTGCCTTCCATCAACAAGTTTATCCCACACAAAAAAAATCTGCAGCTAAAACATCCATGATGAATCATCTTGTTTGTTTGATTGTTCGATCGAGTTCAACTCTACTTTAATTATGTGATGCTTTAATAAGGTTACTTGGAATTGCATCTTTGATTCGATGTAATCGCGTATAAATATGGATCTTATAATATACAAAAGTGCTCCTTGTTTTCAAATTTTGATGCATGATGTATAAAACTATGGTTCCATCTTCATCTAATTTAATATTTCGGTCACTTTTACTTGTCGGCTTATATTGTATTTTTTAGAAACTGCTCATATAACATGAATCTTTAGCTTCCCTTAGTGACTAATTGCTAGGAGTTTGATTCCCTTTGTTTTAGCCTTGGTGGACAGAGATACTGATGAGAGATGGCAGATATCCCATTAAATTAGATGAGGTGCACACAAGCTGCATGGACACACCAATTTAAAAAAATAAAAAAATGTTTGAATATATTTATCTGTTTGATCCTTTGAAATCTCCATTCATCTGGCATATGTCTACAAGCCACATATTTAAGTTATCATGAGTAGATCTACAAGCCACATATTTAAGTTAATTAATCTAATGACACGTTGTGTTTGGTTACCTTGCTTTATCTATGGTTCCTGTTTTGACTTCTTTCTTTGGAAAAGGAGTCCTGCATTACTTGTTAAATTTTAACTATTGTAATTGAGGTTTACAATGTTGTAGAATCATTTTATTTTATTGTAAGGCATAATATGAATGTTTGATACACCCAAAGGTGTGATCTAGTGTTTCAATGAAGCGGGTTGAGGTATCAGATTGAAATACCATCAGAGACAAAAACACTAGGCAATTTGATTCCCTCTGTTTTAGACTTGGTGGACAAAGTTACCTGGTACCTCATACCTCATATGGTAGGACATGACATATATCCCACTAAATTAGACAAGGTGCACACAAGTTGCATGGACACCCTGATTATCAAAAAAAATAAAAAATAAAATAATGTTTGAATATATTTATCTGTTTGATCCTGTGAAATCTCCATTCATCTGGCATATGTTAAGTTGGCTGGGACTGCTTACAAAGATTCTTCGATTAAAACTCATTCTTAAGTCTCCAATTGAGTAAAAACCCCACAAGTTTTTCTCTAAAAATGAATGACCTTTTTTTAAGATTAGGGAGAATTAAGCTTCGTTAACGATGAATAAAAGAGCTTCTGTTCTTGGATTCATGAATAATTAGGACATTACAAGAAAATTTATTTGAAAAAATAAAACTAGCTTCGATGAAGGAAAAAGTTCGAATAGATACATTGCATGTCAAGAGAAGTTGATAGATCTGCAGACTGCAAGCTAGCAAATAAAGGTTGTGGAGCACCAATACTATGAAGGTAGTTTATTGCGCGTCCAGTGCTTTTACTTAATTGACCACTGGTCGATTATCTTTGAAATGCAATATGCACGGGACCTGGTGCAAATGAAACTGGTAACAACAAAAGAAAGCACTTAAACAACTGAGAGACCATCCTGTAAAGAAATACTTTTTGCAGGTACTATAAAGAAATAACCAACTTCCAAAATGGACAAAAGGATTGCAAAAGCACAAACTTCCACACAAGTTTCTGTAATTTGTATACTTATATCTTTTGCAAAGGTTATCAATTGTATGTTAACATTCTGAAACTGTCTGCCAGAATCAATCGAGAAAATAAAACTCTAGTTTTTTTAGAAAAGATGTACAATTTTAACAATTTGACAGCACTAAGTTAGGTACAACTAAGCAAAAACATCCTATTTGGCTATGCAGGGTACTATTGACAAACGTCACAAACTTGAGTGAACAAAGTTCCAAATGTTTACTCGGTTGCACAACTCAGCTTGAAGGTAATCGCTGCTTGTCTTCCTCCTGCTAATCAGAATCTGGATCAGGATTATCCTCATCATCATCAGAATCTGGATCAGGCTTATTCTCATTCTCATCAGATTGATAATAATCACTGCAACTGTCTTCCTCCTCATCAGAATCTTCATCAGGATTTTCTTGGAGGTCTTTGACTGTAGATGATACATCTACAAACCTACTCATGAGATTATGAAAATCATGTGAAAGCTCCAAATAATGAAGATTCTAGGCAAAACTTTCAAAGGAACGGTCACTACCACTTCCATCATCATCCATCCAATTTCAGGCTTTTTACTTAAAGAAATAATTTTCAGGCGACGAAAACCCCCAATGAAATATAATAGTTTCCAAAGCAGGACAGCCTGATAGTAAGTTCACAATTTAGGCATCCACTAGTGATCTGAGGCCAAAAATATATTTTCTTATCATTATTTGTCTCAAATTTAGTATTTATATTTGTCCTTTTTGAGCATGAATTTTATGGATTGTGCTAAATAGTGTATTTTATTTGTAGGATTAAATTGGTACAAAGTTGAAGAAGTTTGGAGCTAAAATGAATTAATTATGAAAGATTGAAGAAGGAAAATCAAGCAGGCAGCTTAATGGATTAAATTGAATATAATAATATATATAATATATATACAGCAAAGAAGGCAACAAGAAAAGCATGAAGACGGTTGGGACGCGGAAGTTGGAATCCAATTCTGTTTTGGTTTTGGGTTCCTAATTTGTTTTGGACTCAGTTATTTTATTCAGGGTTTTCTACATCTATAAATAGTCCATAGAAATAATTATTTTTGGGGAGAACACTTTTTAAGGGGAGAGACTTTTTGAGGAAGAGATTGTGGAAGGAAAAATTGTCAATACTTTTAGGGTTCTTTTCTTCTTCTTTTTCTTAGGTATTAGTAGCTAAAGACCCTTGTTCTGGGGCTGCGGCCATGGGTAATTGTTGAACATCGATTGCTTTTAATTAATGTTGGTTATCGCTTAAATTACTTTTGTATTCTTGTTTTAGTATTTCATGCTTGATCACCATAGAAATAAATCTATTGTCTATTCTTGGACTCGAGAGATAAAGAGGTAGATAGACCAAAGAATGCAAAGAGCTTGTTCTGACTTTGTTTAGATTCGTGTTCAGGAGTGACGCCCGGACGAACACCTTGCTTGGTTACGAAACAGGATGAAATATAAATGCTCGCCAATTAGGACTGCCTATCCCCGCTCAACGATGTAGTTAGACAGCTAGTTGGAGTAGGCGATTAGAGGTCGAGAGATCATGATCATAAAATCAACCCTGTAAATCAGTAATTTGATAACCTTAGTTAATTCATTACATGAGATGCGATACATGAAACCCTATGCATGTTGCAGCCCTGGAATTGTCGCAATCACTGTAAGTTAATCTTAGTATTTAATTCTTGCATTCTTTTATTTCTTTTGACACTCTTAAATAAATAATTAGACTAGTATAATTTAGTAAATAGTTAATTGACAAGTCTCTGTGGGTTCGATATTCCGGTTCTTAAAGAGCCACTTATTACTTCTGCGACCACGTACACTTGCGTGTGCAATTTGAAGCAACAAGTTTTTGGCGCCGCTGCCGGGGACTTAGAAATTAACTATTCTTCTAGGTTATACTTTTTTTTATTTATTTATTTAATTTAATTTTTTTTCTATTTTTTTAGTTTTTGTTGTTTTCTGAACAACTAATTTTTTTCCTTTGTATAATTTTGTACTTGATATGGCTTATTGGGATAAACAATGGTTGGGTGAGGAGTATTCTTATAAGTATCCTTGTAATTATTGTAATGGACCCCACTTGGATATCGATTGTCCTATATGTCATATATGTGGTGGTCAATTTGGTCATTGGAATGGTTGTCCTAACTCTTATTCCCCTCCCCATCCCCCCTATTATGATTCTTCTGTTATCTTTGATGTTGACAGGGGTGATGAAGTGGGGAATGCCCAAAAAGGTGGAGGTACGCATAATTATGGGAACACTTATAACTCAAGTTGGTGGAACCACCCCAACCTCTCATGGGGTGGAAATCAGAATCAACACCAAAATCAGGCTCAAGGGCTGAACCAATACAGACCACAAGGTAATGGACAACAATTTCAACAGCCAAATAATCAAGGTACGAAGCAAGGGGGCATGACTAAGGAAGAGTTGTTCCAAAAGCTAAGTACAGAAATTAGCAACAAGTGGGGAGAAGAGTTGAAAAGCACCCAATTAGCGCAGAAAAATCTGGAAAGACAGTTCGCACAATTGGCTAATGCAGTCAATGTGCGTCCTCCTGGAGGTCTTCCGGGTGACACGGATCCTAACCCAAGGCAACTGAATGCGGTGAGTACAAGGAGTGGATTACAACTGGAGGCACTAGCTCCAAAGAAGAGAAGTTCTGAGGCGGTGAGAGAAGAAAAGAAACCCGAAGAAGTGGTTCAAGATGCGAATGTTGAGAGGATTGTTCCTCAATTAAAACCACCCCCTTCGTTTCCTCAAAAGTCCAAAAAGCAGAACGAGGACGCATGCTTAGGTAAGTTTTTGTCTCTCCTTAAACAAGTTCACATTAATCTCCCTTTGGTTGATATTTTGCAAGGAATTCCCAAGTACGCCAAGTATGTGAAGGAGATAGTGGAGCAAAAAGAGGAATTCCAACCATTCAACTATACCTTATTCCTTAATGTCAATGTTGAGAAAGAGTACAAAAGTGAGAATGTTGTAAATAATGTTGCTTTGGAGTTGAGGCACCTTGGATCTCATTCAAAACACTTGACTATAGATGAGGAACAAGACCCCGACATCCTAAAGTTTTTTAATCCACGTAGACAAAACGACATTCCTCACATAAGGGCCAAGAAGTGCAAGATGCGACATTTATTACTTGGTTCCTTTATCTTTATACCACCGCCCCTAGAGAGGAGCAGAAAAATTGATGCAAAGTTAGGGGTACAATTCATAAGTTCAAAGTGGAAAGAAAAGTGGTGAACTTAATTAGGTCGTGCCGCGATATTAAATTAGGCGCTTATTGGGAGGCAACCCAATTGGTAGTGTAGCTTCTTATTTTATTTTTAATTTTATAGTGTCATTTTTTTTCTTTTGGTCTAGTTTTTACAGGTTTTGGAGAAGTCTGAGTACCCAAAAATTTGGAGCTAAGGAGCACATTTGAGCTTAAGTGTGTGGTGCGTACGACCCTTGATGGAAAAAGAAAACATGCTACTAGCTAGGCCTAGAGGCCTCAGGGAGTTTTCCTAACCCTTGTTTTAAATTTTATTTGATGCTTTGGGGACATAGCATTTTTTTTAAGTGTGGGGTGGAGGAATGAATTCCTAGTTTTTACTGCTTTATCGAGTCTTTTTGTATTTTTAGGTGGGTTCCTCGGCTTTTGTTTTCGGTACTTTTCCTGAGGATAGTCCCTTTGAACCGATAGGGAGTAAATTTTTTATTTATTTATTTTATTTTTTAGAGAAAAGAAAAGACCCTTTTGAGTTGTGTGATACTTGCTATTTAGGCCTAATTTTAAGTAGTACGTTCTTGTGAATGCTTGATTGCTAATGAAATTGCAGACTCTTTGACACTTAGGTTCATGGTCGTGACTTTGTTTATAGCTTGTTTTATTTTGTAGTTTGTTATGATCCTGTCTCTCTTAGAAGTGGAATTGATCCATCTTGATTGATACTTGTGCCATGTGTGGTGAGAATTTGCTTATTCCATGTTTTGCATCTTAGTCTAGAACTTGCCCTGCATGTTATTGAAGCGAAATAAAAAGTGTTGCTCAGTTTAGGAGATGATAATAGGCTTTCTTTGATTTGTCTTGTAAATTTTAGCCTTTTCAGATATTATATCACTAGTTCGCCCTTTTGAGCCTGTAGCCTTTTGTTGGTAGCCATATTTTGCCCTTAACTATTTTGTTGAATCCCTAGTTTTTGCACCTTGCTTCCTTGAGCACTGTAGCATAGACTGATTATAATTGTTATATCTGGAAGAAAAAAATAAATGGCTGTAAGAAAAGAAAATCAATGATAGCTACAAAGTGGTGAAAAAAAAGCCCTCTTCGAAAGAATGTGACATGAAAAAAAAAAAAAAATTCTTTGAGAAAAAAAAAATTATTATTGTGAAAGAAAAAAAAAATGATTGAAGCATTCTTGAGATGATGAGAATTACTTGTGAAATAATTGTTGAAGAAAGGGCTGAAAATAAAGAGAAGAAAATAATGGGTGATGAAGTCTAAAAATACAAAGTGCTTAGAGAAGTGTGAGTCACTATTATATAATTTTCTACCCGTCCCCTAGCCTACATTACAACCCGTTAAAGTCCTATTTGATTCTATTCGAGCATGCTTAATTAGTGGAGATGTACATAATGGGCAAGCATATGGTTCTTTGAGCATACACGTGAATTTTATTTGTGAGTGTGAGATTTGATCTTTGATGTGAAGTCCTTAATTTATATTCAATCTTTTGAATTGAGTGTTTGGACTATTTCTTCTTGTGAGGGCACTTGTTTCATGATAGATAGGTGATGTTATTAACTTTCTTTGATGAGAGTAGGTGAGCAAGCTTAAATTTGATGAGTTCAGAGTCTTTCCTTGAGGTTAGGAGGTTAGAGGTTTGTTGTTTATTTGGATGTCTTGCATAATGAGCGGGAATTGTACTTGATGTTTTCAAACTTCAATATGGCCTAATTGTTTGTATCAACCAAAGTGATGGCTTCCTAGTATGATTTTTGAGATTAACTTTAATGTTTGCTCGAGGACGAGCAAAAGTTTAAGTGTGGGGTGTTGATCTGAGGCCAAAAATATATTTTCTTATCATTATTTGTCTCAAATTTAGTATTTATATTTGTCCTTTTTGAGCATGAATTTTATGGATTGTGCTAAATAGTGTATTTTATTTGTAGGATTAAATTGGTACAAAGTTGAAGAAGTTTGGAGCTAAAATGAATTAATTATGAAAGATTGAAGAAGGAAAATCAAGCAGGCAGCTTAATGGATTAAATTGAATATAATAATATATATAATATATATACAGCAAAGAAGGCAACAAGAAAAGCATGAAGACGGTTGGGACGCGGAAGTTGGAATCCAATTCTGTTTTGGTTTTGGGTTCCTAATTTGTTTTGGACTCAGTTATTTTATTCAGGGTTTTCTACATCTATAAATAGTCCATAGAAATAATTATTTTTGGGGAGAACACTTTTTAAGGGGAGAGACTTTTTGAGGAAGAGATTGTGGAAGGAAAAATTGTCAATACTTTTAGGGTTCTTTTCTTCTTCTTTTTCTTAGGTATTAGTAGCTAAAGACCCTTGTTCTGGGGCTGCGGCCATGAGTAATTGTTGAACATCGATTGCTTTTAATTAATGTTGGTTATCGCTTAAATTACTTTTGTATTCTTGTTTTAGTATTTCATGCTTGATCACCATAGAAATAAATCTATTGTCTATTCTTGGACTCGAGAGATAAAGAGGTAGATAGACCAAAGAATGCAAAGAGCTTGTTCTAACTTTGTTTAGATTCGTGTTCAGGAGTGACGCCCGGACGAACACCTCGCTTGGTTACGAAACAGGATGAAATATAAATGCTCGCCAATTAGGACTGCCTATCCCCGCTCAACGATGTAGTTAGACAGCTAGTTGGAGTAGGCGATTAGAGGTCGAGAGATCATGATCATAAAATCAACCCTGTAAATCAGTAATTTGATAACCTTAGTTAATTCATTACATGAGATGCGATACATGAAACCCTATGCATGCTGCAGCCCTGGAATTGTCCCAATCACTGTAAGTTAATCTTAGTATTTAATTCTTGCATTCTTTTATTTCTTTTGACACTCTTAAATAAATAATTAGACTAGTATAATTTAGTAAATAGTTAATTGACAAGTCTCTGTGGGTTCGATATTCCGGTTCTTAAAGAGTCACTTATTACTTCAGCGACCACGTACACTTGCGTGTGCAATTGGAAGCAACAACTAGCACCCCATCCTCCAAAGTTATTCTCTTCAGAGACTTCCACGCTATGATAATATTAAAAACCAAGGAACTTTCTACTAGATGTAATGTTATCAACGACAAACAGGAGAAGAAGATTCAGGAAATACACAAAGAGGATCAGAATAGACTATATAACATGTTCCACATTTTTTTAACAGCAAAATTAAGCCAATTTCTTTTTCTTTTTCCCTAAGGTAGTTTTTCTAGTTGGTGATGCTCAAATAACAGATCACATAAACAATGCTTTGAAAGAAGCCTGGATTACTGTCGTTAGAATCTTCAGTTGTCACTCACGAAAAATTAGATTCACTACACTGGCCATAGTATATCATTTTTGTCAACAAAGTAGGTCAAAGAAAAGACCGGATTTGTAGGACAACACAATAAAACTTCCCCATCCAATGGTAACGAAGAAAACGAGAGAGATATAAGAAAGGCTGTGATAGCAGGAATGTATATCCAAAGACTTCCAAGTCGTGACTAACAAATGATAAAGTTCTAACCTGAATCAGAAGAAAACAGAGATTTCAAGGGGGGTGGGCGAGAACTTTCTGGTGTGTTGAAATGACTTGCTCTGAATTTTCTAGCGGACGCATTAATGGAAAGATAAAAATTGGGAAAAGATTTTTTCTTATAATGACCTAAACTTCAACAAAAAAGATTCAACAGCATTGTAAGCCTCAGACATACTGTTAAAATTATTTGAGGTAAACAAACAAGGGGTTGACGCTATTGACAAGGCAGGGGAGCAAAAAGGCAGTTAAGCAAGGAAGCTAACTTGCGCCACTGACGATGGCAAGGAAGAAACGGCAACCACGGGCTCCTTCTCCTTTGGAGCTGGAGTCTCCTAAGGGTATTGGTACTTCTGAGAGACATGTAACCCCTGCCAGAGGAATTCCGCAAGCCCTAGAACCGCTACAACTATCCAATTGGGTTTCTGGGAGGGAGAGTGCTCTGCCGATCTTGGAGGAGACGATGGAATCGGTCACCGTGACACCGCAGGATGCAGGTCTCAACTGCAGCTGGAAAGCTGACTTACTCAGTCAGACTGCAGAGGAAACACCTACTGTGGCAGAAGTAGTTTGAGGGAACCGATTGACCGCCATGGGCTTTAATGCTAGATTACTACCCACCGGTGGTGAAGGATGGTCACAAAGTCACTAAACTTAACCCTAAAGAAATCCAAGAAGAAAGTCAGAAATGGATGGTTTTGTTGATTGGATACGTTGTCGGAGGTAATCCCACTTTCAAGGATATGCTAAAGTTTGTGTATGGAGTTTGGAACTTTGTCGAGACTCCAAAGGTATCCCTCCACAGTGAGGGGTACTTCATCTTCAAATTTCACAGTGAAGAGGACAAAATGGAACTTCTACAGAATGGACCTTACACTTTCAACTCCCGACCACTGGTGCTTCAACAATGGGTACCAGATTTTCAACTGAGCAAGGAACTAACACAGGTAATTCTGATTTGGGTAACTTTCCCTGGTTTGCCTATCCAATTCTGGGCTGCTGAGAATCTTGGAAGAATAGGAAGTTCATTAGGTAAACCTGTCTCCACGGATAGACTTACTGCTCATGGGGAACGTATCTCTTATGTACGTATGCTGATAGAAATGGATATTACTCAAGATTACCTGATCACATATATATTGAAATTGCTGAGAATCAATGTAAAAAAACAGAAAGTTGAATATGAATGGCGACCATTGTACTGCCACGACTGTTTAAAATTTGGGCATAGAGCTGCTGCTTGTAAAGTACCAGAACCTCTACCACCTGGACAGAAAAGCAACAAAGGGGAAAGAAGCAACTAATTCAACACTGGAAAGCAAGGGGCGAAGTAGCTGAAAAAACCACTGATGCTGTGACTATTCAGAAAGAGACAATGGCCCCCTCGTCTATTGCTAAGGAGATGGTTCCTCCATCAGAGACTCTGCCTATTGTGTATAAAGGTAAAAATAAGGTTGTGATATACGATAAGAGACCTTTTGATGAGGACATTGACATGGTAGAAAGAATACTGCGACAAAATCAGTTTAGTAGCCTCCGAATTCATCCTGAGGCTGCTACTCAGAGGCTTACTAAAGGGGATGCTCCTAAAAGAAACCCCTCATGAAGTTTTGCTCATGGAATATACAAGGGCTTAATCATCCCTACAAGCAGAAGGAGCTTAAGACTTTCCTGCTTGATAATGAAGTGGGTCTGATGGGTTGTCTTGAGACTAAGGTCAAGGCTAGAGGGGCTGCGAAAATCAAAAAGAAGTTTGGTACGGATTGGGAAATAGGAACAAACTACTCTACAGATGCCAATGGTAGGATATGGATATTTTGGAGGCCCCGAGAAGTTATGGTAAACATTTTAGCATCTTTTCCTCAACTAGTACATTGTTTAGTGAAGGATAATAACTAACAGTTTACTTGTCATATCACTTTTATCTATGGCTATAACACTATGAATGAAAGGAAAACAATATGGAGTCAACTAGAGCTGCTTAAGAGGTCTGTGAATTCAACATGGCTTGTGATGGGTGATTTCAACACTTTGCTCTCAGTTGATGAACGAATAAATGGTAATCCAGTCCATTCCTCTGAGACTGCTGATTTTCAAGATTGTGTGGCAACACTTGGGATTGGCAATTGAAAAGAACAGGCTGTCTGTTCTCTTGGTGCAACTAGAGAGGCCCTGACGATAGAATATACAGCCTCATTGATTGGGCGCTGGGCAATGCTTCTTGGTTCACTCAGTATGGACACCTAGAGACTGTTTATTTACAACCTGGTTGTTCAGACCACTCTCCACTGTTCATTAACACAGAGGTATCCAAACACAAGCTTCCTAGACCATTTAGGATGCTGAGTGTACTGGTGCGACAACAGAATTTCAAGCAGGCTGTTCAGAATACTTGGAAGCACAAGATTCGGGGGTATGCTATGTATGGAGTTTGCAAGAAATTAAAGCTTATCGAATCAGTTGCAAGGCATATGACCAACAACTACTCTTCCTTGGATAAAAGGCTTGATGGTCTCCACTCTAAATTATCCACAATACAAGCAACTCTTCCTTCTGATTTGTTCAACCCAATGCTTATTCAGGAAGAAAAAACTCTCCTAGTGGATTTGGAAAAATGGTCTAACATACATAAAGCTGTCCTTAAGTTTCTAAAGGAGATTTAAATGCTAAGTTTTTCTATGCTCAACTTAAGCCTAGGAAGGCTCGAAATAGCATAACCTCTATTTGTGATGATCGGGGGAATTTGATTACTGATACTGACTTGGCGCAACAAGAATTTATTCATTTCTTTCAAGATTTATTGGGTACTTGTACAACTAAACTACCTTGCCTGGATAGGGACATAGCAAGAGACGGCTACTATCTGAGAAGAGAGCAGCAACAACAGTTTATTCAGGATGTATCAGTAGAGGAAATTGTGCAAGCATTGAATGACTTACCAAATGACAAATCACCGGGCATTGATGGCTTTCCTACTGAGTTTTTTAAGGCAATTGGGATATCATTGGTGAGGAAGTTATACAGGCAGTGCTTCAATTCTTTGATAATGGGCAACTATTAAAGGAGGTGAATTGTAGTATTGTACTACCTTCACATTGATTCCAAATGTTTCTAATCCTACTCTTGTCAAAGAATACCGGCCAATAGCTTGTTGCAATTCACTCTACAAACTTATAGCTAAGATTATCACTACAAGATTGAAGATGGTAGTGGACAAAGTAGTGGGACCTGCACAAGCAACCTCTAAATCTGGGATGAGCATATTAGACAATGTTATAGTTGCACATGAGTTGGTCAAGGGCTACTCACAAAAAGGACTCTCTCCTCGGTGCTTGGTTAAAGTGGATATCAAGAAGGCATATGACTCCCTTGAATGGAGTTATCTCAGAATGGTACTCTTGGAATTTGGGTTACCCCTAAAGTTTGTAACTCTTATTATGAATTGCATTCTTCTGTGAGTTATTCCCGGTTATGTAACATCAAGAAATTTTTTGAGGCACGAACCTGGTCTGGAGACGACAAGATTAAGACAGAATTACTTCTGTGGACCCTTGCAGGTAAGTTCATGATTAGGAAAGCTTACAAAGCCCTTCTTCCGGTCTATCCTAAAGTCTAGTGGAAGAAATTAGCTTTGGGACAGGGCCTCTAACCTTGACATCAATTCATTATGTGGCTAGCTCTCCATTGAAGGTTAGCAACAATTGGACGACTCGAGAAATGGGGTATCATGGTACCTAGGCCTTGTGTGATGTGCACCATGGGTACCGATGAATTGTTCTATCACCTATTCTTTGACTGCTCCTATTCCCACCAAATGTGGAAGTCTTTATTATGCTGGATGCAAATTCATAGACAAATTGGCAGCTGGGAAGAGGAGATCCTATGGCTCACTGCTGGAACACATAGCTGCAATGCTAAGAATGAGATCGTACACTGGCTATTTGCTGTCATGGGGTATTGTGTTTGGAAAGAAAGAAATACTAACTGCTTCTCATCTCAAATCAGTCCTTTAAAGCAGTGAGTGAAAGACATAGCCCTGCAACTCCCATATAAAAGGATAACAACATAGCAAGTGGAGTAGAGTTCTTCAAAATTTAAATACTTTTCCTAACTAGTTCCTTTATGAAAATGTAATAGATAGATATGTTTTCTTTATCCTGAGGGCTAGCTCTAGAGTCGAATTGATCTAGCTGGTTTGTAAATATCACACTTGGTTACATAAATTTTTTATAGTTTGACCAAAAAAAAAGGGAGCAAAACTCAACCTCTAATGATGGAGTTATCATAAAAAATTGGTTTGTACTTTGTAGATCTACTCATCATAATACATACATGAAAACAAGTGTTGCAACTGAAAGAAACTCGCAATGCACAACATCTAAAATGCAACAACCAAAAGCTTCATCAGAAACCAAGCTACTATACCATTTGACATACCATAACACTAAGTTTCAAATGAACAATAATTAATAATATAAGGGAATATTCTTGCATCCTGATACAAAAATACTTGTATTCTAGTCATAGAAAACTCACTCTTGGAAGATAATCACAGAATCGGCAGAGGATCTCAGTTTATTAGCCAATCGCCATAAAAATCGAGACGCACATTTGATTCCACATATCTCACACCTTCGTCTATTTGATACGATAACGAACTTCTCCAAAACCACTGCATTTTCTAACAAAAAATCTGAAAGTTTGAAAAGTTTCTTGATATATTCCCATTTGAGATGCTCCTTCATGCACATCCCAGAGGAGATAACAATCTTAACATTCTTTAGGTTGGGAAACACAGAGTTTGAAATGTAACTCTGCAAACAATTACTATCACCTTTGACTAGATATCTTCTCTCAAGATAGCACCAGTAATCATCATACTAGAGACAAAGAGTATAGTCAGGACTAAATACAAGTTAGCCTAATAGAAACTGAACTAAGTGACAAAAATGAATTCACAGTATATTCAATACAGAAATTTCAAAACCAACAAATATTAATGATGCTTGAAAAATGATTATGATGGTCATGAGTGTCATAAATATTCGTGGCATAGGTATCCATAACAATATAATGATATTGCAACAATCCCTTTCGTTTCAGAGCCAATTTGCCACAAAGAAAGCTACAAGACCAACCATATTAGAGTGTAGCTTTACAATTATAAAAGCAAAGCTTCTTAGTGATAATTAAGGATATATTTGCATTCTCCTCCAAAACAAATATATTTGCATTATCCTTCAAAAGAACCTACGGGGAGAGATTGTTAAAACTTCATTATTTGAATAGATGTAGAAAGATAAGAAAAAGTTTTAGGAAGTTACAGGCTCTCCACAAGAGGCGAAGCTTGCAAAAAGGCAGCTGCCCCATACAAATTAAACTTTTCCAAATGCAACTCCAGCACTAGATGTTTGCATTCCAATTCTGGAATTGGCACTTCTTTGAACTGAAATATGCATAGGACCTGGTGAAGTAATCCCAATGAAACTGGTAAACAATGGAGAAACAATAAAAGAAAGCACTTCACAGCAAAGAGATATTGTGGTAACAAAAATCTAACAAACATTCTAGCTTCTAGATATACTTTTTTTACAGTAAGAAAACAGAAATAACCCACTTCCAAAGTTGACAAAAGGATTGCAGAAAAGTACAAATTGACAGCACCAAGTTATTTACAACAAGGCAAAAGCATCCTTGCTTGGCTATGCAGGGGACATTAATGACAAATGCCACAAACCTGAGTGAACAAAGTTCCGAATGTTAACTCGGTTGCATGACTTAGCTTTTGAAGGTAATCTTGGAAGAAGCTCTTGAAGCATGGATGATAATCTTCCTCCTCTTTGTCAGAATCTTCATCAGAAGCTTCATGAAGAATATCCTGGAGGTCTTTGATATATGTAATGTTGAAAGTAATCTTAGCATTAAACAAGAAGGATACATCTAAAAGACTACACCTGAAATCACGAAAATCATGTGAAAGCTCCAAATGCTGAAGATACGGTGCAAATATTTCAAAGGAGTAATCCCTTATACTTCTACCATCATCGAACCAGCAACCTTTTAATTTCAGGCTTTTTACCTTTAAGGAGTTAATTTCAAGTTGACGAAAACCCTCAACCTTATGAAATAAAATATTTTCCAATGCAGGACAACTTGATAGTAAGTTGACAATTTGGGCATCCAGTACCACCATATCCTCCAAAGTTATGCTTTTTAGAGACTTGAAGGCTATAACAAAATCAGAAACCAAGGAACTTTGTCGGAGATGTAATGTTATCACTGACGAACATGTGAAGAAAGATTCAGGAAATTCGCAAATATAATCAGAATAGACTATAACATCTTGCACGTTGTTTTTAATAGCAAACTAAACCATCTGTTGATTTGAGACTTGTATTTACAGAGGCCATAACAGTTGATCTCAAACTTTTTGATTTTGGAAGCTACAGAACGAGACAATACATAGTCAACAAATGATCGAAAGCCTTTGTTTTCCACCCAAGAGCACCTAGCAGAGAAATTGAAGCTATCAACTGAAGTCTAGAGATTCTTCCACCTTTTAGAGAGAATACAAGTTGTGAATGCATCCTTCGTCGGCAGAAGAGATAGAATTAGAACCAACAATGAGTCCGGCAACTGACTGATTCTATCGTCTTCATCTCCGGTGAATATTAGCTTTTGCTTCTTCGGATTTCTCAAATCACAGTCAGTGCGGTCAGCTAGGGTTTCTACAGCCATGAATTTGAAATCAATTGTCTCTCACTCAAAAAAGTTGTTGTATGTGTTTCAAACTTTCGCTTGCCACCTAAAATATGGCGGGTTTATTAGCCCCTATATTATTTACCTTTGCCAACTTCACCTTCAATTGAAACATTATTTTTGTTTCCATACCAGCCGCTAGGGGTGTGCATTATTTGGATTAAACCGAAAAATCAAATCAAATCGAATTGAATTCTAATTTGGATTGGTTTTGGGCTTTGGTTTTGAATTAGTAATTTAGTTTGTTTGATTTCTTGGTTTGGTTTCGAATTTAAAAAAATAAAATCGAAAAACCGAAAAAATCAAATTATATATAAGGAGAAGTAATAATATTAATTCTGTTAAATATACTTTCTAATATAAATTACAAGTAAAATGTAAAATACAATACTTCACAGGTAATATATATATATATATATATATATATATTCAAATTGCAAATATAATTTTGATTATGTTTCTAATTATTGAGATAACCGAATAACCAAACCAAATAAAACCAAACCGAAAGAAAAACCAAACCACATCAAATTTATTTTGGTTCGGATTGGGTTACGCTTTTTCAAACTCAAAAACCAAAAAATCCAAACCGAAAAATCGAATGTACACACCTACCAGCCGTCTCGATCTTATTGTGTTTATTTTGTATGTAAGAATAAAAATAAAAATAATTTAACTAGAGTTATATATGTATGTAGAGAATAAATTTTGATTTGATATGTAAGAAGTTTCCCATATTCATAAAGAGATTGAGGCTCAAGCTCAGGTAGCAAATTGCTAGTTTGAATGGAAAATTTACTCATCAGAAAGCAGGAATAAGTCGGAAAACTTCTGTTGAAATTTGAGAGGAAAAAATATCTGAGTCTATGAAAAACTGCCTTTGCACATAAAATTTTGAAGTCCTCAACTTAAATTCTCTGTAGGACGTAAGATCGATCGATGTACACTGTTCAAGTAGTTAAAGCTGGTTGAGCTTGTCTTAGCTATGCTGTACTTTTTTTTCTTCTAAAGAAGCTAAAATTTCAATATTTGCTTTTCTAATTTTTGTAATTGATTATATTAAATATTAATCGCATGTTTTGTTCATGTCAATGATGTCTTTGAGTTCAATTTGGCATCACAAATAAACAAACTCTTTCAAAAAAGAAATTGCCTGTTGCTATCTTAGCCTTTTAGCAAAGTTTGTGAATTGCATGCTAGTAGCATAATGGCAGCACATTAGAAACTAAGAGATCTTCAATGGACATATCAAGTGATCAAGTCCTCGAGTCTCGACCTGCATAGTATGGTATCTCCTTCTGGCTTTCTCAGCCAACAACATGTTGTCATACAGAAACGGAGAACTCCATTAACATAAACATATCCAAGGGGAGTCTTTCGCATTTCTCTGACCTCCTTGTGCTCTTGAAAACATCAAAAAGTACTCAAACTTCTTTGAGAGACTTGGAGTTCCACCAGGTTGAATGGAAGTTGCAGCAAGTGAGAAATCTTGGAGTTTTGCTTGAAAGTAGCTCCAGCATTATGCAATTAGTATTTAAGAGAATCAGGTTTACTGCAGAATGCTTATCTGAGCTGTCAGAAGAATGGAGTGATCAAGGAAATTATACTATCGGAATCAAATATTGGTTATACAACATACTAACAAGATGAAGAATATTCGGCCTCTAATGGAAATCAACATGAGATGGCTAAGTCCTCAAGAGTTGCCAGAATTTCGACAGAGTCTCATTTGTAAATAGGACTACCCAAAATCTTGAAATGCAAAAAATCCAGCACAAGTGTCTCACAGAGTTATACAACATACTAACAAGATGCAACTCAATAAACAAATATCTGAATCAAATCATAATTACAATAAAAAGTTTTAACCAGAAGAAGGTAACTCAATCTCGGCCTCTTCAATCTAGGCTGGAATACTCTCACTCTGGTGCTTGAAACAGGTATGGGTATATGGATCTTATATCCTCCTCGTCTTTCCATGTCATTTCTTATACGTTCTTGTTTCTCTAGTAAGACCTTTATGAAAGCCATATATATGTTTGGCCCTCAATTTGTGGACTTGCAGATCTAGTATCGCAACTAGAGTCTACTCGTAGGATGACTCCTGTGAGATCTAAACAATCTCAACTGGGATAACCCGAGAAGGGTCTCCTATGCATTTTTGCAGAATAATTACATGCAAGACCGGATGAACAGACTCAAGCCCCAAAGACAACTCTATCCCGTAAGCTACTCGGCCTCTACTCTCTAGAAGATCCGGTATATCCCAATGAATCTCGGACTGAGCTTACCTTTAATGCCAAATCTCATAACGTCCTCCATATGAGAGACCTTTCAGGAATACCCCAATCATCAACACAGAACTTCAGGTCTCATCATCGCACAACAAAATATGACTTATGGTGGCTCTAGGCTGTTAACATTTGCTCTTGAATAAGCTGAACCTGCTCTACTGCCTAGCGTACTAAGTCAGGTCCAATCAACCCTAACTCACTTACCTCAAACCATCCAAAATGAGAAAAAATATTAAGGTAACAACGCAATCACATCAAATCGGAACATTATATTTAAATTAACAATACAATGCAGTACAATGGATAATAACCATCCAAACAAGGTGTTTGACCCCATATAGCAATAGCAGTATCACCATTATTAGATCATCTAACAAAAATAGTTCCTTAAATATAAGCCCACGGGTGCAAAAATTGGAGGATGCTATAACATTGATCATTTGTCCACAACGGTCAATTTGGTCTTCGCAATGCGACCTCCTCGTCAAAAAGGAAGCACTTTTGAACTTTCATTTTATTGATCTTTCTATGATGATCCAAACTCTGAAAGCCATTTTTCATATCGTTGAATGTCCCCTGCAGAAACTGTGGGCTGTATTTTATCTAAAGCTTCCAGCAAGTCATCCATCGTAACTGGAATATTCAGAATCTCAGATTTGGATATGTTCTTAATCACGTCTATGGTTTTCCCTGATATCTTCCGTCTCATCCCATTAAAAGAAGCATCTCTACAGATGTTTGTTAGATCGTCTCCACTGTAACCTTTTGTTCTTCGTGCCACTTGGTCAATATCCAGCCCAGGAGCTAACTGGCATTCAATTTTTAGAATAAAAAAAACTTTCAATTCAATAATATACTGATAGGAAAGCTACCTGTATTGCTTTCAAGTTTATCTTTATAAGCTCCTTACGACTCTTAAAATCAGGAAGTGGGATGTAAATCCTCTTTTCTAACCACCTCCTACAGTAGCACAGTGAATCAACAATCAAACAAGATCAAGAGATGAAACTGAGCACAAATGAAAGTAACAAAACCAAAAATTCACTACGAATTCAAGTAGTAAAGCTAACCTTAGTGCCTCGTCAAGACTCTCGGGGAAATTTGTTGCTGCCAAAACTGTCACAATTTTACCTGATGTATTATTAGATTTGTTTAATCCATCGATCTGAACTAGAAGTTCAGACTTTATCCTTCGGGATGTTTCATGCTCTGTAGCTGACCTGAGAAACAACTTCAAAGTTTTACAACTAAAACTAAAAAAGTACAAGTTTAACTAAAAAATGTTTAATAAAATTAATGTTAATTGTTGAGCACATTCATAAATGATATTGTATGATGTATGCAAACACAAGAGGGAAGTGAAATAAAGAGGAGCATGACAATTTATTTAGAGTTTTAAGGTTTATGCACATACATTATATAAAAATCAGGCTACTTACAATATAAATTACATAGTCTTTATGATAAAACATTAATCGGTGACCTGATAAAGATAATAACTACATGCAAACTCAGACACATTAATAATAAAAGTACTATTATTTACTTACCCTCTGGCACTGCAAAGAGAATCAATCTCATCGATGAAAATTGTAGTTGGAGCATGAGTACGGGCAATCTCAAATAAGCACCGTGTCAATTGTTCACTCTCCCCATACAATTTTCCACACAATGAACTACAAGAAATGTTCAGAAATGTTGTCCCACACTCTGTAGCAACAGCTTTGGCCAAGAGTGTTTTCCCTGTCCCAGGAGGACCAAACATAAGAACTCCTCTCCAAGGTCTCCGGATTCCCTAAAAATAACATTCACTATTAGAAGTTTCATATTAAGTATCTACTACTCGTTTGTTATTGTTCTGTGACTGAAAAATATCTGAGATCATTCAGTTTCAACTGCAAAAACTATTTCCAGCTTATTTTCTTAATCATTTGGGAGGACCATATCCACCTCTGATGATTGTTTGTTACGAGCAAAAATAAAAGGAAATATGAAGTGTGTAACAATTCCCTCCAAGAAAACATTTTTTTCAGGAAATTATATGAAATATTTCAATTCCTTTCGATTTTTGGCTAGTCAATATTAAAGATTAATAATAATGAAACTAGCAAATTCAGAAATATTTTGATGATTTTTAAAACATAATAATGTCTAAATGTGTAATTAGTTGGAGCGATTGATATGAAGAAGAAAATTAAGATAGTTATAAGGAAAATGACATCATTTTCCTACTTTTGAAATACTAGAAAATGATGAAAAATAATTTCCTGAAATATCATTTCCGTCGTACCAAACATGCACCCACCCCTCGTGCATTAGAATACTAATATTTAGAATCAACAAACTATTTGTAGTACCTGGAAATAATCAGGCATCAACAATGGGAGTACCACTGCTTCCTGTAGAATCCTCTTTGCTTCACTTAGTCCAGCAATATCATTCCATTTAACCCCTGGATTTGTGTCCAATATTTCCTTTTCAAGCCTAGCAGCTAATTCAGGATGAGGTCCATCGTACATTACTGCTGACTCAATGACTTCTTCAGCATTCTGATAGTTGTAAAGGATGATGATAAGAATATTATAAAGAACATAAAGTCTCAGCTTAGTACAAATAAAGTAAATGAGCTTTTGTGACCTAATGGTACAACAACTACTCTAAGAAAATTGCATCAATTTAACATATAGTAACTAAATATTATTTGTGTAACAATTAAATACACTACCTTTATCTAAAATCTCATCTTTAATCAATTTGGCCTTGTAAGACAAAAATTAAGATTTTTTAAGATTGGAGTTTGGCAAAATACTCTGTGATTTAAGTCTAAATGATGGCCTAAGTGGCAACAGTTTTAAATGTTCCCGTACAGTGAAAAGGAAGAAAATGTATTTGTACCACTTGTTGTGCTGAGTTTTTAGTACTATTCACCTACGCAGTATAGCTGATCCCTCCTCCCTATAAATTTTTATAAAACAAATGAAGTTTGTTACCTAAAACAAGAAAAGTTGAAAAAAGGAAAACAAATAATATAATAGTTCCGTCGAAGGTTAAAGGCTATTTAAGATTGAAATTTGGTAAAATCATTTGTGATTTGAGTCTAGATGATGGCTTAGAAAGAAACATTACTAAATGTTCTCAAAGAGTATTAAAGGTAGATGAGGTATTTGTACCACTTGTTGCGCCGTGTTTCCGTAGCTACTCACCTGTGCAGTTGAGTTGATCCCTCCTTCCTATAGAATTTTTATAAAAAAATTAACTTTATAACCTAAAACAAGAAAAAGAAAGGGAGACCAAATAATATAACAATTCCAATGAAGAGTAGAAATTTTTAAGATTTGATTAGTCTGGTAAAATATTTTGTGATTTGAGTCTACATGATGGCCTAATTTAAAAGGGCTAGATGTTCTCAAATAGTATTAAAGATGGATAATATATTTGCACCACTTGTTGCGTGGTATTTACAAAATCAAACACCAACCCAACAGAGTTGATCCCTCCAGTAAAAGATTCACAAAAAGAGAATTGTAATCTAAAACAAGAAAAAGTACAATATATAAAATTCTGTGAAGGATAACAATTATTTAAGATTATAGTTTGTTAGAATACAGTATGCGATTTGAGTCTAGATGATGGGCCTAAAAAGCAATATTATAAAATGTTCTCATAGATGAGATATTTGTATCACTTGTTGCGGTGTGTTTCTATAATTATTTACCATCCCAACACTGTAAATGTTGTTGATGAGGTTGCTGTTTGAAAAAGTAGAATTCTTTGAGTAATTAGTTGCCACTAGACTTGCAAGTTGTTGTTGTGCTCGTAGTTGTAGTAGTATTTGTTGTACTTGGTATGGTTGAAGCATCATCTGGCTACGTTGTTGTTGTTGTTGTCCTACAACTAGCCATGCTTGTAGTGATGCCACCTGCAAAATTATGCAAGGTAAGTGCTCATATCATAAGTCTTTGTGATTTTAGACTCATAATTTGTAATTCTCTATTGCGGTTGAGGAAATCCAAGAGTAGTTCAACTCTACAGGCAACTTATATTGATAATTTGATAGATTAATTACATGCTCCAATAGGTTAGAATACAATGAGGGGTGTTTGGCAGGATGTATTAGAGAAAATAATACATATATTAGCTGTGTTATTATATAGTTCTTTGTTTAATAGGATTTTCAGCAAACTATGGTATTAGCAATACAGGCATTACTGATCCTCAATATACCAAAATGTGGATAAAAATTATTCAGGCATTACTGATCACAACATTACTAATAAACTCTATTCCGTATATTCTCATTGACGTTACCATACGACTCCTCATATTTTACAAAATTTACACCATTCACCATCAAATAACAATGAAAAAACCTATTTTTAACACCAAGCAATTAAGTCTATCCGAATGTATAAAGTATGACACATTAAGAAACTTTGAGTAGCCTTAAAAAACCTAGGTTAAGCCTCAAATCCAAATTAAAACCAATTGAGCTAGATTACCTTAAAATCTTTTTTTTATTAAATTTCGCTAGGCAAGGTGTGCCTAGGGCTAAGTTTTTATTAATAAATTAAAAAGAACCTCAAAGAGAAAAGTACAAGCAAGGGAGGCTATACCTTACCTTACAAATCCCTATGAGGTAAGGGATTACCTTAGAATCATGTGACCTAGTTTTGGTGAAAAGATTCACAAAAAAAAGTAATATAGTATAACATATATACCTGATGCTGAATTGGGGTCTGAATTTCGAGTGATGGGATATTAATGGTATTGAAATCATGATCAAGGTTACGAAGACCATCGACATAAATGAGACTGAAGCCAGTATAGGATAGTCCTTTTGAATCAATTAGGAAAGAGGGGTAAGTATCCATGTATATTTTAAGGAAAGATGGAACCCTTTGCAAATCGTTATTTAATGTGGGTTCAACGGCCATGATCCATCCTAATAGCTCAGTCATCCCTAGATGTTCATCTTTGTTGATGTCGAACTTGTCGAAAATTATCTTTATCTTCTCCTCTTTGCTCTTGCTGCTATTAGTAGAATTCACATCCACCATCTTTTCCTTCAACAAACTTGTTAACACCAGCTATATATAATAATAATGCTTAATAAAATGACTAAGGTTCAGTTGAGAAATGAATAAACAAGACTTGAAACTTCATGTAACATATATAAGTGGTTCAGTTTTTAGGCTATATATAAGAATTGGAGGATGAAATTGGGGAAGAAAAGGGGCACATTTTTATTTTTTATTTTTCTAATGTTATAATTACAATGGGGAAAGATTTCATGTTCCAGTCAAATAAATATTTAATGAAGTCACTCAATAGTCATATTTGTAATAAAGTAAATATAGAGATATTAACTACTCCCTCTGTCCACTTTTAATTGTAATGATTTTCTTTTTTAGATTCAAACTATAAGAACTTTGACTAATATTTTTTCATCATATTGATATGCAAAAAATTGTAATTTATAGTACTTTTCGTATAGTTTTTGAATATCTAAATTTTCTTATTTGAAATATCTAATTAATGTAATCTAATTCAACTTTAAAATTAGTCAAATTGATTTTTGAAAAACGCAACATGACAATTAAAAGTGGACGGAGGGAGTACTATTTAATTTTGAACTCATGTTCAAATGAATTGAAAGTTGTTTGTTTGTGCGTTCTTACCCAATTGTATGCTTATTCATTGCATGCTTATCCAATTGTATGCTTATGCAATTATAAGCTTATTCAATAAATTCTATAATGGATATTCACAATATTATTATTTATAAAACTCCTCATTTGATGTTTATTTAATAGATAGTGTGTCTTAATAAAAATCCTACTAGAAAAAATTCAATAGGAAAAAGTCTTACGAAAGAAAAATGAGTACACATAGTAAAAAAACATTTGTTAGTTGCTTTATTAAAAATCTTACCAGAAAATCTGGCAGGATAGAACCTTAATTAAGAAAAAAGTGTACAATACATTTTTGACTCCCTCTAATATAGTCAATGATACAACTGGTTAATCTTCACATTCCAATCTTGTGTACCATCTTCTCAAGAGTTGAAGTTGGTAAGAATTTAGCGAATAAATTTGTTGAGTTATCACCTGAAAGGATTTGTTGTATATCAATATCACCGCTCTTCTAAAGATCATGTGTGAAGATTAATTTTGGTGAAATATTTTCGTTTTATCTTCTTTTATGAAGTCTCCTTTTAATTGGGTCATATATGCATCATTGTCCTCAAATAAAACGGTGGGTACTTTGGTATCATATTTCAGGTCACATTTTTCTTTGATGAAATGTATCACTGATCTCAATCATACACATTCTTTACTTACTTCATGAATAGTTATTATCTCAGTATGATTTGAAGAAGTAGCAACGTTGTAGATCGTTATGATATAACACTAATTTTGAATATAAATAGATAACATGTTTGATATCAAGCTTTATATGGGCCAGATAAATAACTACATCTGCATAACCAATATGATTTGAATTGCCTTTGTTTGATTAAAATAAATTCATATCAATGGTATCATTTAGGTATCACAATATATGTTTAACTTTGTTTTAATATTTTCGTGTAGGGGAAAAATCATATCTTGGTAGTAAATGAACAGAAAATGCTATGTCAAGTTTTGTAGCATTGGCCAGATACATAAATGCAGAAATTACATTGAGATATGATACTTCAAGACCAAGAAGTTCCTCATTCTCTTATTGAGAGCGGAAAGGATCTTTACCACTTCAAGTGATTGAACAATGGATGCGCCTATTTTAGGCGAACTGGTCTGATGGACCCCTGTACTTGTATGCGTTTGTATTATGGATCCTTCTACTTAAACCTTTATCAACTGAACCCTTAAACTCAATAAAATACAATTTATTAAACCCCTTTGACCATTGACCAGGCTTATGTGGCATCAAGATAGTTGAGTTGGCAAAAGTGTGTGACTACATGCACATGAAGGCGAGTGACTATACTATTTTAGTTCTAAAAAATATTAAAAGAATAAAACAATAGAACTTCAAAAAAAATAATTAAAAAAGTCTTCTTCCTCACCCATCCACCTCCATTTTCAGCCATATCATCTCCCTCCCATCTTCATCGCTGCCCGACCCTCTTTTCTTTCTACTCCACACTCTTGTCATTTACTTTAGCAGATCTTGGCATTGACACCTTCTTGAATCCATTGATTTGCCGGCGGAGGGAGAGAGCAACGGTAGCAGTGCTTGCCGGAAACCACAGATTCACAGTGGAGTGAGAAATAGAGACGGTGCAGGTCAGCTGAGAGGAGAACAAGGCTGGTGAGGGTGGGTTCTAGGCACGACGGCGAAGAGGTTTTTCGGTCAGATCTGGTGGCCATGGTGCGGCGGTTTAGATTGCTAATTTTGTAGAGGTTGGAGAAGGAGGAAAGGAAAATGGTGAGGGTGTGCAACGGAGATGAAGACGAGTGAGAGAGAAAGTAAAGGTGGTCGCCGGCAAGAGCCGCGACGGCATGGCGACGGCGACTTTGTGGGAATGGCAACGGCGTGAAACAGCGAAGAAGCTGTTGTTTATTGACACTTTATTTTAAAGAAATAAATTAAAAAATTATTATTTTATCTTTTATTAAATAATTTTGATTAATAATTTTATAAAATAGTTAATAAAAATAATTATGACATGTCATTCATTTAAAGGCGAGTGAACTACACACACGGTAAGAGGGGTTTAAAAATCTTCTTTTGATTGAGTCCAAGTGTTCAGTTGATAAATGGTTAAGTAAAAGGGTCAATAATACAAACAGGTACAAGTATAAGGGTTCCACTAGACCATTTTACCCCTATTTTATATAAAATCATTTTAAAATTTTCTCATATAGACAGATTGATGAATAAAGATACATCTACTAAATGTTCAATTTGCAGATCAAGATAAAGTTTTATCTTTTCAAAATCTTTTATCTCAAGTTCTTTTTTTAGGTACTCAATTGCCTTTTGGACCTCTTCTGAAGTTTGAATGAGATTATGTCATCAATAAAAATTACAAATACAATAAATTAAGATGTGATGTTCTAAAATAAATTAAAATACTGTAATGACCCTGAAGGTCATTTTTTGTATTTTTTACAAAATGACCATTTTTCCCCTCCCGAGAGTTGCCCTGAGTCATGTTTGAAGTGTTTTCGCAGTTGGTTTTGTGAAAGTTAGAGTTAAAATGAAGTTTTTGAAAAGTTTTGAATTCTAAAGGCTTAAGTTGTCAAATTGTGATTTTTGAGGTCATTCAGAGTTTCGGAGCTCGGATGGGAATTTCATCGATTCCATCAGTTCGGAATGTGGATTTTGGCCTAGGAGAGTTGACGGAATCAGTTTTGGGGCTGTATCGTGGATTTGAGTTGTAAAATTGTGAAATTTTAATCATAGGGCTGATTTTGGTCAACATTCGGAGATTCGATACTCCGATGTCGATTCCGACAACTCCGTTGGATTCAAGGGATGATTTTAGGACTAGGGGTAGCCTTGGTTGTATTTTTAGAGGTCCCGAGCTTGTTTTGAGTTGTTGAGGCTTAAGCTAGTTTTGTTGTGCTTTATCAGGTTTCGGGTCAAGGAAACCCCGAATCCAAATTTCGACGGTTCCATTGAGTCCGGAACGTCAAATTTAGTAGGGTTGCATATCTGGTTTGTGTGCACGGGGTTCCGAACGAATCTCGAGGGTCCTTTCGGAGACTTGTGAAATTGCTATTTTTGCTGTTATCTGGTGCTTGGTTGGTATGCCTTCGCGTTCGCCAAGCCCTCTTCTGCATTCGCGGAAGGCTATGTGTTTAACCTCCGCGTTCGCGGATGGCTTTCGCGTTCGCGGAGCCCTGGGCGCGTTCGCGGAGGGTAATTGGATAGGTCTCCGAGTTTGCAGAGCCTTGGCGCGTTTGCGGAGGGTATATAGATTGGTCTCCGTGTTCACGGGTTAAGTGAGCCGCGTTCGCGGAGAACAAAATATGCCTGAACAGTGTAAATTCGAGAAATGTCCCATTTTCACCATTTTTCATCTTTTTGCAGCTTTCTTGGGCGATTCTTTGAAGAGGTTTTCTTGGGAATCAGTATGGGTAAGTGATTTTAACCCTTGGCCTTGATTACCCAATGTTTTAAACATGATTTTGAATCGGAATTTGGGATTTTAAAGTGAGTTTTTTGTGATTTTGATAGAACTCCGAATATTTGATAAAATGGGAATTGAAGGCTGTTTTGAGCTTCTTTTTCAAATGGGTTTTTCACCATTGAGTTCTCATTGTATTAAGGATAATTTTTATGAAAGAAATCTCGGATTCAAACCCTATTTTCGAAATCAAATTTTTGGGTTGTTTTACCTTTTCTTTCCGAATTTCATGTTCTTAGCTTTGTTGGACCCGGATTGTGATTGGGTTTCATTACTTGAATAGATTGTGTTGCTTTGGATTGCTTTCGGAAGGGAAAACTCTGGTTGTTGATTGATTTCGATTCGATTAAGGCAAGTGAACTCTTAAAACCTTGTGAATCTTTTAGAATTTCGACTTCCGTACTTGAATTCGTTAGGGAGTAATGGGATTAAGGTATGGGTGAGTCCTTGTATGAACCAATCTAATAATGACCGGCGGGGTTAGTAAAATAGCAATGTGTGCTAATGTGATAGGCCAACATGTGATTGGGCAATGGACTTGATATTGTTGCGTGATTGATTAATTGCTATGATATTCTCGATGTGGTTATGAACGTGTTGAATATGTCTTTTGCTCATTGTGGATTATGGGACTAGACTTGAGAACTCTTTCTTAGTGATTGATCCTACTTGTGATGAAAGGAGTAGTGAAATGGAGACTAGACAATTGACATCATTGATATGCTGTGAATATTGAGATTTTGATTGTTGTTATTGATATATTGTTGATAGTGTGACGTGATTGCATTGATATGAATTGCGTTGTGATTATAAGCACTATCATTCTTCTCATTATTTGTGTGAACATGCTTGTGTGCATTGGTTCTGGAAACACTATGGTGAGACACTTTGATGATATATGCCGATGGAAAATAGTTCCGGCGATGCCGATGGGAAATGGTTCCGGCGAAGCCGATGGGAAATGGTTCCGGCGATTGATGATTATACCGATGGGAAATGGTTCCGGTGGATACATGGTCCATGTGTGGCCCCCATGGATACCGGTATGAGATTTAGCGGTTATGTATCGTAGGACAGACATGCATTCTCTACTTGGCATTGCATTGCATTGCATTGTCTAATCCTTGTTATTGGGGTGTTAAGTTTATACCTTGTGACTCTGGATTGATATATTTATACTGATATGAGTTCTTTCGTGATGCTGTTGAGCTGTTGTGACTTTTGTATTATTTGAACTATGGATTGGAATTTGTTAGGTTGGGCTGATTTTTCTGTGCAGGTTGTAGTTATCGGAGGTTCAGTTGGAAGTCAGGGTTTCGTGATTCTATTAGATTTTCCTCGTATTATTAGTTGATTTGCTGGGTACCGTTTTGTTTGGTACTCACCCTTGCTTCTACACTTGTGTAGGTTCCGAGCCAGGACTGTGATCTTGTTCTCTCTCTTCTCTTTCTCCGAGGCTCGTTGAGGATACTTGAGAGGTAGCTGTTTGATGCCGATGATCTCTCTTGGCCTTTTTACTTTTGCTTTATTTCTGTTTGAGATACAAAGACTTTGAGACTGTGCCTTTCTATTTAAATGCTGTATTAGAGGCTTGTACAAGTGACAACCAGTTTTGGGTTGGTTTAGTTAAGTGAAAGACTTCCGCTTGATTATTTCTCTTCTTCTTTGATGCTATTTCCGTCTGTTGGGTTTTAGGATGACTTGTCCTGGTGGGATAGGACAAGTGCCATCACACCTGGTTTATGGGTCGTGACAAATGGTATCAGAGCCCAGATTTCATAGGTCTCACGTGTACAAGCCAAGTCTAAGTAGAGTCTCGCAGATCAATACGGAGACGTTTGTACTTATCTTCGAGAGGCTATGATGACTGTTAGGAAACTTCTTTCATTTCATTCTCTCTTGTCGTGCGTGGCTCTTATCGCTTGTGCTGATTGTCGCGTGTTGTTTTGGCAGATGCTGAGGACCAGAGCTTCTGTTTTGAGCGATGGAGGGAAGGTAGTCCCTGAGGTAGTAGTTGAGGCCCTTGTCAGAGGTCGGGGTAGAGCCCGAGTTGGGGGCCGTGCTGGTGGGGCAGCACGTGGTAGAGGCCGTGCCCGAGGAGTGGCACCTGCTAGAGGCCGTGTAGAGAGGCTTCCCCAGAGCCACAGATTGAGGTTGGCGAGGGCCAGGCCCCTCCAGGATTCTCAGCACCGTTTTTTCAAGAGACCTTATTGAGGATGTTAGGAGTGATGGAGAGTTTTACTCTGGGTGCTGCAGGCACGCCACAGGGATCACAGACCAGAGCAGGGGTACATACCCCAAAGCAGCATCAGGGTCCGGGTGTTCAGGATTTTATGGGTCAGCCACCATTGGTTCCTGTGCCAGCTGTCGGTGCATAGGATGCTCAAGATGTAGTTCAGACCGTAGAGGACCAGAAGTGTTATGAGTGGTTTCAGAGGATGAAACCACTCAGTTTCAGGGTGGTAAGAGTGAGGATGCTCATGAGTTTCTGACATTGTGCCGTGAGATGCTCGAGGCGGTGAGGATGATGGATACTCAGGGTAGCATGTTAGTTATGGAGTACGAGGCACGTTTCTGTCAGCTATCTCATCATTCCACATCTGTGGTTCCAGATGAGGTGAAGAGGGTCTGCAGATTTGTGAGAGGGTTTACTTTCTCCATCAGATCTTATGTGTTCAGGTCATCTGGTGAGGGTGCTTCCTTCCAGTCCATTGTGAGTATCGCTAGGGAGGCGGATTTGTTGGTACGAGAGAAGTTTAGTGACTCCAAGAGGGCCTGTTCTAATGGCAAATTTTCTGGTGCCTCGTCTGGAGGCAGGGGTTCTCAGAGAGGTGGTTCATCTTTTCAACGTCAGAGGACGGTACATGCTTCCATGTTAGCGGCCGAGGGTGGACATGTGTCCAGTGGGTCTCACAGTTCTGGCAAGGGTGGTCGTGGTACTTCGTCTGGTTCATCACAACATATCATCGTTCCGAGGTCATGTTATACTTGTGGGGATCCGGGTCATTTGATGCGACAGTGTCCTCCACAGACTCATTCAGGGCCCCATCGTACTTCTCAGCAGCTCCAGAGAGGGATTCAGCGCCTCTGGCTAGAGGTAAATGTAGGGGTCAGACCGCAGGTAGAGGCGGTAGAGCTTCAGGTGATGGTGCTGTGGCTCAGCGTGGAGGTAGAGGTGAGGCTCAAACAGGAGGTGGTAGAGGAGCCCAGTGTTATGCTTTTCCAGGGAGACCCAAGGCTGAGTCTTCTGATGCAGTTATCACAGGTATTGTCCCAGTCTGCCATCAATTTGCGTCTGTGTTGTTTGATCCAGGGTCTACTTTCTCCTATGTGTCTACCTATTTTGCATCTGAGTTTGATTTGGAATGTGATCGTATGCCTGTGCCTGTGCATGTTTCTACACTCGTGGGTAAGCCCTAAGTGGTGGATCGAGTGTATCTATCCTGTCCCGTTTCTTTGGCTGGGTACGACACTTGGGTAGACTTGATTATTCTGGGGATGGTATATTTTGATGTGATTTTTGGTATGGATTGGCTTTCTCCTTATCTTGCGATTCTCGATTGTCATGCTAAGACTGTCACCTTAGCGATGTCTGGTTTTCCGAGGGTAGAGTGGAAGGGTACTAGTGGTTCTTATCCTAGTAAGGTTATCTCCTACATCCGAGCCTGGAGGTTGATTGATAGAGGGTGTTTGTCCTATTTGGCTTTTATTCGGGATACTAGTGTTGAGTCACCTCCCATGGAGACCGTTCCTGTGGTTCAGGAGTTTGCTGATGTGTTCCCTACTGACCTTCCTGGTGTTCCTCCAGATAGGGACATTGATTTTGCTATTGACTTGGAGTAGGGCACTAAGCCCATCTCTATATCCCCGTATCATATAGCTCCGAATGAATTGAAAGAGTTGAAGGATCAGTTGCAAGACTTGTTGAGCAAAGGGTTTATTCACCCTAGTGTGTCACCTTGGGGAGCACCGGTTCTCTTTGTTAAGAAGAAAGATGGCTCTATGAGGATGTGCATCGATTATAGGCAGTTGAACAAGGTAACTGTTAAAAACAAGTATCATCTTCCTTGCATTAATGATTTGTTTGATCAGCTTCAGGGTGCTGCGTTGTTTTCTAAGATTGACTTGAGGTCCGATTATCACCAGTTGAAGATTATACCATCGGATATTCCTAAGACAGCTTTGCGGACTCGTTATGGCCACTACGAGTTCTTAGTGATGTCTTCTGGGCTTACTAACGCTCCTGCGGCGTTTATGGAGTTGATGAATGGAGTTTTCCATCCGTACTTGGATTCCTTCGTGAACATGTCCAATGATGACATTGTGATATATTCTCGGACCGAGGAGGATCACGTTCGTCACTTGAGATTGGTGCTTCAGACTTTGTAGGAGTAGAAGTTGTATGCCAAGTTCTCCAAGTGTGAGTTTTGTCTTGATTCCGTGGCATTCTTGGGACATATGGTGTCCAAGGAGGGCATTAAGGTTGATCCGGCCAAGATTGACGTAGTTAAGGGCTGGACGAGACCTACTTCTCCTATAGAGATTCAGAGTTTTGTGGGGTTAGCAGGCTACTATCGGCAGTTTGTGCAGGATTTTTCCACCATTGCAGCGCCATTGACTAGATTGACTCAGAAGACTGTGGATTTTCATTGGTCCGATGAGTGTGAGGCGAGCTTTTAAAAGCTCAAGACTTTGTTGACTTTAGCTCCTGTGTTGACCTTTCCTGAGGAGGGTGTGGGTTTTACCATGTATTGTGATGCCTCCGGAGTTGGTTTTGGAGGTGTGTTGATGCAGAAGGGGAAGGTTATTGCTTTTGCTTCTAGATAGTTGAAGACTCATGAGAAGAATTATCCTACTCACGATATAGAGCTTGCAGCGGTGGTGTTTGTGCTTGAGCTATGGCGGGATTATTTGTATGGGGTTCTTTGTGAGGTCTTCACCGATCATCGGAGTCTACAGTACATCTTTAGTCAGAGGGATCTGAATTTGAGACAGCGCGTGTGGCTTGAGTTACTGAAGGAGTACGATATGACTATCTTGTATCATCCTGGGAAGGCCAATGTGGTGGCCGATACTTTTTGTAGGAAGGCTCCTAGTATGGGGAGTCTCTTTGTGATCAGTGTTGATATGAGGCCCTTGGCTAGGGATGTTCAGAGGTTAGCCAACAGCTTTGTCAGGTTGCAGGTTTCTGAGGAGAGCGGTGGTTTGATTGCGTTCATTGAGGCCCATTCTTCCTTAGTTGAGTAGATTCGTGAGCACCAGTTCGAGGATGAGAAGTTGTGTCTCATTCGAGACAAGGCGAGGAGAGGTAAAACCAAGGAGGCTGCACTTGAATTTGATAGAGTTTTGAGGATTAGAGGCCGGATTTGTGTGCCGAAGGTGGGAGAGCTTATTAGACTGATTCTAGAGAAAGCCCATTGTTCTAGATATTTTATCCATCCAGGGACAGCGAAGATGTATCATGATCTGAGTCAGCATTACTGGTGGTGTGGTATGAAGAGAGATATCTCAGATTTTGTGTCTAGATGTTTGACCTGTCAACAGGTCAAATGTGAGCACCAGCGGCCCGGAGGTGTGTCTTAGAGGATGCCCATTCCTACTTGGAAGTGGGAGTGGATCACTATGGACTTTGTTGTGGGTTTACCTACCACCGTGGGTGGTTATAACTTAATTTGGGTGGTTGTTGATAGGCTGACTAAGTCCGCTCGTTTCATTCCAGTTTGGGTGCAGTATACAACAGAGAAGTTAGCGCAACTCTACATCAGTCAGATTGTTAGACTTCATGGGGTGCCGATATCAATAGTCTCAGATTTCTGGAGAGCTTTACAACATGGTTTGGGTACTCGACTTGATATGAGCACAACCTTTCACCCTCAGACAGATGGTCAGTCTGAGCGGACGATTCGAGTACTCAAGGATATGGTTCGTTCTTGTGTGATTGACTTTGGTGCTAGGTGTGATCAACATTTGCCCCTAGCGGAGTTTGCCTACAACAACAGCTATCATTCCAGCATTCAGATGGCCCTTTTTGAGGTGTTGTATGGCAGATGGTGTAGATCACCGATTAGATGGTTTGATTCGTCCGAGATGGATTTCTTAGACACTGATTTGCTTAGAAATGCCATGGATCAGGTTCGTTTGATTCAAGGTAGGCTGTTGACCCCTCAGAGTCGAAAGAAGAGTTATACCGATCAGAGTGTTCGAAACTTAGTGTTCATGGAGGGAGATCATGTTTGGCTACGTGTATCACCCATGAAGGGTGTTATGCGGTTTGGAAAGAAGGGAAAGCTTAGCCCTAGATTCATTCGTCCTTTTGAGATTTTGGACCGAGTGGGAGAGGTGGCCTATAGATTTGCCTGGCCACCTAGCTTACCAGCTGTGCATCCTGTGTTTCATGTCTTTTTGCTTCGGAAGTACATCCCGAACGAGTCTCATGTGATTACGCTCGATTCTATGGAATTGGGTCCTGATTTGACTTTTGAGGAGGAGCCTACAACTATTCTTAATAGGCAGGTTCATAAACTTAGGACCAAGGAGAATGCTTCAGTTAAGGTGCAGTGGGGTCACCGTTCAATTAGAGAGGTTACTTGGGAGTCCGAGTCTGACATGCGTGCCAGATATCCTCAGCTCTTTGGGGCTTCAGGTACTTTCTTTTACTTTATGTTAGAGGATGAACATGGTTTTTATTGGTGGATAATGTAATGATCCTAAAGGTCATTTTTGGTAATTTTTATAAAATGATCATTTTGCCCCTCCCGCGAGTTGCCTCGAGTCATGTTTGAAATGTTTCCGAAGTAGGTTTTGTGAAAGTTAGAGTTAAAATGAAGTTTTTGAAATGTTTTTAATTCTAAAGGCTTAAGTTGTCAAATTGTGCTTTTTGAGGTCATTCGGTGTTTCGGAGCTTGGATTGGAATTCCATCAATTCCATCAGTTCCGAAATGTGAATTTTTGCCTAGGAGAGTCGACGAAATCAGTTTTGGGGCTGTATCGTGGATTTGAAGCTTTGAGTTGTTGAGTTGTAAAATTTTAATTATAGGGTTGACTTTGGTCAACATTAAGAGATCCGATGCTCGAATGTCGATTCCAACAACTCCGTTGGATTCGGGGGGATGAATTTAGGCCTAGGGGTGACCTTGGTTGAATTTTTAGAGGTCCGGAGCTTGTTTTGAGTTGTTGAGGTTCAAGTTAGTTTTGTTGTGCTTTATCGGGTTCCAGGTCAAGGAGACCCCAAATCCGAATTCTGACGGTTCGATTGAGTCGGGAACGTCAAATTTAGTAGGGTTGCATATCTGGTTTGTGTGAAAGGTGTTCCGAACGAATCCCGAGGGTCCTTCTGGAGACTTGTGAAATTGCTATTTTTGCTGTTATCTGGTGCTTGGTTAGTAAGCCTTCGCGTTCGCGGAGCCCTCTTTCACGTTCGCGGAAGGCTGTGTGTTTAACCTCCGCGTTCGTGGAATGTTGAGTGTTCTGACCTCCGCGTTCGCGGAGCCTTAGGCGCGTTCGCAGAGCCTTGGGAACGTTCGCGGAGCCTTGGGCGCGTTCACGGAGGGTAACGTGATTGGTCTCCATGTTCGTGGAGCCTCGGCAATTCGCGGAGGGTATGAAGATTGGTCTCCGCATTCGCGGGCTAAGTGATCCGCATTTGCGGAGAACAAATTATGCTTGAACAGTGTAAATTCGGGAAATGTCCCATTTTCTCCATTTTTCATCTTTTTGGAGCTCTCTTGGGCAATATTTTGAAGAGGTTTTCTTGGGAATCAGTGTGGGTTAGTGATTTTAACCTTTGGATTTGATTACCCAATGTTTTAAACATGATTTTGAATTGGAATTTGGGATTTTAAAGTGAGTTTTTGGTGATTTTGATAGAACTCTGAAATTTTGATAAAATGGGAATTGAAGGCTGTTTTGAGCTTCTTTTTCAAATGAGTTTTTCACCATTGAGTTCCTATTGTATTGAGGATAATTTTTATGAAAGAAATCCCGGATTCAAACCCCATTTTCGAAATCAGGTTTTTCTGGTTGTTTTACTTCTTCTTTTCGAATTTCGTGTTCTTGACTTTGTTGGACCCGGATTGTGATTGGGTTTCATTATTTAAATAGATTGTGTTGCTTTGGATCCCTTACAGAAGGAAAAATCTCCTGTTGTTGATTGATTTCAATTCGATTAAGTCAAGTGAACTCTTAAAACCTTGTGAATCGTTTATAATTTCGACTTCCCTACTTGATTTCATTAGGTAGTAATGGGATTGAGGTATGGGTGAGTCCTTGTATGAATCAATCTAATAATGACTGGCGGGGTTAATTAAATAGCAATGTGTGCTAATGTGATAGGCCAACGTGTGATTGGGCCATGGACTTGATATTGTTGCGTTATTGATGAATTACTATGATAGTCTCAATGTGGTTATGAATGTGTTGAATATGTCTTTCGCTCATTGTGGATTATGGGACTAGACTTGAGAACTCTTGCTTAGTGATTGATCCTACTTGTGATGAAAGGAGTAGTGAAATGGAGACTAGGCAATTGACATCATTGATATGTTATGAATATTGAGATTTTTACTATTGTTATTGATATATTGTCGATAGTGTGACGTGATTTGCATTGATATGAATTGCGTTGTGATTATGAGCACTATCGTTCTTTTCATTATTTGTGTGAACCTGCTTGTGTGCATTGGTTCTGGAAACACTATGATGAGACACTTAAATGATATATGCCGTTGGGAAATAGTTTAGGCAATGCCGATGGGAAATGGTTCTGGCGATGCCGATAGGAAATGGTTCCGGCGGATACATGGTCCATGTGTGGCTCCCATGGGTATCGGTTTGAGATTCCGTGGTTGTGTATCATAGGATAAACTTGCATTCTCTACTAAACATTTCATTGCATTGCATTGTCTGATCCTTGTTATTGGGGTGTTATGTTTATACCTTGTGACTCTGGATTGATATATTGATACTGATATGAGTTCTTTTGTGATGCTGTTGAGTTGTTGTGACTTTTGTATTATTTGAACTGTGGATTGGAATCTGTTAGGTTGGGCTGATTTTTCTGTGCAGGTTGTAGTTATCGGAGGTTCGGTTGGAAGTCAGAGTTTCGTGATTCTATTAGATTTGCCTCGTTTTATTAGTTGATTTACTGGGTACCGTGTTATTTGGTACTCACCCTTGGTTCTACACTTGTGTAGGTTCCGATCCAGGACCGTGATCTTGTTCTCTCTCTTCTCTTTCTCTGAGGCTCGTTGAGGATACTTTAGAGGTAGTCATTCGATACCGGCGATCTCTCTTGGCCTTTTTCCTTTTGGTTTGTTTCTGTTTGAGATACAAAGACTTTGAGACTTGTACCTTTCTATTTAAATGTTGTATTAGAGGCTTGTAAATGTGACAACCAGTCTTGTGTTTGTTTTGTTAAGTGAAAGTCTTCCGTTTGATTATTTCTCTTCTTCTTTTATGCTATTTCCGTTTGTTGGGTTTTAGGCTGAGTTGTCTTGGTGGGATAGGACATGTGCCATCACACCTAGTTTTTGGATCGTGACAAATGGTATAATAGCCCAGGTTTCATATGTCTCACGTGTACAAGCCAAGTCTAAGTAGAATCTCGCAGATCGGTACGAAGACGTTTGTACTTATCTTCGAGAGGCTATGAGGAATGTTAAAAAACTTATTTTATTTCATTCTCTCTTGTCGTGCGTGGCTCTTATCGCTTGTACTGAGTGTCGTGTGTTGTTTTGGTAGATGCCAAGGACCAGAGCTTCTGTTTCGCGTGATGGAGGAGAGGCAGTCCCCGAGGCAGCAGTTGAGGCCCCAGTTAAAGGTCGGGGTAGAGCCCGAGTTGGGGGCCGTGCTCAAGGGGAAGCATGTGGTAGAGGCTGTGCCCGAGAAGTGGCACCTGCTAGAGGCCGTGGTAGAGAGGCTTCTCCAAAGCCACAGATTAAGGTTGGCGACGGCCTTGCCCTTCCAGGATTCTCAGCACCGTTCTTTCTGGAGACCTTATTGAGGATGTTGGGAGTGATGGAGATTTTTACTCAGGGTGCAGCAGGCACGCCACAGGGAACATAGACCAGAGCAAGGGCACATCCCTTAGAGCAGCATCAGGGTCTGGGTGATCAGGATGGGTGGGTCAGCCATCATTGGTTCCCGTGCCAGCTGTCGGTGCACATAATGCTCCAGATATAGTTTAGACCGTGGAGGACTAGAAGTGTTATGAGAGGTTTCAGAGAATCAAACCACCCAAGTTTCAAAGTGGTAAGAGTGAGGATGCTCATGAGTTTCTGACCTTGTGCTGTGAGATGATCGAGGCGGTGAGGATGGTGGATGCTAGAGGTTTCCATTTTGTTGCTCTCTAGCTCCGTGAGCAAGCCAGGGAGTGGTGGAGGTCTTGGGTGGAGTTCATGCCTGTGGGATCTTCTCCTATTGAGTGGGACACTTTCTCCAGTGCTTTTCGTGATCGTTTCATTCTTTGGAGTGTGCGTGAGGAGAGTCGGCTGAGGTTTGAGGGTTTGACTCAAGGTAGCATGTCAGTTGCGGAGTACGAGGCACGTTTCTGTCAGCTGTCTTGTCATGCCACGTTTGTGGTTCTAGATGAGGTGGAGAGGGTTCGCAGATTTATGAGAGGGTTGACTTTCTCCATCAGATCTTATGTGTATAGGTCATCCCGTGATGGTGCTTCCTTCCAGTCCATTGTGGGTATCGCTAAGGAGGCGGAGTTGTTGGTACGAGAGGAGTTTGGAGACTCCAAAAAGGCCCATTCTAGTGGCCAGTTTTCTGGTGCCTCGTCTAGAGGCAGGGGTTCTCAGAGAGGTGGTTTATTTTTTCAGCATCAGAGGCCGGTACATGCTTCCATGTCAGTGGCCGAGGGTGGTTAGGTGTCCCGTGGGTCTCATAGTTCTGGCCAGGGTGGCCGTGGTACTTCGTCTGGTTCATCCCAACAGATCACTGTTCCGAGGTCGTGTTATCCTTGTGGGGATTCGGGTCATTTGATGCGACATTGTCCTCTATAGACTCATTTAGGGTCCCATCGTACTTACTCAATAGCTCTAGAGAGAGATCCAACACCTCCAACTAAAGGTGAGGTAGGGGTCAGACCACAGGTAGAGGCGGCAGAGCTTCGGGTGGTGGTGCTGTGGCTCAGCGTGGAGGTAGAGGTGAGGCTCAGACATGAGGTGGCAGAGGAGCCCAGTGTTTTGCTTTTTTTGGGAGACTCGAGGCTGAGTTTTCTGATGCTGTCACCACAGGTATTGTCTCAGTCTGCCATTGATCTGCGTCTGTGTTGTTTGATCCAGGGTCTACTTTCTCCTATGTGTTTACCGATTTTGCATCTGAGTTTGATTTGGTATGTGATCGTAGGCCTGTGCTTGTGCATGTTTCTACACCCGTAGGTAAGCCCTTAGTGGTGGATCGAGTGTATCGATCCTGTCCCGTTTCTTTTGCTGGGTACGACTCTTAGGTAGACTTGATTATTCTGGGGATAGTAGATTTTGATGTGATTTTTGGTATGGATTGGCTTTCTCCCTATCCTGCGATTCTGGATTGTCATGCTAAGACTGTCACCTTAGAAATGCCTGGTGTTTCGAAGGTAGAATGGAAGGGTACTAGTAATTCTTATCCTAGTAAGGTTATCTCCTACATCCGAGCCCAGAGGTTGATTGATAGAGGGTGTTTGTCCTATTTGGCTTTTATTCGGGATACTAGTGTTGAGTCACCTCCCATGGAGACCGTTCCTGTGGTTCAGGAGTTTGCTGATGTGTTCCCTACTGACCTTCCTGGTGTTCCTCCAGATAAGGACATTGATTTTGCTATTGACTTGGAGTAGGGCACTAAGCCCATCTCTATATCCCCGTATCATATAGCTCCGAATGAATTGAAAGAGTTGAAGGATCAGTTGCAAGACTTGTTGAGCAAAGGGTTTATTTGCCCTAGTGTGTCACCTTGGGGAGCACCGGTTCTCTTTGTTAAGAAGAAAGATGGCTCTATGAGGATGTGCATCGATTATAGGCAGTTGAACAAGGTAACTGTTAAGAACAAGTATTCTCTTCCTCGCATTAATGATTTGTTTGATCAGCTTCAGGGTGCTGCATTGTTTTCTAAGATTGACTTGAGGTCCGGTTATCACCAGTTGAAGATTAGACCATCGGATATTCCTAAGACAGCTTTTCGGACTCGTTATGGCCACTACGAGTTCTTAGTGATGTCTTCTGGGCTGACTAATGCTCCTGCGGCGTTTATGGAGTTGATGAATGGAGTTTTCCATCCGTACTTGGATTCCTTCGTGATCATGTTCAATGATGACATTGTGTTATATTCTCGGACCGAGGAGGATCACGTCTGTCACTTGAGATTGGTGCTTCAGACTTTAAGGGAGCAGAAGTTGTATGCCAAGTTCTCCAATAGTGAGTTTTGACTTGATTCTGTGGCATTCTTGGGACATGTGGTGTCCAAAGAGGGCATTAGGGTTGATCTGGCCAAGATTGAGGCAGTTAAGGGCTGGAGGAGACCTACTTCTCCTACCGAGATTCAGAGTTTCATGGGGTTAGCAGGCTACTATCAGCGGTTTGTGCAGGGTTTCTCCACCATTGCGGCGCCATTGACTAGATTGACTCAGAAGACTGTGGATTTTCATTGGTCCGATGAGTGTGAGACAAGCTTTTAAAAGCTTAAGACTTTATTGACTTTAGCTCCTGTGTTGACCTTGCCTGAGGAGGGTATGGGTTTTACCATGTATTGTGATGCCTCCGGAGTTGGTTTGGGAGATGTGTTGATGCTTAAGGGGAAGGTAATTGCCAATGCTTCTAGATAGTTGAAGACTCATGAGAAGAATTATCCTACTCACGATATAGAGCTTACAGCGGTGGTGTTTGTGCTTAAGCTATGGTGGCATTGTTTGTATGGGGTTCATTGTGAGGTCTTCACCGATCATCGGAGTCTTCAGTACATTTTTAGTCAGAGGGATTTGAATTTGAGACAGCGCAGGTGGCTTGAGTTACTGAAGGACTACGATATGACTATCTTGTATCATCCTGGGTAGGCCAATGTGGTGGTCGATGCTTTGAGTAGGAAGGCTCCTAGTATGGGGAGTCTCGTTGCAATGGGTGTTGATATGAGGCCCTTGGCTAGGGATGTTTAGAGGTTATCCAACAGCTTTGTCAGGTTGCAGGTTTATGAGGAGAAGCGGTGGTTTGATTGTGTTCATTGAGGCCTGTTTTTCTTTAGTTGGGCAGATTCGTGAGCGCCAGTTTGAGGATGAGAAGTTGTGTGTCATTTGAGACAAGGTGAGAAGAGGTGAAGCCAAGGAGGCTACACTTGACTCTGATGGAGTTTTGAGGATTGGAGGCCGGATTTGTGTGCCTAAGTTGGGTGAGCTTATTAGACTGATTCTAGAGGAGGCCCATTATTCTAGATATTTTATCCATCCGGGGACAGCGAAGATGTTTCATGATTTGAGTCGGCATTACTGGTGGTGTGGTATGAAGAGTGATATCACAGACTTCGTGTCTAGATATTTGACCTGTCAACAAGTCAAGTGTGAGCACCAGTGGCCCAGAGGTGTGTCTCAGAGGATGCCCATTCCTACTTGGAAGTGGGAGCGGATCACTATGGACTTTGTTGTGGGTTTACCTACCACCATGGGTAGTTATGACTCCATTTGGGTTGTTGTTGATAGGCTAACTAAGTCTGCTCATTTCATTCCAGTTCGGGTGAAGTATACAACGGAGAAGTTAGCCCAGCTCTACATCAGTCAGATGTTAGATTTCTTGGGGTGTCGATATCTATAGTCTCGGATCGGGGTTCCTTGTTCACCTCGCATTTCTGGAGAGCTTTACAACATGGTTTGGGTACTCGGCTTGATATGAGAATAGCCTTTCACCCTCAGACAGATGGTCAGTCTGAGTGGATGATTCAGGTACTCTAGGATATTCTTCGTGCTTGTCTGATTGCCTTTGGTGCTAGGTGGGGTCAGCATTTACCCCTATCGGAGTTTGCCTACAACAACAGCTATCATTCCAGCATTCAGATGGCCCTTTTGAGGCGTTGTATGGCAGACAGTGTAGATCACCGATTGGATGGTTTGATTCGACCGAGATGGATTCCTTAAACACTGATTTGCTTAGAGATGCCATGGATCAAGTTCGTTTGATTTAGAGTAGGTTGTTGACTGCTCAGATTTGGCAGAAGGGTTATGCCGATTGGAGAGTCCGAGACTTAGTGTTCATGGATGGAGATCATGTTTGGCTACGAGTATCACCCATGAAAGGTGTTATGTGGTTTGGAAAGAAGAGCAAGCTTAGCCCTAAATTCATTGGTCCTTTTGATATTTTGGACCGAGTGGGAGAGGTGGCCTATAGGTTGGCCTTGCCACCTAGCTTGTCAGCTGTGCATCCTGTGTTTTATGTCTCTATGCTTCGGAAGTATCCCGGATGAGTCTCATGTGATTACGCTCGATTCTATGGAGTTGGGTCCTGATTTGACTTATGAGGAGTAGCCTACAACTATTCTTGATAGACAGGTCCGTAATCTTAGGACCAAGGAGATTGCTTTAGTGATGCTGCAGTGGGGTTACCGTTCATTGGAGAGGCTACTTGGGAATCTGAGTCTGACATGCGTGCCAGATATCCTCAGCTCTTCGAGGCTTCAGGTACTTTCTTTTACTTTATGTTCGAGGACGAACATGGTTTTTATTGGTGGATAATGTAATGACCCTGAAGGTCATTTTTTGTAATTTTTGTAAAATGACAATTTCGCCCCTCCCGAGAGTTGTCTCGAGTCATGACTGAAATATTTCCAAAGTTGCTTTTGTGAAAGTTAGAGTTAAAATGAAGTTTTTGAAAAGTTTTAAATTCTAAAGGCTTAAGTTGTCAAATTGTGGTTTTTGAGGTCATTCGGAGTTTGGAGTTCGGATGGGAATTCTGTCGATTTCATCAGTTCTGAAATGTGGATTTTGGCCTAGGAGAGTCGATGGAATCAGTTTTGGGGCTGTATCGTGGATTTGAGTTGTAAAATTCTGAAATTTTAATCATAGGGTTGACTTTGGTCAATATTCAGAGATCCGATGCTCGGATGTCGATTCCGAAAACTCCGTTGGATTCGAAGGATAATTTTAGGCCTAGGGGTTCCTTGGTTGAATTTTTAGAGGTCTCGAGCTTGTTTTGAGTTGTTGAGGCTTAAGTTAGTTTTGTTGTGCTTTATCGGGTTCCGGGTCAAGGAGACCTCGAATCCAAATTCCAACGGTTCCATTGAGTCCGGAACGTCGAATTTAGTAGGGATGCATATCTGGTTTGTGTGCACGGGGTTTCGAACGAATCCCGATGGTCCTTTCGGAGACTTGTGAAATTGTTGTTTTTGCTGTTATCTGGTGCCTGGTTGGTAAGCCTTCGCGTTTGCGGAGCCCTCTTTCACGTTCGCGGAGCCCTTTTTCGCGTTTGCGGAAGGCTGTGTGTTTAACCTCCGCATTTGCGGACTGTTGAGTGTTCTAACCTCCACGTTCGCGTAGCCTTGGGCGCGTTCGCGGAGAATAAAATATGTCTGAATAGTGTAAATTCGGGAATTGTCCCATTTTCACCATTTTTCATCTTTTTGGAGCTCTTTTGGGTGATTGTTTGAAGAGGTTTTCTTGGGAATCAGTGTGGGTAAGTAATTTTAACCCTTGGCCTTGATTACCCAATGTTTTAAACATGATTTTGAATTGGAATTTTGGATTTTAAAGTGATTTTTGGTGATTTTGATAGAACTCCGAATTTTTGATAAAATGGGAATTGAAGGCTGTTTTGAGCTTCTTGGCTTTGTTGGACACGGATTGTGATTGGGTTTCATTATTTGAATAGATTGTGTTGCTTTGGATTTCTTACGGAAGGGAAAAGCTCTGGTTGTTGATTGATTTAGATTCGATTAAGGCAAGTGAACTCTTAAAACCTTGTGAATCTTTTAGAATTTCGACTTCCTTACTTGATTTCGTTAGGGAGTAATGGGATTGAGGTATGGGTGAGCCCTTGTATGAATCAACCTAATAATGATTGGCGAGGTTAATAAAATAGCAATGTGTGCTAATGTGATAGGCCAACGTGTGATTGGGCCATGGACTTGATATTGTTGCATGATTGATGAATTGCTATGATAGTCTCAATGTGGTTATGAACGTGTTGAATATGTCTTTTGCTCATTGTGGATTATGGGACTAGACTTGAGAACTCTTGCTTAGTGATTGATCCTACTTGTGATGAAAAGAGTAGTGAAATGGAGACTAGGCAATTGACATCATTTATATGTTGTGAATATTGAGATTTTGACTATTGTTATTGATATATTGTCGATAGTGTGATGTGATTTGCATTGATATGAATTGCGTTGTGATTATGAGCACTATCATTCTTCTCATTATTTGTGTGAACATGCTCGTGTGCATTGGTTCTTGAAACACTATGATGAGACACTTTGATGATATATACCAATGGGAAATGGTTCCGGCGAGTGATGATATATGCCGATGGAAAATGGTTCCGGCGATTGATGATTATGCCGATGGGGAATGGTTCCGGTGGATACATGGTCCATGTGTGGCCCCCATGGGTACTGTTCTGAGATTCAGCGGTTGTGTATCATAGGAAAAACATGCATTCTCTACTTGGCATTGCATTGTCTGATCCTTGTTATTGGGGTGTTATGTTTATACCTTGTGACTCTGGATTGATATATTGATACTGATATGAGTTCTTTCGTGATGCTGTTGAGTTGTTGTGACTTTTGTATTATTTGAACTGTGGATTGGAATCTGTTAGGTTGGGCTGATTTTTCTGTGCAGGTTGTAGTTATCGGAGGTTCGGTTCGAAGTAAGAGTTTCGTGATTCTATTAGATTTGCCTCGTTTTATTAGTTGATTTGCTGGGTACCGTGTTGTTTGGTACTCACCCTTGCTTCTACACTTGTGTAGGTTCTGAGCCAGGACCGTGATCTTGTTCTCTCTCTTCTCTTTCTCCGAGGCTCGTTGAGGATACTTGAGAGGTAGCTGTTCGATGCCGGCGATCTCTCTCAGCCTTTTTCCTTTTGCTTTGTTTCTGTTTGAGATACAAAGACTTTGAGACTTGTACCTTTCTATTTAAATGCTATATTAGAGGCTTGTACATGTGACAACCAGTCTTGGGTTGGTTTTGTTATGTGAAAGACTTACGCTTGATTATTTCTCTTCTTCTTTTATGCTATTTCCATTTGTTGGGTTTTAGGCTGACTTGTCATGGTGGGATAGGACAAGTGCCATCACAACCAGTTTTTGGGTCGTGACAAATACATGGAAAAATGACATCATTTATATAATCTTCATTTATTAAGTACTCACTGAGGCAACTATACCACATGCTCCTTGATAGTTTAAATACATTTCCTAAGACTTTGAACTATATGCTTCAACCAATTTAAATACTTTTGAAAGTTTTATATAAATTTGTTTATCAAATGAGTCATAAAGATAAGGTGTACCATATTTATCAGGTGTATTTTAAGATTTTCATGTACAGATAAATTGATGAGATATCAAAATGTTATGTCATTTATAGCATGTGAATATGTTTCTTCATAGTCAACAAGATCTTTGAGAGAATCCTTGTGTAACAGGACTTTTCTTGGATCTTAAAATTTCATTTCTTTTTCGCACAGAGACTTATTTATAGCTAACTGATTTTACACCTTAAGCCATTTGAACTATTGGTCCAAAAACCTCACATTTAGTAAGTGAGTTCAATTTTGATTGAACTGCCTCTTGCCATTTCGATCAATCACATCTTTGTCGATATTTATTTATAGATAAACATTCAAGATTTTCACTATCTTGCATAATGTTACGTGCAACGTTATATGCAAAAACATTATCCACCAGAATTGTTGATAGATTCAATTTCATCTCATCGCCAGTAAAACTTATTGGGAATTCTTTATTCATTTGATTCTCGAGTTCACTGTTTTCTTCACGAATATCTGGATGTAATCATATCTTGAATCTCTTATGAGATTATTTTACTGTCATTTTGATAATTTTTTGTGCTTCTTCTTCTAGAATTGTTATTCTTGAAACTCAATGATCTGTCACGCTTCAGACGTGTATGGAATTCATAAGTTATGACATTAGTAGATTATCATGTTGGGACATCAATTCGGAAAGACACATTTTTTTTGTAGAAATATGTGACTTAGTTATCTTTTTCAAATCTATAAAGTTAGATCAAAGTATGGCCTTGATTAATTTTTTTACAAGATATGATTGCAAATTTCATAAAGAAGTTTAAAATTGTTAATTTTCGAGCAATCCAAGCAATAAACACATACTATATCATATTATAATATTAATATATATCTAAACATATATACATAATTAATTTGTATTGAAAGTAATTAGTTGATTAGTTTAGTAGATGCTTTTAGAATGATTAAGTCATAGTAATATATAGATATTTATTTATAGAATTTAAAGTAACTATATATAGCTAGATTTTTTTTGTTCCCACACTATAAGTTATTTGTTAATCAGGTTTATACCGTAAGAAATCTATTAAATGAGTTGGGTCAAGTTTTATGTGATTTTGGGATAAAAATGTGAAAATTTGAAATTGCCCAGAAATCTGTCTAGTTTTACTCTTTGCGATCGCGATCGCGATGAGTTGATTTGTTTTGGCTTTGCAATCACAGTCAATCTCTCGCAATCGACTGTATCGACTTTAGACCATGTGAGCTATACCATGGAATCCAATGTAACTCCCACACCGAGAAGGGAGAGTCTACTTGCCAAGGTAAAACTCCGTATCATATCATTAATGCTATGTGAATCCACTAGCTAGGTCATTTAAGACAATCCTACGAGGGCACGCAGTTTGGGACTAGAGATTGGCTCTAGAGACCACCCTAATTGAGCCTCCACCTCGAAGTCCTCTCGATGCTAAGTTAAATCCCAAAAAATTAGATAAATTGAATTATCAAAACATAACAGTAGGAAAGACAATAATCAAAACACCAATCCAAATCATAAAGTCGTATAAGAGTAGCTCCTTTCAAAACCATGATTTTATAACTTCATTCATATAGACACTTACCTTCCTAAGCATCTAAAATCATGATTTCTTTTTAAATTGTGAGAAAATCTTTCACAAATCATTGATACTTAACTTAAAAGCATCCTTAAATCATATCTTCATCCTTTCATAAAACATGCATAAAATCCCTTATCAATTCATGATCATAGTTCATAGTTCATAGGTGAAATTCAAAGTATAAAGCATGGGTCCATATGAAATCAATTATAAATCATGTAATTAGGTTAAATCATGCATAGTATGATAGGATAGCATCAATTGAATCATAATCGAAAGGACCCATGGAGATTGACATAAACCTTAATTGAATTGAAGATTGAAGTTCTTTTGGGACCCAATGATGAAAGGAATTCATTGGTGAATTTCCACATACCTTGGCAATCAAAATACTAAGAATTTGTAGAGGAAACCTTCAAGCTTGATGAAACCCTATGATCCTTCCTTGAGAGCTCTTGAGAGGATTTAGAGAAGATGACTTAGGAGTTTTGAGAGTTTTTTTGAGTGAATGAGAGGGATAGGTATTAATTTGAAGGGTAAAAACAGTTATAGGGTAGTTTATAGGGCCAAAATGACGCAGTTTAGGGGTTAGGTAGATAGGAAAAGACCAAAACAACCTTCATTAAATTCTGCCGAACAGGGTCTACAACTTCGACCTATGGTCTTTTGGACTTTCTACGGACTGTACTAGTCAGTCCTAGATCACTTAGCGGGACTCGATATTTGTGATTGATTCCACGAGACCTTCCTACGGTCTGTCCAACATACTATGGCTCGTAGATACCTATCCATAGAATCCATGTTCAAGCCCAAAATTTCACCAAGTCTGAATCAACCCTAGGGCACTTCCTACGGCCTGTAGACTATCCTACGAGTCGTTCTTGTCAATCATAGACTTAACTTCAGAAACTTGAATTTTCCAAATCTCAACCCAGTTCCTACGAATGCCATCTACAACTCTTAGATGCTTCTACGAACCATAGATGGGTCTCGCGGGTCTGAAGCAATAGCAAAAAATGAGACTTTTCCTTTCCAATTTGGCTTTCCAACTTCCGAGGTGTTACAACCTCGTTCCCTTTCTTCCAAAATAAAAATATTAGAGCTTGACCGTAGTTATTTGTATGTATACAAATCATATATTAGCCGATGACTTAGTTTTACAGTTGAAAAAATGTGAAAGATTTTGTATACCACTCAAGTTCCAATAGGAATGGTTGCAGATCCCCAACTATATCAAATTGCATAGTTTCTAAAGTAGGACAGACAAACAATATTGGAAATGATCACTTCTTGGAAACTACTTTAGTGAGAGGGGCTGCATAAGCGGCCGTTTGACCGCTTTTGCACCCTAGAAGCCACTTTTGCCTCAAGGGCCTCGTATAGCTGGGCCGCTTTAGCGGGCAACTAATGGCTTTAACAATCGCCGCTTGAGTGGCCACTTGACCATTTTTGCGGTTATCGCTGGGGATTTAATTCCTCTTTTTTCCTTCATTTCTCAAAAGAACCTATTGTTGAGGGAGCTCAAGCCTTGGCAATTTTGCTCAATTCTTTACCATTTCCAGTGATTCAAAGGTAAATTCATTCATTCTCACTTCCATAACTCGGTTCTAGCTTTAATTCCTTGATTCAATTCCGTTTTTACCTTAATTCCCTTGATTTCAAACTCTTCAAGAATAGTATTTGGACCATTTGAGGTTTGAATTTGATCCCATCTTTGCCCAACTTCTGGGCATCCTCACCTCACATCATGGGGAACATAATGATGGAATTAGTTTCACAATTCTATAACGTCGTTCGAGGGCTAATTATTTATCCAATTTTTGGTACTATGATTTGGGTATCGATAGTCCCGTATTGAATTGTTCTTGATAGTTTGGCTGCGTTCCAAGGCTCTTTGGAAGGGAAAAGCACCCGAGTAGAGGTTCGAGTGTGGTTTTATCCTTGAGATAGGTTATGGTTTCTCTCTTAGGGTTCGTTTGGTGTGATGGATTAAAAAAATAATCTCGGGATAAGTTTTTCGTACCCCTCAATTCTTTGTTTGATTACAAAATGAGGGATAAATTAGCCCAGAATTAATAATTATGACTGGGATAAGACTGGGATAAGTTATCCCTACTTGTGGATGGAATACTAATTCCGGAAAAATTTATCTTGGGATAAAAATGTAAAATAACAAAAGTACCCCCTTAAACTCTCTTTTATAAACAAACAACTTATTCTTAGAGAGTATTTTTGTACACAAACAACTTATTCTTCGAAATTATGTCATGCATATTTGACAAACCAAACAACCAATAAAAAATAACCTCAACATAACTAATCCCATCATAACTTATCCCAATATAACTTATCTCATCATAATTAATCCCAACATAACTTGTCTTCAAACCAAACGACCCCTTATTAGGGGTGTGTATCGGTCGGGTCGGTTCGGTTTTTCGGTTTTTAGTTTTTAAATATGCTAAATCGACAACTAAACCAATAAGATATTTGTTATCGGTTTTTGGTCTTTAATGGTTCGGTTTTCGGTTTAACTAATAAGAAAATTCATTCAAAACAAATATATGACTTGTCCAACAATTTGATGTGAAATTAAAAAGAGAGAAATCAAATTACTCATGAGTGCAAAAATTCTTGTTAGTGTAGTAAAAGTATAGAAAATACTCACAATTTATAAACTTAGCTGTTGCCTAATCCTTGCCATCGTCGTTGCAAACCCTAGCCGTCACCTTTCTTAGTTCTTTAGGTTTTGACGTTGTGAACCTAAAGACTAAAGTAATATTAAAACCTAAAGGGTAAATGCAGAGAGAAGAGTTAAGTAGTGTTAATTGTGTAGGGTCCTTATAGTTATAGTCTAATATAGTAGTTATTAGACAATAACCCAATAACAATAAACCAATAATATTTTTTCAGTTCGGTTTATCGGTCGATTCGGTTTTTGTGCACCCCTACCCCTTATAGACTTGGCTTAGCATGATTATGTATGTATTTGAGAAGTTTGATAACTAGGAAGGTTTTAGGTTTAGTTCGTAGGTGTGCTTGATCCTTAGTGATGTTATTGGCCATTTCGGGTTTGTATCTTAGTTCCTTAGTCATTAAGCCTTAGTCTAGGTTGGTTCTTGACTTGATTGTCATTTTAGATCCTTCGAATGCTCTTAGGTGGCATTGAACTTAATTAGATTGTATACGCATTGGTTGCCTTGGTGTTTTGTGGACTTGGACTGGCTGGAGTTCCAGGTTAGTAAGACTATGCTATGATGGGTGTTTATCCCGTTGTGTGTGTGATATGGTTGCTTTTGAGAATGACTTGACTATGTTTGTGTGAAATCATGTTCATGGCATACTATTGGCATAATTGCATCAGAATTTTGGAAAGAAAAGAGGTTTTTGAGATATTTATTAGTTGTACTATGTTTTCTATTGATTTTAGCTCCAGGGATCGGGATTACTGGTTTTATTGATTTTTACTGACGGAAACATGGTTTTGAGAGAAATGTACCATTTTCCCCTTATAAGGCATATGTTGATAAGCTCCGGCAGCCCGCAGACTGAATTTTGGGTTTTACTTTTATCTCATCTATAGTTGAGCTGAGGCGGGTTCCGTAGTTATCTCGGGGTCCATGGGACAGCCAGTGAGACAATTCAAAAACTTTTTAGTTTAAACATGCATTGGCCACATGTGCATCACATCTCATTGTGTGATTGATTGCCTGTGATTGTTTGGATTGTGTGGTTGAACTGTTGTTGCCTTTCTTGCCGGTTGTGTTTGCTTACTTTTAGCCTTATATCAGACTCTTGTTAGATCTATCGCGCTGCTTATATATATGATCTTTCTGAGCTCGATCGGACTATGATGCCTACTGAGTACCCCATAATTTGGTACTCATACTGCACTTTTGCATCTTTTTCTGGTGCAGTTCCCGGTACGAGCCACCCTCAGTGAGCGTTGGATCTCCCTTGGCAGTCACATACTTGGATCGTGGTGAGCTCCTGGCATTCAGAGACTTGCTGCTTTCCCTCTTTTGTACTGACTTATATTTTGTATTTTGCTTAGTCAGTTCTCTTGTATATATAGCCTTATGTACTTAGTAGCTCCTATATCGGTAACACCAGGTCCGCGGATTAGGTCTTGTATTAGTTTGTCTCTTTGGTCAATTTCAGGCCTCTTTTGTATATTTTATATCATACTTACAGATCTACACTATGGACCGTTTCTAAATTTTATTCATGTTTCCTATTATTCTTAGTTATTATTATTGAACTGTCATCTTCCACAATTTACTTTGGGTTTTAGCTTGCCTACTCAAGGGTTGTGGTAGGTTCCATCATGGCCTGATTTTGGGTCGTGATAAATATAGGCCTGTAGACGTGTCCTCTGTGGTGAATGCAAAGCTTACGTTCTATACTAGATGTATAAAAGACGTACATGCTCTTCTTGAAAAAGATGCCGATGATGAGGAAGAAAGTTTTAGTGATTCACATCAAGTTTTTGGGACCCTCGTCCAAGATTTTCTACAAAAGTTGAGTTGTGCAACGGAACTAACAATAGGAACTTGGTTTATAGAGGTTTTTTTCTAACTCTAAAGTTCGTATTTTTCTTGATCGATAATTAGTATATAATTGAAGATCGTAAAATATTTTACAATTGAGAATAAATTTCACAAAAGCAACAAGATCAATTACAAAAATTTGTGGCGTTGTGGGACTTTTTGCAATCAGTTTGACAACTTATAGAAGTCAATTATTTTTCTTTTAGAAAACATGAATTTGCTATTACATTGATGTATCTTAAAGTATTTAGATGGTATTATTTTTTGGATAAAGAAACAAGCAGAGTGGTCGAAATAAATGTTAGATGGTTTGATTTGTCAAGGGACTACGTCTCTTCGGTGGAGTACTTTCTTTTTGTTGTTGTTTTTTTCTCTGTTTCTTACTATTTTTATCAGGATTACTGCACCAGGTTATAATAAGTAGAAGCATTCAAGAAGACCATACATGTATTTTTCACCACGTGGGTTGATGCGACACACTAACTTGTTCCTCTCTTCATACTTAGAAAAAAATGGCAATTGATGACTCAATTGGAAATTTTTCTGGTTATGAGCCCAATATGGTATTGAATTGGTGGAGAACGTGCATGAGATGGGTGGAAGTGAAATTAAAGATTATTTTGTGGATAATAAATATGGTAATAAAGAGATGATTAACTTAGTCATTGTTCTGACTTAATGAAAACTAATATCACTTCTAGCGGACTAAAAGGTGTGGCAAACGAAAATCTATGGGATGACATGGTGAAGACATAGGATGAACAGGTTGCATCTCCTCCTATGCTTAGCAAACTGAGTAACGAAGCACCACGTTTGCGCCTAAGGATAGCAGCATTGTCAGTGCTTCATATCCATTACATCTTGGGCCACAGTTGATTTTAACAAGTCCTAATATAAAAAAAATACTATTCGTGCTGTGGAGTTTCTGGATGCATGATGTGAAACTGGCTCGAGAATTGAAAGAAGTTTGTTTTGTTTTCTAATAGTCAATTTCAGCCTTCTAAATTGGAACTTGCAGAAAGGCTGAGATACATTGGAACAATGATCGAATCCTGTCCCCGCCTAATCAGTGGAACATTGTTCACCGGGATAGAAGGCCGGTCCCAACCCGTCTACAAAATAGGGCTAGTGTTCAGTCTTGGTTGGTTCCACCTCTTTGCAGGGTGAGACTCTTTCTGCCTTTGTCGAACTGCCTTGACGCCTTGGCAGGTCAAAACGATAAAGTCTTCAACCACACATGAACACCAAGAACTATCATGCAAAGTGTTGGTGAAAATTGCAATATTATAACTAAAATATTACAATTGAAAATCAAATGAAGAAATAAAAATCTCTTCAGGCTGAGACGCTGATATCTCGCTCTCTTTAAGGAGATTCAAGTGCACTGCAGCAAATGTTTTCATCGGTCCAGCAGTAGTCCTTCTTGACTTGTCCCTTCTAGCATACAACAACCTATCACAAAATATAACTCAACAAACTCTGGATAAGAGTTTAGTCCAAAGATAAGAACTCTCTTTTTCACAAACTTTATGCACTCTATATTTTTCTTGTGTGTGTACAAACCAAATGAAGACCATCACTATTTATAGTTGAGGAAGTCTTCCTAGCAATGAATAGGAAGATAATGGGGTAGTAAATAGTGAAGATAAATGGCTTAGAGGTTACATAGGTATAATGGAGGAGTAAAGAGTGAAAAATAATGTGGGCAACAAATGCCCCCAACATGCTAAGCAACTCAACGGACAAAAGAGGCCATTACTCACAACGTTCACAGCAATGTCTATCACCTTGAAGAATGGCAATAAAGCCAAATAATAATGACATTACACAACCACAAATACCAAAGACCAAAGCAGCACTTAGGCGGCACTATTAGGCAATATGATGATCTAATATAATATATTAATTATATTAAAATGCTCAAAATCCAACACAAAGCAATAAAATGATAGGAAGATTAAGATAATTATTGGGGTATATACACACAAAATATATTAATTACCTAGACATGTAAAAATTCAACCAATAATCTAAAATCTAGAATACGAAGAAAGAAAGGATAATCTTGAATTAAAATGCAATCAATTAACTCTAAGAACCATTGAAGATGATCTAAGAACTAATTAAATTAATATTCGAATACAAGATATAATCCAAAGGGAGAAGAGATATGAACTCATCATACATGAATTACTACACGTAATAGTCGTTCAAGGAAGGTTCAAGAGTAGATAATATGGGACAAATCCTCAACTCTCTGAGACAGTAACATAAACTCATAATCCAAAACAATCTATCTTTAAGGGATCCATAATAACCTATTTATACTAGGTTCATCGTCGAAGATATTAAAAAAGATGACTAGTGAAGAATTTCTAAGGGAAAGAACAGTAGGGAGCCAAAATTCTTACGGAGAAATTCAAAAATAAAAAAGCAAACATACAGAAAAGTTAAATTGATATTTGTATCCTGGAAAAAATGGCCATGTTTGATAAGAAGTAGGGTTATGAACGACATAAGAATCTCCTTTACCACCAAATGATGATTGATTGGTAAAAGAACCGTGAATGGCATATGTTAGTTGAAATTTGAGTAGGGGTTATAGTAAGGATGATAATTGAGAGGGCAAAAAGGTTGAACAACATCAACAAGTTTCTTTTGCCTTTTAGACAATGCTCTCTCTTGTTTGTGAGCATTTTGGTCTCCCCCGAGGGCTTGCTTAGTGGAAAATTCTTTCTTGCAGAAGCTGCAAGAGAAAATCTTTGTCTTTAGGGAACGCCTCAGTGTGGGAGTTGCCTCATTGGAAGACTCACTAGCATGAGGCGGTATTGAATTGGAAAGATTTAGTCCAAGAATTGAACAATTAATATTCTTGTTGTTGTTGCAATAATTATGAACTTTGACACCAAGAAGTTCTTCAGAAGTTGATAATTCATGTGTCTTCCATTGATAGCCTTCCACAATTTCTTTTTTCATGAGTTCTAGATTTGAACAATTTATATTCTTCTCATTATTGTAATCATTATGGACTTTGATATCAAGAAGTACTTTACCAGATGATAATTCATATGGCTTCAATTGAGAGTCTTCCATAAAAATTCTTTCATCTTCGTTATGTTTGTGATGACTTCATGAGATTCTTCCGTGGTTGACGATAAGCTAGAAGCCTTAGAAGAACATGATTTTTTCATTGCAAAAGCATCCATTTCCCCACTATACTAATGTTTATGTTCTTGAAATTTACTTGAGATAAGAATGAAGAGAATAAATCTATTAAATAGACAATGTTATAAATACAAAATCCTTCAAATATGGAAAATTAATTAATGTATGGTGTTCCAGATGTAAAGCTTTAAGCAACCAAATCATAGTTCTAGTAGAGGATCATATCAACTTGCTAGAAAATCTAATTCCATCAATTTATTTCAAATGATGGTAAGAGAAAGAGGAAAATATATGGTAAGAAAAACTAGAAAATTAATATTTGAGGAGATCCAAAATAAATGGTAAGAAATATTAGGAAAATTAATAATTAATAAATCAAGGTGCCCTATAATATATGGTAAGAGGAGGTGGATAATAAATGGTAGGATGTATTAGGAAATTTAATAACTAAGCAGTGGTAAAATATACCATAACAAGTATTAGGAGAAGTAATAATTAAGGAGTCCTAAAATATATGGTAAAAGAAAATATATTTTAAAAATTAAGAAATTCTAAAAATACATAGTAAGAGAAAAAATATTGGTTAAGAGTTTTAAGATATTGCAACTGACCTTAATTGTAGGTTCTTTGCACTTTTATCTCGTGTGTACTTTAAGAGGTGAAGGGATCTAATATGTATGGTTATATGGATAACTTAAATTCTACAATCACATATTTATTATACTGGTTATTTAGAATCTGTTAATAGGCATTTTCAGAACTGTCATTACCCAAAAGTGAGCTATGATGGCGCCTACTACAAACCCCCCAATAGGCAAGCAAAAACTCTGAGAAGAACACAGTAAATAACTAGAATGAAATAAGTAGAAGCAGAATTTAGAGAAATAGAATAGGGCTCATAGAATAGATATGTAATTACGATACAAAATACTCAAAGTGGGACAAAAAGTGACCGAGAAAGACAACTATATACAAGAACCAACCCAAGACCTGGTGTCACTAGTACAAAAGCATCTAAGTACAGAACGGCTATTTACACCAAGTCCGTTTGAAAAAAGATACGAAAGTATAGACAATTATTAAATAAGGAAATCAAAAGTCTCCGAACACCAAGAGCTCACCACGATCCAAATCTGCAATGGACATGGGAGATCCGACACTAGGATGAACAGGTTGCATCTACTCCTATGCTTAGCAAACTGAGTAGCGAATCACCACTTTTGCGTCTAAGATGCATTGTCAGTGCTTCATATCCATTACATCGTGGGCCACATTTGGTTTTAACAAGTTCTAATATAAAAAAATATTATTCATGACATGGAGTTTCTTGATGCATGATGTGAAATTGGGTTGGGAATTGAAAGAAGTTAAAGATAAATTCTTCAACCACGCATGAACACCAAGAACAATCATGCAAAGCAATTAAAATATAGGAAGATTAAGATAATTATTGTGGTAAATACACACCAAAGATAGTAATTACCTAGACATATAAAAATGCAACGAGTAATCTTAAATCTAGAATACGAAGAAAGAAAGGATAATCTTGAATTGAAATGCAATCAATTAACTCTAAGAACCGTTGAAGATGATCTAAGAACTAATTAAATTAATATTATAATACAAGATATAATCCAATGGGAGAAGAGACATGAACTCATACATGAATTACTACATGAAATAGTCATTCAAGGAAGGTTCAAGAGTAGATAATATGGGACAAATCCCCAACTCTCAGAGACAGTAACGTAAACTCATAATCCAAAACAATCTATCTTTATGGGAGAGATAATAACCTATTTATACAAGGTTCAATTATTGGAGATATTCTAAAAGATGACTAGTGAAGAATTTCTAAGGAAAAGAATAGCACGAAAACATAATTCTTACCAAGAAATTCAAAATCTAAAAAAGAAAACATACAGAAAAGTCAAGAGTATATATGTTGTGGTATATACATATAAAATAATCTTCTTTTATGTATACAATGTAATTTCTAGCGGAAGGGGTTTGATGACTTCTTGCATCCCCTAGCTTTGGCAAGGAAAGCAATCGTGCAATTGTCAAATTTTTTGGTGCCACAATACTCTTGAAGTAATAAATGTTAAATTTAAGAACTTTCAAGTGAGGATTAAAGCTATATTCCGGAATAAGGTTTTAAACGTCTTAATCAATACAAAAACAATAATAACTACGTCTCAATCCAAATCGTCATCGCTCACTTATATTGTCTGGAATCATGCCTTCCCTTTTTGAGTTAACTATGCTTGTTCTTAATAGTCATGTTACGGGTCTGAATATAGATATTTTTGTTAAAACAAATGGAAATTACTATTTAGACTTATAAAAGTCTAGTTATAATAAGACACAAAAAGAAAAAGGCTACACATCTCTTTGGTCTAACATGAAGCTTCAAATATCCAAAAAAATAAACAAAGGAACAAAATGATGAAGAGAATGATTTAATGAATTCAGCTGGGATTTCTAAAATAATACCATAGGTTCTAATAAAAACAAAGCTAAAATAAATTAAACCTCTGCGAAATAACAAAATAATTCAAAGCAAGCTACAAACTAACATTAAAGCTTCAGATCTAAATCAAGCTCCTCTTCGTCTTCATTATTCTTTTCTGCATCCCCCTCTTCCAGTTTCATCTGCAAATAATTATTTCCACCAAGATTATCATCAATATTGACTGGTGAATCATTTATATTTAAACCCTTTGCACTATTTTTGCTCTCATAATTAAGGGAATTCTCCAATTCATCAGCTCTAGTTCCAGTCATATCAATGTTATTATTTTCTAGGAGACATTTTGTACCAAAAAATGATGAGCTTGATGATGATGGCCACTTCACAGGGTTAAATCGATAATTGTATCGCATGTGTGAGTTGAAATTTGAGTAGAGATTATAGTAAGGATGATAATTGAGAGGGTTAGAAGGCTGAACAATATCAACACGTTTCTTTTGCCATTTAGACAATGCCCTTTCTTGCTTATGAGCGTTTTAGTGTCCCCCGAGGGCTTGCTTAGTGGAAAATTCTTTCTTGCAGAAGCTGCAAAAGAAAATCTTTGTCTTTAGGGAACGCCTCAGCGTGGGAGTTGCCTCATTGGAAGACTCACTAGCATGAGCCGTGTTGAATTGGAAAGATTTACTCCAAGATTTGAACAATTAATATTCTTGTTTTTGTTGCAATAATTATGGACTTTGACACCAAGAAGTTCTTCAGAAGCTGATAATTCATGTGTCTTCCATAGATAGCCTTCCACAATTTCTTTTTTCATGATCTCAGGATTTGAACTATTTATATTCTTCTCGTTGTAATCATTATGGACGTTGAGATCACGAAGTACTCTATCAGATGATAATTCATGTGGCTTCAATTGAGAGTCTTCCATAAATTTTTCTTTCATCTTCATTATGTTTGTGATGACTTCATGAGATTCTTTCGTGGCTGATGATATGGTAGAAGCCTTAGAAGAACATGATTTTTTTCATTGCAAAAGCATCCATTTCCCCAGTATATACTAATGTTTATGTTCTTGAAATTTATTTGAGATAAGAATGAAGAGAATGAATCTATTAAATAGACAATGTTGTAAATACAAAATTCTTCAAGTATGGAAAATTAATTAATGTATGGTGTTCTAGATGTAAAAATTTAAGCAACCAAATTAGAGTTCTAGTAGAGGATCATATCAACTTGCTGGGAAATCTAATTCCATCAATTTATTACAAATGATGGTAAGAGAAAGAGAAAAATATATGGTAAGAAGTACTAGAAAATTAATAATTAAGGAGATCCAAAATAAATGGTAAGAAATATTAGGAAAATTAATAATTAAGAAATCAAGGTGCCCTATAATATATAGTAAGAGGAGGTGGATAATAAGTGGTAGGATGTATTAGGAAATTTAATAATTAAGCTGTCGTAAAATATATCGTAATATATATCGTAATAAGTATTAGGAGAAGTAATAATTAAGGAGTCCTAAAATAGAAAATATATTTTAAAAATTAAGAAATTCTAAAAATACATGGAAAGAGAAAAAATATTGGGTAAGAGTTCTAAGATATTGCAACTGGCCTTGATTGTAGGTTCTTTGCACTTTTTATCACGTGCGTACTTTAAGAGGTGAATGGATCTAACATGTATGGTTGTATGGATATCTGAAATTTTAAAATCAGATATTTATTATACCGGTTATTTTTGTTGTTTTACCCTCTACCCTAGGCCCTATATAAACGTTTTTAACCCCCAAATTGCCAAATTGAACTCATTCTTCTAAATTCTCAAAGTTGATCAAAGTTCATCCCCTCAAATATTTCTCTCTCTAAGGAAGAAGAAGAAGAGCTAGGGTTCCATTCAAGTCTCAATTTCCACTATAGCTTTTGGACTTTGAACTCCAAGGTAGGATAGTATTCACCTATGGAGTCCTTTCCTCCATAGGGTTCCTAAATTCTCCAATTTTTACAAGTTAGTATCTCCAATTGAAATTAGGGTTTTATTCAATCTCATGGGTTCCTTACAATTATGATCCAATTGATTGATTTATGTCTTTGTATGCATGAATTGAAGTAATTGCATGTTTTTAAGTTGAATGCACTTGAACCCATGCATGTGTAATCCTTGATTTCTAGACTATGATCATATGATAAGGCTTTTGAACTATGAAAGATGAATTTATGAAGATATGCATGCTCTTTATGAAATTGATGTAAATGATTTAAGGTTGCTTTGAGAGTGAAACATTGATGTTGTTGTTGTTGTGTTGCTAAAGGATTTTCTCACATGAAGGATTCATAAGGGTTGAAAGGTCTTCTCAACTAAACTTTGAATCAAGGACTAGGAGCTATTCTAATGAACTCTAGCTTGGATTGGCTACTTGTTGTGCCCTTCCATGGATGATAAGACAAGTTAAGATAAATGACTATTCCGTGGGATTTAGCACCGAGAGGATATCGAGATGGAAGCTCTCCCGTAGTAGAGGTCGGGTTTCTAGTAGCAATCTCCCTATCCCATAACTATGTGCCACCACAGGTTTGTCATAGATAGACATTAGCTAGTGGATTCACTTAAGCTAGAAGTTTATGGTTCTTACCTTGGAAAGTAAGTACATCTCTTTTTAGTGTGGGATAGACACCAGATTCCATATTATAGATCACATGGTCTATGTCGGTTAATGGCAAACTTCCCACAAATAATGAACTAAGGTTACTTCTAGAAGTATCTCAAAATGTGTTTTAAAGATGTTTAGCTTGCATTGGCCATGATGATGATTTATGATTTCTAACCTTTCATTTTATGGTTTAGCTTGGTTATTGCATGGCATGTAAAGTCCTTTTTAGCATGATTTTAACAATTCTTATGCATTGCTATCATGCTTGGTACATTCCATATACTAACGCATACTCTTGCCTACATTGTTTCACTAATGTAGGGCTTGACGACTCTTCTCCCTCCATTCTTGGCTAGTTCGTTACATTTGAGATTTTGAAGAGTTGGTGAGTCCTCATACTTTGAGGACGATGTCACTTTTATAGCTTTATGTCTTTTCCTTTAGAACTTTGTATGTGATGTATGAGTTACGTCCCAATCACCTCCTTTATCATGTATTAGATGGCTTTGAGACCTATGTTAGACTTCTGCTTTTATCAACTCTTTTGTATGAAGTACTTACTTTGAACTTTTAAAATTCTATTATCTTGTATGATGTATGCTAAGTGGCTTGTGTGAGGCCTCTTGGGGTCCTATACGCCATGTCACGTCTAGGGTATACTTTAGGTCGTGATATAGAGAGAAAGAGAAAATTGCATCATCAAAAGAGTAGAAACACCTTAGATGATATAGCATTTAATATTAAATAACATACCACTAAATATATCAAGAATAAGATTTAAACCAGTGACATACACATACATATAAACAATAGATATACTTGAAAAAGGATTTTGATCGACAGATAGAACATAAATAGAATAATAGGGCAAAGACAACTTCTTGTAAAGTTTTATAGAGTATTGTAATGTAAAGAATAAGAAACGGTTTTGAGAAAAAAAAATTAATGTGGAAAATGAAAGGTAGAAATAATCCGTAATAACTAAGCAAATTATGATTAGAAAAACTTTTGAATTGTAACAAGGAGATCGTGAATGCTCATGTTCAACCTAATAATAACTTAGTGTGAAGCATTAAACTACTCTTAGAATGAGTTTAAACGGAAGAAGCTCAAAGGATAACAATTAAAGCCTCACTAAGAAATGATAAATGACAAATTCTAACACCTAACCATGTATTTGGTCTAATTAACTTTTTGCTATTTATTTAATTAAAGAAATAGTGAAGGGCATTTTTGTAATCCGACTTTACACTTTAGATGTTCCCACTAATAGTAATATACTTGTTCTTGGGACGTGTATCCCTAACAGTATATCATTGTCAATAATCATGGTGTAACAACAACAACATATTCTATCAACATGTCGATCTTTCTTAATTTGATCTATATATATATATATATAAAATGTAATCTCATAAGTAGAGTCTGTGGTGGATAGTGTGTAAAGAGAAATAACAATAATATAAAATAATAATCGAGGCTAAATAAACAATAAGTAGTAATAAAAATCTAAATCTAAAAATACAAAAATATAAGAATAATACTAATGCTCTGAAAATGAGAAAGCAATACGTAATAATCATGGTGTAAATATGCAAAAATTAGATACAGAAGATGCCTAATACTTATGGCCAATGGGCACGTCAAAAATGATTTATTGAAATCATAATTGTACGTACATGAATTATGGTTCACTTGTATAAATCAACACAATAATCCTTTCACAAATCTAAATCCTTCCGGCTGTTAGACTTAGTATAAGCTGTATAAAATGAATTAAGATAACCAAAATATTAATGTATTCGAATAATTTCATAAAAGTTCTATAAAATATATAGAGAGTATTGCTTAATAAGAATGTGCATAAACAAGGTATACAATTTTATGAACACTTGGAGGATGTAAAAAAAAAAGAAGAAACTTTAATTTCCTGATATAGTTGTAACCTCCCTTTACCATGGCTTCAAATAGTGATGATTATGCATATTGCTTATCGGTATAAGTTCTTTATATAAGCTCATCAGTAAACAGAGTTTAATGCCAATGTGATAATTTTTTCAAATAGATAAAGTAATTAAATAATAATTTACTTGATAACATATGGCTTATAGAAGAGTAAGTTGAATCACCAAAAGTTTACCGGGTACATTTTAGCCATAGCCCATAATATAATAGCATTAATAGTATTTCAATTAAATGTCCAGCTTAATTTTGTAGTTCACACATTCACAGAATGCGAAAAGTCACGGGTTGCCATTATTTCCTTTTTCCATTTCATATGTTTACTGCAAGCTAAAAGTTACTGGAGTACCATTTAATGGGAATCTTTTTCAATTAACATCCATTTACTTTTGAAGAATAAATTAATTTTGCACTAAAGATTTTCAATTAAATAGGATATATTTATCTTTTTGTACATAAATATTGTTGGATAATGTTTAATTGTAAGGTTAAATTGTCACTCAACTATTAATTAGCATGTTAGTAATTCAACTTTTTAACTTTCTAGTTTTCCATTTTATAATAGTATAAAAAATATAGAAGATAGATAGATAGATGATTAATTAAATAGTAATATAATATTAAATATTTAATAACTAATAAAAAATTTTATAACATTTTAATATAGTGTAGAGATAAAATAGTAATTCAACTTTGAAGTTTGGTGCTTCCTACTTTTAATAATATTATTATATTATTAAATATTTAATTAATTAGATATTTTGTAATATTTTTTGTTTAGTATAGAGATAAAATGAGGCTATTATGAAAACAGAAAGAAGTAGAAGAGATGTAATTGCATTATTAATTTATTATTACAGTGATTATTAGTTATGTATCATGTAACATTTTTGTACATAAAAATAAATGAATAATTTAGTTTTTAGAGTTTATAAATGAATAACTTATTTCTTGTTTTAATGGCATTATTGTAATAACTCAATTTTACAGGGATATTTTGGTATTTCAACTTTCAACTTTTTGTAACATTTTTGTACATAAAAATAAATAAATAATTTAGTTTTTAGAGTTTATAAATGAATAACTTATTTCTCTTTTTAATGGCATTATTGTAATAACTCAATTTTCTAGGTATATTTTGGTATTTCAACTTTTAACTTCTTTTTTTCCCACTTTTAGTAATATATGATGATATGATGATATGATATGATATGATGATTATATATGATGATATGATGATTATTCTAATTACACATTGTGTTTGGTTACGTTGCTTTATCTATGGTTCTTGTTTTGACTTCCTTCTTGGGAAAAGGAGGCCTGCATTACAATTTACATGCTAAGTTTTAACTATTGTAATTGAGGTTTACAATGTTGTAGTATCATTTTATTTTATTGTAAGATGCACCAAAAGGTGTGGCCTAGCGTTTCATTAATGAAGTGGGTTGAGATATCAAATTCAAATACGATCTGATACAAAAACACTAGGTGATTTGATTTCCTTTGTTGGTAGGTATTCTGTGAAATTAGACGAGGTGCGCACAAGCTGCCCGGACCATGGTTATCCAAAGAAAAGAATGTTTGAATATATTTATCTGTTTCATCCTTTGATATCTCCATTCATCTGACATATGTTAGTTAGCTGGGACAGCTTACAAGGGTTCTTTGATAAAAAGACTCGTTCTAAAGTCTTCAATTGAGTGAAAACCCCACAATTTTTTTTGAGAAGTGAATGACCCTTATTCATGGATAGTTAGGACATTACAATAAAATTTATTTGAAAAAATAAAACTAGCTTGACCAATGCACTAGCTTCGATGAAGGAAAAAGTTCGAATAGATACATTGTAAGTCAAGAGAAGTTGATAGATCTGCAAGCAAGTAAATAAAGGTTGTAGAGCACCAATACTACAAAGGTAGTTTATTGCGCGTCCAGTGCTTTTACTTAATTGACCACTGGTCGATTATCTTTGAACTGCAATATGCACAGGACCTGGTGCAAATGAAACTGGTAAATGCACTTAATCAACCGATAAACAATCCTGTAAAGAAATACTTTTTGCAGGTACTATAAAGAAATAACCAACTTCCAAAATGGACAAAAGGATCGCAAAAGCACAAGAAGTCCACACAACTCACAAATTTCTGTTATTTGTCTACTTATCTTTTGCAAAGGTTATCAATTGTTTGTTAACATTCTGAAACTGTCTGCTAGAATCAATCCGAGAAAATAAGACTGTTAATAATTTGACAGCACCAAGTTCGGTAAAACTAAGCAAAAACATCTTGTTTGGCTATGCAGGGTACTACAGACAAACATCACAAACTTGAGTGAACAAAGTTCCAAATGTTAGCTCGGTTGCACAACTCAGCTTGCACGAGGGTCTTACAACCTTGATGATAATCACTGCTTGTCTTCCTCCTCCTAATGAGAATCTAAAAGTAGAGGTGGCAAAATCAAACCCAACCCGTTCAATCCGCCCAACCCGTTTAAGAATAACCCGCCCATTCATTAGCTCAACCCATTTGAACCCAACACATTTCAACCCATTAAAAATTGAGTTGATGTGTAACTCGAATTGGCTCATGAAAAATCTTGTCAAAATATTTTTAAAAAACTTTTTTTTCCATTTGGCATGTTGTATATAGACATAATAAAGAAAAAAAATCATTTTATTAGATACTAAAATAGTTTAAAAGAACAAATAAAACAATTAAGTTTAGTAAAAATTGGGTCGGGTTGGGTCTTGACCCGTAATGTAACCCATTACCTAACCCATTTTGACCCAACCCCGTTTTGACCCAAACAAATTTGGGTTGGGTCTTGACTCGATTGTTGTCTTAACCCATTATGACCCGTCCAAGTTTAACCCAACCCGCCCAATTGCCACCCCTATCTAAAAGACAACACCTGAAATCACGAAAATCATGTGAAATAAGCTCCAAATGCTGAAGATACTGTGCAAATATTTCGAAGGAGTGATCCCTTATACTTCTACCATCATCGAACCAGCAACCTTTTAATTTCAGGCTTTTTACCTTTAAGGAATTAATTTCAAGTTGACGAAAACCCTCAACCTTATGAAATAAAATATTTTCCAATGCAGGACAACCTGATAGTAAGTTGACAATTTGGGCATCCAGTACCACCATATCCTCCAAAGTTATGCTCTTTAGAGACTTGAAGGCTATAACAAAATCAGAAACCAAGGAACTTTGTCGGAGATGTAATGTTATCATTGACGAACATGTGAAGAAAGATTCAGGAAATTCGCAAATATAATCAGAATAGACTATAATATCTTCCACGTTGTTTTTAAACGCAAAACTAAACCATCTGTTGATTTGAGACTTGTATTTACAGAGGCCATAATAGTTGATCTCAAACTTTTTGATTTTGGAAGCTACAGAACGAGACAATACATAGTCAACAAATGATCGAAAGCCTTTGTTTTCCACCCAAGAGCACCTAGCAGAGAAATTGAAGCTATCAACTGAAGTCCAGAGATTCTTCCACCTTTTAGAGAGAATACAAGTTGTGAATGCATCCTTCGTAGACAGAAGAGATAGAATTAGAACCAACAATGAGTCCGGCAACTGACTGATTCTATCGTCTTCATCTCCGGTGAGTATTAGCTTTTGCTTCTTCGGATTTCTCAAATCACAGTCAGTGCGGTCAGCTAGGGTTTCTACAGCCATGAATTTGGAATCAATTGTCTCTCACTCAAAAAAAGTTGTTGCATGTGTTTCAAACTTCCGCTTGCCACCTAAAATATGGTGGGTTTATTAGCCCCTATATTATTTACCTTTGCCAACTTCACCTTCAATTGAAACATTATTTTTGTTTCCATACCAGCCACTAGGGGGTGTGCATTATTTGGATTAAACCGAAAAATCAAATCAAATCAAATCGAATTGAATTCTAATTTGGATTGGTTTTTGGCTTTGGTTTTGAATTAGTAATTTAGTTTGTTTTGTTTTTTGGTTTGGTTTCGAATTTAAAAAAATAAAATCGAAAAACCGAAAAAATCAAATTATATATAAGGAGAAGTAATAATATTAATTCTCTTAAATATACTTTCTAAAATAAATCACAAGTAAAATGTAAAATACAATACTTCACAGGTAATATATATATATATATATATTCAAATTGCAAATATAACTTTGATTATGTTTCTAATTATTGAGATAACCGAATAACCAAACCAAATAAAACCAAACCGAAAGAAAAACCAAACCACATCAAATTTATTTTGGTTCGGATTGGGTTACGCTTTTTCAAACTCAAAAACCAAAAAATCCAAACCGAAAAATCGAATGCACACACCTACCAGCCGTCTCGATCTTATTGTGTTTATTTACGTTTAAAAAACAAAAATAAAAATAAAAATAATTTAACCAGAGTTATATATGTATGTAGAGAATAAATTTTGATTTGATATGTAAGAAGTTTCCCGTATTCATGAAGAGATTGAGGTTCAAGCTCAGGTAGCAAATTGCTATTTTGAATGGAAAATTTACTCATCAGAAAGCAGGAATAAGTCGGAAAACTTCTGTTGAAATTTGAGAGGAAAAAATATCTGAGTCTATGAAAAACTGCCTTTGCACATAAAAGTTTGAAGTCCTCAACTTAAATTCTCTGTAGGCCGTAAGATCGATCGATGTACACTGTTCAAGTAGTTAAAGCTGGTTGAGCTTGTCTTAGATATGCTGTACTTTTTTTTTTTCTAAAGAAGCTAAAATTTCAATATTTACTTTTCTAATTTTTGTATTTGATTATATTAAATATTAATCGCATGTTTTGTTCATGTCAATGATGTCTTGGAGTTCAATTTGGCATCACAAATAAACAAACTCTTTCAGAAAAGAAATTGCCTGTTGCTATCTTAGCCTTTTAGCAAAGTTTGTGAATTGCATGCTAGTAGCATAATGGCAGCACATTAGAAACTAAGAGATCTTCAATGGACATATCAAGTGATCAAGTCCTCGAGTCTCGACCTGCATAGTATGGTATCTCCTTCTGGCTTTCTCAGCCAACAACATGTTGTCATACAGAAACGGAGAACTCCATTAACATAAACATATCCAAGGGGAGTCTTTCGCATTTCTCTGACCTCCTTGTGCTCTTGAAAACATCAAAAAGTACTCAAACTTCTTTGAGAGACTTGGAGTTCCACAAGGTTGAATGGAAGTTGAAGCAAGTGAGAAATCTTGGAGTTTTGCTTGAAAGTAGCTCCAGCATTATGCAATTAGTATTTAAGAGAATGCTTAAATATTATCTGAGCTGTCAAAAGAATGGAGTGATCAAGGAAATTATACTATCGGAATCAAATATTGGTTATACAACATACTAACAAGATGAGGAATATTCGGCCTCTAATGGAAATCAACATGAGATTGCTAAGTCCTCAAGAGTTGCCAGAATTTCGACAGAGTCTCCTTTGTAAATAGGACTACCCAAAATCTTGAAATGCAAAAAAATCCAGCACAAGTGTCACACAGAGTTATACAACATACTAACAAGATGCAACTCAATAAACAAATATCTGAATCAAATCATAATTACAATAAAAAGTTTTAACCAGAAGAAGGTAACTCAACCTCAGCCTCTTCAATCTAGGCTGGAATACTCTCACTCTGGTGCTTGAAACAGGTATGGGTATATGGATCTTATATCCTCCTCGTCTTCCTATGTCATTTCTTATACGTTCTTGTTTCTCTAGTAAGACCTTTATGAAAGCCATATATATCTTTGGCCCTCAATTTGAGAACTTGCAGATCTAGTATCGCAACTAGAGTCTACTCGTAGGATGACTCCTGTGAGATCTAAACAATCTCAACTGGGATAACCCGAGAAGGGTCTCCTATGCATTTTTGCAGAATAATTACATGCAAGACCGGATGAACAGACTCAAGCCCCAAAGACAACTCTATCCCGTAAGCTACTAGGCCTCTACTCTCTAGAAGATCCGGTATATCCCAATGAATCTCGGACTGAGCTTACCTTTAATGCCAAATCTCATAACATCCTCCATATGAGAGACCTTTCCGGAATACCCCAATCATCAACACAGAACTTCAAGTCTCATCATCGCACAACAAAATATGACTTATGGTGGCTCTAGGCTGTTAACATTTGCTCTTGAATAAGCTTAACCTGCTCTACTGCCTAGCGTACTAAGTCAGGTCCAATCAACCCTAACTCACTTACCTCAAACCATCCAAAAAGAGAAAAAATATTAAGGTAACAATGCAATCTCACCAAATCGGAAAATTATATTTAAATTAACAATACAATGCAGTACGATGGATAATAACCATCCAAACAAGGTGTTTGACCCCATATAGCAATAGCAGTATCACCATTATTAGATCATCTAACAAAAATAGTTCCTTAAATATAAGCCCACGGGTGCAAAAATTGGAGGATGCTATAACATTGATCATTTGTCCACAACGGTCAATTTGGTCTTCGCAATGCGACCTCCTCGTCAAAAAGGAAGCACTTTTGAACTTTCATTTTATTGATCTTTCTATGATGATCCAAACTCTGAAAGCCATTTTTCATATCGTTGAATGTCCCCTGCAGAAACTGTGGGCTGTATTTTATCTAAAGCTTCCAGCAAGTCATCCATCATAACTGGAATATTCAGAATCTCAGATTTGGATATGTTCTTAATCTCGTCTATGGTTTTCCCTGATATCTTCCGTCTCATCCCATTAAAAGAAGCATCTCTACAAATGTTTGTTAGATCGTCTCCACTATAACCTTTTGTTCTTCGTGCCACTTGGTCAATATCCAGCCCAGGAGCTAACTGGCATTCAATTTTTAGAATAAAAAAAACTTTCAATTCAATAATATACTAAACAATGATAGCTTACCTGGATTGATTTCAAGTTTATCTTTATAAGCTCCTTACGACTCTTAAAATCAGGAAGTGGGATGTAAATCCTCTTTTCTAACCGCCTCCTACAGTAGCACAGTGAATCAGCAATCAAACAAGATCAAGAGATGAAACTGAGCACAAATGAAAGTAACAAAACCAAAAATTCACTACGAATTCAAGTAGTAAAGCTAACCTTAGTGCCTCGTCAAGACTCTCGGGGAAATTTGTTGCTTCCAAAACTATCACAATTTTACCTGATGTATTATTAGAGTTGTTTAATCCATCGATCTGAACTAGAAGTTCAGACTTTATCCTTCGGGATGTTTCATGCTCTGTAGCTGACCTGAGAAACAACTTCAAAGTTTTACAACTAAAACTAAAAAAGTACAAGTTTAACTAAAAATGTTTAATCAAATTAATGTTAATTGTTGAGCACATGCATAAATGATATTGTGTGATGTATGCAAACACAAGAGGTAAGTGAAATAAAGAGGAGCATGACAATTTATTTAGAGTTTTAAGGTTTATGCACATACATTATATAAAAATTAGGCTACTTACAAAATAAATTACATAATCTTTATGATAAAACATTAATCGGTGACCTGATAAAGATAATAACTACATGCAAACTCAGACGCATTAATGATAAAAGTACTATTATTTACTTACCCTCTGGCACTGCAAAGAGAATCAATCTCATCGATGAAAATTGTAGTTGGAGCATGAGTACGGGCAATCTCAAATAAGCACCGTGTCAATTGTTCACTCTCCCCGTACAATTTTCCACACAATGAACTACAAGAAATGTTCAGAAATGTTGTCCCACACTCTGTAGCAACAGCTTTGGCCAAGAGTGTTTTCCCTGTCCCAGGAGGACCAAACATAAGAACTCCTCTCCAAGGTCTCCGGATTCCCTGAAAATAACATTCACTATTACAAGTTTCATATTAAGTATCTACTACTCGTTTGTTATTGTTCCGTGACTGAAAAATATCTGAGATCATTCAGTTTCAACTGCAAAAACTATTTCCAGCTTTTTTTCTTAATCATTTGGGAGGACCATATCCACCTCTGATGATTGTTTGTTACGAGCAAAAATAAAAGGAAATATTAAGTGTGTGACAATTCCCTCCAAGAAAACATTTTTTTCAGGAAATTATATGAAATATTTCAATTCCTTTCGATTTTTGGCTAGTCAATATTAAAGATTAATAATAATGAAACTAGCAAATTCAGAAATATTTTGATGATTTTTAACACATAATAATGTCTAAATGTGTAATTAGTTGGAGCGATTGATATGAAGAAGAAAATTAAGATAGTTATAAGGAAAATGACATCATTTTCCTCCTTTTGAAATACCAGAAAATGATGAAAAATAATTTCATGAAATATCATTTCCGTCGTACCAAACATGCACCCACCACTTGTGCATTAGAATACTAATATTTAGAATCAACAAACTATCTGCAGTACTTGGAAATAATCAGGCATCAACAATGGGAGTACCACTTCTTCCTATAGAATCCTCTTTGCTTCACTTAGTCCTGCAATATCATCCCATTTAACCCCTGGATTTGTGTCCAATATTTCCTTTTCAAGCCTAGCAGCTAATTCAGGATGAGGTCCATCGTACATTACTGCTGACTCAATGCCTTCTTCAGCATTCTGATAGTTGTAAAGGATGATTATAAGAATATTATAAAGAACATAAAGTCTCAGCTTAGTACAAATAAAGTAAAGGAGCTTTTGTGACCTGTTGGTACAACAACTGCTCTAAGAAAATTGCATCAATTTAACATATAGTAACTTGATATTATTTGTGTAACAATTAAATACACTACCTTTATCTAAAATCTCATCTTTAATCAATTTGGCCTTGTACGAAAAAAATTAAGATTATTTAAGATTGGAGTTTAGTAAAATACTCTGTGATTTGAGTCTAAATGATGGCCTAAGTGGCAACAGTTTTAAATGTTCTTGTACAGTGAAAAGGAAGAAAATGTATTTGTACCACTTGTTGTGCTGAGTTTTTAGTACTATTCACCTGCGCAGTATAGCTGATCCCTCCTCCCTATAAATTTTTATAAAACAAATGAAGTTTGTTACCTAAAACAAGAAAAGTTGAAAAAAGGAAAACAAATAATATAACAGTTCCGTTGAAGGTTAAAGGCTATTTAAGATTGAAATTTGGTAAAATCATTTGTGATTTGAGTCTAGATGATGGCTTAAAAAGCAACATTACTAAATGTTCTCAAAGAGTATTAAAGGTAGATGAGGTATTTGTACCACTTGTTGCGCCGTGTTTCCGTAGCTACTCACCTGCGCAGTTGAGTTGATCCCTCCTTCCTACAATTTTTTTATAAAACAAATCAACTTTATAACCTAAAACAAGAAAAAGAAAGGGAGAACAAATAATATTACAATTCCAATGAAGAGTAGAAATTTTTAAGATTTGATCAGTCTAGTAAAATATTTTGTGATTTGAGTCTACATGATGGCCTAATTAAAAAGGGCAAGATGTTCTCAAATAGTATTAAAGACGGATAATGTATTTGCACCACTTGTTGCATGGTGTTTGTGAAATCATACACCAACCCAACATAGGCGATCCCTCCAGCCTGTAAAAGATTCACAAAAAGAGAATTGTAATCTAAAACAAGAAAAAGTACAATATCAAAAATTCTGTGAAGGATAACAATTATTTAAGATTATAGTTTGTTAGAATACAGTATGTGATTTGAGTCTAGATGATGGGCCTAAAAAGCAATATTATAAAATGTTCTCATAGACGAGATATTTGTATCACTTGTTGCGGTGTGTTTCTATAATTATTTACCATCCCAACACTGTAAATGTTGTTGATGAGGTTGTTGTTTGAAAAAGTAGAATTCTGTGAGTAATTAGTTGCCGCTAGACTTGCAAGTTGTTGTTGTGCTCGTAGTTGTAGTAGTATTTGTTGTACTTGGTATGGTTGAAGCATCATCTGGCTACGTTGTTGTTGTTGTTGTTGTCCTGCAACTGTCCATGCTTGCAATGATGCCACCTGCAAAACTATGCAAGGTAAGTGCTCATATCATAAGTCCTTGTCATTTTAGACTCATAATTTGTAATTCTCTATTGCAGTTGAGGAAATCCAAGAGTAGTTCAACTCTACAGGCAACTTATATTGATAATTTGATAGATTAATTACATGCTCCAATAGGTTAGAATACAATGAGGGGTGTTTGGCAGGATGTATTAGAGAAAATATTACATATATTAGCTGTGTTATTATGTAGTTCTTTGTTTAATAGGATTTTCAGCAAACTATGGTATTAGCAATGCAGGCATTACTGATCCTCAATATACCAAAATGTGGATAAGAAATAATTCAGGCATTGCTGATCACAACATTACTAATAAACTCTATTCCGTATATTCTCATTGACGATACCAAATGACCCCTCATATTTTACAAAATTTACACCATTCACCATCAAATAACAATGAAAAAACCTATTTTTAACACCAAGCAATTAAGTCTATCCGAATGTATAAAGTACGACACATTAAGAAACTTTGAGTAGCCTTGAAAAACCTAGGTTAAGCCTCAAATCCAAATTAAAACCAATTGAGCTAGATTACCTTAAAATCGTTTTTTTTAAAATTTTGCTAGGCAAGGTGTGCCTAGGGCTAAGTTTTTATTAATAAATTAAAAAGAACCTCAAAGAGAAAAGTACAAGCAAGGGAAGCTAGACCTTACCTTACAAATTCCTATGAGGTAAGGGATTACCTTAGAATCATGTGACCTAGTTTTGGTGAAAAGATTCACAAAAAAAAGTAATATAGTATAACATATATACCTGGTGCTGAATTGGGGTCTGAATTTCGAGTGATGGGATATTAATGGTATTGAAATCATGATCAAGGTTACGAAGACCATCGGCATAAATGAGACTGAAGCCAGTATAGGATAGTCCTTTTGAATCAATTAGGAAAGAGGGGTAAGTATCCATGTATATTTTAAGGAAAGATGGAACCCTTTGCAAATCGTTATTTAATGTGGGTTCAACGGCCATGATCCATCCTAATAGCTCAGTCATCCCTAGATGTTCATCTTTGTTGATGTCGAACTTGTCGAAAGTTATCTTCATCTTCTCCTCTTTGCTCTTGCTGCTATTAGTAGGATCCACATCCACCATATATTTCCTTCAACAAACTTGTTAACACCAGCTATATATAATAATAATGCTTAATAAAATGACTAAGGTTCAGTTGAGAAATGAATAAACAAGACTTGAAACTTCATGTAGCATATATAGGTGGTTCAGTTTTTAGGGCTATATATAAGAATAGGAGGATGAAATTGGGGAAGAAAAGGGGCACATTTTTATTTTTTATTTTTCTAATGTTATAATTACAATGGGGAAAGATTTCATGTTCCAGTCAAATAAATATTTAATGAAGGCACTCAATAGTCATATTTTTAATAAAGTAAATATAGAGATACTAACTACTCCTTCTGTCCTCTTTTAATTGTCATGGTTTTCATTTTTAAAGTCAAACTATAAGAACTTTGACTAATATTTTTTCATCATATTGATATGCAAAAAATTGTAATTTATAGTACTTTTCGTATAGTTTTTGAATATCTAAATTTTCTTATTTGAAATATCTAATTAATGTAATCTAATTCAACTTTAAAATTAGTCAAATCGATTTTTGAAAAATGCAACATGACAATTAAAAGTGGACGGAGGGAGTACTATTTAATTTTTGAACTCATGTTCAAATGAATTGAAAGTTGTTTGTTTGTGCGTTCTTACCCAATTGTATGCTTATTCATTGCACGCTTATCCAATTGTATGTTTATGCAATTATAAGCTTATTCAATAAATTCTATAATGGATATTCACAATATTATGTATTTATAAAACTCCTCATTTGATGTTTATTTAATAGATAGTGTGTCTGAATAGAAATCCTACTAGAAAAAATCCAATAGGAAAAAGTCTTACGAAAGAAAAATGAGTACACATAGTAAAAAACATTTGTTAGTTGCTTTGTTAAAGATCTTACCAGAAAATCTAGCAGGATAGAACCTTTATTAAGAAAAAAGTGTACAATACATTTTTGATTCCCTCTAATAAAGTCAATGATACAAATGGTTAATCTTCACATTCCAATCTTGTGTACCATCTTCTCAAGAGTTGAAGTTGGTAAGAATTTAGCGAATAAATTTGTTGAGTTATCACCTAAAAGGATTTGTTGTATATCAATATCACCGCTCTTCTAAAGATCATGTGTGAATATTAATTTTGGTGAAATATTTTAGTTTTATCTTCTTTTATGAAGTCTCCTTTTAATTGGGTCATATATGCATCATTGTCCTCAAATAAAACGGTGGGTACTTTGGTATCATATTTCAGGTTACATTTTTCTTTGATGAAATGTATCACTGATCTCAATCATACACATTCTTTACTTACTTCATGAATAGTTATTATCTCAGTATGATTTGAAGAAGTAACAACGTTGTAGATCGTTATGATATAACACTAATTTCGAATATAAATACATAACATGTTTGATATCAAGCTTTATATGGGCCAGATAAATAACTACATCTGCATAACCAATATGATTTGAACTGCCTTTGTTTGATTAAAATAAATTCATATCAATGGTATCATTTAGGTACCATAATATATGTTTAACTTTGTTTTAATATTTTCGTGTAAGGGAAAAATCATATCTTGGTAGTAAATGAACAGAAAATGCTATGTCAAGTTTTGTAGCATTGGCCAGATACATAAATGCAGAAATTACACTGAGATATGATACTTCAAGACCAAGAAGTTCCTCATTCTCTTATTGAGATCGGAAAGGATCTTTACCACTTCAAGTTATTGAACAATGGATGCGCCTATTTTATATAAAATCATTTTAAAATTTTCTCATATAGACAGATTGATGAATAAAGATACATCTACTAAATGTTCAATTTGTAGATCAAGATAAAGTTTTATCTTTTCAAAATCTTTTATCTCAAGTTCTTATTTTAGGTACTCAATTGCCTTTTGGTCCTCTTCTGAAGTTCGAATGAGATTATGTCATCAATATAAATTACAAATACAATAAATTATGATGTGATGTTCTAAAATAAATTAAAATACTGTAATGACCCTGAAGGTAATTTTTGGTAATTTTTATAAAATGACCATTTTTCCCCTCCCGAGAATTGCCCCGAGCCATGTTTGAAATGTTTTCGAAGTTGGTTTTGTGAAAGTTAGAGTTAAAATGAAATTTTTGAAAAGTTTTGAATTATAAAAGCTTAAGTTGTCAAATTGTGGTTTTTGAGGTCATTCAGAGTTTCGAAGCTCGGATGGAAATTTCGTCGATTCCATCAGTTCCGGAATGTGGATTTTGGCCTAGGAGAGTCGACGGAATAAGTTTTGGGGCTGTATCGTGGATTTGAGGCTTTGAGTTGTAAAATTGGGAAATTTTAATCATAGGGTTGACTTTGGTCAACATTCGGAGATCCGATGCTCGGATGTCGATTCCGACAACTCCGTTGGATTCGGGGGATGATTTTAGGCCTAGGGGTAGCCTTGGTTGAATTTTTAGAGGTCCCAAGCTTGTTTTGAGTTGTTGAGGCTTAAGTTAGTTTTGTTGTGCTTTATCAGGTTTTGGGTCAAGGAGACCCCGAATCAAAATTTTGACGGTTCCATTGAGTCCGGAACGTCGAATTTAGTAAGGTTGCATATATGGTTTGTGTGCACGGGGTTCCGAACTAATCCCGAGGGTCCTTTCGGAGACTTGTAAAATTGTTGTTTTTGCTGTTATCTGGTGCCTGGTTGGTAAGCCTTCGCGTTCGCGGAGCCCTCTTCCGCGTTCGTGGAAGGCTATGTGTTTAACCTCCGCGTTCGCGGAAGGCTATGTGTTTAACCTCCGCATTCGCGGAGACCTGAGCGTCCTGACCTCCGCATTCGCGGAGCCCTGAGAGCATTCGCAGAGCCCTGAGCGCGTTCGCAGAGGGTTACTTGATTGGTCTCCGCGTTCGCAGAGCCTTGGCTCGTTTACGGAGGATATATAGATTGGTCTCCGTGTTCACGCATTAAGTGAGCCGTGTTCGCGGAGAACAAAATATGCCTGGACGAGACCTACTTCTCCTATCGAGATTTGGAGTTTCATGGGGTTAGCAGGCTACTATCGGCGATTTGTACAGGATTTTTCCACCATTGCAATGCCATTGACTAGATTGACTCAGAAGACTGTGGATTTTCATTGGTCCGATGAGTGTGAGGAGAGCTTTTAAAAGCTCAAGACTTTGTTGACTTCAGCTCCTGTGTTGACCTTGCCTGAGGAGGGTGTGGGTTTTACCATATATTGTGATGCCTCCGGTTTGGGAGGTCTGTTGATGCAGAAGGGGAAGGTTATTGCTTATGTTTCTAGACAGTTGAAGACTCATGAGAAGAATTATCCTACTCACGATATAGAGCTTGCAGAGGTGGTGTTTGTGCTTGAGCTATGGCGACATTATTTGTATGGGGTTCGTTGTGAGGTCTTCACCAATCATCAGAGTCTTCAGTACATCTTTAGTCAGAGGGATCTGAATTTGAGACAGCGCAGGTGGCTTGAGTTATTGAAGGACTACGAAATGACTATCTTGTATCATCCTGGGAAGGCCAATGTAGTGGCCGATGATTTGTGTAGGAAGGCTCTTAGTATGGGGAGTCTCGCTGTGATCAGTGTTGATATAAGGCCCTTGGCTAGGGATGTTCAGAGGTTAGCCAACAGCTTTGTCAGGTTGCAGGTTTCTGAGGAGAGCGGTGGTTTGATTGCATTCATTGAGGCCCATTCTTCCTTAGTTGAGCAGATTCGTGAGCGCCAATTCAAGGATGAGAAGTTGTGTCTCATTCGAGACAAGGTGAGGAGAGGTGAAACCAAGGAGCCTGCACTTGAATCTGATAGAGTTTTGAGGATTAGAGGCCGAATTTGTGTGCCCAAGGTGGGCGAGCTTATTAGACTAATTATGGAGGAGGCCTATTGTTCTAGATATTCTATGCATACAGGGACAACGAAGATGTATCATGATCTGAGTCAGCATTACTGGTGGTGTGGTATGAAGAGAGATATCGCGGACTTCGTGTCTAGATGTTTGACCTGTCAACAGGTCAAGTGTGAGCACCAGCGGCCCGGAGGTGTGTCTTAGAGGATGCCCATTCCTACTTGGAAGTGGGAGCGGATCACTATGGACTTTGTTGTGGGTTTACCTACCACCGTCGGTGGTTATAACTCAATTTGGGTGGTTGTTGATAGGCTGACTAAATCCGCTCATTTCATTCCAGTTTGGGTGAAGTATACAGTGGAGAAGTTAGCCCAGCTCTATATCAGTCAGATTGTTAGACTTCATGGGGTGCCGATATCAATTGTCTCGGATCGGGGTTCCTTGTTCTCCTCACATTTCTGGAGAGCTTTACAGCATGGTTTAGGTACTCGACTTGATATGAGCACAACCTTTCACCCTCAGACAGATGGTTAGTCTGAGCGGACGATTCAGGTATTCAAGGATATGCTTCGTGCTTGTGTGATTGACTTTGGTGCTAGGTGGGATCAACATTTGCCCCTAGCGGAGTTTGCCTACAACAACAACTATCATTCTAGCATTCAGATGGGCCCTTTTGAGGCGTTGTATGGCAGACGGTGTAGATCACCGATTAGATGGTTTGATTCGGCCGACTTGGATTCTTTAGACACTGATTTGCTTAGAGATGCTATGGATCAGGTTCGTTTGATTCAGGGTAGGCTGTTAACTGCTCAGAGTCGGAAGAAGAGTTAAGCCGATCGGAGATGGAGGGAGATCATGTTTGGCTACAAGTATCACCCATGAAGGGTGTTATGCGGTTTGAAAAGAAGGGCAAGCTTAGCCCTAGATTCATTCGTCCTTTTGAGATTTTGGACCGAGTGGGAGAGGTGGCCTACAGATTTGCCTTGCCACCTAGCTTGTCAGCTGTGCATCATGTGTTTCATGCCTTTATGCTTCGGAAGTACATCTCGGACGAGTCTCATGTGATTACGCTCGATTCTGTGGAGCTGGATCCTGATTTGACTTATGAGGAGGAGCCTACAAGAGTGCCCTTATCCATTATCTCCGATTGTGGTACCCATTCACTTCTCAATTTTGGAAATCTTTTCAAAAGGTGCTAGGTACTCGTGTTAAGCTTAGTATAGCCTTTCATCCTCAAACCAATGGGCGAGCGGAACGTACTATCCAAAATTTAGAAGATATGTTGAGAGCTTGTGTGATTGACTTTAAGGGTAATTGGGATTATCATTTGCCATTGATTGAGTTTGCATATAATAATAGCTATCATTCGAGCATTGGTATGGCTCCCTTAGAGGCTCTTTATGGTAGGAGGTTTAGATCTCCTATAGGTTGATTTGAAGTTGGTGAAGTTGCTTTGATAGGTCCCGAGTTGATACATGAGGCTATGGAGAAAGTTCGGCTTATTAAAGAGAGGTTAAAAATGGCTTAAAGTCGACAAAAGCCTTATGCCGATGTTCGAAGGCGAGATCTAGAATTCGATATTGATGATTGGGTTTACTTGAAGATTTCACCCATGAAAGGTGTAATGAGGTTTGGAAAGAAAGGAAAGCTAAGTCCCCGTTATGTGGGCCCATATCAGATTTTAAGGCGTGTTGGTAAAGTTGCATATGAACTTGGTTTGCCTAATAACTTGGCATTGGTGCATCCAGTTTTCCATGTCTCCTTGTTGAAGAAATGTGTTGGTGATCGACATCTATGTACCATTGGAGAGTCTTGGTATAAAGGATAGTCTTTCTTATGAAGAAGTTTCGGTTGAGATTTCGGATCGGCAAGTCCGGATGTTGAGAAATAAAGAAATTGCTTCCATAAAGGTTCTTTGGAGGATTCAATTAGTTGAGGGTGCTACTTGGGAGGCCGAGGCCGATATAATGTCCCGCTATCCTAGTCTCTTTCCCTCCGTTCCTACTCTAGCTTGTGGTATTTAGTTCCCTATGGTTTACTCTTTTGGTTTCATGTGTCTTAGTTATTCCCATGATTCCTTATTTATGCATATTCATGAAAAGCTTAAATTTTGAGAAAATGAGTTAACTTGATTGATTTCTTCATTTTTATGTGCATTGAGTATTAGTTGCATATAGACCTTATGAAATGATGCCTAGAAGGCTAGAACATACTTTAGCTTGGAGTTGATGTTTCCTCCTCGGATATGTGCATTTATGTGATTGCATTCATGTTGGGCTGTTAGATCTTGTTCCTACCCTCCTTATGATGTCTTGAGTTCCATTCGAGGAAGATTGTTCCCAATGGGGAGATATTGTAACACCTCGGATTTGAAAAGAATGAAAATTTCAGGTTTTTCAGAACTAGTGCCAGTACTGACGGAATTCATATACGGACCGTAGGTTGACTTACGGGCCATAGGTGGGAACCGCAGATGGCAAGAGAAATAATTTCCAGTGTCAAGTTTCAGAACCCTTTTTACAGCTCAGCAGGATGGCCCATCATTTCTTCCACGGGTCGTATATAGGTCTCATAGGTCACTCTCAGACTTAATGAGATTTTGAGGGTCAAAGTTGGGATCTACAATTGGTATGTACGGTCTGTAAGGGGACCAATGGACCATAAATGGTAACCGCTGTTGGAAGTCCAAATTAAATAGTTTCGGAATCTTTCTATGGTGGAACAGAACGGTCCGTAGTTGGACCTACAAATCGTAGGTCCCAGCCATAAGTCAGAGTCTAGCAGTTATTTTATGGGTTTATTGGTCTTTTCCTTAGTTGATCAATACATTAACTAAGTAAGTTTAGTCCTAATCCTAGACCCTATATAAGTCTTCTAAGCCTAAAATCCAACAACTCTTAATCATTCTTCAAATTCCCCCAATTCCCTCCAAAGTTTTCCCCAAATATTTCTTTCTCTAAAGCTTGGATAAGAAGACTAGAGATTCAAGTCAAGACTCCAAATTCTCCATTGATTGTGGGCTTTGAACTCCAAGGTATGATGGCTTTCACCTATAGAGTCCTTTCCTCTATAGGGTTCCTAAACTCCCCAATTTTGCAAGTTATAATTCTCCAATTGAAATTAGGATTTTCTTCTAGCTCATGGATTCTTTCACATTATGATCAAATTGATTGATTTATGTATTTTTATGCATGAATTGAGTTAATTGCATATTTTTAAGTTGAATCCCCATGAACCCATGTGAAATCCATGATTTTTATACTTTGATCTTATGATGAGGTTTTGAATTATGAAAGATGAAATTATGAAGATATGCATGTTCTTTATGAAATTGAGATAAATGATTTAAGGTTGCTTTGACAGTGAAGCATCAATGTTGTTGTTGTGTTGTGGAAGTATTTCTCACATATTACTCAAAACATGAATGTGAAAGGATTTTCTCACATGAAGGATTCATAAGGGTTGAAAGGTCTCAACTAAACTTTGAATTCAGATTTAATGAGATATTCTAATGAACTTTAGCTTGGATTGGCTACTTGATGTGCCCTTCCATGGATTATAATACAAGTGGTGATTACCCATGTCTCTTAATGATAATGCAAGCTAAGATTAATGTCTATTCCGTGGGTTATGCTTAGCACCAAGTGGTGATTACCCATGTCCCATAAACTATGTGCCACCATAGGATGACTGTGTTAGATAGACATTAGCTAGTGGATCCACTTAAGCTAGAAGTTTATGGTTTTTACCTTGGCAAGTAAGGACACCTCTTTTCGGTGTGGGGTAGACATCGAATTCCATGTTATAGCTCACATGGTCTATATGGGTTAAGGCTAATTTCCCACATAATGAACTAAGGTTACTTCCTAAAAGGTATTTCAAGTATGTTTTGTCTAAGATGATTTACTTGCATTGACCATGGTTTTTAACTCATGCTTTCCATCATGTTATTTTATGATTTAGCTTAGTCATTGCATCTTATGTATATCTCCTTTTTGGCATGATTTTATAACTTCCATGCATAGCTATTATACTTGGTACATTCCATGTACTAACGCATACTCTTGCCTACATTGTTTCACTAGTGTATGGCGTGATGACTCTTCTCCCTCCACTCGTGGCTAGTGATTTCGCATTTGAGGTTGTGAAGACTTGGTGAGTCCTCATACTTCGAGGACGATGTCACTTTTATAGCTTTATGTCTTTTCATTTCAAACTTTGTATGTGATGTATGGGTTACGTCCCAATTACCTCATTTATCATGTCTTAGATGGCTTTGAGACTTCTGTTAGACTTCCGCTACTTTTGATATGAAATTGTCTTTTGAACTCTTTAAATTCTATTATCTTGTATGATGTACGCGAAGTGGCTTGTGTGGAGCCTCTCGGGGTCCAATACGCCATGTCACGTCTAGGGGGTACTTTAGGTCATGATATAAATAGGCTAATACTACGATCGACACGGTGCTCTATACTATCACCAAGCCAAATACATGAATAGGTGAGTGTAAGCCCTCACGGGGACTAATCCTAAGTCAAAGGATCGAAAATAAGACAACTCTCACCCACCAACTAACATTATACCTTTATCTGTGTCCTCCATTCCCTATATCTAAGGTTATGTCCTCAGTAAGCTGAAGTTGTGTCATAACTTCTCTTATCACCTTTACTCAATACTTCCTCGACCAACCTCTATCTCTCCTCGACCCCACTATATCCAACCTCTCAAAACTCCTTACTCGAACATTTGCGCATCTCCTTTTCACATCACAAATCATCTCAGTCATACTTCCTCATCTTGTTCAACATGGAAGTCACCCCTCACTTTATCCCGGTTATCTTCATTCATAATCTTATTGTTCCTAGTATGCCCACACATCCATCGTAACATCCTCATTTCATCACTTGCATCTTTTGAACCTGGGAGTTCTTGACTGGTCAACACTGCCCCATACAACAAAGACGGTCTAACCACCACTTTATAGAACTTACCTTTAAATTTCGATGGTACCTTCTCGTCACAGAAGGCACTGGATGAAAAACTCCACTTCATCTATGTCACACCAATATGATGTGTGACATCATCATCGATCTCCCTGTTTCCTTGAATCAGAGACTCTAGATACTTAAATCTCTCTCTCTAGGGGACAACTTGTGTATGAAGTCTCACTTCTAATTCTGCATCATGTTTCACGTCACTAAATTTACACTTTAACTACATTGTTTTGGTCCTTATTAACCTGAACCCTTTAGACTCCAGTGTCTGTCTGCACAGCTCTAACCTAACGTTAACTTAGTCGCGAGTCCCCTCAATCAAAATAACGTCATCTGCAAATAACAAAATACCATGGCACATCACCCTGAATATGTTGTGTCAATTTATCCATCACCAAGGCAAATAGAAGAAAGCTAAGTGTTTAACCCTAGTGTAAACCACATGTACACTTTTATACTCCAAGCATCGCCAAAGGACTTTTCTCAAAACTTTTTCATAGGCCTTTTAATGGTCAATAAACACCATATGGAAATTCCTTTTCCTCTTCCTATATTTCTTCATCAGTTTTCTCACAAGATGAATGGCTTTAGTAGTTGAACGCCCTGCATGAATCCAAGTTGGTACTTACAGTGCACAAAAGCTCATTTACTCTATTTGTACTAAGTTGAGACTTTATGTTCTTTATAATATTCTTATCATCATCCTTTAAAGCTATCATATTGTTGTAGAAGACGTTAAGTCAAAAGTAAAGTACGATGGACCTCTTCCTAAATTGGCTACCGGCTTAAAAAGGACATTATGGACAAAAATCGAGGGGTTAAATGGGAAGATGTTGCCAGACTAATTAGATAAGCAAAGAGGAGCAAAGAGGAATCTACAGGAGCAGTTGATGCCTGAGTATTTCTAGGTACTCCATATAGTTGATTCTGAAATATTAACATACTAATGAATCATGGGTGAATGCATGTTTGATCCATGGAAGTTATATTCCAACAATATATTTTTCATCATTTTCCCAAAAGGAAGAAAATGATGTCATCTTTTAATAATTACCTTAACTTTCAACTTCATATCACTCGCTCCAACTAACACACGACATTATTATGCATTCTTCTAAAAAATCAACAAAATATTTCCAAATTTGCTAGTTTCATTATTATTAATCTTTAATAGTGAGCAGCCAAAAACCGAAAGGATTTGAAACATTTCAAATAATTTCCTGAAAAAATGTTTTCCTTGGGGGGAAATGCCACACATACTTCATATTTCCTTTATTTTTTCCTCGTAACATGTTGTAATGTTGAATGTTATTTGTAGTGAATAGGAAACCTTGGAGAGGAGTTCTCATGCTTGGTCCTCCTGGCACAGGGAAAACACTCTTGGCCAAAGTTGTTGCTACATAGTGTGGGACAACATTTATGAATTTTTTTGTACTTCGTTGTGTGGAAAATGGTACGGGTAGAGGGAACGATTGACACGGTTCTTATTTGAGCTTGCCCGTACTCATGCTCCAACTACAACTTTTATTGATGAGATTGATTCTCTTTACAATTCTATTATTTACTTACCCTTTGTCACTACAAAGAGAATCAGTCTCATCAATGAAAATTGTAGTTGGAGTATGAGTACGGGCAAGCTCAATTAAGCACCCTGTTAATCGTTCACTCTCCCCGTACCATTTTTCATACAATGAACTACAAGAAATATTCAGGAATGTTGACCCACACTCTTTAGAAACATCTTTGGCCAAGAGTGTTTACTCTGTGCCAAGAGGATCAAAAATAAGAACTCCTCTCTGAGATATCCTGATTCCCTGCAAATAACACTCAATATTACAACATGTCACGTGACTATTTGTTATGAGGAAAAATTAATTGGAAATATGAAGTGTGTGGCTTCTGTTGCTCCCAAATACACATGCAATTATACGTGGTCGCGCAAGTAATATAGTGGCTTTAAAAGAGCCGGATTATCAAATTCAAAGGAATTGTCAATTAATTATATTTACTAAATTATACTAGTCTAATTATTTATTCAAGAGTACCAAAAGAATTTAATTTATAAATAAAAGAATGCAAGAATTAAATACTAAGATTATCTTACTATGATTTGGGAAAATTTCCAGGGCTGCAGCCTACTTAGAAGTCATGCATAGTATCTTTTTCTATGGACTTCAATTGGTTATCAAATCACTAATTTACAAGGTTGAATGTATGATCATGGTCTCCTGACCTCTTATTGCCTATCACAATTGGCAGTCTAACTACATCGTTGAGCTGGAATAGACTGAACTAATTGCAGAGCATTAAGTTTTCATCTTGTTTAGTAACCAAGCAAGATCTCTAGGTATATCCCTATCCTAGATACAAATCAACTGAAATTTTAGAGAAGAGCATGCTCCTTTTGTCCCACGTTCTATCCGCTTATTCCTCTCCCGAGTTCAATTCGGACAATCTATTTATTTCAAAGGTGGCTAATCACGAAATACTAATTCAAGAACAATTTATACGATAACCAACTTCAATCCATAAAATTCAATACTAAACAATCATCCGTAGCCACAGCCCCAGAACAATGGCCTTTAGCTACTAATTTGTAAGAAAAGAAAAAGAATAAAATAACCCTAAAAAGTATAGTGACTTTTCTCTAAAAAGTATCTCCCTCTAATAATTATTTCTATGAACTATTTATAGATGTAGAAAACCCTAAATAAAATAATTGAGTCCAAAACAAATTGGGAATCCAAAACCAAAAGGAATTGGATTCCATGTGAAACTGCTCTGCCCAACCGCCTCACAAGTTGTGCATGTCTTCATTAATTGCCACGTGGCAATGCTTATTTCCTTCAAAATTCACATTCTGCACTTTGCGCAAATATAAAATATTATTATTATATTGAAATTAATCTATTAAGTTACCTGCTTGATTTCCTTCTATATTCTTCCATCTTTAATTCATTTTAGCTCCAAACGTCTTCATCTTTACACCAATTTAATCCTACAAATAAAATATACTATTAAGCACAATTCATAAAATCCATGCTCAAAAAAACAAATAAAAATACTAAATGTGAGGCAAATAATGATTAAAAATATATATTTTTCACCTCACGTCAGCTTCCCTCCAAGAAAAACAGTTTTTCAGGAAGTAATATGAAATGTATCAACTACTACTTTCACCATGTTCCTTATTTATCACAAAATATTTTGGGATATTAAAACACACTAGAAAAAAAAAAAGGTAAATTATAGTTAGTATAATCATAATCCTTACCTCCTTGCCATAAATAATTCGGAGTATTTTCCCTTATCCCAAAGACACTTTCCCTTATTTATACTTGATTGTAATGAATACAAAATAGCTTGCATACAAAAGAGAACCTTTTATATAAAAGATATAGAATGGAGAAAAGCATTAATCATAGTATGATAAAATAATTATTTCGATGTAAATAAAGATTGATTTAAGTTATATGCATTGATCGACGGTATAGAAATTATCCAAACAACCAGATTATTTAAAAGATAATTACATGTAAATTTATTGATTAGTAACATAAACTAAAGGGCAAGTAATCCTATAAAAAAAAGAACTGATTACCATAACAAATCTTACATATTAGGAAAAGTGAAAATGACGTGCTTTCCTAGTTATCTTTTACATTGCATAAAAAAGGGATTTTTTCTCCTTATATATACACTATTGTTCTTGAATTTTCAAACTAAGAGGAAAAAAATAGCAATTGGGGGGGAGGGGATGGGCATAATCACAAAACGTGGAGTCAGAAAGCAAAAACATAAAATTGGAAGTGTTTGGTCTTGAGAACAACTACAACTTGCTGCAATAATATCTTAAAATGATTTTATGGGAAGAAAAATCAAGAAAGGAAATCCATGGATAGAGGATGAACACAGAGCATTCTTCAAAGAATTGGATTTTCATGGGAAAGGTAATTGGGCTAAGATTACGAAGGATTTCTTACCTAGTAGAACATCAATACAAGTTGCCAGTCATGCTGAGATAAACTTCGTGAGATTATTGGATGCTAATTCTAATTCAAATGAGAGAAAAAGGGGCAAAAAAATCAAGATGAAGATCGAAAACACTTGATTTCTTGTGCTTTTTCCTCTCATTTGAATTGGAATAAGTATCCAATAATCTCAGAAGTTATTTTGAGCATGACTAACAATCCGTACTGATGATCCACAAGGCAAGAAATCCTAGTAATAATAATAATAATAATGCTTACTAGCTAAAATGGGCAAGGTTTAGTTTGGAAACGAACAAACAAGGTTGGCAACTTCATGTAACGTGTATTGGGGGGTATAATTTTTAGGGCTATATATAAGAATCGGAGGACGAAATTGGGCAAGAAAAGGGTTGTAGATATAGTAGGATATTAATTATTATTCAATTTTTGACTCATGGTCAAATGAAAATAAAGTAAATATAGAAAGATATTACTTATTATTCGATTTTTGACTCATGGTCAAATGAAAATAAAGTAAATATAGTAAGATATTAATTATTATTTGATTTTTGACTCATAGTCAAATGAAAATAAAATAAATATAAAAAGATATTAATTATTATTCAATTTTTGACTCATGGTCAAAGGAAAATAAAGTAAATATAGAAAGATATTAATTATTATTCAATTTTTGACTCATGGTCAAATGAAAATAAAGTAAATATACAAAGATATTAATTGTTATTCAATTATTGACTCAAGATCAAATGAATTGGAAGCTATTTACTTGTGCATTCTTATCCAATTATACGTTTATTTACTGCATGCTTATTCGATTGAAAGTTTATTCAATAAATTGCGTAAAGGATATTCATAATACAATGTATTTATAATACTCCCCTTTCATTTAACAGATAATGCGTCTTACTAAAAATCTTACTAGAAAAAAATTAGTGAGAAAAAATATTAGTAAAGAAAAAAAGAGTACACATAGTAAGCATTTGGTAGTTGCCTCATTAAAAATCTTATCAGAAAATTCAGTGGGATAAAATCCTAATTAAGAAAACAGAATACAATGCGTAGGCGAAGGATGAGTTGCTGACCTTCTATGATCGTGTGGTCGGGCCGCGTTCGCGAGGGTCTAATCTGTCAACCCTCCGCGATCGCGGGCCTCTTGGCTGCGACCATGGTGCCCTGATTCACTTGCCTTCGTATTGCGGCTCCTCTCCACATTCATGAAGGGTATTTATCTTGGACCTCCACGATCGCGATAAAAAATTCGTCTGGTCTTTTATATTAAGACCAGACCCCGATCAGCCACTTTTCCAATTCTTCTTTTGGTGATTGTGGGAGCTTTAGACTCCAAATTGGGTGATTCAAAGCTTGGTGTGATTGGGGAGCTTGAGGTTACGCGTCAGAGTACTTAGGGAACGTTAGGGATTGTTGGTTTGAGGTAGATTACACCCCAAAGGGGCTGCATTTCCTCATTTTTCTTGTTCTTTAAATAGTGATTTTGTGCATGTGTTGATTGTAGACTGTCCCGAGCCCCGAATTGTGTTCCGTTTTAGGACACAAGTTTAGAGAGGTATTTAGGATCTTTTGATGGGAGTCGATTCCATAATTTCCTATGCGAGTCCCATATTTCCCATTTTGACTCTAATTTTGGTCCGTCCCCATTTTATGTGAATTTAGTGTCTAAACGACCGTATTAACATTGTAATTCTATATTTGATAGTGTGGCATAGCTCCCTGTCGACTGATGTAGCATACTTGGGTTTGATAGAACGAGCCTTAGTTTAGGCGATGACTCAGCTCCAATGATATTTTATCCACTTCTCCCTCTTTTTAAGGCCCCGTGGTTTACAGTTGAGATATAGGGATTCGTTTAGCAACTTGGTACTAGAGTTGGTTTGAGCTTAAAGTATTGTACTGATTACCTGGGAGTGGATGTCGTTCCAAGGTGGTTTTATGATGATGATTTGACATGGGATCCTTCAGCAGCTCTTATAGTCGTAGTTTCAAGGTCTGGTCATGCTACTCATTATCCTCTACAGAGTTGATTTATATTAGTCACAGATTAAAGTTCTGGACATCTGATCTCAGCCGCAGTCCGTGATTCGAACGTATTATCCTCTACGGAGTTGATATCTATTGGCTTGCTCTTGGTTACTTGGAGGCTTATCCAGGGTTCAAGGTTCGGGCTATGTCTTCTACGATTCTTTTGGGAGATCTGTTCGCGGTCTGAGGTACAAAAATTGTATTTAAATGGTATATGAAAATTGGAGTTAAAAGATTAAAATGGAATAAGGTTGAGTTGGAGGGTTAAAATAAAATTTAGGAGCAAGTTTAGGGTCTACATATGTGTTTGACCTAAAATATAAGTTATACCATAAAATACAATGACATACAAGTGTTTTTGATGATGGTTGAGGTGGTTTTTTGGTGAGGTTATATGTGTTGGGTATTAATTGCCCTGAGTTTCATTCCATAAAAAGGTTTTCCTTTTAGGAAAATATTTAGGATTGGCTAGTCCTTTTCTTGTAGAAAAAGGTTTAGGAATCTATAAATAGAGGTTTTTTCCTTCTAACTTAATCAGCATTCATAATGTAGTCCTAGGGGTTTTAGAGTTTTGGTTAGGGGGAGAATTTGTGAGACACAAGTGAAACGTTTTCACTTGGGTGAACCTCCTGAGTGAATTGGTTGAGGTTATTTCTCTCTATATTTTGTGCTCTTATATTTATATAGTGGATTGCTCATCTCCTTTGTGGACGTAGGTTGATTGACCGAACCACGTTAAATCTTTGTGTTTTTGGGTATATTTCTCGTTTGTCTTCTTACTCGTGGTCTTTCGAGGTTTGCATTGTTAGCTTCCGCATGACACCTAATTATTTTCGGTCCTGACAGTATGTGTGGCATTTTTGGGGTGATGATTGTAAATATATATCTCTATTTATGAATTTTTCTCTTTTAAATATAGATAACTTAAGTCTTATAGAGATACTAGTTGTTGGCCACGTGCTACGCATGTGTATCCTGATTAAAGTGGTAATAACCTTTTATAACGATATAGACTATTAAAACATGTCTCTAATGAGAGATTGTATCCAGTGTAAATTAGTATATGTGTGTGTGTATAATGATAAATTAAAAAATAGAAATTTAATGTGAAAAGACGTTACATGCTCAATTTGAAGAATAGTCAGGTTCTTTTGAGTTGATTATTTGATGTCATCTAAACTTGAAAAGTATACCCAAATAACTTAGTTGGATATGCACAGTATCAAATGAGTTCATTAGTTTTGATATTAGGCATAAATATATGATACAATTATATTATATGAAATACTTTCTTATAGATGATATTTTTAATTGTATATGTTCTACTTTGATATTTCAATTTATTTGTCATGATCAAAAATTTTATTTTAGATATTGATATCCCTCTATCATTGGGGTTTTTTGTATCAACTTATTATGTTCATGACTTGCTACACAATTTTTCATATTAATACTATTTTTCACTTTAAGCATTTTCAAAAAGGCAAAAATGACATAAAGTAAGAAGAATTTGTTGCTAAGTTATTTAATATATAATAGCGTAAATGGTGTGCCCATTATAGCAAGTTAATTATAAATTTTATGTAATAATAATTAAATCCGAAAATAAAAATCTAATCCTATAACATATGTTAGAACAAAGATAGAGAAGATCTCTTTCTTTACCGGGAGAGATTATTCAGATACCTGGCATTCGGTCAGTAAAAGCCATATTTGGAGAAAAAAATAGATAAATTGATATTTTCATTTGAATTTTTAATAAGCAAGTAAGATTACTCTTTTAGTTTGGACAATTAAAAACCCATTTAATCTAAAAACCTCTATTACCAAATTTCAAGTTGTACTCTTTCATTTATTAATAAGTAAATAAGATGTACTCTTTTATTCCGTAAAAAGTGTATTTTGAATTACAAAATCTTTCATTGGAAATGGAAAAACTTGAGTCCGAACTCGAATTGAGTAGAATGTAACACCTCAAATTCAAAAAGAAGGAAAAATGCAAGTTTCCCAATTGGTGCAAGTACCGACGGAAGCTACCGACGGACCGTAAGCTCACTCACGAGCCGTAAGTGGGAAACGTAGGTGGCAAGTTAGAGAATTTTAAAAATGTAAGAAGCAGTACCCTTGTTACGGTTCAGCAGGACGGTCCGTCATTCAATATATGAGTGGTAGGTAGGTCTCGTAGGTGAGTCCCTGACTTGGAAAAATATTTGAGATTTAAAGTTGGACTTACGATGGACATGTATGGACCATAGGTTGACCAACGGACCGTACATGGATCCCGTCGTAGGGGGTCCAAAAAAAATTTAGTCTCTCAACCCCACCTACGATTGACCAGGATGGTCCGTAGTACGTACTACGGACAGTCGGTCCAACCGTAGATGGTGGTCCGACAGTTTTATTTTAAGGGCTTTTGTGTCTTTCCCTAATTATTCTAACCCAATACTATGTCATTTTACCCTCTACCCTAGGCCCTATATAAACATTTTTAACCCCCAAATTGCAAAATTGAACTCATTCTTCTAAATTCTCAAAGTTGATCAAAGTTCATCCCCTCAAATATTTCTCTCTCTAAGGAAGAAGAAGAAGAGCTAGGTTTCCATTCAAGTCTCAAATTCCACCATAGATTTTGGGCTTTTAACTCCAAGGTATGATAGTATTCACCTATGGAGTCCTTTCCTCCATAGGGCTCCTAAATTCTCCAATTTTTACAAGTTAGTATCTCCAATTGAAATTAGGATTTTATTCAATCTCATGGATTTCTTACAATTATTATCCAATTGATTGATTTATGTCTTTGTATGTATGAATTGAAGTAATTGCATGTTTTTAAGTTGAATGCACTTGAACCCATGTGTAATCCATGATTTCTAGACTATGATCATATGACAAGGCTTTTGAACTATGAAAGATGAATTTATGAAGATATGCATGTTCTTTATGAAATTGATGTAAATGATTTAAGGTTGCTTTGGAAGTGAAGCATCGATGCTGTTGTTGTTGTGCTGTGAAAGGAGTTTCTCACATGAAGGATTCATAAGGGTTGAAAGGTTTTCTCAGCTAAACTTTGAATCAAGGACTAGGAGCTATTCTAATGAACTCTACCTTTGATTGGCTACTTGTTGTGCCCTTCCATGGATGATAAGACAAGTTAAGATAAATGATTATTATGTGGGATTTATGCTTACCATTGAGAGGATATCGAGATGGAAGCTCTCCTGTAGTAAAAGTCGGGTTTCTAGTAGAAATCTTCTTATCTCATAACTATGTGCCACAATATGTTTGTCTTAGATAGACATTAGCTAGTGGATCCACTTAAGCTAGAAGTTTATGGTTCTTACCTTGGCAAGTAAGGACATCTCTTTTTGGTGTGGGATGGACACCGGATTCCATGTTATAGCTCACATGGTCTATGTCGGTTAATGGCAAACTTCCCACAAATAATGAACTAAGGTTACTTCTAGAAGTATCTCAAAATGTGTTTTAAAGATGTTTAGCTTGCATTGGCCATGATGATGATTTATGATTTCTAACGTTTCATTTTATGGTTTAGCTTGATCATTGCATGGCATATAAAGCCCTTTTTTGCATGATTTTCATAACTCTTATGCATTGCTATCATACTTGGTACATTCCATGTACTAATGCGTACTCTTGCCAACATTATCTCACTAATGTAGGGCTTGACGAATCTTCTCTCTCCATTCGTGGCTAGTTCATTGCATTTGAGATTTTGAAGACTTGGTGAGTCCTCATACTTTGAGGACGATGTCACTTTTATAGCCTTATGTCTTTTCCTTTCGAACTTTGCATGTGATGTATGGGTTACGTCCCAATCACCTCCTTTATCATGTATTAGATGGCTTTGAGACTTATGTTAGACATCCACTTTTGTCAACTCTTTTGTCTGAAGTACTTACTTTGAACGTTTTAAATTCTATTATCTTGTATGATGTATGTTAAGTGGCTTTTGTGGGGCCTCTGGGGGTCCTATACGCCATGTCACGTCTAGGGTGTACTTTAGGTCGTGACATAGAGAGAAAGAGAAATTTGCAACATCAAAAGAGTAGAAAGGCCTTAGATGATATAGCATTTAATATTAAATAACATACCACTATATATATCAAGAATAAGATTTAAACCACTAAATATATCAAGAATAAGATTTAAACCACTGACATACACATACATATAAACAATAGATATAATTGAAAAAGGATTTTGATCTACAGATAGAACATAAATAGAATAATAGGGCAAAGACAACTTCTTGGAAAGTTTTGTAGAGTATTATAATGTAAAGAATAAGAAACGGTTTTAAGATAAAAATTTTAATGTGGAAGATGAAAGGTAGAAATAATCCATAATAACTAAGCAAATTATGATTAGAAACACTTTTGAATTGTAACTGAGGAGATAGTGAATGCTCATGTTCAACCTAATAAAAACTTAGTGTGAAGCATTAAAATACTCTTAGAATGAGTTTAAACGGAAGAAGCTCAAAGGATAACAATTAAAACCTCATTAAAAATGATAAATGACAAATTCTAACACCTAACCATGTATTTGGTCTAATTAACCTTTTTTATTTATTTAATTAAAGAAATAGGGAAGGGCATTTTTGTAATCTGACTTTACACTTTAGATGTTCCCACTTATAGTAATATATGATGATATGATATGATATGATATATAAGTTCGATCAACTATTAAAAATAAGTGGTATTTACCATAACTAGTCTTACATTGTAGGAAAGGTGAAAAAGACACACTTTCTGTAGGTATCTTTACATCGTATCAACCTTAAATATACACCATCGTTCTTGATAGCCTTCTAAAATAAAGAGAAAAATTATCAATGGGGAGGAGTTGCAGTGAGAAAGGCAAAAGCATCAAATTGAAATTGTTTGGTATTGCGATCAGTACTACTACAACAACTAATACTGCAGCAATAATGTCTAGAAAAGATTTCAGGTGAAGAAAAATCAAGAAAGGAAATCGATGGACATAGAGAATTCTTGAAAGAAATGGATTTTCAAGGGAAAGGAAATTGGGCTAAGATTGCAAATGATTTCTTGCCTAGTGGAACATCAATACAGGTTGCTAGTCATGCTCAGAAGTACTTCGTGAAATTATCGGATGGTAATTCCAATTCAAATGAGAGAAAAAGTCGCAAGAAATCAAGTTTCTCCGGTAATCGAGAAGATATACACAAGAATACTTATTCTTTGATTTTTTTTGTATGGACATATGTCTTATTGTAGTTGTAAATTTACGACAGATGAAATGAAACCATAGTTAGATCTTGATTCTTTCATGTTTTATCTATGTTTTTGGTTTCTGCATTGTCCTGTTGTATTCCATAGTGCATTCAGGAGTTCAATTAACTAAAATTATCACAACCCCCATTCTGTTTTGTTAGCTCTTACTCGATATTTTTCCTTTTTCTTTCCTCTTAATTGCCTTGTGTTTATTTAGTTTTAGCAAAAGAGTTGTCACTGCTGTCAAGGGGTCACGTTTAAGTCCTGAAGCTAGAAGTAAAACAAGTCGATGAGTTGTCATCACTCCTGGTTTTCATTCTTCCCAACTGATGGATTTATAGTCGCTTGAAGCCTCCATCCAATGCTAAATCACTTGCTACTTTAGAACATTGTTGATTAATTAATGCAGCAGAGGTAATTTTCAAGTTGAGCTAATACCTTCACTATAGTGGGAAAGGCTTACCTTCACTATCTGATTACATCAAACTTAGGAAAGTAATTCATGTATTAACTTTTTATTCAACTATAATAAGTACTACACTTAGCATGTACTTCTTAAAAAAAGATTATTTCGATATTGGTTTCAAGAAATTCCCCCCTCAATCGTACAAATGTAATATTGATTCTCACTAAATCCTTAATTAATTCCTTTCTTCCCTTTCTCCTACTTTGGGCTTCAATTAATCCAAGATTAACTTTCATTGTCTTAGAATTCTTAATTTGGATAATTAGACAAGTTCCATGTGGCCTATTTCATTCATTGATCCATAAATGTCCATCACTTAACTGCCGAATCCTAGAGATTTTGCTTATGCCTATTCTTGTAGTTTTGGCTTTCTGTTAACTGATTTGAAGATGGGCTGGGATAGAGAGAAAGTAAGACATATGTCGATGTAGAATAACGTGGAAACCAACTGTTGAGTGTTATATTTTAGCTGGATAAAAGAATTGGTTTTTAGTGGACCTATTCTTTAGGAATATTTTATTCTTACTAATTTTAGGAGTTCATTAGTTGTGGGTCAATTTGTTGCTTATTTTTAGGAATCAGTTTTATATGTAATCTCTATTTATTTGGAGAGACTTCTATCAATAATATTCAACTAAGTTTCTGATATTGTTGTTTACTCAATTTCAACAGTGGTATCAGAGCTAGACTTAGAGTGACCTGTGAGTAAAAGAAGCCGCAGCTTACTAGGTATCTTGTAACAACAAGTGCTCATGGCATCTGAAAGTAAAATTTTCATCCAACCTGCTATTCCCCCCTTTGATGGTCACTATGATCATTGGAGTATGCTGATGGAAAATTTCTTGCGCTTAAAAGAGTTCTGGAGCATTATAGAGACTCGTTTCAGTGACCCATATCATGGTATGGTGATGACGAAACCTCAACAGAAGGTTTTGGATGAGCAAAGACTGAAGGATCTCAAAGCTAAAAATTATCTATTCCAAGGAATAGATCGTCCCACACTGGAGAATATTCTTCAAAAGGATACCTCCAAGAGAATTTGGGATTCAATGAAAGGAAAGTATGTCGGTAAAAAAATAGTGAAGCGACAGCAACTTCAAGCTCTTCGCAAAGAATTTGAAGTTCTACACATGAAAGAAGGGGAGTCAGTAGATGAGTACTTCGCCGGAACATTAACCATTGTTAACAAGATGCGTCTTTATGATGGAAAATTGGATGATGTTGATGTTATTGAAAAGATTCTACGATGTATGTCTTCCAAATTTGCATATGTGGTTTGCTCTATTGAGGAGTCAAAGAATATTGATACAATATCAATTGATGAACTACAAAGCTCTTTGCTAATACACGAGCAGAGAATGACACCTCCTCCTATAAAAAAAAAGCTTTGAAAGTAGCAACTCAATTTGATTCTTCCAATAGGAATGGTTTTGGAAGAGGTCATGGTCGAGGTCGTGGTCGAGGCAGAGGATGTGGGAGAAACATGACTTCAAATGGTAGAGGAAATGCACATGATAATGATCAACACTCTGCTTATAATCCGACATTTGATTAGTCGCAAATAGAGTGTTATCGTTGTCACAGGTATGGCCACTACCAGTCTGAATGCAGAACTAATTTGCATTCATACAAGGGAGATAGAGAGAAGTAAAATTTCACAGAAGAAGAAGAAGAAACTTTGTTGATGGCTTACCTTGCGTAAGAACAATCTCATTCAAATATGTGGTATCTGGACTCAGGTTGCAGCAATCATATGTGCGGTAACAAAACTTTATTTTTGAATTTGGATGAATCTTTTAAAGATAGTGTCAAGCTTGGAAACAATTCTAGTATTTCTGTTATGAGACAAGGTACTATCAGATTGCAGGTGAAAGGGCATTTTTTCAAAGACAATGGAGTTTTTTATGTTCCTGAATTAAAGAGCAATCTTCTTAGTAGGGGGAGGCTGTAGGAAAGAAACTATAAAATTGTTATCCAAAAGGGTTACTTCACAGTACAACATCCATAGAAGGGAACAATTCTGGAAGTTAAAATGACAGCTAATCGGTTGTTTCCTTTACACAGTAATGACCAAGCATGCTAAACAACAAAAATGGTGGACTCTACATGGTTGTGCCATATGCGCTATGGTCAGCACAATTTTAATGGTTTGAGAACATTGCAGCAAAGGAATATGGTTGGTGGTCTTCCCCAAATCGATGTTACTACCAAAGTTTGTCAAAATTGTGTTGTTGGTAAACAACATCGTGAATCCTTTTAGGTAGGAAAGGCATGGAGGGCTAAGGAATTGTTGCAATTGATTCACTCAAACCTTTGTAGTCCAATCAATCCAACCTCAAACACGAATAAAAGGTATTTTATACCTTTTACTTATGAGTATAGCAGGAAGACGTGGGTTTAATTTTTGCAACAAAAGAATGAGGCTTTTAGCGCACTCAAGCGATTCAAGGTCTTTGCTGAAAAGGAATAGGGGAAGAAAATCAAGATTCTTCTAACTGATCATGGTGGTGAATTCAATCCAATGAGTTCACAAGATTTTGCGCTATGAATGGAATTTGGAGGCAACTGACAGCAGCTTATACACCACAACAAAATGGTGTATCTAAGAGGAAGAATCGAACCATTTTGAACATGGTAAGATACATGTTGGCAACTCGGAGAATCCCAAAAAGTTTTTGGCCAGAGGCAATCAATTGGAGTGTTCATGTATTGAATAGGTGTCCTACTTTTGCTATGAAAAATATGACACCAAAAGAAGCTTGGTACTCTCAAAAACCAAATGTTGATCATTTTAGGATTTTTGGGTGTATAGCAAATGCCCATATTCCGGATGAAAGGCGAAGAAACTCGACGATAAGGGAATCCTATGTATTTTCCTTGGAGTGAGCGAAGAGTCGAAGGCTTACAGATTATATAATCCACACACAAAGAAGATAATTGTAAGTCGTGATGTCATTTTTGATGAAGCATAATCATGGGATTGGAATAGTACAGAAAGACAACCAACCTCAATACATGTTGAAGAGGAGGAAGTAGAAACAGTGATTGAAGGGCCAAATCAGCAAGATAGATCAAATGTGCTGCAACATTTATCTAATGATGAGAAAACCCACCAAGATGCAAGGATCTCAAGTGAAGAACAATCATCAAGAATGACAATTGAACGAAATCAACGTCAAATAAGGAGGCCACATTGGATGATTGATTATGTAAGTGGAGATGAACTATCTGATGATGATAATACTGCCAATCTTATTTTATTTGCAGATTGTGATCCTATTGCATACGAAGATGCAGAAAATGACTTAAAATGGCAGAAATCTATGGATGTAGAAATTGAATCAATCAAAAGAAATAATACTTGGGAACTGACTGATCTTCCACAAGGTGAGACGACCATTGGTGTAAAGTGGGTTTACAAGACCAAACTAAATGAAAAAGGTGAGGTTGACAAGTACAAAGCACAACTGGTTGCAAAGGGATACACTCAGAAGTTTGGCATTGATTATAATGAAGTGTTTGCTCCAGTCACCACGCTCGACACTATTCGACTGATAATAGCTATGGCTGCACAAAATTCTTGGTCGATTTATCAATTGGATGTAAAATCGGCATTTCTTCATGGTAAGTTACATGAACAGGTATATATTGATCAACCTCCTGGATATGTAAAGCAAGGTAGTGAAGAGAAAGTATACATGCTGAAAAAGTCTTTATATGGGTTGAAACAAGCACCTCGAGCTTGGTACACTCGTATAGAGGCTTATTTTTTGAAGGTGGGATTTCAGAAATGTCCATATGAGCATTCACTTTTTAATAAATTTGGTACCTCATCAAAACTTTTGATTGTTTGCCTATATGTAGATGATTTGATCTACACAGGAAATGCTAAAAGTATGATGGATGATTTTAAACAATCTATGATGTCAGAATTTGAGATGTCTGATCTAGGTATGATGCGCTACTTTCTTGGTATTGAAGTAGTACAATCTGCTTCAGGAATTTTTATTATGCAAAAGAAGTATGCTCGAGAGATCTTGGACAAATTTCAGATGAGTAGTTGTAACTCAGCTAGTACTCCAGCTGATCTTGGAGTAAAGTTGGTAGTGGATCCTGAAGGCAAGAAGGTTAATAGCACTTTACTCAAACGGATTGTTGGAAACTTATTGTATTTAACTGCTACTAGACCAGACATAGCATATGCTGTGAGTTTAGTTAGCAGATATATGGGATGTCCAATCGAGTTTCATCTTGCTGCTGCAAAAAGAGTACTGTGTTATGTGAAGGGTTCCATTGATTTTGGTATTTTTTATAAGAAAGAAGGAAAATCTGATCTTATTAGTTAGAGTGACAGTGACTATGCAGGTGGTTTAGATGGCAGAAGAAATACTTCTGGGTATGCTTTCATGTTAAGTTCAGGGGTTGTATCGTGGTCATCAAAGAAACAACAAATTGTTACTATGTCAACAACTGAATCAGAGTATATTGCTGCAGCATCAGGTGTGTGTTAAGTTATTTGGTTGAAACGAATACTTGAAATGTTACATCAACTTCAGCGAAAACCAACAATGATTTACTGTGAAAATAGTTCTACAATCAAGCTCTCCAAGAATCCAATCTTATATGGGAGAAGTAAACACATTGATGTGCGTTATCATTTTCTTCGAGATCTTGTCAACAATAAAGTCATAGAGTTGGTATTTTGCAGAAGTGAAGATCATGCAGATTTATTAACTAAGCCTCTTAAGTTGGGTCCATTTGTGAAGTTGCGCGGATTACTTGGTGTCTACTCAGAGAATGATTGTAAACCAATGTTATGAATAACATCTGGTTTAAGGGAGGCTGTTGAGTGTTTTATTTTAGCAGAATAAAAGAATTGGTTTTTAGTGGACCTATTCTTTAGGAAGATTTTATTGTTATTGATTTTAGGAGTTCATTGGTTGTGGGTCAGTTTGTTGCTTATTTTTAGGAATCAGTTCTATATGTAATCTCTATTTATTTGGAGAGACTTCTATCAATAATACTCAACTAAGTTTCTGATATTTTTGTTTACTCAATTTCAACAGAATATAAAACATGAAAGAATCAAGAACTAACTATGATTTCATTTTCATCTATCGAAAAATTTACTACTACAAAGAAGGCATATGTCCATACAAAGAAAAACATCAAAGAATAAGCAGCCTTCATTTACATGTATTCAGATTGAAATAAGGAGAAAAGAAAAACATTTACTTCTATTTTACCATCCTTTAATTATGGTTTTGCTCAATCCGTTATCTTTGTTATATACACTTAGTCGGTTCTTTTTTAGTTGTTACAATTTTCATTTTAAAAGTCAAATGATATGAAGTTTGACTAACATTTTAAGATGTATTTTTTCATCATATTAATATAAAAAAAATTGTAATTTATAGTATTTTTCATATAATTTTTTAATATTTAAATTTTATTTTAAACTATCGAATTAATTTAATGTAATTTAATTTTGAAAATTAGTCAATATTGACTCTAAAAACACGGACAACTAAAAAGGAATGGATGAATTGTATTATAACAAAAGTTTCTCTTTTATACCGTGTAAAAGCTACTTTGCAATTATTACAACCTAGTAAAATAAGTGTCTCTGAACAAAGGAAAATATTCTGAATTATTTATGTGAAGGAGGTTTAGGATTATGATTTTACTAACAATTTTACTTTATTTTAATATCCCAACGTAATATGTTATTACTTTAATGGATTAACAATAAATCACTATAAAAATCCATAAACTTCAAATGCTGGATCTTCAACTACTAATAACTATGCTAGGGTGCCTAGATTGACAATAGGAATTGATATCGAAAAAATGCTACTCCCTGTGTCCCATATTAACTGATCACCTTTCTAAAAATATTTGTCCCAAATTACTTGATCACTTACTAAATCAAGATAAAATTAATTAAATTTTTTCCATTTTACCCCTATAATTAATATCATAAATGTGCATAAGTTACAATGAACCTTTTGTATGTCCTATGCCATCATAAATTATCTTGATATCCATCAAAATGGATAAAGGGTAAATTTGTCAAATTGTTCATCTTATTTATGATTTCTTTAATACCGTGTAAAATAGAAAGTGATCAGTTATTATGGACGAAGGGAGTAACTACTTAATGTTTGTTTGTTAATTAAAAATGCTTTAATTAAATTTAGAAGGTAAAAATTAACAGTAATAACTAAAAGAACGATTCATCAAGTCTAGTGCGTCAAAGCTTCTGTTTTAGAAAAAGGGCAGTGTGGCTCCAACTATTTATATCATATTTTGTACACCTTTTCTTCATTAATGTCAATCATCTTTGCTTGTGATTCTGCAACAGTATACTATACTTCAACTGAATTTTGAAATTCCGTTGAAATTGAACGTGAATGCAAGATACGTCGTGATATCTTCAAAGGCATTTGAACATGAATGCAAGATACTTGAAAGGACAAAAAAAACCATTTGAATATCTTGAAAGGCGTTTGAACGTGAATGTAAGATACATCTGAAGTCATAGAATATTACGGAACTGCCCTTTCGTTACAGCCCTTGAGGTGTTGGGAAAGACACAGTGCCATGACATGCATGCTTTAAGTAAAAACTATAATAATCAATGTCTTTTGAAACAAACCACTTCAAGACATATTTCCTTGAGCTTTCCAATGAAACTTCAAGTTAGTAATTATCATATGTAGAAAGAAACGATTAGCGTCCAATATATGGTAACTGTAACTCTTACTTGATAGAATGGATCGAGTAAGAACCCATCAAGTGTCCTCTCAAGATTCTGAATGTGATGTCCAATAGACCAGCCCGCTGAAATATGTCAAAATTTAAACCACAGTTAGCTTACAAGGACGGATCAAAGATAAACGACAATACCTAACCAGTAATAACTATCATTATGCCTCAGACAAGGAAGGAAAAAGCTCTTTCACAAGCGATAACAAATGCAAATTATGGTGATCAAGCATCATTCTGTTTATTTTAAGAGAATGAATAACTACTTAGGGCTTGACAACAAACCCTTTAGATGAAAGACCAGGTGACCAAAATCGAATGTCACAAAAGCTGTTGTGACGTTAACAAATGAAGTTTAGATTATGACGTTTAAGTCCATTAAGTATTTAAGTTGTTCATTTTAGTATTTACTTTTCTAGTCCTTAACAATAGCTATTATATTTACTTTCCAGTCCTAAATTCTGTTTTGGAATTTTGACAGCTGTCTATTGTACTGCTCCTAAAGGATTATATATCCTTGTTGTACGTTGAGGAATATTATTAGAAAATTAGCAAAAACTTCTTTCTCCTTCCTCCTTTTCTTACTGCTTACTCTTTAGTCTTAGTAGCAAGAATCGCCTCTTGTTACAATGGTATCAGAGCCTCCTAATGCCTCTTCTCTGCCAGCTATGGCGTCACCCTCTGATTTTCCAGCCCTACAAGCTGATGTACATACTGTTCGTAGTCAGCTCTCTATTTTTGTGGCTGATGTGAGCAAACGATTGGAAACACTGGAGATAAATCAATCACAGTTCCAATCCCATCTCAGTGAGGTTCGAGAGGCAAACAAGAAGTTAGAGCTTATCATTTCGAAAATGTGTGCTCAAACTCCCTCTCAGTCACCATCAACAACTCTGACTAACTCAACTCCCTAATCAACGCCGGATGAGGGTCATGGAACCCAAACTAGGACGGAAATTGGTCAACCATCAAATGGGAAATCTCAAATGGTAGGTACTCAGTCATCATTTACTTCTTCTGTATTTGAAGTGGGTCGGGGTTTCTCTTTTCCTCCAGCTCCCATTTTCTCGAGTCCCCCCTTATTCAGGAATACCATGTATTCCTCAGCCCCTGCTATACTTCCCACTCCTATTATGCACACTGAGTCTACAGCCCAGCCCAGGACACTCAAACCAAAAATCAATTTCCCTGAATTTGATGGTAGTAATCCTAGGAGTTGGCTAAGAAAGTGTGAAAAGTTTTTTGAACTGTACAACTTTTCAGATCAGGAAAAGCTGGGGTATGCTTCTGTGCATTTGGGGGATAGAGTGGATATATGGTTTGATAGTTACATTGTCAATCTGAGAGGGAGGATGAATTGGCAAAGATTCTGCACTGAAGTGTGTAGAAGGTTTGGGAATATAAGACCCCAAGATATCATAGATGAATTTAATAAATTGATGCAAGTGGGGACTGTGGATCAGTATCAAGAGGAGTTCGAAGAACTTACCAGTTATATGACTGTTATTAATCCACTCTTGAATGAAAGTCATTATGTAGCAAGTTTTATCAGTGGTCTTAAACCTGAGTTAAAGCCACTGGTGAAGTTGGCTAACCCTACCACAGTTTTAGATGCTTATGAAGTAGAAAAATTGCATGAAGAATCATTCAAGGCCCTTATCCCTTTTTTCCCTAATAGACAGCCTCAAACCACCAACCAAAGACCCTTAGCCATCACATATCCCCGAAATCCTCAAACTTCCCCAAATAGACCATCTGCTGGAACCTACAATCAACAACAACCATTGAGAATAACATATCCAAACCAGAAAACACAAGGCCGAGCTCCATTCAAACCAAATACTCTACCACCTCACCTTGAGGCATTAAGGGAGCAAGGGCTTTGTTACAAGTGCAAGGAGAAATATCAGTCGGGTCATCAATGCAAACAAAGAGCATTACATGCTATGGAAGGTGAGGAGAAGGAGGAAGAAGGAGACCAACTTGAAGAGTTTGTTGATGTCCCTGAGACACTTGAGGAAGAAGTAGAAGAACAAGTTGAAGTGTCTCTCAATGCCTTGCTAGGCTTGAGTTCTTCCAGTAGCAATGTGTCTACCATCAAAATCATAGGTTATACTGGAAAACTACCTATGGTAATTCTAATTGATAGTGGATCTACCCACTCTTTTATTGATCCTCACATTGTGAAAATACTAAGATTACCAATAGAGCCTCTGAGGAAGCCTATGAGGATATTAGTAGCTAATGGTGAGCTAATGAGTTGTCAATTTGAGAGCCCTTCTTTTGGTTGGAAAATGCTGGATCAACAATTCAATTTTCAGCTTAAACTAATGAAGGTAGGAGGTTGTGACGTGATCTTACGCATGGACTGGATAGATATGGTGGCACCGGTCATCTTGCATACCAGACCCCATAGCCTAAGCTTCATGACTAACGGGAGAATGATAACTTTATATGGGGTTACTGAGGAGTCTGAAGTTACTGCAGTAGACACTGAAGCATTAAAGAGGATGCTACAATATGGTACTTGTGAGGTAGTAGCTGAGTTAGCTATGATACAAGAAGGGAAGGTGACAAAAGAGAAAAAAGAGGTACATCCTGGAATTAGCAGATTACTAGAACAACATGCAAATATATTCTAGGAACCCAAGGAACTTCCACCAAGAAGAACTTGTGATCACAGGATCAATCTAGTTCCAGGAGCTCAGCCTTTTAATCTTAGACCTTACATGTACTCCTATGATCAAAAGAAGGCTATTGAATCTATTATCAATGATATGTTGAAGGCTACCACTGTTGTACCAAGTCATTCACCTTTTGCCTCCCCTGCCCTATTGGTTAAGAAAAAGGATTCTACATGGAGATTATGTGTAGATTACAGGAGGCTAAACAACTTAACTGTAAATAATAAGTACCCAATTCCCATGATTGATGATCTTTTGGATGAATTGTTTGGAACTGTGGTGTTTTCCAAGATTGATCTTAGAGCTGGGTATCATCAGGTAAGAATGAAGAGTGGTGAGGAATACAAGATTGCATTTAGAACTCACCATGACCTATGGGAATTCAGAGTTATGCCATTTGGATTGACTAATGCTCCAGCCACATTTCAATCCTTAATGAATGATGTGTTCAAAGAACAGATGAGGAAGTTTATATTGGTATTCTTTGATGACATACTAAAATATAGTAAGAACATGGAAGAACACATGCATCATCTAGATGTTGTGTTGAGGCTACTAAAGGCAAACAATCTCTTTGCTAAGCTTAGCAAATGTGATTTTGGACAGCCTCAAGTGGAATACCTTGGCCATATCATCTCTGGAAATGGCGTAAGTACTGATCAATCCAAGGTAGCTGCTATGATTGACTAGGCTAACCCCAGAACTTTAAAAGAATTGAGAGGTTTTCTAGGGTTAACAGGCTATTACAGGAAGTTTGTAAGAGGGTATGCACAACTGAGCAAACCTTTAACAAATTTACTGAAAAAAGGAGAATTTAAATGGAATACTGAAGCTGACAAAACTTTTTATCAATTAAAATTAGCTATGTCTAGTGCTCCAGTATTAGCACTTCCTGACTTCAGTAAACCTTTTATATTAGAGGTGGATGCATGCAACACTAGAGTTGGAGCTGTACTGATGCAGGACAAGAGACCCTTGGCATTCATGAGTCAATCTTTAAGCAAAAGACATCAAGGGCTGTCTACTTATGAAAAGGAATTAATTGCTCTTCTACAAGCTGTAGACAAATGGAGACATTACCTTCTCCCTCACCACTTCATAATTAAAACTGACCATTTTAGTTTGAAGTTTCTACATAAGGAAAAGATAACAACATCATTGCAGCATAAAGGTTTAACCAAATTGATGGGGTTAAGTTTTGAAATTCACTATAAGAAAAGAGTTGAGAATGTAGTAGCTAATGCCTTGTCAAGGAAGCTAGATCACCAGACTGAAAATACGACTCAGTAGTGCTTACTCATATCTCAATTGCAACCCAAGTGGGTTGAAGAGATACTAGACAGTTATGAAGGTGATCAAGAAGTACTTAAGGCAATCACAACTTTAAGTACTAATGCTGGAACTGATCTGGATAATTCCCTACAACAAGGAATACTGAGACATAAAGGAAAAGCGTGGATAGGGAATAAGGAAGTTTTGAGACAACAGTTAGTGTCCACAATACACAACTCAGGGTTAGGAGGACATTCTGGAGTTTGGGCAACCTACCAGAGGTTAAAGGCAATCTTCTATTGGCCTACGATGATAGAGCAGGTGAAAGTGGTTGTTCAAGAATGTGACATTTGCCAGAGGTGCAAGGATGAACAAGTATCATATCCGGGGTTATTACAACCCCTTCCATTGCCTGAAGGGATGTGGAAACACATATCAATGGACTTCATAGAAGGATTACCAAAATCAGAAGGACAAGACACCATTCTGGTAATAGTTGACAGGTACAGCAAGTATGCTCATTTTATGTCTCTATCTCATCCTTATACTGCATCTCAAGTAGCTAAAGTGTTTATGGATACCATTTATAAGCTACATGGTTCTAGAGTGTCTATGGATACCATTTATAAGCTACATGGTTTAAATAAGAGTATTGTATCAGATAGAGACAAGATTTTTTTGAGCAATTTCTGGAAGGAACTTTTCAAGAACTGAAAGTCCAACTACTTTACAGTTCTACATACCATCCACAAACTGATGGGCAGACTGAAAGATTGAACAGGTGTCTAGAAAATTACTTAAGGTGTATGACTGGACATAAACCAAAAGATTGGAACAAATGGCTTTCATTAGCTGAGTATTGGTACAACAGCAACTACCATTCTTCACTGAAAATGACTCCCTTCAAAGTAGTCTATGGTTATGACCCTCCACAACTTTCATTTGAGTTAATAGCACAGTCTAAAATAGATGCTATTGATCAAGTATTCAAAGAGAGGCAGATTATGGCTAAAGTGTTGAAGGAGAATTTGGCAAAGGCACAAAACAGAATGAAAATGAATGCTGATAAGAGAAGAACAGAGAGGGAATTTGAAGAAGGGGACTGGGTATTTTTTAAACTACAACCATATAGGCAAGCTTCAGTAGCTATAAGGAAGAACCTCAAGTTAGCTTCAAAATTCTATGGACCATATCAGATCGTCAAGAAGATTGGATCGGTGGCCTATAAGCTGAGGTTTCCCCCGACAGCAAAAATACATCCTGTGTTCCATATTTCACAACTTAAGAAAAAAGTTGGGAAACAAACAGTTCCCTCCATAGACCCTCCTCTTTGCTCATCTAATGGCCAACCATTGGTGGAACCTGTAGCAGTGTTAGACAGAAGAATGATCAAGAGAGGAAACAAAGCGGCAACACAGATCTTGGTGCAGTGGGCAAACTTATTACCTGAAGAAGCCACCTGGGAAGATTATCAGTTTATCAAGTTCCAATTTCCCAGTTTTAAAGACGCTTAAGAACAAGCATAATTTTTAAGGGGAATGGATTGTCACAAAAGCTGTTGTGACCATTAACAAATGAAGTTTAGATTATGACGTTTAAGTCCATTAAGTATTTAAGTTATTCATTTTAGTATTTACTTTTCTAGTCCTTAACAATAGTTATTATATTTACTTTCCAATCCTAAATTCTGTTTTGGAATTATGACAGCTGTCTATTGTACTGCTCCTAAAGGATCATATATCCTTGTAGTACGTTGAGGAATATTATCAGAAAATTACCAAAAACTTCTTTCTCCTTCCTCCTTTTCTTACTGCTAACTCTTTAGTCTTAGTAGCAAGAATCGCCTTTTGTTACATCGAATTGCTCAAAGAAGCAACAGAATTGCTCAAAGAAGCAACAGAACCTCAGGAAAAGCGTCTGAAATCATGACTCATGCCCATGAAATTATAGGAGTACTACAACAATGAAGATAAGATGAAGTGGACAGGATAATAATTGAACCTCTTAAACGCAATATGGAATACAACAGGACGATGCGGAAACCAACATAGATAAAACATGAAAGAATCAAGAACTAACTATGATTTCATTTCATCTGTCCAAAAATTTACTACTACAAAGAAGGGATGTGTCCATACAAAAAAAAACATCAAAGAATAAGCAGCCTTGTGTATATCTTCTTGACTATAAGGCTAACTCTAAATTCTCCTTAGAAAATGAAGAAGTCGAAGAAATTCCAGAAAGTTGCTTGTCGAATGTAGTAGCACTGTCTGATGTAGAGGCATAATGATGATGATACGGATATATGTAAACCCAAGTAAGAAGCAATACTGTTGGGACACTTTTCATCGTGTAATTTTGAACAAAACTTGGCACATTATGAGTTTCTTGGGTACTTTCTTGATTATTTCCCAGTGGAAAAATAGCTTGATCTGTATCCTCTGTTTTTTCAAGATCCTCTGTTTTTTCAATACGAAGATTGAAAACACTTGATTTCTTGCGCCTTTTTCTCTCATTGGAATTGGAATTAGCATCCAATAACCTCATGAAGTACTTCTGAGCATGACTAGCAACATGCATTGATGTTCTACTAGGCAAGAAATCCTTAGCAATCTTAGTCCAATTACCTTTCCCGTGAAAAGCCAATCCTTTCAAGAATGCTCTGTGTTCATCCTCTGTCCATCGATTTCCTCTCTTGATTTTCCTTGTCATGAAATTTTTTTCAGAGATTATTGCAGCAGCAGAAGTAGTTGTCGTTGTAGTAGTAGTGATCTCGAAACCAAACAATTTGATGCTTCTGCCTTTTTCACCGCAAGTTGTGTGATTATGCTCATTCGCACCACACACACTGCAATTCTTATCCATTTTGCTAATCTTTTTTCTGTTAATTTTAGAAATCAAGAAGAATAGTAGTGTATATATAAGGAGGAGATTTTCCTCTTTTATGCAATGTAAAAGATATCGTGTTGGGGGAAAGCGTGTCTTTTCACTTTTCCTACTAAGACCAGTTATGGTAATAATGTAACAACTTCTTCTTTTATTATTTTATTTATACAGATTACTTACTATTTATTTTAGGTAAATTTACTACTATTTTACCATCTTATGATTAATGGATCTTCTTGGAGTATTTGATTGTCAATAAGAGTCCGACTATTTCTTGATCTCTTTATGAATATCAAAAAATAAGCAAAAATAAAGTTACGTTTAGGACTTACGCTTTTAATTTATAGCTTACAACTTAGGGATGGCAATAGGGCAGATTAAGGAGGGGTAAATCTTGACGTGCTAAGATTTTGATCCACCCTATCCTACCCGTTTATTATTTTTCAAAAAATTGTCCTACCTAGCACCGCCCCATTTAAACTGCTTTTGATATATTCCTATTCCTAATTCAATAATTTAGTTGAATTCTAGATTTTTCAAATGTTTTGCCATTCCCCGTTAAGTAATGCCATCCCTGTTACACCTCAAATTCAATGGAGCGTTTTTGGTACATTCTGCCCCAAAACTCTCCCCAAAAACACCTTTGAAAACACTAATCCTGGTTTTGGATTCACTAGGGGTCGTTTGGTGTGATGGATAAGGGGAGTTAATCCCTGGATAAATTTTAAGTAGCCTCTAATTTCTTGTTTGGTTGCAAAGCTTGGGATAACTTATCCCGGGATAAAATACATAGATGACAAATATATCCCTTTAAACTCTATTTATACCTCACTTTTCACATTTATATATAACTACTTTTGAAAGTCTTAAACCTTCTTAATCTTAAATAATTCTTTAAAAAAAAAATTATGTATTACAAAATTATAGTACATATATAATTATAAATTTGTTTTTCACTAAACAAAAATATTAGCACATGTCCTCCCGTCCTCCCCCCCCCCCCCCACCAGCCCCCCCACCACCACTACTCCCTACATTATTTTTAATATCATGTATAATAATATTCACTACTCCTTATTTTTATGATAATTCTTCATATTTTTCTATTAAAAAATTACACTATATAAATATAATTTTTATTTATGAATTTATTTGACTAATTCTTATGTTGATTTATATTTTGATTTCTCATAAATCCTCTTTTACTTTAACAAACTTAAGATGAAAATTCATTTTTAAGCTAACTAGGATTTTTTTTAAAATTTTTAAATACATATAGGATCATCGTGGGAATGCACACACAAAAATATTTAAGCTAAATAAGATGAAAGTTTTATTTTTAAAAATGAATAATTAAAGCTTGCAAAGAAAATATAAAAACAAAATAAAGTGAAGGGTAATTTTGTAAACAAACAACTTGTTCTTAAAATTTATGCAATGCATATTATTTTGAATACAACAAACCAAACACTCAATAAGAAATAATCTCAGCATAACTTATCCCATCATAACTAATCCAACATAACTTATCACATCATAACTAATCCCATCATAACTTGTTTTCAAACAAAACGACCCCAAACTCAATATTTTTTGCCCGGATTAAAAAATCTACTGAACAACTAAAAATATTTATTATGAATCTAGTTATTATTTTTATGTATTAACTATAAATTATTATAGAAACTCATAAACTTCGAATGTTGAACAACAAAGCTACTTATAACTATGTTGAGGTCTCTAGACTGACACTAGAAATTGTAATTGAAACAATGTATATATGGTATTCATGTATTGTTCCTATCTGAAATAACACTAACTTGCATTTTAGTCTAGCTCCCAAGTTAACTACTTAATGCTTCCTTGCTATTTACAAATGCTATAATTAAATTTAGAAGGTAAAAAATTGTTTTAACAAGAAAATTAACAATAATAACTAAAAGAATGATTCATCAAGTTTAGTGTGTCAAAGCTTCTGTTTTAGAAAATGGGATGATGAAGAATATCGCAGTGTAGCTCGAACTATTTATATCATATTTTGCACACCATTTGGATATCTTGAAAAAGACGTTTGAACGTGAATGGAAGATACGTCTCAAGTCATATGTAGAAAGAAACAATTAGCGTCCAATATATGGTGCTTACTTCTTAGGCTCACCGCACAACCAGCACAAATTTACACAAGTAACTGTAACTCTTACTTGACAGAACGGATCGAGTAAGAACCCATCAAGTGTCCTCTCAAGATTCTGAATGAAATATGTCAAAAAGTAAACCACAGTTAGCTTAGAAGGAACAGAAGCATGATTTTTCTGATAATGTCTGTGAAAGATGTTGATGTGCTTGCAAACACGAGTCCACAAGCTAGCAAGAAGGCTTACCGGCAGAGCGATATGACACAACTAAACACAACAAAGATGTGATGTACTCTTCTTCATGTACAAAGCGGAGAATGTGTGATGTATTGTTTCTGAGTCTTAAATGGGACAAGAGAGGTGGACTACATAATGAAAGCACCTAGCCAACCTACTTTACACTGATATTCTTGGTAAGACCATTGCTTTCTATTCCAGCACCATTATGACCAAAATAAATGTAAACAACGAGGGGGGAAGAGTGGAGAAGGCAGAAAATAGCCATAGCTTCAACCTTTATGCAACAATCACCCTTTCCCCCATGACATCTAAGGTTTTATAAGGCAGCAAATTACCTGATTAAGACAAACACACATTGTAGAACACCTGCAACTCCTGTCCAAGCTGAAGGACAGATTTTCCCAGTGCATCTTGTATCAATAGATCGACTGATGCAGCCAAAGACACGAAGGATACAACATATGCAATAAATAGCCACAGCTTCAACCTGCATTGTCAAAATTGAAACAGTTGAGCAATTCAATGTGACAAGGAAAAGCAAATAGAATCAGAAATCTAAAATTTTTGATAACCTAGAAACATACATCTATTAAACGGCATTACCTAACCAGTAATAACTATCATTATGCCTCAGACAGGGAAGAAAAAGCATGAAAGGATTCCGGAGCTCTATCACAAGTGATAACAAATACAAATAATGGTGATCAAGCATCATTCTGTTCATTCCAAGAGAATGAATAACTACTTAGAGCTTGACAACAAACTCTTAGATGATAAGACCAGGCTACCAAAATCGAATGCTCAAAAGAAGCAACAAAACCTCATGTAAAGCATCTCTACCCAAAACCATGACTCATGCCCATGAAATTATAGGCAAAATCGTGAGCATCAGCATGTAGTTCCAGATCCAAGTGGTAGAATCAGGCCCTTTAGCTATTGTTCTTGAGAAATGACCCGGTCTGGCCTACTACAACAAATGAAGATTATAGGAATTAACCAAGGCCAATTTTCTGAGAAGTCAGCTAATGGTGAATTAAACACCTCAAATAACCAGATTGGTTGCTGGCCATGGAAGATGATATGGAAAGACAAAATACCACATGAAGTTGCATGTTTCACACGATAACCTCAGCAAGAGAGGCTATCATATGTGCTCAAGATGTTACCTATGTGAGGAGTAGATAGAGACCAATGGCTGGTCAGCTATGGAATTTTTTTTAATTAACTTCCGTCTTAGATGGTCTACCAACTAATAAGATGTCCCTTTTTCATATCTCCCAGGCTATTGTGCACAGGATGGATAAAATCAAGAGATCTTTTCTCTGGCTAGGTAATAAGGAGAAAGGAGAAAAGAGGTTTTCATTTAGTCAAAAAGGAAAAATCTTACCAGAAGTAGAAATCAAGGTAGGATGGACATCAAGAATAGTAAGAACCAGAGGAAAGCTCTTAAGGTGAAATAGTTATGGAGATACTCTTAGGAGCCCCAAGCTTTTTGGAGTAGTGTTATCTAAACCAAGTATGGGGAGCTGGATGATTGGGTTTCTTGAATTGTTTCCTGCGGCCCAAGATCAACACAAGACAATAGTTGAGAAAGGCAAAAGCATCAAATTGAAATTGTTGGTGTTGAGATCAATACTACTACGACAACTAATACTGCAGCAATTATGTCTAGAAAAGATTTCATGGGAAGGAAACTCAAGAAAGGAAATTGATGAATACACAGCATTCTTGAAAGGATTGGATATTTATGGGAAAGGATATTGGGCTAAGATTGCAAAGGATTTCTTGCCTAGTAGAACGTCAACACAGGTTGCTAGTCATGCTCAGAAGTACTTCATGAGATTATTGGATGCTAATTCCAATTCAAATGAGAGAAAAGGGAGCAAGAAATCAAGTGTTTTCGACCTTCGTCTTGAAAAAACAGAGGACACTGTTCCATTGGGAAATAATCAAGAAAGTGATAATGTGCGTCCAAATTGTTACAGAGTGCCAATAGTATTGCCTCTTACATGGGTTTACATGTATCCATACCATATTATCATCATTATGCCTCTACATCAGCCAATACTACTACAATCGATAAGCCACTTTCTGGGATTTCTTCGGCTTCTTCTTCTGAGGATAATAATTAACTAAATATCAACAAGAATACTACACTTTATAAGTAAAGAATTTATGCTTCGCCAGTCAATTTCTTCTATCAATTGCTAATTCAAGTATGAAATACATGTCTGTATGCAATTTCAGTGTATGCTATGGAGTAAAAAATATTTTTCATCAGTTTGCACAAATGGCAAGAGTAGACTATCTCCATGACTAACAATTTGACGAACCAATATGATATCGATCACTGTTAGAAAAACACATGTGAAATGGAATAACTTCAAAGAATTATATGAACACATCACATTTAACTCCTGTTACAACAGGAAAGAAAGTACCAGCATGGTTAAGGTGCAGAAGATTATAAGCAAGGGCATCCCTTGTTAGTATTTGGTTAATTGATCCTCTTAAACGCAATATGGAATACAACAGGAAGATGCAGAAACCGACAACATAGATAAAACATGAAAGAATCAAGAACTAACTATGCTTTCATTTCATCTGTCGGAAATATACAACTACAATAAGACATATGCCATACAAAAAAAGAACATCAAAGAATGAGTAGCCTTGTGTATATCTTCTTGACTATAACGTCAACTCCAAATTGTTATCCTTAGAAGACGAAGAAGAAGAAGAAATTCCAGAGATTGACTTGTCGAATGTAGTAGTACTGATTGACGTAGAGGCATAATGATGATGATACGGATACATGTAAACCCAAGTAAGAGGCAATACTGTTGGGACACTTTTCATCATGTAATTTGGAGCAAAACTTGGCACATTACGAGTTTCTTGGACACTTTCTTGATTATTTCCCAGTGGAACAATAGCTTGATGTGCATCCTCTGTTTTTTCAATACGAAGATCAAAAACACTTGATTTCTTGCGCTTTTTTCTCTCATTGGAATTGGAATTAGCATCCAATAATCTCACGAAGTACTTCTGAGCATGACTAGCAACCTGTGTTGACGTTCTACTAGGCAAGAAATCCTTAGCAATCTTAGTCCAATTTCCTTTTCCATGAAAATCCAATCCTTTCAAGAATGCTTTGTGTTCATCCTCTGTCCATCGATTTCCTTTCTTGATTTTTCTTCCCATAAAATCTTTTTCAGACATTATTGCAGCAGCAGAACTAGTTGCGATCGTCATTGTTGTAGTGATCTCAAAACCAAACAATTTGATGCTTTTGCCTTTTTCACTGCAATTCTTATCCATTGCTAAAATATTTCTGCTAATTTGAGAAATCAAGAACAAAAGTAGTGTATATTTATATATATATAAGGAGGAGAGTTTCCTTTTTAGGCAATATCTGGGAAAGCGTGTCTTTTCACTTTTCCTACTATGCAAGGGACTAAGGACTAGTTATGGTAACTATTACTTCTAATTTTAGTATTACTATATTTTTATGCAGATTACTTGCCGTTTATTTTAGGTTACTAATCAATATATTTACTACTACTATTTTACCATTCGATGATTAATGTTTTGCATCATCCGCCGGGTAAAAACTACTTTACATTTATTATAATTCAGTAAAAACAAGGGAAAATGTGTCATTGGACTAAGGAAAATATTTCAGATAGTATTTATGGGAAGGAGGTAAGCAATTACCCTTTTCTTTTAGTTTGTTTTTATATCCTAACGCAATATGTGATAAATACAGAACATAGTGAAAGTAAAAAAAAAATTCTCTAAGATTTTATTTGAAAGTAGATTTTATTTTTTTTCGTAAATTTCAATAGATCTTGTTATTTCATTGCAAAAGTAAGATGTCAAGTAACCAAATTGTTTTTCTTTTTAAACGTTGAGAGTGAATTAAATCTTAATAATGTAGGAGATGAATTTCTTTTAATACATATGGTGTTATATGATAAAGCACTCAATAGTCATATATGCTTTAACATGTAAAGATGGCATAAAAGTATTCTTGCAGCCATTTTGCTCGAGAGTATTTTAGTGTATTAACTATAAATTATGATGGAAACTCATAAACTTCAAATGTTGAACAACACAGCTACTTAAAACTATGTTAGGTTCTCTAGACTGACATTAGAAATTGTAATTGAAACAATGTATATATGGTATTCATGTATTGTTCCTCTGAAATAACACTAACTTGCATTTTAGTCTAGCTCCCAAGCTAATTACTTGATGCTTGTTTGGTAATTACAATTGCTTTAATTAAATTTAGAAGGTAAAAAATTGTTTTAACAAGAAAATTAACAATAAAAACTAAAAGAATGATTCATTAATGCCACTCATCTTTGCTCGTGATTCTGCAACAGTATAGTATACTTCAACTGAATATTGAAATTCCATTGAAGCTAAATCTTTTACTTCTGGAGAGGACAAGAAAATCATTTGGATATCTTGAAAGACGTTTGAACGTGAATGGAAGATACGTCTCAAGTCATAAAACATTACGAAACGGCAGTTTCGTTGCAGCCCCTGAGGTGTCGGGAATGAAATAGTGCATGACATGCTTTAAGTAAAAGATATACTAATCAAAGTCTTTTGAAACAAACCACTTCAAGACATATTTCCTTGAGCTTTCCAATGAAATTTCAAGTTAATAATTATCATAATGTAGAAAGAAGCGATGAGCGTTCAATATTTGGTGCTTAGCCTCACTGCACAACCAACACACATTTATACAAGTAACTGTAACTCTTTCTTGACAGAATGGATCGAGTGCTGACCCCATCGAGTGTCCTCTCAAGATTCTGAATGTGATGTCCAATAGACCAGCCCGCTGAAAATATGTCAAAAAGTAAACCACAGTTAGCTTACAAGGAACAGAAGCATGATCTCTTTTTTCTCATAATGTACGTGAAAGATGTGGATGTGTTTGCAGACACGAGTCCACAAGCTAGCAAGCAGGCTTACCAGCAGAGCTACATGACACAACTGAACACAACATAGATGTGATGTATTCTTTTTCATGTACAAAGCGGAGAATGTGTGATGTATTGTTTGTGAGTCTTAAATGGGGGAAAAGAAGTAGAAAGCTATTTAGAATTTTAATTTGAGCATTCCACTTTATTAGAAACACTGGAGAAGAGAGGTGCACTACACTGAATGTACCTAGCCAACCTACTTTACTCTGATATTCTTGGTAAGACACAGGTTCAAAACCATTGCTTTCTATTCCAGTACTATTATGGCCAAAAATATATGTAAACAATGAGGGGGGAAGAGAGGAGAAGGCAGAGGGGGCAGGTGAATGAACAACAAAGCTCAACTATAAAATAGTGCATAAAAAATAACCTTTGAGGAAGCAAAAAACCTTTATGCAGCAATCACCCTTTCCCCCATGACATCTAAGGTTCTATAAGGCAACAAAACCTAATAAATACTAAGCAAATTACCTGATTAGGACAAACACACATTGTAGAACACCGGCAACTCCTGTCCAAGCTGAAGGACCAGATTTTCCCAGTGCATCTTGTATCAATAGACCAACTGATGCAGCCAAAGACACGAAGGATACAACATATGCAATAAATAGCCACAGCTTCAACCTGCATTGTCAACATTGAAACATTTGAGCAATTCAATGTGACAAAGAAAAGCAAATAGAATCAGAAATCTATAATTTTTTGATAACCTAGAGCATACATCTATTAAAAGAAATCAAATGTGCAAGGATGGATCAAAGATAAACGACAATACCTAACCAGTAATAATTAACATTATGCCTCAGACGGGGAAGAAAAAGCATGAAAGGATTCCGTAGCTCTTTCACAAGCGATAACAAATGCAAATTACGGTGATCAAGCATCATGCTGTTCATTCCAAGAGACTGAATAACTAACTAAAGCTTGACAACAAACCCTTTAGATGATAAGACCAGGCGACCAAAATCAAATTGCTCAAAAGAAGCAACAAAACCTCACGAAAAGTGTCTCTACCCAAAATCATGACTCATGCCCATGAAATTATAGGAGTACTACAACAAATGAAGATTATATGAAGTGGACAGGAAATAAGCAAGGCCAACTTTCTGTGCAGTCAGCTAATGGTGAATTTAACACCTTAAATTACCAGATTGGTTGCTGATCATGGAAGATGATATGGAGAGTCAAAATCCCATATAAAGATGCATGCTTCACACGGTTGTTAGTAAAAAAGGCTGTATTAACACACAATAACCTCAGCAAGAGAGGCTATCCCATGTGCCCAAGATGTTACCTATGTGGGGAGTAGGTAGAGACAATGGCTGGTCAGCTATGGAATTTTTTTTATAAACATGAGGGGAATTAGGTGGGCTACGCCAAGAAGAATAATTGAAGTTTGGGCTAGTTGGAAGAATGAGGGTAGATTATCCTGTAAGAAAGAGAGATGGCGGATTATCCCTGCTTGTATTTGGTGGACAATTAGAAGAAAAAGAAATCAAAGGTATTCTGAAGACAAATGTAGCTCTCCGGATGGAAGTCAAAATACTTGTCATTGGGACGTAGACTCACTCTGATAGCTTCTGTCTTAGATGCTCTACCAAATTATATGATCTCCCTTTTTCATATCCCCCGGCTATTGTGCACAGGATGGATAAAATCAAGAGATCTATTTATTGGCTAGGTAAGGAGAAAGGAGAAAGGAGAAAAGAGGTTTTCATTTAGTCAAAAAGGAAAAATCTTACCAGAAGTAGAAGTCAAGGTAGGATGGGTATCAAGAATCGTAAGAACCAGAGCAAAGCTCTTGAGGTGATCTAAACCAAGTATGGGGAGCTGGATGATTGGGTTTCTAAAAAAGTTACTACACCTTATGGTGTAACCCTATGGAGATCTATTAGGTCATACTGGACTTTGCTTAAAAGTCAGTCTACTATCAAGGTTCACAATAGCAACAAGACTATTTTTGGACAGACAAGGGGTTACTACAACAGTTATTTCTTGAATTGTTTCCTGCGGCCCAACATCAACACAACACAATAGTTGAGACGTGGACCCATCAAGGATGGAATTTGATCCTCAAAAGACATTAGAATGATTGGGAGATCCCAAGGTTATCTAATTTTAACAAGTTTTTGGAAACTTTTCGAGGGCCACAAAGTGGAGTGGACTGTTTAGGGTGGAATGGACAAAGCAAAGGTATTTACAAGGTGAGGGAGGGGTACAAGAGTCCAAATTAAGCTTAGCCACGGATCACTACCTGACCATGGAAGCACATTTGGAAAGTAAAAGTGCATTTAAAAGTGACCTGCTTCACTTGGCTTTTAGCTAATGAGGCTTGTCCTAACCCATGGAAATCTATCAAAGAGGGGAATATCCCTATGCTCAAGATGTTATTAATTGATAGTGAGGCTGAGACAATTAGTCATCTTTTCCTGTACTACATAGTCATTGATCGGCCGAGGAAGATTTTTATCAATCTCAAAGGCATCTCATGGATAATCCCTCATAAGATTGTTGACACTCTTTTAAGCTGGGAGGAAGCTGGAATTGGTGCAAGAAATAGAGAAAGATGGAGAATTATCCCAGCGTATATTTGGTGGACCATCTGGAGAGAGATAAATGCAAGATGTTTTGAAGATAGGAGTAGCAATGTGCAGAAGATCAAGCTTAACTGTATATTGTTATTCTGCTTTTGGTGTACAGAGGCTTATTCGGAAGACTCTGAAACAATGCTAGATGTTTTAGAGTCTCTTTAGGATTACAATCTCAAATTTGTATTTTGTGTTTCTTTCTTCTTTTGTTTATATCGTTTTTCATTAACATCTAACTACGGGCTTTAATACAAATTGTTACGTTACCAGTTCAAGAAAAAAGGACAAATGTAGCTCTATACAAAAGTTGAAGATGAATTGTCTGGTTCTTTTCTATTTTTGGTGTAAGCAACCGTACTTGTAAGATTGTGAAGCTATTTTTGATGCCTCAGATTCCTTGTGAGTTAGACATAGATTGGAAGTCCCCATGTATTTTGCTATGTAAATATGGGTGAATACTCTGGTTTCTGGGTAATCTTTATATAACACTATATATATATATATACATATATATATATATATATACATATATATATATATATATATATTTATTTATTTTTATGACAAAGGAAAACCCGCAGCCGCTACCCTTTGTGTGCGCACAGGGTAAATCCCCCGCTCCTATGCAATAGCTCGCAAACCACATAGGAGAGTTAACCCGCACTAGGCAAGCCCGATGCGACGAGCTCGACCCAAAAGGCAAACCCCTTGCTTTCGCTGGCAAGGGGTTTCGAACTTGAGACCTCCAACATGGAAGTCCCAAGCCCAAACCACTGGGCCACCCCGAATGGTATATATATATATATACTATATATATATAAACATCTTACCTTCTCAAAATAAAATGTGCTTTTCACTTCAAAGAAACTTGTGCTTCACTTCTAGCCCCATGGACTTTATGGTTTCTTTCTTTCACTATAGAAAACAATGATCCAAATAGTCTAGAGGGCCTTTGCTTACAATAGTTATGCTTGACAAATTATACTGTCAATTTTAGTCGATAAAATCTTTGATGTGATGTGGCAGGCTGTGATAGCTCTCCAACAGTGGGGGTTTGCTTTCACTTCCTAGGATCCTTGTAGATTCTAATATCAATCACCTAACTAGGCTTTATCCATACATCATCCTCAAACTTTTGGACTCTATGTTGTTCAAACATAGAAGTTCAAGTGAAGAAGAAGCACAAACCCAAACCAAGTAATTTTCCCCTTGGATGTTCTTCTCCACATGGAAGTGTTTATACTTACTAGGCTTTATCCATACTTGGAAGGGTTTCACAAACCAAGTGATTTTCCCCTTGGATGGTCTTCTCCATATGAATGTCCATGTTGTCCATGGCATAAGTCGGGAGGACTTTATCTCAAGGAACATTAGTCTCATACAAACAAGGCATAAGTCCAGAAGATACCCAATCAAAGTTAACTCGTGTCCTCTATGTCATGAACTGTCCTACTAATGTGTCATGTTCTACTCTTGAAGTGTTAGCTTGCGGTATAAGTTTTTGCATCAGATCACATATCAGGGCATGAACAACTTCATAATCATGTTCATTTTGAAATTCATCAAAGTCTTCTTTGTTGAGGCCTGGATCGTGAAAGTGTTCATTGATCTTGCTTGGGTTGATATCAACCTCCATGCTCCACTCCACCTGCCTCATCTTCAACTGATCATTTTTATTGACGTATTGAATGTTGACATAGAACTCTTCTATCAATATGACGTTCACATCCCTGGCCTTTTGAGAAAATGTTCCATTTTATTGTGTGCAGCGGATCAGTTTGTCGACAAACTTCTAATCTCAAAGCAGACTCGGAGACGCAGGACTCCTAAAGTTCCATCCTTGATAAATCTTCTCTTCTTGCTCTTGTTTTTTTTTTTTTGGATAAGTAATTAATGCTTCTATAAATTTGTGCACTAAGCCAGTGCAATAGGCATAAGTACAGGTTGTGCAATCTATATCTATTGTGTATAACATTCCATCTACATCATGTATAATAACCAGATTGCAACAAAAAGCTACCAAAAAAGACAACCCTGTTTAAGGTTGTGCATGTTACTCTTTTTGCCTTCAAAGATTATATTGTTTCTTTCGAGCTAGATAGTCCACCAAATGACCTGAGGTATGGTGTTCCAAGTTTTCGGAGATTTCTTCCTAAGCCCCTCTCTGCTTCCACCTTGTGAAAGCTCAATCATGGAATTAGGCATGGTCCAACTTATGCCTAGAATTATGAAAAACATATTCCATAGCTGGTTTGTGGTCCTACAATGCAGGAAGAGGTGGTGAACTTCTTCCGAGTGTTCTTCACACAGTGTACATCTGCTGCACAGTTAAATCTTCCTCTTTTGCAGGTTCGATTGTGTTAGACAAGCCTCCTAAGCTACTGTCCAAGAGAAACAAGAGACCTTCAAAGGTGCTTTATTTCTCCAAATCTTATCCCAAAGCCATAAGACCCTATCGATGCTGGAATCTAGCATGTGGTAACAATCTCTTATGGCTTTTTCAACTGATGTAGTCTGTTCTGTTGTGGTCTAGTGCTATGCTGCCTAACAACTGAAGCAATTGGCAAAGTCTTTCTAGTTCCCAATCATTAATATTTCTTCTTCCAATAAGAGTCCATCCTTGTGTTGAACAAAATATCACAATTTCTCCCTTTCGTTGAGAAGAAAAATTGACGATATCCATGAATTGGTCTTTCAGAGGGGCGTAACCAACTATGTGTGTTCCCAAAACCTAATTTTCCTCTTATTACCAAGAATAAAGCCCATATGTGACTTGAATTTGTTCCAGTAGCCTCGGATATGCTTCCACAGTCCAGTACCATGAGGTATTGTTGAGATTTTGGCAATCCAGGGACTCCCAAGTGTAAATTTTTCCACCAAAACCCTCCTCCAAAGTGCATCTACCTCCTTGTTGAGCCTCCAATGCCATTTCATCAACATGCTATCGTTAGGTCTCTTTAAGTTCTTAGTACGTACCGAGACCGCCTTGCCTTTTGTCTTGAGTGACTTCTTTCCATTCACAAGGCAGAAAGAATTAGATTGTTTATTTCCTTTCCAAAGGAAGTTTCATCTCAATCCATCCAATATTTTCAGAAGAAGTGCGCTGAGCACACTGATGTTCAAAGTGACTCTGGAGGTCTGGCCCCCAATGAAAGGTATTGTCTCTTCCAGCCTGCCAACTTCTTGCTCTTGTTGTTGTGATGCATTTGCTGAATGTGTTGCTTCAGGTTGGGGGGAATGAACTGGTTAGGGTCTTGAAATTTTACTGGATTAAGTTGTAGCGCCACTCGATACCCGTTCAAGTTCGGTGAGCTACACTTAAGTGGGCAGGGCTCAGTTGCCACATATAATTGGGAGAGTGATAATAAACAAAACTTTTGGTTTGGACGCTTTTTTGACCAGAAGATCAACTTGAAAAGGATGAGCCTTGAACTGATTTGACCAAACTGAATTTAATTCTGTTCGGTGTTGGTTTACATTTCCACACATGCAAAAACTGAAAAAGTTCAAATTTTCGATAATTGAAGCTTTAGTGTTTTATAGTTTCAGTGCTTGATTTTTATTTATTTTTTTGCAACTATGAAGACAGTGGGACGAATAAATATTATGCCCTTGAGAAAAAAGAGAGTTATATGCCCTCCAGTTGACTCCATATTTATTACCTACTTGGACTTTTTGGTGGTGGGCATTACAATTCCATTGCCTGCTAATATGTGTATAAATTTCAAATTTCAAAGGAAGTGATATTCACCTGAATTGCTTTTATGCTTCGTTTGTGAGAGAATAACCAAGTGCCGCAGTTCTGACTGCATGCAGCATTTGTTTACTTCCTTTTGTTCATGGAGTAGATGAAGCTTGAACTTAGCATGTATACCCCTAAAGTTACTTCTTTGAAATGCTCCATTGTGTTTTAAAGTTATTTTAGTCTTACAATCTCCCAATCATTGAGTTGCCTTCTGAAACTGAGATTCCAGCCATTGTTTGCCCATACTTCCCCCACTGTTGCTTCTTGTTGCAGGCATAAAGTATAAATACTAGGAAAGAGTTCTTCCAAGGCACCTTTGCCTATCCATTTGTCTTTCCAGAAGGAATCTTCAAACAATTACCTCCATAAGGACTATTGAACAACATCTGTTATTCAACTTCCTTTCATCCCATGGTTAGCCTTGATTACATCTTTCCAAATAGCCTCTCCTTCCGTTGAAAATCTCCACAGTCATTTCATCAGTAAACTTTGATTCTGCATTCTTAATTTCCTAATGCCTAATTCGAAGCCCCCATTCTTCTTACTAGCTGTGATAGTTTCCGATTTAACCAGATGGATTTTCCTTTTATCGGTGTCTCCTTGACAAGAGAAGTTCCTTCTAAATGCGTCTATTCTTTTCACCACTTATAGGGATAGGAAATAGAGACGTAATGTAAAATTTGCAAATAAAGTAACTAATTTCAACATTCAATATAAAATAAATGTCGATATAAACCCAACTCCTCAAAGGTGATACTCAAAAACTGTCTCTTCTCATTAAGATCACCTTAGTGTATCGTTACTTAAAGCACATGACTTCACTCATAAAATGATGATCACTTCACATTGCTTTAAAATACGGAGTAATGGCTTTTAATGAAAATGCTTTGGATAGCTTGCATACTATATTGGGATCCTTAGGGCCAGTGGCGGAGCCAGGAATTTCGTCAAGGTTGTTCAAACTTTAAAAGAGTGAAATTTTTTTTTAGCAAAATGGGTGCACAAAACATTTTTTTTTACTGATGAGTGGGTGCACCCAAATTTAAAATTAAATTATATATCATTTAACTAAATCATACGAAAACTTAAAATTATAAAACTATCAATGGTATAAATCAAAACTAATGGAAAAAAGTCAAGAAAAAACAATTTTAGTTATTAGTTGAATACACTCCCTCTGGTTCATATTAAGTGAATTGTCAAGACTTTTTTCATAATTCAAAATAAGTGAATTTTTTTAAGTTCAAAAGAATTGTTGAGTCTTTTTTTCTCATATTTACCCTTTCTTTTAATGAGATCCTTAACTATTTTACATTTTCTAAAAGAATAGTTTAGAAATAATCAAAAAGATAACAGTGCAAAGTGACCTTTAATTTTATCTTTAAACGTAATTTTTTAAGACTATATTATACTCTAACAATTTACTTAATATGAATCGAAAAATATAAAGAAGACTATGTTATACTCTAACAATTCACTTAATATAAGATCGAAAATACATAGAAACAATAAAATCCTAATTATTAGGTTAATAGTTAATAAATTCATTGAATAAATTGTAATAAAATTTACGGCTAGAAATAGAAAGATGAAAAATGTGTTAAAACGTAGTAGGGAAGAATCGAACCTAGGACCTCAAAGTCACAAACAAGCATGCTGACCGCTGGACTATAGCCTCTGTTGTGTTTAAGCATGTTCATTTATTAAGATATCTAGTTAATACAGAATATTTTTCTTATATACACGGTCTAATTTTCCGACGAAGGGTGTTCGGCTGACCACCCCTCCTTACCTGTAGCTCCGCCCCTGCTTAGGGCAACTCAGGTTGCGGAGAAAGTTTTAGTACTCATGCTAGAAAAACACAGTACTGTTACAGTAGATCATTGGATGATGGTGTTGATGAGCCAATTATAACGTCCTATGAAATTTCATCCACGGATTTAACAGTTGTGCAGCTTAAGGAGATCTACCTGTTGTGAAGATTACACAGGATGTGCAAATTCAAGAGATACTACCTAGCACGACTATCGATACAAATAATAAGATGGTAAACCCATCAGAACACAGTGAGCATGACATATTTTCTGCAATCGACTCCTTCGCAGAAGTATATTTTTCCCCAACTTCAATATACAGTGGTGAAGGAATAAATGTCGGCAACACATCCTACTTAATCTGTTGTGATGCAGTTACCATTTTAGTGTATTCCTCAGTTGTCCTATTGGATAGTATCTCTTGAATACGCTCATCATGTGTAATCTCTATGTTATATTTCCGCAGCTAGTAGGATCTTCTTAGACAGTACAACTGCTATAGTATTGACTGCTGAAGTTACATGGAACTCAATTAATGGCTCATCTACATCATCCTCCGATGATCTACAGTAAGAGTCCAGCACGACTACTAGAACCTTCCCCAAGACTCAAATTAACCTTGATTTCCTTTGCTCGCAGTTGTGCTTGTCAAATTTCTATTGCACCAACCAATCATTTTCTCAATTTCTTTTCCAATGTAGACAATCTTTAATCCAAGAGGTGATTTGTGATGCTCTCTAACAAAAGGCGTGTGAAGTGATAGATGGAAGAGATTACTCTTAGCCGTTAATTTGTAATCAACTGCAAGGAAAAAAGGAGCACACTAGATCAAGACTTGGAGGGAAAAGAGCTGATAATTGACATTTTCGGACACCTTTGATGCTCCTCTCTCTCTCTCTCTCCCTCTCTTCCTTCTCATCCCACTCTCACACCTAAACCTTTCAACTTGATTGCAGGTGCAAATCAGAAGATTGAGGTGGAATAGTGTAGTCTAAGTAACAGTAATGCATTGGACATACTCAAAAATTACCAATAAAAAACACTTTTTTTTCTTTTAGTTGCACTTGATTGAGTCAATTACATCACACTATTATGTAATTAAACTACAGTGATACAATCGATAATCCTGAATAGCAAATTACTTTCTGTAATCTCTATCTCGGGCGAAACTATCAGAACAAGACATACAAATTACTACTCAACAAGCTAGAAGGATTGATGTCCAAGCCAATGAAACATCAACACCCATCAAAAGGGGGTCGATATTTGAACAAATGTAAGTCCAATTCTCAACAAACAAACGAGTTTATTCACATACCTCCACTCTCCTTCATCATAAGGTGAGTAATCAATATCCTCTTTTCTGACGCAATTAAACATCAAAGCAGCCAAAGATGCAAATATACCTACAATATTCCAAATAACAAAAAAGATGAAGAAAACAAAAACCTTAATCAAAACCCATATATCAAAAAATCAAGAATCATGTCCAAAAACCTGCATGTCACGAACCAAGTCAAAATCAACCATCTTACTAAAACCCTATATCAACAACCCAGAAAAATCAAAAATTTATACACACCCATTTAACAAACCACAAGAAATGAGGGCAGTACCTGGGAGATAATGAAGGAAAGAGATTTTGACGGAGCTACAAACAACAGCGTCAACCCAGAACCACCATCCGGCGCCGAAGACAGCGCCGGAGACCCCAGGTCCAAATATGGCCCATAGCTCTGAAAAATCCATAAAATTAACAAGGAAACTGATAGAAAAAGTGTAAATTGATTAGAAATTCTCTTTGAGAAGAGGGCTTCTTCAGATTTGTGAGCTCTCCTGGTCTTGTCTTCAATGTCACTTTTCCAGTAGGTGTATTATTTTATTTTCTTTTCTTTTTTTCTTAATGCTTTTCAGACAAATTATTTAAGATTAAATAATTCTTGTATAATTTTTCTTTTTCAAGAAAAAAAAAATACTTGCATAATTTGACCAAAATTGGACTATTTAAGGATATTTCTTTCATTTTAATAGAAAAAAAAAATACATGTTAATTAATCAATCACAGTAAATTATAAAATTTTATATTCAAACACATGTTGTCATGTATATATTAACTTGTTGTTACAAAGCTTAGGTTTTAAAAAAGGCGAAATGGTCTGATGGACCCTTCTACTTGGATGAGTTTGTATTTTGGATCCTTCTACTTAGCCATTTGCTAACTGGACTCTTAAACTCAACTAAAATGAGACTTTTAAATCTCTCTCATCGTGTGCAGCTCACTCTCTCTTGTATAAATGACATGTCATATCCATGTCACTTATATTAATAACATGTCATAATATCTTCGTAACTATTTTTTAATTATTAACCAAAAATATTAAATAAAAGACAAATAATTAATTTTCTATTTTAAAAAAATAAAATAAAATTTGTTTCCCTCACTGTTCCTCCATCTCCCCCGACCCGCTATCACCATCTTCTTTCCCCTTATTTTTTTTCTTCTTCATATTTCGTTCACACAAAAAAAGAGGGCTACAAAACAAGGGGAAGAAGAAATACGTAACCCTCTTTTACAAGAAATTTGACAAATTTGCAAAATAGATGGGAGTATCTTTGGGGTCTTCCTCGAAAAAGAAGAACACACAGTCAAAAATAGATCTCAACGCATCATCAGATCTGAAGGAAGATGGTTGAGATCTGAGAAACCAAACAAGTTTTTGTAACTTGAAGGAGTTGGTTGACAAATTCATCCCTAAATCGATTGGCAGGAAAATTGAAAAAGCAACTTTCAGCCTCTCTATGCTCAAGCTGATGGAGATTCATGGTGATACATCAAAAAAAATTGCATATGATTCTTTGCTTATGTTTTATTTTATCTATTACTAATTTCTTTTCTTAAAAAAATCTCTTCATCGGCCATCAGTCAAACCACACATGACCACCATGGAAGATCCATAGCCATCACAGCAAACCCATCACCAAAAACGATCATCATTGTTGGCCAATTCTCTTTCAACATCTGAAATATTTGTTGACACCGTCAAAATAAACACTTCATTATTGACAGAAATTCAATGGAAATAGGGCAGAGATTTAGTGTAAAAAAAGGAGGAGCTGAGAACTTTTATTTTTTTCTTTTTTCTTTTTATTATTTAATTTTTTCTAAAGCAAATGCATTGGTTCAACTCGCCTTGTTAAGTGTGACAACACGCTCTGTGACTGAGCCAGCAGAATAAATGTCACATAAGTTTGATCAATGGTCAGAGAGGTTTAAAAATCTTTTTTTATTGAGTTTAACGAAGAGCTAAGTAGAAGGGTTCAGAATACAAATTCATACAAGCATAAGGGTCCATCAGACTATTTCGCTTTTAAAAAATAATGTGAGAGATTGTATGATTTTATGGTTAAAAAGCAAAACTTCTATAGTGTATTTTTAGGTACATAACGTTATAATGTCATTTTATTAAGATAACTTTATGTTTGTTAAAATAGGGATAAAATTATGTTCTCATCACGCACCGTCCTTCAACTAATGTAGCTAAGAGATAAGTTCCATTAACAAGTTAAACAAGAAAGTTAATTTCTTGACAAGAAGTTTTCATTCCTTATTATTTGTATATGGGATTATATCGATGTTATAATTAGATTTTAAGAATAGAATTCACGTGATGATAATAAGAGGTCGTGAGTTTAAATTTTACCTGTTTTATTGAATTGAATGGATGAGAATGGAGTATATAGGGGTTGTTATGGTTGTTGTGTTGAGTAAGGGAGAGGTGGATGGCCTCGCAAGGGGGAAGATGGTGTTGTTATAATAATAAGGAGGTTAGGTGTGGCATAGCTTGTATATATATATTGTTTAGGTGTTGATATTAGTCTTATTATTAGTTGATCTTGTAGATTAATTGTTGGTCTTTTGAGCATTTTAATACTTGTTTAATTGTCATTCTGGCATACTGAATATGCAACAGAGAATAATTGGGAGTAATGGCATTTCATTGTTGCCATTGGTGGGCTTTTCATATGCCTACTTACTCCATTTTGATTCAAGGGAAAATCACATAAATATGATATATTAAGAAAATATTTATAATATATGGCAATATAATATTTTTAACTAAATATAGTAATTTTTTTAAATTTAAAAAGGTAAATCATATAAATATGATATATTTAGAAAATATTTACCATTTATAGCAATAAAAGACAAATTCCTCACTGAACTTGTCCCGAAAAGTCAGTTACACGCTTCAACTATCATGACGATCTATTACACACTTTTACAAATTAAAAGTGAATTTACTACCACCATTATACGTGTAACACCACTCTCACAGTATGTGGTGTATTACACTCGCTGCCTAATCAGCGCAACGTCATCGCCATGTCAGAAATTGTAATTTTTTATATCTTTTTCATTTTCTTTTCTTTATTACTTATTTTTTTCTTTTGTTAACTATGTTTTATACTAATTAATTCCTAATCAATTAAAATTCTATAATAATTATATCTTCTTCATAGCAAATTGGTAAAGAAGAAACTTTCAGCAATGGCAACCAAGGAAACTGCCCACAATTAGGGGTGGGCGTTCGGTTCTTCAGTTCGGTTTTATCAAACTTCGGTTCGGTTCTTCGATTTTCGATTTTAGATAAGTGTGCACCGTGTATCAAACTAAACTAATTCGGTTATAAGGACAAAGTATAAGATACTTAAAAAATTAAAACTATGTTAAGGAGTGATGTATCTCACCATGGAACACTTATTGGGCTAACTAAAAGATTATATTTGTCTTAATCAAGAACATTGTGCCTCTAACTACTTCTCGAGAAAAACAAGTACGAAGACGGGTTCCTTTACATAACGTACATTGATAAAAATATGTTTGAGTTCCTCTTGAAAATTAATATTTGAAGTTAACTATTGAATTGTACATTTGTTGCTACTTTTATTTGTTTATGAATGATTTAATTGTTAGTTGAATTTTTATTTTTAGTTAAGAGAACGCCCATATATATATATATATATATATATATAAATTTTATTTTTTATTTTTTATTTTTATTTTTAAAAAATAAAAGTTCGGTTCTTCAGTGCACCGAAATTTTGAGACCCTTACACCGAACACCGAACCATAGAACCAAACTTTTAAAAAAATAATACCAACACCAAATCGAAGAACCGAGTTAGTTCGGTTCGGTTCGATTTTTCAATTTTTCGGTATTTATGCCCACCCCTACCCACAATTCAGATATGATTCGTGGAGTGGAAGATATCTTCCATTCCAAGATGTACCCACAACAAGGTTGCTTCAGTATCTTCCATTGATTTGCCATGGAAACCGAGCTTCCCTTGTTTCACTTCAGTGTGAGCAAAATTGTTGCAACTTACAGTTTACAGATCTGGGCATACATTCTTTGTTCTTTTTTCTTGTTCTTCCCGGAGGTTTCTTAAAAAATAGGGATAAAAGAAAAATAATTTTCTTCCCATTTTTAATCGATCTCATCATGTTCATTCTGTCGAAGCTTCGGCGGCTGAAAACCCTCAAAATTGTACCCCTTTTGAAGTAATTTGTTTATGGGTTGCTTCTTGTTACCGGTCTATTTAAGTTTAATGGGTGTGAAGAAAATGAGAAGGGTGGGGTGTGAAGAAGAAGAGATGTGGGGGTGGGGTGTAAGGAAAACTTTGATTTTTTAATTATTTTTTTACTTTAATAATTATCTTACGTGATTGATTTTATTTTTTGTTTTATTATTTTGCCACGTCAGCTTTAGTGGGTAAATAAATTCACTTTTAAATAGTAAAGGTGTGTAATAGGTCCTCGTGATAGTTTAAGCGTGTAACTGACTTTTCGGGACAAGTTTAGGGAGGAATCTATGCTTTTTCCCTATAATATTTCTAACTAAATATAGAAATTTTTTGGAATTAAAAAAAGTATATAGTGAAAGCCCAACTATCTTCGACTCTTTTTCTCCTTCTCTGCCATTTTTTCTCTTCATTTTCCTCTTCTTCTTCTTTTATTCTTCTTCTTTGAAATTTTCATTTAAAGAATTATCCTCAAATCAGTTTTTGTCCATATTTCGCGATTTTCACCCAAAAACACGACGAGAAAAGGAATAGAAAGACAGAAAATTTGTACAAAATCATGTGCTCAAACAGGATTTTCAAATCTCTAAAATTACAGCAGCAAGAGTTCACTAATGATAGTCATTATAAAGCTTCAAATTTTGAATTCATTATTTGAGTTTTTCGAATTTGTGTTTAGTTTGGATAGGTTGTTTCTACAAATAATTTAAAATATCGTTTGGAGTTTATATCTCAATTTTAAGAGGGTTTGGTTAAGTTTAGAATTGATTTTAGGAGAAATATTATATTGAAGCTCGAAAAAGATAAAGTTTACGGAACTGTATCGTAATTGTATTAAAGTTGTATTAGATATGTTTCATAATTGTATTAAAATTGTATTAAAATCATGAACAATACATTTATAATACATATTGCAAACTTCACTCCCTTTTTAGTGATATCAACCAAAATAATTTAGGTAACACACTTATAATACATTTATAATATAGGCATAATACATTTTTAATACATATTGCAAATATCGCTCATTTTCTTAGTGATACAAATCAAAATAATTTATAAGACACATATAATACATGTTTTATTCATAAATTATATAAGTTTAATTCATTTTATAGATCATTGTCTTGTCTTTTGTTAGTTACGTTTTTCATTCATTTTTAATTCTCTTCTAATTCAACTTTAATATTGTGTAATACAGTTCTAATGCAAATTTAATTCATTTTGCAGTTTTTTGGTTGATTTGTTACTATTGGATTACTTTTTAATTCATTATTGATACAAGTTTAATTCACTCTATAGATCACTGTCTGGTCTTTCATTGGTTACGTTTTTTATTCATGCTTAATTCTCTCTTCTAATTTAACTTTAATATTTGTGTAATACACTTTTAATACAAGTTTAATTCATTTTGCAATTTATTGGTTGATTTGTTACGATTGGATTACTTGTTTAATTCATTATTGAGACAAGTTTATTCAGTTTACAAATCATAGAATGCTCTTTCGTTTGCTACATTTTGCATTCATGTTTAATTCTCTTCTAATTAAACTTTAATATGTGTGTAATACATTTTTAATTCATTTTGCAGTTTATTATGTCTCTTTATTTGTTACAATTAGATTACTTGTCTAATTAATTATTGATACAAGTTTTATTCAGTCTACGAATCATTGACTACTCTACAAAAGAAAGTAGAGAGAGAAAAAGAAAGGGAGAAAGAGCAACAGAAAGAAGGCAAGGGAGAAAGAGCAACAGAAAGAAGGCAAGGGAGAAAGAGCAACAAAAAGAAAGAAAGAAAGAAAGGGAGAAAGAGCGAGTAGAGAAGAGCCAGAAAGAGAGAAATTTAAAAAGGCAAGAGAGAAAAAGGAGAAAGAGGCAAGAAAGAAAGTCAAATCTAATAAAATAAATAGTATTGTTATATATTGCTATAAATGGTAATAATTAAAGAGTATATTTAAAATAAGTAATTATTTTTAAAACGGATCCACTCAAGTAATTAATCCTTGATTCAATGCTCCTTGGGCTTGAATGCATTTGTTTATTGGCTGAATGTGGTCACCCATCACATTATTTCTCCATTCAATCTTAAATTATTTCATTCTTTATTCCTCCATTATACCTTGTAACTTATGTAACATTTAGGCTATTTATCTACCTAATTAATTACCCCATTATCTTCCTATTCATTCAAGGAAGAATTCCGCACCTATAAATAGTGATGGTCTTCATTTGTTTTGGATACAAGAAAATAGAGAGTGCATAAAAGTTAGTCAAAAAGAGAGTTCTTATTAGTTGAAGGGAGGTGTTCCTTTTGTGGAGTTTTGGACTCAACTCTTGTCCAGAGTTTGTTGAGTTATACTTTATGGTTAGATTGTTGTATCCTGGAGGAGATATGTAATACCCCAAAAGTGGAAACTCGGAAAGGAAAGGAAAGTGCAGAAATTTTGGACTGCAGCAGAGACTACGGGTCAGACCTACGGACCGTAGGTAGTCCTACGAGCCGTAGGAATGGAGTCGTAGACTTGGAGTTAAGTTAGGAAAAATTATGTTTCTGAAGTCTAACCTACGACTTGACAGGACGAACCGTACATTAATTGACGGGCCGTAGATGGCAACCGTAGGGTTGATTCAGAGAATTGATTTAGGACCTCAGTCCTATGGATGGGTTTGACGGGTCTTCAATGACTCTACGGATCGTAGGAGGGTTCCGTATAAAGGTCCCAGACTTAGAAAAATTCAGGAGTGAAAGTTGAGTTTTACGGATGGGGTCTACAGATCGTATAGTGATCAACGGACTGTAGAAAGGTCTCGTGGGAAATGGCTAAATATTTGGGTTTCTGAAGTTGGTTCTACAGTCGGACAGGACGGACCATAGAATGACCTACAGACCGTAGGTCTCAACCGTAGGTCAGTCCAGCAGTTATTTTTAAAGGGTATTTAGGTCTTTTCCTATGCATTAAATATCTATGCTACGTCGTTTTGGCCCTAATTCCAAGCCCTATAACTACCCTTCAACCTTAGAAATTTCCCCGACTCCCTCATTCAATCAAACTCCAAAATTCTCTCCAAAAATCTTCTCTTTAGATCAAGGAAGAAGAAGTTAGGGTTTCTTCAAGTTCAAGTTTCCTTACTCCATTGCTTAGGGCTTCAACCAAGTTATGTAGGGAGATCATCAATGGGTTCCATTCACTCATTGAGTACCCAAAGATTATTTAGTTCCTAATTCAATTTTCAATTCAATTGATTAGGGTTTCATTCAATTCCTCATGGGTTCTATTTGTATGGATTTCAATTGATAGATTTTAAGTATATCATGGTCATTTTGACTTAATTACATGTTTTTTAAGCAATTCCATGTGAACCCATGCATTGATCATGATTTTTACTATGAACCCTAATTTGCATGAATTTGAAGAAAAGCTATGAACCTATGATGATATTGTCAATTAACTTATATATGCATGATTTATGAAAGAAGAATGATTTATGATCCAAGTTGCCTTAAGACGGGCATCAATGAATTGTGAAAGGATTTTCTCACATATTAAGGGATCATGACTTGGTGAAAGGCTTTCTCACTTAGACTTGATTCAAAGAATTAAGGAGCTACTCTATGATGATTTTAGCTTGGACTAGTAACTTAATTGTGTTTTTCCATGTATAATGATATGTTTATGAATATGACTATTCCGTTGGGACTTAACTTAGCACCGAGAGAACTTTGAGGTGGAGGCTCAAATAGGGTAGTCTCTAGTAGCAACCTCTAGTTCCAAACTATGTGCCCCCGTAGGTTTGCCTTAAATGTCCTAGCTAGTGGATCCACATATAGCATATGATATGATACGGGGCTCTACCTTGGCAAGTAGACTCTCCCTTCTAGATGTGAGAGTTACATCGGATTCCATATTGTAGCTCACATGGTCTATTGTCGGTTAAAGCTAATATCCCACAAAGATGAACTAAGTTACTTTCAAAGGTTTTATGAAGCTTTCCTTATGATTTTAAGATTCATTGACCATGTTCATGATTATGATCCCTCTTTAAAGCTTTTTACCATGTTTTAGCTTGATCATGCATAGCATGTTTTCGATTATGTCCCCTTATGATCATGTCTTATGTTTTATTGCATTCCATGTACTAACGCATACTTGTGCCTACATTGTTTCACTAATGTAGGGCGTCTCGACTCTCATCCCTTCGTTCGTGGCTAGTGAGTACTTAGAGATTGTGAAGGCTTGGTGAGTCCTCATACTTCGAGGACAATGTCGCATTTCTTGTTTTCTCATGTTTTAGTTTTAGACATTGTACATGGTGTACGGGTTACAGCCCGACCACTCTTGATATAGTAGATGGCTTGTCTAGACTTTGATGTATTTCCGCTTATGTCAAACTTTTTACTTCTTATGAGATTTCTTACTTTTCTCTTTTATGTTGTGGTTATGTATGTCAAGTGGTTATGAGATTTTATTTTCTTCGTTTTTTTCAATTGTAATTTGTAATCTTGTAATCATTAATGCTCCAAATAAAAGTATTGATTCATTGTAATCATTCTAGATGGAAATCGAGGTATGTAAGACTAAGCCCTTTTTTCATCATAACGGCATGACCGGGGCTTATGTTTTCTCTTGTATGAGTTGATAAAAGTCATGAGGTTCTATATTATGTGGACGATAGTGTTACGAGTATCATAAGTCTTATAAGTACATATAACATAATTGCTTAGTTGTTGTCATCCCTATCGAGTCAAGACAGAAAGACAGGAATTCCTCTACTATTTTATTTGCTTTAATGTGTTAGGACATTTTGGTAAACTAAAACATGAACTCAATGCTAGCCTGTTATCTTCTCTTTAGACAATTACTCTTAACAAATGCTTGTTACATAGACAGAAATTCACGTTTGCCTTGTGTAATGATAAAACATGAATACCACACAACTTTCGGTAAGGATCAAACTTTTGCTCATACTCGAACAAGAGCACCAAAAGACACATAACCATCATCAAATAAGTAACAAGTTCCAATGACCAGAATATCAATTGTAAAACTGACCTTTATCTGTGTAGCCAAGACAGATCAACAAGAAAGAAAAAGGAACAAAAGACCATTAATAAGATATCAACAGAGAACTAAATATTACAATAGCAGAAAATAGATGAGTAGAGATTTATCAAAAGAGTCTAAAACATCATTCACACAAAACAATGATGGATCATCTCACCTGCAATTTCTCACAAACCAAAGAAACACTAATCAATAAAAGACGCAGCTGACGAGAGAAACTGAAAATGAGAGCACAAAGAATAAAACATTAAACAGAGTAGCTTCCATAATGAGGATATGAAGCGAAGGATCCAAGGATGCAATGCCACAAACTCATATCAGACTGGGTAGTAAGGCGCGGCAATGCACAAAATCCACTAATGAGAACAAAGAAAAAACTCCTAGATTTACACAACAGCAGCTACCTGAAACCGGCACAAGAAAACACTAAAAGAATCGGAAACTATGACGATAAATTTAAAAACTCATTGCTCTGCGCTAATTGCTTTCAATTAACTTTGCAAGAATATTTACAATAACTTTACAAGGCTTGAGTAGTAGGGGATATCTTCTAGCTACTGTATACAATTACAAGAAGCAGAGCTATGTCAACAACCAGCTCACAATAAACAACCATTGTGGCAGAGCCATTCAAACCACTTGAAGATTCACTGTACAGTATAGCTCTGAATATACAACAATCAAATACCGTCCCTCAAACCTAATCTCGATGGCTCCTGGAAGGGCACTCGTTGTCATCATCTTATCTTTAAATAAGGCATCCTTCCCGATTGTTCAGATAAAATGATGTACCAGCAGCAAAATGCCAGATACAGGTACCAAAATCCTACAATTACTCAGCTAAAACCTATCCATCAGGATCCAGTGGTTCTCCCGAACCCTCGTCTGGAGCAGCTTCCTCCTCCTTAGGAAGACACCGGATTGGGACATAAACGTACCCTTTAGGTAATCGCTGGTTCTTCACTGAAGCTTGATCTGATGTCATTACCAGCTCTTTCTCAAAAGTTTCCATATGCTGTTTATGCAACAAACTGGTTAGGATTGAAATTCCAGCTAAAAATATGCATATCAAATATCTAACCAATACATCCAACTAAAAGCATGGATATTTCCTGTTACTAAGTATGTCATTCTAATAAATCAGATCAAACATAACTCTACCTTTCTGTATCTCAATCGCATATAATACATCCAACTAAAAGCATGGATATTTCCTGTTACGAAGTATGTCATTCTAATAAATCAGATCAAACATAACTCTACCTTTCTGTATCTCAATCGCATATCCCCGTGATCTGTAGAATTGGAAGAAGCTCTATATGGGATTTGCTTCCCAGAAAATGACACCCGTGCAGTTTTTTGTGTGACAGGGTTGGGTGATGTAGAACTATCATCAGTCTTCTGATCATTGTCCATAGACACGGGAAACTTAATGCGCCGTTTTCCTGCTACAGCACTGTCTACCGTTATGTCATCCGATCTTTGTATTGTTTCACTGCCTGATTTATAGCCATCAGTGTAGCCTTTAATGGAAGTCGTAGTAGCTGAATCTGAACTAACATCAGGTTGGAAGTAAGGGTGTCGAGTCAGAGCAGATAAAACAGCATTGTCTCTACTAGAAGCCAGAATATCATGTGAGCAAAGGATTACTTCACGCTGCAAATCAGAGAACCATCCATCAGCTATGACACCAGAAGAACATATAGCATAAAAGAAAAAGAAGCTGAACCCCTCCGCCTTCTCAAGCATGGAAAGCATATAATCATTTGTCTACCAGGTAACACATACACCAAATAGCAGATGGACGTTCACCTGCTAATGTCCCACTACGATATAAGAAAAAACAAGCCTGTAATAGAGGATGTAAATCCACTTTGAAGCTATTTCCCATGGACATTTCTCACAATGTTTCTTCGTACCATGATTCTTCTTGGTGTAAAGAGGAATTAGCTAGTGATTCAGAATCCATGGGTACAATTATCTCCACTCTCAATGTGCCTATGATGTAGTGCCTGGTGGGCTGTTAAAATTGATTAAACAAATGTTCAACATTATTACTACGTAAAATGACTAAGTATAAGATGATGTATTATCCACCTTAATTCATTATTTTAGTCTTCATAATTTACTCCCCTTTACTTTAGTAGGCGCCAGTTTTCATCCTAGTGATTGGATTTCTATGCTTAGTCTGATGGGAAATAAAATATTCAAATAAATAATTTTACAGTGAATGCCAACAAGCCCCTTCCTGAATATGTAGGCACAAAAACAACAACATACCTAATGTAATCCCACAAGTGGAGTCTAGGAGGGTGGTGTATAGCAGCCTTACCCTTACCTTGTGAATATGTAGGCACTCACAAAATATCCAGTGAAGCTTTTTCTTTTGTTAGTGCAGTAGCAATAAATGCAAGGATATTTACTTCCATAATCTCATCTGTTTTAACTTCTCAATAACTCGGGATTAGGAATGGAGACAGTTATTTCATCTATTTTGATATTGAAAATCAGATTAATTGCCGCTTAACTACCTTATTTATGTTAATGCACTTCCCAATGATACATAAAAAAGGTATTCCTGAGCTACTCATTAAACACATCAAATCCATGCTGTGACAGATAGAACACTGATGTGAAGGCAGTATTACCATTGTAAATATACGTAAAAAAAAGGTATTTCTGAGCCACTCATTATACACATCAGAATCCTTACTGTGATAGATAGAACGCTGATGTGAATGCCGTATTACTGTTGTAATTATTCATGCACACTTCATGCAATATCTATAGATAATACTTATCTTTTCGCAAATTAAATGTTTCTTCTTAACAAGGAAACAAATGATTCACATCAAACGAAAGTAAATGCAGAATCATAAGATTGCAATAATACAAGACACCATGCTAACAATATCTAATAAATGGAATAAGTAAATAGTGTGTATCAGCAATGTAACAAAGTGATGAGTTTGACGAGGCAGCAGCTAATAGTGATTGATATCAAACAGAAAAAATGCAGGAATAGTATTCACGACTATTTATGCCATATAATCTGCAAAGAGCGTGGAAAAGAAAACAAAGGCTACCTTCAGCTTCTCTCGCTTGACAATTCTTTCGCATAACAGCCGTAATCGCTCCAGTTCAACCTGCATAGGAGGATTTGACAGGATTAGGATCTTTGGCCATTCTAAAATCAAAAGTATGTTCATGCTGGTAATAGACAGAAATAGCTTCAATATCATATTGTGAACAGTAGCTCATAACTGCAGTATATAACGAAAACGAGCTTCCCAGATTAGGAATAACCATAAAGGCTTTACAAAACCGAGGCATAACATTCCCACTTCAGAATGGCACCCAAACCCTGAATACAATGTTATTACAAGTTGTCCAAAGGGGGAAAATTTATAATTTACAAGTTACAACCTGATTCAGGTTCAAATATTATCCAGTAAATTACTGAATTCAAGATTCTAGCATGCTACCTGAGCTAACCCTACATCACATAAAGGCAACTTGTTCACAAAGACACCCCGGTAAACGGAAGGACCACATGTTCAAAAAAAAAAAAAACTGTTCAAAAGTAAATCCTCCACTGTTGTTTGTTGGCATATTGGATTTGTTGATGTATTGGGTTTATGAACATCATCAACTAGACTGGCAAGATTAACAGGGAACTGAAAAAATAAAGTCAGTTGGTAACTCAATGACAAAATATCTTATTCTCTAGTTTAACAACTAGTCCTCACTTCTTTCATAGAAAGAACCCAATAGACATTTCTCCAGCTTTCTGATAGAAGTTTAGTTCTCACTTCTTTGTCAGGTCAAGTTTTCTAGCTCCCACATTTTGCAGATCAGATGGAGAAAATAGGATTTTCAGACAACTAAAAGAAGCATCTGTGAGCTAGCTAGTACACTAACTTGTCCTATTTTCCTTTTAGGCACGAGATTATGCTGGACCAATTCTTGTCACTAAGATGTAGAGAAAGAGGCCACCTCTGGTGTGTGATCCATCCTGGAATGCTTAAGAAAACTAACTGAAAGACTCACAAACTTAAAGAGAAGGGTCACACACAGGAACAACCTTTCCCCTGTAAAGGATGTCATTCCCCTTTTAGATTTCATTAGTTCCCTCTCAATGATTTAACAGCCTTGAGTTTTTGCTTTAGGTTTTAACTCCCAGAACCAAACTGTTTTTTGTTGCCATGGAGTTATCACTTATTTCTCTCTGAAAATTCTTGCATCTTGTTGATGCTTCTTAATACAACCTCTTAATTCATCAAAAAAAAAAAGAAAAGGGTCGCGCACAATTTCTTCTTTGGCATGGAGTGTCTAATTGCTTGTGTGTTTCATATTCTTAGGTCCAGCAGAATTTTTATAGATTCTCTACTTTGAAAGTACTAGTTTTGTTTCCAGTAACTTATTTGCTCATGAGTCTGTATATTAAACAGACTTCAAACACGTCTCACTTCCAAACAATCTATTCTTTTGATGCATTCTATGCTAACAGGTTAATGATAACGCTTAGCAGAAACCAAATGTAGTAGCAAAAATAGCTAGTCACAGTTATAAGGACAAAACAGCAAGTGAATAACTAAAGAGGACTACAGTTCAAAAGGTCAAGATTGGGGATCCTTTCATCTATTTTTTTTTTAAACTGGGGATCCTTTCATCTATTACAACCCAAACAGTCCCCAATTTCTAGAACCATCAGCTGGTCAGTTTGCCACCCTCTTAAAGAGTATCCTATTGCTAAGTAAACATAGGAATATTATATTGAACTGGTACTATTAAGTCTCAATTCTCCTATTTAAACTTTCAATGCAGAAGATATCTATGTCCCATCTCAACCATCAAGAAAGAGCACTACATCAAATAGACTATTTAGTGTTAGCAGAATCAATTAGCCATTGTGATGAAAAACTGAATAAGAAAAAGAACATATATTATATGAAAAACCAAAGAAAAACGAACTGGACAGCAAGACAACTGCTGCAAATTGAAACATGATAAACAATCAGGTGAATATCATCACTTACCCTGACTTGCTTCAGACTCTTCAATTCTTCCACCCCATGTCTCTGAGTCTCGGACTGATCACATTTGACAAAAAATGAGTATATGACACAAGTAGTAGTCATTAAAGAAACTTGCAATCATTCCACGAACAAAGACAAGACCAACCTTAAGTCTCTGTTCCAAACTATGTTTATCGCAATAAGCTTTGTGCTGCAGCTTGCCACCATTAGTTCTCATGCTAAAAAACAAGCCAGCACTTCTAGCACAAGAGGGATGGAATGTGCTCTGGCAGTGACCATAACTACACTGCAAATAACAAAAGCAGAATTTAAATAAGCGGACTAAGCTTAACACAACATCAAAAGGAAAAAGGCCCTTTCACATCTTCTACCTTAGTGCATACACCTTTTCTCCGCTGGCAAACAAGGCAGACATCGTTACCCTTGGGGACAGTTGCCTGTCATTATCACAATAAGTAATACAGTAACTATTACAGCTACTATCCTGGTCCAGCTTTCCAGACCTAAACACAACCGAAATGAGCAAAAGACATTCTTAATTCTGTTAAACACATACCAGACCCTCAATTGGATGTACTTGTCCTCTTCTGAATGTTGATTCAAAGGCCCACTACAGAAAAAACAGAAATTAGAGCAATTATCAATGCAATAAATATATAAAGCTAGCGGGGAATGATGAATACTCAAACATGAAGATCGTAATTTACTTCAGCACAGAAGGCGTGAACCCATTGACCATCATTTGACTTTCTAAAAGCACCAGCAGTACCGCCACATAACTCACACTCTGCGACAAAACAAGGTTTCTCCTTCTCCCAAAGATGAGAACCTTGAGCTCCAGAGCCCCCAGATGACAATAACTCCTCGCATAGTTCACAGTACCAAGGACCTGTTGAGTTTCTTACACTTCGATAGCAATCCAAGTGAACAGCAACCTATGAACAAGGATAATTGAACTTAGGAAAAGATTTATAAAGGAAAAACTGTAGGAGTAGTGCTTCCTACCTTACAGCTGGTACAAACTAAGATAGGATTTAGAATAGTCTCGGACCGTCTGCACACATCGCAAGTTCTGGCATGGTCTTTCGAAATATCTGAACTTAGCTGGACAAGATCAGAGTTAGTTTCTGGTAATATCCGCACACTAGTCGGCCTTGAAAGCGTCTCCTTGACCCGAGGATGCTGTTGGGAAGAAAGCCTATGTCTTTCATTGGTAGCATTCATCTTCAAAACATCCAGCACAGAGGGGAAATAACAAATACATTCAGTATGATGAAAACTACGACTGAAATTATGAAATAGTTGTTAATACTGCTTTAGTGACTCATAAGTCCTAACATGAATAGATTTACAACCTCCTGGTGCACGGATTCTTCTATATTGTCTTTCCTCAATGATGAAATCCTAGACGATGCGGCAGCTGCGGCAGTTGCAGCAGCCAGTACAGTCTGTGCCTCCTTGTGTCGTTTTTCTTTCCTTCCTTGCTTTTTGGCTTCCCTAAGCTCATAAAGATACTGGCTAACTAACACAGCATCCCATTCTCGTTGCCTAGCAGCATCAGTCTCCTGTTGGAGACTATTCACAACCTTAACAATTAAATTATCTGCAAAGAAATTAAATGAGCATCAGTTAATTCAACAACAATATCCATGATTCTGGCGCATGTAAAAGCACAACAATAGGTGCAAGTTATAATCTGCGGTCCTCAGACAACAGAAGGTGGCAATAATGTTAACATGCACGACATTAAGAAAGGGGGATTATAAGAGACCACTAAAACGTTTCCGTGCAACAGCATTACAAAGCAGTCTGTGCTGGTAATAAACGAGCTCTCCTTCCACCTCATCTGCTGGTGAAAGCTCCAGCAGGCCCATAGCACTCGCCTTTACCAACTGTTCAGGGCATGCACCATTCGTTTTGAAGAGGTCGCCAGAAGTTGAATGTTGCAAATGTTGACTGCAGCAGATTCCTGAACTGGATGATGCTTCAATCTGAGAAACCTCACCTTGTCTCAAATCTGTGAGCATGGCAAATAACATGAATGTTTAATACACAAATTACATCCGTAAGCTTTTACCATAACATCACAAACATTACCATCCAAAGGGACTTCGCTCGCCATTTGCCTTAACCTATTTTGAATAAAAGGGTGAATGTGAGAGCTATGGAAAGCTTCCCACTTTCTGCATAACGAAAATGTAAATGCTGGTAAAGTCCATTAGTTAACACATTTGTAGCCCAAAAATAGCCACAAGTCATAGCCAAAAGATATAAAATATAGAATGCTCACAGGATATCTGGTAAGTGATTGAAAGAAACCGAAGAAATAGTGCTGCTCATATCAGCAACTGTTGCGAGATTCTGATCAGATAAAGCAGCCTGCTCCACTTGACCATTGTCAAGGCAATGGATTGGCACTGCAGCCAAATTATTCACAGATTAACTTTTTGAGGATGGCAAAAGAGCAGTAAAATATGCAAGCTCATTATTATCTTTAGCTTTCACTAAAGAGAATTTTTTCTTAAAACTAGAACACCGTAAAGAAATAAACAAGCATAGTTAGTGCTTAATACTAGTTCGTAAATGACATTGAAATTGTTAAAGAAATGGACCTTGGGCCAACTCAACTCCAAAAGCTAGCTCATGAGAGGAGGATTGCCGAAGGCCATATAAAAAGTCCATGTTCCCATCCCATAAGCGATGTGGCATTCCAACACCATCGCCACCACCAAACGCCCAAGACTAGACATTTGAGCATGGACAACAATCAACATAAGACAGGTGGCCCAACATCGAAAACAATGAATTGGGATGGGTCTTGCTTTGTCTCTAATACTATAATAAAGAGATGGATCTTGGGCCTAACTCAACCCCAAAAGCTAGCTCAAGGGGTGAGGATTGTTCAAGCCATAATAAGGAAGCCCAGGACCTCTTCCATCACCGATGTGGGATTCTTCATTTCTTCTTTCATGACAGTCTGGGTGGTCTCTTCATATGGTCTTGTTGGAGTCTCACATCATTTTTGGGGTGAGAACATAGACTCTTTATATGGCCTTGGGCAATCCTCCTCTCATGAGCTAGCCTTCAGGTTAAGTTACTCATGAGCTAGCCTTCAGGTTAAGTTAGGCCCAGGTCCACTTCATTAACATAAATTAACCGAAGTTGTTAAAGATAACGCAATGACAGTCACCTTTCCAGATTTTACCGTAAGTGGATTTGGTTCCCAACACATAAACGACCATTAAAAAAATAAAGATGCACCTAAATTATCCCAACTCAGCATCTAATGCGGGAAGTTTCCCTAAGCAAATGTTGTATATTTAGTTGGTAGCATGACGGCCTTTGTAAGTTTCTATTGAGAACCCACCTGGCAAGGTCATGCATTAGCCTCACAAGTAACCACCTATTTTCCATGGCCCGAGACCCAAGGAGGAAAGGATAATCCAATATACAAGAAGTATATGTGAGAAGATAGATAAACAAAAATCTCTTTTGCTTCCCTTTATTTTTTATTATCTTGAACCTATTAACCATTACACCATATTTTTGTTTCTCGTTAACATTTCATCTTTATTCTGGAAGAACATACTCTTTCAATAATATTATATGATAGATATGCTACTATACGAGTAGGACATAAAATAAATATGAATATATGATTTGTCCAACTAAAATTAACTTAATCCTCATCAGTTATCATTTACAAAATTAGCCAGAATGCTGGATCAAGGAAACTTAGAATAAATTAGAAATAGGTTTTTCTAAAAAGAAATATATATAGAATCAAGGCACACAAAGATGTGGCGTAGCAGTCGATGAAGTTAGATAGAAGACCATGGGAGACAAGGATTCATATCCCGACATAGGAAAATAGGTTAGGTGATTTCTTTCCACCTGTTTTTGCTTCTATTTTTGTAAGTAATTTGCATCTTCTTGATGCCGCCTTCAATGAAACATTTACTTCATCAAAACAAAAAATGTAGTGATGGCCGATACAAGAATGCAGGTACCCAGTGAAATAGTCAAGGTGCACTTAGATTCCCCAGATACTACTGTTATCTAAATACTAAAATAGGCATTTCAGTAGATCCAACAAGATGTGACCAGATGTGACCTGAACATTTTTTAAAGTTACCATTTTCAAAGATTCATTGCTTTGAGTCATCCTGAACATCGCATAAAGTCCAACTACCACGTGATGTTGTAACTCTACTCACCAAGGTTTAGGGGGGGACGAAAGCACCAAACTTTTTTGTCCCTGCAATGACTCAAACCATTATATTGATTCCAACCTCATTGGAAGCCAGACTATTTTTCATTTTTTATTATTTTTAATTCAAAACCTCCATTACTAAACACCAAACCACTGTCAAAAGTATGTACAAGTTGCTTACGAAACCATAATCGTTCATAGGTGTTTAAATTGCCGTCTATCTATACAATAGGTATTCTCTATTTGCCCACAAATATAAGTAAATAAAGACCCTTATTCATCTCAAGAATCTTGACAATTGATATCATATTTCAGTAAGATAATATATGAAAAAGAACAGTAATACCCCTATGAAATATGAAGGTAAACTACATACTCTTCACATGCATACAAAAATCAGTAATCTATAATGCAAACCTTCATCGTCATTGAGATCGCTTGCTAGAGTTGCTTTTGAGGGAATAGTCGCGAGCATAACCTGTACAGGAGACAAGATAAGAAAGAACATTACCTCTAAACTATTTAAAAGCTACACCCCTTAACAAGAACAAATGATCAATCACTGACAAAATCATCCAACAGGTCACAAAATCTAGGTGTCCCTTACGAAGATCCAAATCACCCAAAGAGCAGCAAAGATAGAGTGGTCAGCAGAACAGAATACCAAACAAGTAAAGGAATATAAGATTATCAGAAAACTCGACCAAGATCTTTTCCAAATGGGGCAATTTCTGTTTAACCAGGTTCGAATGGAATTATTTCTCAAGTACTTTAAAAGCCAAATACCCACATTACAGATACCTAAACAGGGAAAAAAATTACAATGGCAAAAACTGAGAAAGTAGACCCATCAGGAAATTTTCTGCAGAGGTCAACGGTCTTAAAATTGATCTCATCATGTTAATCCAGACAAGAATGATGAAGGTGCTATATGGAAAATGGTTGTGACACGTCCGCAACACATTTATTTTGGAAAATATGGAAGATCAAGAGATGTATGTTTCTCGGAAAAGCAACATCCATACGATGAGTGAGCCCACTGAAAGGAATTAAGAAAGAAAAATAAGAGTTTCAGAGATCGTGGACTGTATATAGTTGAAAATGGCAATATGACACCTTTGGCTTGACCAATGGTGAACAGAAGTATCACTGAACGAGGCATCCCTAGGTGTGTACCGCTCCACTGATAGTGAGATGACAGTATCCAACCAGATGAGGAACTTTCAAGGCATTTAGTGGGTGTGGGATTACAAGGTTCAAGAGGAACAAATAGGACTAGGAAAGAGAGGAAGTTCAACGGTTTTTCCAACAACAAAAACAAAATACCTGCAATATAGGAAAGAGAGGGAAAGGCTGGGACAGTTTGGAGAGGATCAAGGGAAGATGCTTCACAATAAGTTCCAATAACACGGGTTTAACTAAAGGGGGCAACATGAGAGAAGTGTGGAAGGCAATGTGGAGTACTAAGGCGCCAAAAAGAATTGTTTTTTAAGAAAATTGGTAACATCCAAAGAATTGTTCTCCTCCTGGTGAGCAGCAAAATATCCATTCCTTACTGATGATAGTTATAGGAACAGTGCGAGAGTTGTGGTGAATTGGTTACTGATGATAATTATAGATTAGGGTGAGAGATATCGTAAATTGGTCTCACATGTGCTAATTTGCAGGTAAGATAGAGATCAAACTATTGTTTTTTTACTTTAAAAGACAGTCATCCACCTGTAAGTCTTCACCTTTGTGATGTTCAACATGAGCATTACCAACATCAGTGGCGGAAACAGTTGAAATCTAAACAATGCGAAGAATCAGAAGGAAAATGAAAGCAACACTATGCCTCTTCTTGACAATGAGGAATTAGAAATAGAAAATCATTATAATATGACACTTCTATTATTTCGGTTCTCTTCTAACACATTTTTTCAAGCATGTCCTAAGCATTTTAAGATTATAATATTGTGAGGTAAGAGTACTTTTTAAGTAGTTTCCAAAATATTATTTCAAAAACCTTGGGGAATCAATGTCCCAAATTCCCAACGAGTATTGCATGCTCTAACCCTTGAATTTCAGAGCCCATCATCCTTTTCGGAATAAAGTATAAGGAGTAAGAGTAATAACATAATATCACTATGCATCTTCAATGATATCTCATCTCATCACCAAGGCTCACATGTGCCTCTATTGAAGTTTAGACACAACCAGAAGAGACGTCTGAAAAGAAGAAATAACCTTCCAAAGAAAGATTGCATAACTCAAAATACATCTATAGCTAGCTACCATCAAATGTAAAAGACACTAATGGTTCCTAATCAGATTATCTTGTCCACGCTTAACAGCCAGCCCCCAACAAATTGAGCCCTAAGATCATAACACAAATCAGAACACTGTAACCATAAGGATATCATTCTACAGCATTGCATTTCTGAGCCATGTCATCATGCTCAATAGGTAACAACTTTTCGCAACTTAAGCTTGCTCCTTTTCGCACCTTCAGTCTTTTCCCTCTTTCTGTTACCAAATTCACTGATTTTCATGTTTAATCTGAAATGCCCCCAAAGGAAGTATTCATCTCTACCAACCCCCCATCGAGCTGATGACAGGATTGAGCTTGCTCGTTGTCGAGCTGACGACATGATGGCTTACTCATTGGCTTAGTGCTCATATCAAAGCCACTCATGAAACCTTGGCTTCTTTTCAGTTAATGCTTACCAAAGAAAGTAAATCATCTCTACCAGCCTCCCATGGCTATCGAGTTGGCGACAGGATGGGGTTTGCTCATTGTCGAGCTGACGACAGGATGGTGATTGCTCATTGGCTTAGTGCCTACTTTGCCAAAAGGTGGCAGAAGTGCAACAACCTCAGCCCAACCAAACCAAGGCCTCATTTGGTAGCACTTAATGAAGGTATTAATCTTAATCATTAAGATTTCAGTCATTAAATTTGTTTGTTTTGAACGTTTGAATCTTAATCATTCAAATCATAATCATTAAGTACATTTGCTTGTTTTTTTAAATTTTGCAATCACTTTATGGATCTAAAAGATCTGAATGATTAAGATCATGAAACAAAGTCTTAGTAGGAGTTTGGACATGCGAATTGGATCGTGGTTTCAAATCAGTGTTAGGACATGTGATTTGGGATCGAGATTTCAAATTGTAAATTCTCCCCAAAATAAAGGGATTTGAGATTCCAAATTGTAATTTCAATTTTTTCTAAAATGTAAAACTTGACCCATAAGTTTATATTTTGCAACCAAAAAATACATGTTTGGCATGAAGAGATTATTTGTACCATGTGAAATTATTTGTACTACTATTGTTGACTAGTGAATCTTCATAAACTAATGTGTATTTGAAAGTTTGTAATCGCAAACATTTATTTATATTTAGAAGAGGAACATGGAGATATGCACTTTATAAATGTGGTGCCTTAGGATATACTAATATCTTATTTATGAACTATGGTTTACTCATTTAGTAAGATTGTATAAAAATTGGAATAATTTTAATATTTTCCACAACTTGTGATGTCTTCGTGTTTATGAGAAAAATACAACTTAAGAGATCCAAATTGCATGTCCAAACAAAACTTTAACTTCAAATCAATCTGATTTCAAATCATGTCCATACATGCCTTAATATCATTTAGATGTTTGTTCAAAGGTCTCTACAAAGATGACATGCAGTTCATCACTACTCTAGTCTCTATCCATCTTCACCTCTAACTGCCACCATTGTCATCGCCCAACATTGTCAACTACCACCAACACCACAACCACAATCCCGACCAATCACCAAAGTGACACATAGTGAGTTGTTACCATCATTTACAATCATCACCATGAACCACCATTAAAACTGCGATATAATGTTTTTAAAGTATTTTATTGATATAGTATTAGAATAATTTAGTATTTTATTGAAATTGTATATTCATTAAGTTTTATATATTTAGACGTAGAGAATACAAATAGTCTTAATTATTTAGCGGATCTTAATACATCATCTTATTGTTCAAACATCTAAAATCTTAATGACACATCTTAACAAATGAGGTCTTAAGCAACCAACATGTTTGGTTTAATTTGAAAGTAGACATCGAAGAAAATCAAATAGAAAAGGTAGCCTATAACCAACTCAGTAAAACTGATCCCATATAACATGTTATTCGACTGATCTCAATGAAAAATATAATTAAATAATCAAGATCTACAAATCATAAAACATTTATCATACCTTCTGTACACCCGCAGACGGAAGCTCTCTTGGACAACTTGAATCTTCCCTTCCATTCACACTAGTTTTAGCATCATCTGCAGCTACTCCGTCAATGTTTACTGTCTCCTTGGATGAATAAAGTGATTCATCATCTTTCACAACCCTAACATTGTTTTTGGTTCTTCTTCGAGGTGGTACAGACTTCACGGGTACGAAGTCCGTAATCTCGGGTTCTGTTACTCTAATGGAATCCAAATCATCCACCACACCAGCCCCAACCTTTGGCGTTATTGTGGATTTAATTTTAACTTTTAAAGTTCTATGTAAGCTTCCAATATAAGCATGATTCTTCAACCACTTAGCTACCTTAGACCGTATGTCAGGAACCATTTTACCATCCTGCAATTAGTAGAATTGTAGATCAAGAGAAGTATCAGTGCATTATCAAAAAGAAATCAACTCAACTTCAAGAGAGACAGAATTCTTGAGTTTCTTATCATGTGCATAATACACGAAAAGTATAGAGGAGAATAGTAGAACAAAGGATATTACATTGAGCATTGAGGCCAACAAATCTGAAGGTACACCAATCTCCACAGCAACATCTTTCACATCGACCTTTTTCTGCTCTATTAACTACAAAGAATGAATATATTCAGTATTTTATAAATTTAAATGGCATATAAAACTAGAATCAAAGAAGAAAAAAGGTTGTCCAGATTAAAAGTACAGATACCAAATCTTATGGGGTATGTACTTCCAGAACAAAATCAGTCACCCATGGTCAAACAGACCATCATATTTTATTTAATTTTCGTATTGACAGAATCTGACATCTACATGTACATTTCTGCACCTCCAATGGGCATTCATTGATTTGTGTTAATGCACAGAGTATATATACCCTAGAAAACCACACATGCAATGATGCAAAGACTAATATATCGGTGTATCATTTCATCACAGTTATCAAAATTTGCCAACATGATCTATGAGTATGTGAATGTACAGTTGCTACTTAGCCTAGATGAGACAATACCTTTTTTAATATCATGGTGAAATTTACAGGATCAGCCACATCACCATCTTTGTTTTCACACAAGTCCCTATTAACAGGCTGCTGTGAAACACCGTATTCTGTTTGGTGTCTAAGATTCAAGCCCTTCTCCAGCAGCCCTTCCTGTTGTAATCCATCATCATTCAACTTATCCAAACCTGAGATGGAACTGTCCGAGTGCAACACCATTTTGTCTCCATTTCTTAAGCCAAGCCTTAACTTGTGTGGTTTGGCTGTGACTGACGCAGCCAACTGATTGTTATCAGTGGAGCAAGAAACAACATCTACTGCAGTGCCTTTACCTTGTTGACTGCTACTGCTGATCTGGAAATCTGAATGCTTCGAGCAGAATGCACGTAATTCAACCTAAAAGCATTGGAAATAAGTAGGTAAAAAGTAACAAGGAAGACATTTTAATCAATATGATGTTACAAAATGAAGGATCAAAGTACATTTGGTATAAAATAACATCAGTTCGAAAACCGGAATCAGAAAAGGACTATCAGTTCAATATAACAGGTAAAAAAAGCCACAACAGGAAGAATAAGAATTTTCGAGAACAGAAAACAAGAGCTCACATCATCACATCCAAGTTTCCCCCATATCTCCATTCTGTGGCCTGCTTCCCTGGCACATATAGGATGGAAAGAAGTCCTACAAGCTCCTACAATCATTAAGAAAAGAAGTTAACAAAGAACAAGCCCTGGAAGTCTATAGAAATAGTGTAGAACGAATGATTTCGTCAGACAGAATCTTTCAGTTTATTTGGTTTTCCTTCTCTCTCCAAGCAATGTACATGATAGGAGTTTTTTAGAAGAGGGGCAAAGGTAGACCCATAATGCAGTTCTTTTTTTATATTCCACCTCTACAAGACTCACTATCCAAATATTTAGCAATGTCAAATGAAACTGGACAAATTTAATCACCAATTGAACACAACATTCAAAGTCTGGCTAAGCCGGATAGAAACTAATAATTGTCTCAGTTGCTGAAATTGCATTGCTGTGCAAATAGTTTGCCCGGCAGTTTGAAATTACATTACATCGTTGATCAAAAACTCTTCTAAGGATAGCAAACCATGAGAGTATTTTTACAGAAAAGGCGTGTAAAACGCCATCTGCAAAATGTGCACTTCAGTGTCGTCGGTAAGGCTCTAAGACAAAAACTTTTCCTTGCGAATGAGTGTTTTCTGAAGAGGCAACACTAAACAATTGGTATTTCACTTCACTGTAAAAAAATCAATTTCTTTGTCCATAGATTGTTATTCATACTTATTTTTATTAGTCTTGAACTAAACATATATATATTTGTATATTTTTTCTATTTGCCCCTTTTTTCCATTAAAGCCCACATTTTATTTGTGGTTTGCACTTAAAACCCCATCCGGACCTTAGCGCTTTTTGGCGCTTCTCGCTTTTGATAACACTGGTCTACCCACATGGCTAACAAAGAGCACATCTATAACATTTGCAAAGTTTAAAGGCAATTTTGACACCTTTCCCCCTTAGTTCCTTTCACTCATTGTTTCATCTTTAAAAAAAAAAACCACCTCATAGAGCCACCTTCTAGGGAAAAACCACCACAAAATAACTCCGCAACCCCCCCTGTTTAAAAACAACACTAGCAGAAAAAAGAGAAGAGGCAGCAAACTCTCACCATCTCTCTTTTCTCACTCCATTGCCAATATACAACAAAAGCTTTGATCTCTCACATCCAATCCATGGATCCTCCATAACCTCATACATCCACCACCAATAGTCCTCTATTGGTCCCAATCGAATCTTCAGACACCCCAAAAAAATATGAGGTGCTTGGAACTGGTCCAAAAAAGGCCAAAAAGCCACCAGTAACCCTCTTCCACTCTCCTTTTTTCCCCGTCCAGAACCCTTCTAAGAAGATGGCCACGAGAGACCCACGAAAAAAGCCCCACTAGAGACCAAACCCAAAAACAACAACAGCCGACCACCATAACCTTCGGTCCCTCACCCCTCACATGAAAAGTACCACTAGCCGGCCAACAAGCACCACATATCATCACTGTTCCCCAACAGCGCCGTTTCCCAAAGAGAAAAAAATCGCCAACTACCTTCTTACCACCATAGAACCCACCAAAGGAAACTTTCATCACCAAAAACAACCTTCATCAACCAGACCCACCAAAAAAAGGCACAAAAAAAAAACAATACTAAGAACACCATCTTTGAATACATAGGGTGGAGATGGTTCGAGAAAGAACTTGAGTTAAGACATGGGTGATAAAAGGGGGTTGTTTAAAGGTGTTGGTTTTGCGGTGGAGAAGAGCTCTCGGACAAGGAAGTGATGAGGTGATTTTTCACCTTTTTGGAAGAGTGAATGATAAAGACTTGAAGGGAAAAAAATAAGGAAAAAGGGTAAAAGTTGTCCCTAAATTTTGCAAAATGGTAGATATGCCTTGCATTAATAGTTAGCCATATGAAGGAAACGTGGCAGCCCAAGTTGCTAATCAAAATGATTAGATGCTAATCAGATCCAACTAATGCTCCATTTGCATCTAAAGGCATATGTAGGCCAATTTATGCAACAACAAGAGCAAAGCTGGCCGTAACTATTAACGGGACATACTTGGACCATTTCACTTTTTTGAGAATTGGTAACATCACTTGGACCATTGCCTTGCATTAATAGTTAGCCATGTGAAGGAAACGTGGCAGCCCAAGTTGCTAATCAAAATGATTAGATGCTAATCAGATCCAACTAATGCTCCATTTGCATCTAAAGGCATATGTAGGCCAATTTATGCAACAACAAGAGCAAAGCTGGCCCTAACTATTAACGGGACATACTTGGACCATTTCACTTTTTTGAGAATTGGTAACACCACTTGGACCATTTCACTTAACACCGACATACCCAGTGTAGTCCCACAAGTGGTGTCTGAGGAGGGTAAAGTGTACACAGAACTTAAACTTACAGCCTCTCTTCAACCATCTACAGCATCTCTACCTCTAGGGTAGTGGGTAAGGTCTGCATACACTCTACTCTCCCCAGACCCTACTTTGTGGGATTACACTGGGTATGTTCTTGTTGTAATCTCTTAACCATCTCAACAAAAAGAAACTACTACAGTTCCCCTTCAAATTGCAGAAAGCCTTTGAGTGGTTGACACCAAGCAAATTCTCATCACTGAAAAGAAGGTTCTCTATATAAAATGATGTAACCAGTAAAGCTATTCTAGGGACTGCTTAGAAGTTTATCAGCAATTACACCTTCAACTCTGGGCTGTAACTTATATATTTACTGGTCAAAGTCTCTGATCCAGTGACCTCCTCATATCCTAATGACCCAAATATATTTTTGAGATGACTGAAAATGGGAAACAGAAAAGAAAGAGAAACTACGACAAAAACAGTATAATCTGCAGAAAGTTTCCACGTTCTCTTAACCAATGGAAGTCAACCGCCCCAAGTACATTTCAGAAAAAATAACAGGTATATCAAGTTCATTACTGAATCGCATCGGTGTCGCTCTATCCAGCTATCCTACATTTTTGAAACTGGTAACATTTATCCAGCTATCCTACATTGTAACTCCAAAGCCGTGTTTCAAGAAGAGAACAAAAGGGAAAATCTACAACCTTTTTCATGAGTTGTAGGAACAGAGTGGATGAAGTGGAGAATGATCACGGTAATCAAAAAAAAATGAACACTGCAACCAAATAAGATTTATTTCTTCTTAATTCTTGCACAATTACAAATGATTAATAAAATAAGATGAAAGCCCAAGAAAACTGATACAAGTATATACAAGAATGTCAGATACGCAAACATTTTTTCTGTAAAAACTACAGGATGAATTATATATACACATGTCAACGAAGTCACTGACTATAAAATAGAAAGACTCTTAACTATGTCAAATAATAGCTTCCAATTAACCTAACCAAACCAAACATCTTCGAGAAAATCATCAAACGAAGAAATGCAGGAATGGTAAAGTAAGGAAGCAGCAAAGACATACCATTACTGCACCGAACACACGCCCCATGTTTCACCTTGCACAGATAACAAATTAACTTCTTCCGTGTATCCTTTATGCCATCAACATTCATTATCGGCTCCATGATCCTAGTATTCTCAACAAATACCTCAGGCATCCACTGACAACAAAACAAGTGAACAAACTCCAGTCCAGAAGATTCTTCACTTCCCAGACCTCTTTTCCTACAAGGTTTCAGAGCACCACCGCTTTTTGGGCAAAGAACACATGGCTTGTCATTACTTACCGTCTCATTATTTTGTTTGCACCAAGAACACAACCAAGTTCCATCAACATCATCCTGCACACCATAGCATCTCTGATGAACAGGGATACTACAAGAACTACAAACAATCAGTCTATTCAACACATCGCCATGGTCACCTAAACTACAATAGTGACAAAATGAATCTGACCCTTCTACAGGGCGAGCAACTATAAGCTTCTCCAACCCTGCATCTCCACCCAAGAGCTTCCTTTTCTTTGAAGGTCGTTCAGAGGCAATATATATCTTATTCCTAGAACCCAATAGCCATTCCAACCCACTGAAAGGTAAAAAGGGGGACGAACAGGGCTTCTCATTTCCATCATTTTCTTCTTTAGGCAATTCGGTATCCTTCCCTCCTTCACTGTCCACGTCCATAAATTGCTCATTCTCCTTCTCTTCTTTAACCGTCACCCCACTATCATTAACTGCACTGCCCACATTGTCAAATGTAGGAACGTACAATAATTTCTGGTCATTACCCAAAAACTCGAAAGAACCAAGTTTATACCATCTATCAATATCTTCGACAGATAATACACGAAAGTATTCCTCAACATCATCCCAGAATCCACTATTACGACCCCCTTTTTGCCGCGAAGACGACTTCTTCTTAGTTTCAGTTCCTGCATGAGACTTCTTATGCCGTTTTCTACTATCAGAATGCTTATTTAACAACTGAGCTAAGTTACTAGGTAAAGTAAGGTGCAGAGTAGATGAAGAAGATGGCTGTGACTGAGAATTAGAATCCTCAGAATCAAAAGGACAACGTAGAGACAAAGCTTTTCTTGCCTGTGTATAAAAGTCTATCCCATTCTCAATTTCTTTAGGTTGTTGGGGTAGTTCCGTAATTTTCTCCAACTTTGAGGGCTTTTCTGTAATTTCGTTTTCCGAAACCCTAGGTACAAGAGATATTGAACATGGCTTCTTTTCCTCCCCTTCGTTAATCCTAACCATCATCTTCCTCCGCCGCTGACATCTCCCTCCACCATCACCACCAGTCATCTCCGCCGCCACCATCCACTTCCACAACCACCCTAGCAACATACATCACCACCACCACCACCACCAACAACCGGAAAACCTTAACAAATCTACAGCGATACAAGATAGATAAACGCTATGAGATTTGCAATTCGTATGGAGGAGGAACAGAGAAAGATGTTGATGTTGTTGATGGGAGAGGGGGGTTCGTTGTTCGTTCGTGCGTGCGAAATAGGAAAGCTAGGGTTAGGGTTTGTTGTTATTTTTATCGGGGCATGTTTTTTGGATCCGTTTTTTTTCTTTTTTGATTTTTTTTTTTTTTTGGAAGAATCAGGATTTTCGGATGAACGTTAGAGAGAGAAGTGTGATATTTTAATTTTAGTTTCGGTTTTAAAGTATTTATAAATAAAAAATAATAAATACAGTTGGGGCTATTTTTTAAATAAGAAAAAGACGTGGCAAATGGCATATAGTGGGAGGAGGACGAATATCTTTTTTGACCTTTATGCATGAGAATTCGGATCGGATTCTTTAATTTTACCGCCTTTAATATTAGTAGGGTTGGTTGGTTTGTAAATTAAGTTATCTCGACATTATAATTTTTTTGTAATACTAATTTACATGACTTGATAGATCGGATAAATAGCACCAAATTTAATGAGATAATATTGTTGACCTTAAAAATATAGAGTTAAATTTATACATGAGGTAATTTAAAGATTATGTGAATTGGATCGATTTAAATAACGAAATACCTAGGTAAAATTTTGTGTAAGAAAAAAGGTTACGACAAAATCCAAATATGATAATAGGCCAAATCCATCGATAGCCCCTTAAAATTGGCACCAAGTTTCACCTATACACCTTAAGTGAACGATGTTCATTTTAGACACTTCATGTAGGGTTCCGTTGTGTCATTTTGACACTTTTTGCTGACATGTCAAAGTGAGTGTGATACACTCAACAATAGCGCATGAAAGGCTTAATTTACCCATTTTTTATTTTATTTTCTATTCTTCTTCTCCAATTTTCAAGCCACCACCTCCCACCATTTTTTCAAGCTTAAACTCCTTTAATGGAGGTCGAATTTTTTACTCAAATTCGTTTTCAAGTCATTTTTTTTCTTCTTCATTGTATTACTTTTCTAAATTTACCATCACCTTCCTCTACTTTTTTGCCGGAAAAATGGATACCAACACCCACATTTCATATTTATTCTCTCTTTCTTTCTTCCTCTCCCTCTTCTCTTCCCACAAAACAACACTAAAAAGAAAGAAAAAGAATAAAAAAATAGTAAAAGAAAAGAATAATTTTTTAAAAAAAGCACAAAAGAGATTTTGAGTGTAATGAAAAAAACAATTTCCGATTCCACCTTTTTCGCCGGAAAAAATGGATATCAACACTCATATTTTATATTTTTTCCTTCTTTCTCTCCCTCCTCCTCTCTTTTTCTCTCAAAACAACACTAAAATAGAAAGAAAAAAAAAGATCTTAAACAATTTTAAAAATAGATTAAGAAAAAAATTAAGAAAATTATTGGGTGTAGTGGAGAAGACAACTACCATGGGGGAGGGGGGGGAGGTTAAATTGTTTTTGAGAATAATATTTTTATTTTATTTATTAAATAGATTTTAAAATAATTTTTAACTTAAAATAACACATGTAATCATTTAATTGGTTATTTGCCACGTCATCAACGAGTGTATTACACTCTCCTTCAGCTTTTTGCTTATGGTAAAAAAAAGTGTCAAAATAATATAGCGGGACCCTAGATGAGGTGTCTAAAATGAACATCGCTCAATTGAGGTGTCTAAGTGAAACTTGATGCCAACTTTAGGGGGTCACCGATGGGTTTGGCCAGGACAATATAAAGCAAATATAGCATGTGTTGAACTGATTCTAATTAATACATCGTAGAAATTTTTTTGAACGAACTTGATGAATGCTCAAAATTGACGAACAAATATAATATTGCTAAAGAAAATATGAATAATTAGTTAAAGATTCGATGTGTTACAATTTGAAGATTACATTGCTTGTATAATGATAAATTTTATGGATCTGATTGTCAAGAATGATTTTTTCTTAATTTATAATTAATTTAATGGCATTTAAGGATAAAAGCTAACGTGTGACGTTGTTTTTGTGGCGATTTCATAACGATTAGTTCCTTTTTGTTGATTCTACTTTCAGACAATCGAGCTTTAGTTTGATTTTATTCGTGCAAAGTGAATTGTATGATCTGTTTTTGATATATTAGCATTGTCATTTTCTTCTTCCACGTGTCATCATTTAATGACCACACGTCTTGTTAATTTTTACCCTATACATATGTGAATATTCAGAATTAAGTTTAGAATTAAATTTATATCTAAGATCAAATAAATAGTATAAATTTGATCTCACACCTAATTTTCAATTTATTCATCAAATGATCCCTTGTTACTTTCTTTTCTTTTTTGTCTTCATTGAGAAAATAATATTTGCTTTTTTTTGGATTACTTTGATTGAATGAAATTTTTTAGTAGATCTACATTGTAGATTAAATTTAAAAAAATAAGGATATTTCATCCAGGCTCATCAAACTAGTATTTATTGTTTCACATTCTCCTACATTATATACACGTCTTGCATTTTGAATTTGAACAGACGTGTAGCATCTTTCAATTCAACTTCCTCTCAATAATTTGGAGGTTTATTTCTTTTCTTTTTTTGTGGCACTTCAGTATATAGATTTTGCATAGAAGAAAAGCGTGAATATATATGTACAAATCTGTGAGGAGTCGATCTTGAACATGTCACGATCCAACCCATTGAACCGTGCAGACACCTACTTTAACACCTAGATAGGAGAACCCTCAACTTCAAACTTAATCATAACATGTGGAAATGAACAAAATATAACTAACACCCTATTTGTACATTGAAATACTTACAATTTTTGAAACAAAAATATCTTTGTAAAGGAAATACAGTGATCCCTCCCCTAAAGAACTAGTCTAAGCAGGTACAAGAGTTTCTAAGAGTACCATTTTTAAAAGAAATAAGACACAGCTCCCACTGTAAGGAAAGGGGAGTAAAAGCTGTCGGAGATCATCATTGTCTTCACCTATGAAACACCACTGATTTCTACAACAAGACTATGCCAAGTGGCATAACAAGAGTACTGTCAGCACAAACAACACGTACTGACAGACATCATCGATCGGTCCTAATACACCACATAATATAAAGTAGACATTATGAAGAAAACATGCAATATGAAGGTTACACCATCCTAAGTTTTTATCCACATGTTTTTGTCATCCCATGTATAATAATCATAAACTAGTTTGATCCAGTTTTCTACCTTATTTTGCTACCAACTTTGATATTTAAATATTCAACCTTCTTGTCACTTTAAGGCTTTCCAAGTCTACCTGTTATATCACCCTCTTATCAGATCATAACATAACCCTTCTATTACATATAGATTCCCGAATACAAGACTACCATTAACTCCGTTAAACAACATACTACTATTCCTCAAGTTATCATGTCAACACCCTGACCCTTAATCAATTTGGTGGATCACCTGTGAGACTCTTAGTAAAATTACCTTGACTCAAATCCCTATTGTTAGATACATTCTAAACACTGAACAATCATAATCAGTCTCAGCATTAAAATTGTGCACCAGACCATCGATTATCATCCGACCTAGTAATCACCACTTAGCAAAACAGATAACATGCAATTATAATCACAAGTATAATATAGCCAAGACTTCCAGTCCTCACCTTTAGTTAATATGTACAATAAATATGAACAACCTCAACACACCAAGTCAAAACTTGATTCATCACACCTTTCAAATAATCTGAACCACAAAAGATCCTTAAAACATTATTTACAGTGTTTAACATGCAAATCTTATCTACACAAGAACCATCCCAATATTTAAAAACAAACCCAGCCACTCATGGACCGACATGTAACCATCATATTACAAAGAAGTAAATCTAGTTCTCTCATAGATACCACACACAAACTATTAGTGTATTGGCGTAGTACTCGAGCCAACTATATGATATTCTGTACTAAACGTGGTACCCGAGCCAACCAACAATCACAAACAATGAACAACCATACTTGAAGCCACAAGTAAATTAAAAAAGTCCATTGCATGAGTGTCACGACCCAAGCCTAGGGCCTAGATGTGACCGGCGAATGGGGAACCCGAAGGAACCCCAAACAAGCCTCATAGCGTATCATTACACATCCTTGGTCGCGGAAGCAATTAAATGACCATAAACGATAAGCATAATCAAGGGGGAAATCGGGACTAAGGAAGCAAAAAAAAGAAATGATACATAAATACCATAGATGAGTCAAGCTCAAGCATAATACACAACTTGTCCAACACCACCCCTAAACATGAGTACTTAGCGGGGGCCAAGACAAACTACCGGGCTCACCCTCATAGTCAAAACATAACTAGAAAGGAAAAGTTTTATACATAGCAAAAGATCATGAGCAACGTCCCCGAAATGGAGGACTCACCAATAACCACTATAGAAAATCGTACTAGCCACGCGGAGGAGGATGGTCAAGCGGTGCTCCGGTCCCTACATGGTGACATCATGTAGGCATAGAGTATGCGTTAGTACATTTGAATGTACTAAGTATATGGGATGATCGGTGGTAATCCTCCGAAGTTGTATTAGTAAAATATGGCAAAATTATATCGAAAGATTAAAAGAGGGATATAAAAACTTACAAACTTTTATTTATATCAACATATGAAGAGCTACAGACGGAAGCATTAAAAACAATGAAAGCTTAGGGAATAGAGAGGTTTTTCAGTATTGGGAAAATAGCTGATGCCTTCTATCGTTGAAAGAGTCTTCCTTTTATAGAATAAGGAATCTCCTTTACAATAATTGAAGAGACAATTCTTTATAGATTGTCAATAGAGGGGTCCAATTCTTTTGAGATTGTCGGTACAGGGGTCCATTACTTTAAGTAAAGCACATGGGATTCCTTTTAGGAATAGTAAGACGTCTCTTTGAATAAAGCAATTCCAACCTTTGGTTTCTGCTTTTTCCAAGAGCCATAATCCTATTCATAATCGGGGTCCACATATGACTGTGCGATTCCCTTTAGATCACACATGTCCCCGTTACTGCTTCCAGATGACGCGGCATCACTGATTAGCTGCATTATCTGAGTTTCAGTATAATCTTCAAGATTATCCATAGCTCTTTTGAGCTTTGCTTTGAGTTCTTCTTTTGAAGCCTTTTGTTTAGCAGGATTGACTGCTGCTAGGTTGATAGTGGGCTTGATTCCGGTTGGCTTAGGAGTCCACCCTTTAATCATTACTTCTTTAGCTAAGAAGCGTATTTTGTCTATTTCTACCTTGGTGAAATTCCAAGAAATAATATAAGAAATTCTTTTTTGAATAAAGAACTTACATAATTTGATATACTCTGGGAGAGTAGATATATCTGTAGTACTTTGGAACTCATTGAACCTGATGTGAAGTTGTTGTGGTAGTATCTGCAGATTTCCTCCAAAAATGTTCCACCATTCGTAGAACCATTTAGGAATAATTGACTTAATTATTTTTGGACAGTATTTAACAAACCAAGTGTGTCTTGGCCTAAGATACATAAAATTGAACCAAGCTGCTTTGTAGTCATGCCAATTATAAGTTTGTGGCTTGTGTGGCATGGACAAAGATACTGGAGTGTGTAAATGATCAGTATACCATTCAAATGGTGATAAAATCCTCTTGATAGTGAATCGAGAATATCTTATAAAGTCAAGATTTTGTTCATCCCTATTATGTTCAATCTCAATGGATTCTGTGTCTACCAAAATAGCTTCGTAAAACTTTCTGGTCTTGTAAGAACAATCTGTATCAACAAAGTTGCCATTTGTGTAGCAAGGTTTAATAAGAGTTCCAACCTCAAGGTTTTCATACTCTCTGTCTAGAGCCAATAGGGGTAACATTTGAGTTGTTACAAAGTCAAATTTTTCTTCCTTTGGGATAGTAGTTGGGGTAGGTAATTCAGGTTTAACAGCTTGAGCAAAAGACTCGGGGGTCTTCATTGTATAATTGTCTTTAGTTTGGACATTAGAACTTGATGCTCCAGGAGTCAAAGGTCTATTTGGCTTAATTGTATTAATTTGGTAGGATTTGGAGGTGGAGCGGGCAATTTTGGATAGTCCGCTAGCATAGTAAATCTATTATCAAATACCGGTCTTTGTGGGGTTTTTGCCGGTGTTAAAGGAGGTAAGACGAATGGTTTCGCCATAGGTTTTCCTTCTTTCGAAGGAGTATTAGGCTTGAAAGGCCTCATTTTTTCCCTGTAAAAATTCTCTTCTTAGAAAATCAGGTAAAGAGTTATTTTCTCCTTTTATAAAATCAATTTGAAAATCAAAGCTAGATAGTAGAGCTTGCCATCTAGCAAATATTTGTTTTGACACTAAATTTTTTACATCCTTTTGTAAAATTTCTTTAGCTGATTTACAATCAACTCTTAATAAAAATTCTTTGTTTATTAAGTCATCTTGAAATTTTGTGATACATAGCACTATAGACAAGATTTCTTTTTTAACAGTAGAATAATTCTTTTGAGCAGAATTCCAGATTCCTGAAGTAAAACGAACTAATTGTTCAGGAGATTCTAAAGAACTTCTTTGTTTCAGAATACCTCCATATCCTAAGTCAGAAGCATCAGTTTCTACAATCATAAAATCATTAGGATTAGGGATTCCTAAACAAGGGAGACTCTGAACTAGTTTTTTAATAATAATTACAGCCTGAGTTTGATCAGGTCCCCAAGGAATAGGTTTTTTCTTGAGCCTTTTATATAAAGGTTCACAAGTTTGTCTGATCTTAGAAATAAAATCAGCAACGTAATTCAAACTTCCTAAAAACCTTTGTAATTGGGTTTTATCAATAATTTCATCAGGAAATTTAGAAGAGAACTCAATGGCTCTACATATAGGTTTGTAGCTACCTTGATAAAGGTCATGACCAAGAAACCTTATAGAGGTCTGGAAGAGCTTAATCTTTTTGGCACTAACTACTAAACCATTATTCTTGACAATCTTAAAGAAAGTATTAAGATGCTTAAAGTGTGAATCAATATCATCATAAAAGATAAGCACATCATCAATATAAACAATAGACATGTAACTATAATCATTGAAAATGTTATTCATGATATTTTGGAATTCAGAAGGAGCATTCTTGAGTCCAAAAGGCATGACATTCCATTCATATTGTCCAAATGGGACATTGAAAGCTGTCTTATATTTATCTTTGTTAGCAATTTGAATTTGCCAAAAACCAGACTTCATATCAAACTTACTGTAAATAGTAGCCTTATAAGTTCGTTTTAACAAATCTCTTTTGTTAGGTATTGGGTACCTAATCCATTTTAAAACAGCATTCAAAGGTTTATAATTTATAAAAAGTCTAGGTGCTCCTCTTTCTTTTTCAGCACTATAGTTGACATAGAAAGCAGAGCAACTCCAAGGAGATTTAGAAACATTAATAATTTTATTTTTCAACAAATTATCAATTTCCTTTTTACAATAATCAAGTAATTCATGATTCATTTGAATAGGTCTAGCCTTAGTTGTAATAGCTTGTTCATTAAAACCTTCAATGTAAGGTAAATCAACAATATGCTTTTTTCTTTCCCAAAAAGCATTAGGAAAATCAGAGCAAATTTCATCTTCAAATTTTTTGTGAAGATTGGATATTTTAGTAACCATCTCCGGGGTTTTTAAAATTTGCTCAATTTTTTTAATTTTAATTTCTTCTTTGAGAAAATTAACATGCTGAGATAAAGAGTTTATTCGGAAAACCGTTTTTTCTCTGATAAAATTACTTTCATCTTGGGAAAGAGTTTTAACAAAAGGAAAATGTAATTCTTTTCCCAGAATGGAAGTAGTAATACCATTTAGGTTTGTGACAAAAGGTTTTATCTGAGTGATAAAAGGTATTCCAAGAATAATATCTTCATTAATATCTTCAGTAATAATGAAATCATTTGTTAAACAAATATTATTGTTACAAATATTAGCTTTAGAAAGCTTATAATTAATTTTGAGTAACTCACCAGTAGCAGAATATAATTTGGAAGTACTTTTTTCTAAGTACTTAGTAGGAACAATACCTTTAACAATGCAATTTCTATCTGCACCACTGTCAAGTAAAGCAATTTTATTAATAACGAATTTTTTATTGACAACAATCTTAATAGGAATATGATGACTCTGAGGTCTAACAGAAGTAATAACATCGATACCTGGACAAGAGGTAGTCGCGATATTAGGAGTAGGTGTTGCAGAAAGATCAATATTGAAAGGAGGATAATCAATATTATCCTTTTCAGGAATATCTTCTGTTTTTTCATCAAGATTCTGTTTGGCAATCTCTTTGAGGATTTTATCAGCAATGACATCAGTTTCGACTCTCCCAAGTCTGATTTTAATGTCTTTGATTTCCTCTTTAAGAGTTTTGACTTCATGATGAAGATCAGAAATAGTAGGTTCGGCATTTCTTTCAAACCTATTCATGATTTGCTTCATGCTGAAAGGTTCAACCATAGTACGAGCTTTGGGCTTTTCCTTTTGGTTGAGAATAATATTCTTAAGTTCTATAAGATATTTTTTCCTGGCTTCTTCATTATTAATATGTTCAATAATGTCAAAGAGAGCTTCTTTAGAGTCATTGCTAAGGACTCTGACTTGAGGAATTTCATCACAAACACAGAAAGCCTCTGTGCAGTTACAGTTTTTTCCCGATTGGCTAGAATCTGAATCATAATCGACGTTGATATTTTCTTCGTCGCTATATTCATCAGAATTATTTGAAGAATCGGACAAAGGTTCTTCAAGAATAGAAAAAAGCTTTTCTTTGGTTGCTTCGTCTATTTCTAGACTGTTGATCTTCTTCTGTTTACCAGATCTGCATTCACTAGCTCTATGGCCAGATTTTCCACATGTCCAACATACATCCTCTTTGGATTTCCTAAAACCTTTATGCTTTCTTCTCCTTTTGGAAGATTTTTTGTAATCTTTTTCAGTAGTCTTTCTAGACTTACTACGATGAGTTTTCTTGTTTTCCCTGTTCTCCTTTCTGATTTTTCTTGAAGGAGGTACTAGAGAAACAAAACCGAAGTCTTGACAAAAACTTCCTAATTCTCTTCTTGTCGAAGATTTTTCCCTTTTAAGTTGATGCTTCAACTTAATGTCCGTACAAAGTTCTAATCCAACAGTGTTTATAACACTAATAAGATCTCCATAAGTCATTTGATCATAAGGAATTTTTCCATCATTCCTATCTTGGATTTTGGTTCTAACTTTGTCAGCAAAGAGTGGTGGAAGTCCACTTACAAATCTTTCCTTCCAAAAGTCTAGATGACAATCTGGTCTGATCATTACCTTTTGCATAAAATTATATTTATACCAGGTAAAATCATCTAAAGAGGGACAATTGATATTGTTGAGGATTTGAAGACTTCTGTCTTGAAACAACTTAGGTTCTCCTATAAAATGTTTTGCTATATGATATAGAAGTGTAGCACAAGCATCTTCTTTGATAACTTCTGTAGGAACTTCATCAGTTCCTTCCATTTTAATAACAACTTCAGTAGCTTGAGTATTGTAGATAATTCCTTTAGTTTCTTCAGAAACATAATTATCCCACCAATGTTTTAACATTCCAGTGAATCCTGCAACAATCATAGAAGAAGCTTCTCTATCAGAAGAGTTTCTTATTTTATAAGCTGTAATAGCTATACCCATTTCATGGAGTTTGTTGTAAATCTGATGTTCTGCTAAACCATCAATATTCCATTCGGTTATGCTATTTCCTTCATGAGAGGAGGTAGAAAGGAAAGCATTTTCTTCATACTGGACATCAGGGAAAGAAGGTCTTTTATGATAGTTTTTTCGGTTATGAAATCTATCATTGGAGAGTTTTTGGACAATATTTTCCTTGATAGTGGAAAGTATTTTACCACCGGTACTGGTAGAAGTTCTAAAAGCAGCTCTTTTATCAGATATAGAGATATTGGCTAGTTTCTCATTAATTTTATCCAAAATATTGTCAGAAATATCAAAGGTATTTTTGAGCTTAGGATAATTTTCTCTGGAAAATTCATTGATTTTGAATATAGGGTTTGGGTCTATTTTCTGACTGCTGTTGGTAGAAGATAGAGGGACAGGCCTTCCTGAAAAAGAGGCTCTTTCTTTGGAATCTTCAATTTGTCTAGAAACGACATGAAGAATTTGATTAGTGTAATTATTCTGTTCTATAATCTTGTTGATATCAAGATTAGTAGCAATGACAGAAGGTTTTTCTGAGGAGAGGATTTTAAAAGGGGAAGCTTTTATAATAGTTCTTTGAATAGGGATATTTATTCCTTCAAGAGGGGGAGTGATATCTTCAATAACTTTATTTGAAGTGGTATACCATTTGTTGATGATGACTTTAAGAGAATCCTTCTGATTTTCAATTTTTCCCGTCATCTCAAACCACTTAAAGAAGTCTATTTCGCAACCAATTCTTTTCATATCTATCATCCAAGAGTTTGCAAAATTCTCTCTTTCCTTGAGAGTATAAATATTCTTATACCAATCTCTGTTGATTTGGTTATCAGGATGAGTCCAAGATTTTTGCAAAATCTGAGGATCAGGAATAAAATTCTTTTCAGATTTGAGCATTTTTAAATGATCAGGTATAAAATCCTTTTGATTTGGAGGAGGTTCCATTTCACTGGCTGTAGGACTACCAGGGATTTCTTGATAATAAACCTTAGGTACATTTCCTGAAAAATCCACACCAGTAACTTTTCCCTTGTCGTTGTTTCTACGAACAAGTTTTTCTTCATCTTCATCATCCTCCGGGGTTTTTGAAGAAGAAGGCGGGTGAGGAGCAGTCCTCGAAGGAGCAGATGGCGAATGAGGAGCCATCCTTGATGGGACTGACGAACAAGACGCTCTTCTAGAAGTAGTTCTAGATAAAGAATTCTCAAGGAATTTGAGATCTATTGAACCATCAGGATATTGAATTACCCTTTCAATGCGAGATCTCTCTGAGTGAGAGGAAAAAGGTTGAGTTTGGAACTCTTATTAAACCTTGCTACACAAATGGCAACTTTGTTGATACAGATTGTGTGAGGGCATACTCCCTCACACTCATAGATCCTTGTTTTAAATTCATGAACTCCACCAATTTGGCTTCCCTAAGCTCTAGAGGAAAGAATCGATTAAGGAAAGCCGTTTTGAACTCTTCCCAAGGCACCACATAGTTTGCCCCCTTCTCTCTCTTCCATTGGTTGTACCATATTTGGGCCACTTCCTTTTAGTTGGTAGGCCGCCAACTCCGCCTTATTTTCTGACCTCACGCCCATGATAGCTAATATCTTGTGGACTTCATCAATGAACTCTTGAGGGTCTTCATCTAACTTAGACCCATAGAATTCTGGGGGATTCATCCGCACGAAGTCTCTCACCCGAGATGCCGGGGTAGGAGCCTGAAGGGCTTGGGTCCCGGGGTTGGCTTGATTAGCCATAGCTTGTGCAAATAAAGTAAGGGCATCCCGAAGATCCCCATTGGTCGGTTGTTCCTCGGGTGCACGGGCTCGTCTTCCTCTTGTATTAGGCATGATCTAGCATAGCAAAGAACAACCGTTAGGGAAGAACTTAATTCAACTCTACAGCACGACTTAGAACATGGAGAAGGGAAACATTTCCTAAAACGTCTCATAGCCTCCTACTCATAGTTGTGGTGCACAACACAACCATGAATCGGACTCTAATCAACGCGGTGTGTTGGACTCCGAGGATCATTCAACCTAGTGCTCTGATACCAAGTTTGTCACGACCCAAGCCTAGGGCCTAGATGTGACCGGCGAATGGGGAACCCGAAGGAACCCCAAACAAGCCTCATAGCGTATCATTACACATCCTTGGTCGCGGAAGCAATTAAATGACCATAAGCGATAAGCATAATCAAGGGGAAATCGGGACTAAGGGAGCAAGAAAAAAAAAGAAATGATACATAAATACCATAGATGAGTCAAGCTCAAGCATAATACACAACTTGTCCAACACCACCTCTAAACATGAGTACTTAGCGGGGGCCAAGACAAACTACCGGGCTCACCCTCATAGTCAAAACATAACTAGAAAGGAAAAGTTTGATACATAGCAAAAGATCATGAACAACGTCCCCGAAATGGAGGACTCACCAATAACCACTATAGAAAATCGTACTAGCCACGCGGAGGAGGATGGTCAAGCGGTGCTCCGGTCCCTACATGGTGACATCATGTAGGCATAGAGTATGCGTTAGTACATTTGAATGTACTAAGTATATGGGATGCAATGCAATGCTACATTAGATGGACATCATAGGAAAAATGCGTAATCATACCCAATAAATAGCATATTAATGAAATGATATGTATAATGATGCTTACATAAAAATCATATTTAGTGGGACGTAGTACATGTGTGGCGAGTGACCATCAATATAGTATTTCCAAGGCCTACCACCCCCTTGGAGAGGCGAAAGAGGTACAAACCCCTCAATATGGTTACACGGGCCTACCACCCCCCGAGCTAGGGACCAAGGTACAAACCCCTCGATATGGTTATACGGGCCTACTACCCCCCGTACTAGGCAACCAAGGTACCAACCCCTCGATACGGTTATACGGGCCTACTACCCCCCGTACTAGGCTTGGTCGACTCACAACACTTATATTAGAGAAAATCATATACATGTGTCCATTTCATCATCATTTCAGTAATTACATAACCATCCGACTCATAGGACGTACCTTGGACCTTCCCTTTCCTAAGAATTCTATAAATGGGCATTTTATCAAACACAAGGTGGGCAATTGTTCATGTAAATGAAATCATGTATTTCAAGAATACTAAGTCCAACCAATTCCAAAATCCATATAAATCAGCCCACCAACAACATACATATATATATCAACCTTCATAATTTGATCATGGAAGCATGTAAACCATAAACATCACATAATAATTCCATTTCATGATAATATGCAAAATGGACCATAATAGGGTGTGTAGTAGTAATTCCATAATTCAAGAGTTCATAAATAATCATAAGGACCCATAAACTTGAAGTAGAAATAGAGGATAAATGGTTGGACTTGTGGAAAGAATGGTTTCCACAATCAAACCCACATACCTCAACTTTGGAGAATCCTTGATGAAGATTGGAATGGAGAATCGAAGCTTGAGATTGAGTCTTGAATCCGGAATTAGAGCTTGAGATGTTTGAATTTGGTTGAAGATCTTGGTGGAATTTTTGGAGAGGGCTTAGAGAGTGTTTTTGGAGTTAAGAAAAATGACTAAGTATGGGACATATCCCCTTTTTATAACAAAACGTCTCCAACCCGCCTAAAAAAAAAGCTCACTGGAAATTGCAAATCTGCACAGACAGGTTTTACGAAAATGGTCATAACTCCCTCATACTAACTCGGACTAAGGTGAAACCAAGTGCGTTGCAAAGCTAACTCAAAGAACTTTAATTTGATAGGTTGCAGCCCTTCCAGTTCCCTGTGTGCTAAGAGATATGCCCCTTTAAAGTTGACCCTCCAAATCGCAATTTTTGCGATTTTTGAATTTTGATACGGTTGCTCTAAAATTCGGGTTAGACCCATTTCCCACTCAATTTGACCCCACAAATAAGAATATGAAGTCGAATTTCCGAAATCATGCACGGATTTTGAGATATATGGAAATTACAATTATAGGTGTTTCCGAAGCACATTTTCGGGCATTTTTGGGGTCGTTTCAATGAGATTATAAACATGATGTCATTTCACATTCATCCCTTATGTTTCCCCCATCATGCATTGTACCAATAATACTATAAAACAGCTAACATGCACATATTACATAACTTGGAAAACAAATAGTCATCACATACTGGAAGGATTCCTTCCCGAATATTTTTTATCCTTATCTGATCACCCACAATTACATCCCCATGATAACACCTAGCAATCATCATAATGCCAACAAGAACTAATCAAGTCCATCATCAGCCTAAACCACAACTAACCGCCCATATAACCATCCAAACTTCGTGTCTGAAGGCCTATACATAAAATCTACCAACAATATATAAGATATCATAAAAGTAAGTACATGTCTAACTACTCAATTAAGAAAACATAGCCTGCCTGGGCACCAAGTAACTACAACAGAAGTCTGATTGCGAACTTTGACTTCTTTTATAAAGTTTTTAGCTTGTTCTCGATCTAAAATAATAATATAATACAAAATCAATCACAAATGACCTAAATATTTTTTAATTATATCCAAATCTCAAATCTTAGGTCAACCTTATGATTATTCCACCCAAACCTGGATTTTTCCATCATTAATTCACCTAAAGCTATCAATTCTATGGTTACATTAGCGAATTATGATAATAAATCAACAACAAAAATGTTTTTAAACAATCAAAAGTCTTATATCCTAAAATCCTCATAAACTCGAATTTTCCCCATCTTAGGATGAACATAGACTCTTTGTTAGGGTTGTAACACCTCGAAAATTGGAAAGTCGAATTCAAAAGGAAAAGCTCAGTTTTAGCTCTAGAGCAGTGATCTATGAGTCATATTTACCGACCGTAGGAAGTCCTATGGGCCGTAGGAAGGAAGTCATAGGATTTGATTTGAGTTTTGAAAATTTCAAGTCCAGTAAGTTGACTTACAAAGGAACAGGACGAATTGTAGTCTGATCTATGGGTCGTAGAAGTGATCCAGACTTAGAGAAAGTTTGAGCTCAAGCTTGAGGTTACAGATGGGGTCTACGGACCGTAGAAGGGTCGACGGCCCGTAGAAGGGTTTTGTGGAGAGTTGGTTAAATTTTGGGTTCCAGTAACTTGACCTACAATTGACCAGTACGGAAGTTCTACGGTCTGTATGTCCAAATCATAGGATCTTCCGGCAGTTTTTAATTAAGGGTGTTTTGGTCTTTCCCTATCCAATTAACCCCTAAACTATGTCATTTTGGACCTATAACTATCCCTATAAACATCTGTACTCTTCAAACCTAACCCATTCACTCAAACTCACCAAAATCTCTCGAGCCTTCTTCTCTAAATTATCTCTCAAGGTTGAAGTTAGAGTTTCATCAAGCTTCAAGGTTGTTCTTCTCCATTGCTAGGGCTTTGATTACTCAAGATATGTGGGAATTCACCAATGGAATTCCTTTCATCCATTGGATTCCAAAAAAATATCAATCTCCTAAATTGATTTCACTCAATTCCACTAGGGTTTTATATAAATATTCATGGGTCCTATTTGTTATGATTCAATTGTCTATTTTCAATCTTATTATGCATGATTTGATTCAACTACATGGTTTTTAATTGATTTCACATGGACCCATGCTTTTTACTTGATTATGACTATAAAGTTATAAACAAAGCTTATGAAGCTATGAATTATGATTACGAAAGCTATGCATGTTTTATGAAAAGATGATTTATGAACAAAGGATGATTTTGAGAAAAGTATCAATGATTTGTGGAAGGTTTTCTCACATATTAATGAAATCATGATTTAGATGCTTACAAAATTTATGAAATCATGATTTGAACGAAGCTACTCTATGATGACTTATGATTGGATTGGTAGTTTAATTGTGGCTTTCCAAGTATTTTGATATGAAAATGATTATATCTTTTTTGTAAGGATTTGCTTAGCACCGAGAGGACTTTGGAATGGAGGCCCTATTGCTAGTATAGGTTTGATCTTTAGTAGCAATTCATTTGTCTCAAACTACGTGCCCCCGTAGGATTGTCTTAAATGACTTAGCTAGTTGATCCACAATAGCAATTATGAATTAATATGACAGGATTTTACCTTAGCAAGTTGTTTCTCCTTTTTAGTGTGAGGATCATGCCGAATTATATGTTATAGCTCACATGGTCTTATTGATTGTCGGTTAACGATAAATATCCCACAAATGAACTAGGTCTTCTTCAAAGGTTTTATGAAAGATTTCCTTATATTGTAAGAATGCATTGACCTTGTTTATGATTCATGGATTTCTTAAAGGCTTTTTACTATATTTTACTTGGTCATGCATTTCATGTTTAAAGTTCTCCATATGATCATGCCTATATTTTTATTCATTTCTTAATACCTAGTATATTTGATGTACGAATACATACTTTTACCTATATTGTCTCATAATATAGAATCTGATGCTCTTCCTCCCTCTTGTGGCTAGCTTGAATTGTTCTAATAGCACATTGGATTGGTGAATCCTCATGGTCCGAGGATAAAACTAGTGATATTTTTAGTTCTTTTATTGTCTTTTCGTTTTAGACTTGTACGTGTTGTATGGGTTACGTCTCAATCACTCTTATTAGGTTTTAGAGGCTATGTCAGACACAGTTTAGTATTCCACATTTATGTTTTACCTTCTTGTATGATATGGGACTTTTATTGCCTATTCTCTCTTGTTGTCTTTCTATTACGTCATGTTTATGTCAAATGGCTCATTTAGGGTCTCTCGGGATCCTATTCGCCATGTCACACCTAAGGGTACTTTGGATCATGAAAAGGGCCATAATTTCCGCCTCTAAGGCCTATGAATCGAAATACTAAGGTAGGGCATCAAATTGTGCATCTTTACAATGATTCTTGTGAAAAATTGTTGAAATTCACCTTAAATTGCCTTTGCTCTTTCTCCAAAATGTTATTGGGTGATTATGAGCGATTTTGGAGGTTTTCTACATTTACCATTGCTTATGTGTTAAGAAATAACCAGATTTTCAAAATCGATTCAAGTTTAAAAGAAAAATCAATTTTTAAAAGAGTCGCCACTTAATTTTTTAAAAGAAATTAAGAAAGTTTTATTTTAAAGACTTTAACAGATTAAGCCAAAAAAATTAGAGAAAAGGCTACGGGGTTCTTATTTACACTTCAAGAAGGTCTTTAAGACATTTGAAGTGTCCACTAACACGCGATTATCCAACGTCTTGAAATGTATTAGTCGACTAACTTTTGGGAAAAAATGATTTAAAGACATATTAAAAATCATTTGGAAAGAAATTAAATTGAACACTTGAAAATAATTTGAAGAGCACACTTTAGCTAAAATATAACTAAGTAAATAAAGCAATTGAATCATTTTTATTTATTTTGAAAAAGAAAAAAAATTCATGAATTAAAGGCACGTAAAAACTTAAGAGCATTTGAAATTCGAGAGTTGAATAAAATAGAATATAACTCAACACAAAAAGAAGATGGTTAATCTTTTGGGGAATCAGATTAAGTTAAACAAGCGTTAATGTTCGTCTAAGCTAAGATAGAATACAACACGATAGAATAAGTAATCAAGAAATGAAATTGGCCTTCCCAAGCCCGAATTCTCAGCTATTTCAGTCTTTTTGGGATTGTTGATGTCATTTTCGTTTTGGGCCTGGCCCAATTTTGCCCTATGTATATCAATATCTGAAACATATATATTATGTGTATACTAATGTATACGGCCCATGTTTCGGCTTCCGAGACCTATAAGATTAGCTTTCTTTTCACCCTCGAACATCGGAGGCTGACTCGATACTAAAAAATGCAAGGAGACGACGAAAAGAGTTCAATTTAGACTACACGAAGTATCACATATAAAGAAAGTAAAAGGAAAAAATTAACAAGAATAATCCAAGATTGTCATTAAGCAATTTTGCCAATAAAAAGGCAGTAAGCAGACGTGGATTCATCAAACTTTTAACACAAGCAACAACAATACATAACACTTTGAAAGGTATTAATTAATTGAACAACTACTAGAACAAACAACTAAAATACATACTCATGGACTTCCACTGAAAATAGCACTATGAACTAATGCATAGAGATCAACTGTAAATAGGATAGACATTTGAACATTTGTAGGAAGAATTAAATGCATGGTTGACAAGCTCTTGAATCAGGACCAAATTTTCCTATTTACAATAGCTCATGGTGCAAATTAGTAGCAGCAAAATGCTAGAAATTAGAGTCACATCATTGTAGTATTTAGATAAGGTCACATTATTAAACCAGAGAGCTCTAAACCACATAGGACTAGTTCAAAAATAAACGGATTCTTCTTTCGACTTATTTATACATAGACAGAGGTAAAAATGAATAAGAAAACCTTGCAACAAGTTTATAAATCAAATTAAAAACAAATTGTGATAGGTTATAAACATAATATCATGAGTTAAAATAAAAAAATGAGAGGGATATCCACATATAGGAATTTGAGGCATACTGATGAAGAAAGGACTATCAACCACTCTTAAGGCGATCAATGTAAGAGTATATATACTAAGCGAGACAACGCCAAACCAACAAAATTAGAATCAATACTTAATTGGATAAAAAGGGTAGAAAAACCTCACGTTAGAGATAAAGTCAATTTTCAAAGATAGAATTTAAGCCCATATTAATAAAGAATACATCAGTAAGCAAGACACAAATACTTCACTCTGAGATTCAAATACTTCAGGCAACAGTAGCATTAAAACATTAAGCTTGGATAGGCGAAGATGACATATAGTACTCATTAAAGATAAGACTACATGCTATAACACCTAAAACCATGAAGACATCGACTTGGACAGTTGTTACATATAACATTTTTGAAAGATGAAATCAAACATACATGAAGCTATTTTAGATAAAAGCTAACTGGAATTTAATTAACTTTTTCAAAATAAGATTAGGCTAAATCAAAGTTATGAAAAAAAACTGATTCAGAACGGCGTCTCACGACTTCACATACATACATTCAAATCAGTTTTAATCCAAACAAACACAGGAAAAGAGTGTATATCCATTGAAAGCTAATACAACCATGCTAAGACAAGCAACAAAGCATTGAGCCAAATTAGTTACTAAATATTAGACTAAAACTACAACACAGAATATGACTAATATCAAAATAAAGAAGTATACCTATTTCGGAGCAGCTCTTGAGACGAGTCTGAAGATGACTAACTTTTTCCAACAACAGAACTTCTCCGGAAAAGCCTTCGAATTCGACAATCAAGTCTTATAAACTTTCACTCCTAAATTAACTAAGTTGTTTTAAGGGTTTTTCCCTTTCTAAAACTTATGTATCAGAGGATGAAATTGTGTGTTCTCAGAGTGAGAAATTCGTGCCTTAGAGGGTCCAAGCTCTATCTAAAATAGTGAGCAGATAGGAATATTTATAGGAGATGATTGGGTATGAATTGGAAGGAATTTGGATGGGAATTTGAATTCAAATTTCAAACCCTTCCTGCAGGATAAGGCTAGGGGCAATGGATTTGTATGAATTTGTCGGAAATTGTTGAAAAAGAATACGAAAGGAGGTCTGGGCGGGTGTACAGTTGTCGGGTGTAGTTGAGGAAGACGACAGAGCCTACCGTACTAGGCGTTCTTTGCCGTGAAAACATTGTGAACTTTGACGTTGCGTTGTTGCTGGGTCTCTTTGGAATCGCTTGTTGCTATTGTTGATGTATTGTTGGAATGTCAGTGCTGTGAATGGAATTGATTGTCGTTTGTCTCCGTGTCATCACTGTGAATTGGAGTTGTCGATGTTGCTCTGTATGTTGACATTTCTTGTTGACGCTGTTGTTGTTTGGAATGTTTGTGAACATTGGAGTTGCTGATGTTTATGCTTCGTGAGGAGAATTGGGCTGAGTCGACTGTTTATAAGAAGTGTTGGGCTATAATTTGGAATTTGAAAAGAAAAAGGCCCATAATTTGGTCTAAAAGTTGATTTTAAAGCAAAGTAACAGAGTGATTAGATAATAATTAAAAAGAACGTAATCAAATTGAATTAATTTAGTAAATTCGGCTAGGATTTAAAAAAGATGAATTAGCATTAATTAATTAATGAGCTTCATAATCTAAATAAAATAAAATAATTAACTTAATTATAAACTAACTAACTCAAAAGTATAAACTACAGATTAACTAAACTATTTAACAAAATATTACCAATATTTAGAAATGACAGTTGTGTTGGTACGAACACAACACTAAATAGTGGTACCAAAAGCTATTTAAATTGTACTACAAGCTAAGACTCATAATTTTTGGCCTCTTTTAGCCCAAGAAGGATGGAACAAACACAACTATAAATATTTATACAAAAAGCAACATAGATAGTACTTTTAAAGTAGTAATAATATGAAGTGTACTGTCAACTTGGGCATATGTTATTGGATGTGTAATTTCTTTGCTCTTCTACTATAGACAACTATATTTTACAATTTAATATAGAAACTTTTCGGTATACGTGTCTACTTTTTAATTTGTGTGGTAGACAACCATTTTCCTCTTCCATTTTTTTTATTCCCCCACACACTTTTTCTTGTTATTTTTTACTTATATTGCTTCTACTTTTACTCTGTTACTAATTCTCTGCAAAATTGATGGTTGTGTAATTTCTAAATTAATTGTTCTCCTTAAATAAATATTTATGGGTGTTTTGTATTGAAAGGTTAGAAATGGTACAGGAATCGTTTATTTTTTTCTGTGTTAAATATTGGTAATATGTTATATCAGTTGATTGATTGTATGTGTGGAGACTCAAGGCCATAGTTTCATTTTTACTGTGTAGGAAGATTTCGTTGGAGTTTTGGAATTATGAAGTTTTATTTCAAAGTGTTACTTTTTATTTGAAAGAAATATATATTATTCAGATTAATAATAAATTATGACATATCTATAATTGCAGGCTATTTCTCGATTACTTCATTTGCCATTACAAATTGCCATAGGTATCGACTAACAAAAGGAAATTAAAGGAGTGGACTTGCTTTCATGGTTAATTGGTACGCGTCAGTGATTTAATGAAATTCACATTAACTATTACCTGTCAGACCTGTTGGATCAAAAGAGAAAGGCACAACTGATATGTTGTACATAATTATCAAGATTCAAAAGGAAGAACTGAAAACTGCACAAAGTTCGATTCTTCTCTACACAAACAAACTTGAATGACCTGTTGATATCTGCCTCCTCTTTAATACATGAATCAATTCATCTCTGCGTGTTGCATGTTGAAGAAGTCGATGAGCTAGAAGGTGGCAAATATTTTAAGCTTCACTATATCAAGGTGTGCCAAAGCAACAAATAATTTTAATTCTTTATTATTTCTGTTCTTCTTAAGTATCGTCTTTAATTTATTTTGAGTTGGCAGAAGGGGACAAAGTACGAAGTGCATCAGATAATTGTTCTAGAATGGTAAGTTATAAAATTGCTCTTAGTGGTATATCAAAACTACAACATCTAGGATTGCAAGATGCAACAATACACTTAAGAGTCTATTGTCTTGTAATCAACAGTGGACATTCAGTTAATTTATGAGTATACAATGTAGAAAGGGAAAGTGTAATTCATTGTGGAGATTGATTTGTTTGCTCTCACATGTGTAATTTCCATATTTTCTATACTGCATAAACAAATTATACAAGCAAAGAGAATATACTAGCTTTCTGAAAACAGAGCTGAAAATTGATTGAGCCATGAAAATTTTATAAGTATATGGAAGAATCTACTTGATAAATTAGCAGAGTAGCTTTATATGCGCATTTTAAAATATGCAACTTTTGAAAATACTCATACGAGACAGATTCATGTGGTTTTGCTAGCATAAATTGTGTAGTTTTATCTTTTATGTTTTGAAGGTGTTACGTTTTTCTGCTTTTTTTGGTTCTTTATTACTACACTTTGTTACTCAATGACTCTATGCAAAATATCCACCAATTGAAAATACAATTTGTTGGGCCCGTGTCGACACGGGCCATACCCTTCTAATTTAACTAAAAACAAAAATATTTTAAGATAATTTTCGAATGTTTATAAATTGTACTAATTATATACATAATTATATAAAAAATATACATATTATTTAAAAATTATTAAAGAATGAAAAAAATTACTTTAAAATAACTTGAAAATTAATTTGAATTTTATAAAGTCAATTATTTCAAATCGTTTGAAATTAAAGAAACTCAATAATTAATCTGTATTGTGGAGGTGCAAATTTGTGTAGCAATAACTATGGTCCAATCGGGCCCCTAATATCACTATAATGACTTCAAATCTGCTATGGCAACCCGGACTGACTACTTTTTTTTCTTCGTTATAGTAGTGTATCACCCGCAATAGTGGCTTGCACAAGACATAACCTAAAAATTCCTTCCAAAATAGCTTATTCTAATACACACTTCAACTTCTAACATAGTCAAATCAACCCCTTAATGCCAAGTTAAATATCAAGAATTCTACTCACCCAAATTTGATTCTGAAAAATACTACACACTCCTTAATATCAAATTTCATTTAAAATCTAAATATTATGACAGTTGGTAGCTAGCATTCTTGGTCATCCCATTGAATTCAAAATCATTAATAAAAATAGCGCTAGAAATGTTACTAAAAAATTTAGAGGTGTCAAAGATGGTAAACTTATTAGAAGCATTTTTATGGTGTATTTATCCTCTTCTTGCTTTCGGAGGAATTCGTCATGTATTTCTCGGGCTTCATTTTTTATTCGCCCCAATTCTATTCTTGTTTCAGACTCTATCTTCTAGGCTGCGATAGATGTTTAGGACTGAAAAGGAAAGATCTTGCAAATCCCTTTTCAACCAAGCTTTGCAATTCTCTACGTATCCAGCATTGAATTGATCTTCAGCAAGGGTTTCCTCACCTAGCCTTAGAGCATTTTTCCATTCTCATAGCATGTCTCTAGCTTTCGAAACCCTGTCATTCCCATGGTCAAACACACAGATGCTAACATTCCCATTTGGGGTATGATTTGCTTCCTCCCAAATTTCCTTAAGACCCGAATAGGTGCGTATGAGAGGATGCCTTGAATAACTCAACACATGATTTCTTTTGAACTGAAGCGATCGAAGATCCACTGGATGTTGTCTACTCTTAACTCGGAAAAGATTCGGGTCCATTCTTTCATGGTTCTCCTCTTGTCAAGATTTCCTAGTATAACATTTCATTAAGATGCAAAAGAGGATTGTTTTTGTCTAGATCGTGGAGCTTTTAGGTTCCATATTTTTTCAATAGATGACTCATTATCCACCATTGAAGAAGGAGGTTGCAGCCCTGAAAATAATTGTGTCCATTTTTGCATTTTCCCAAAGCTCGATACATATCAGATAAGATGACGGATGCAATCGGATAGTACTTCACCTCCTCTTGATTTTTGTATCCATGAAAAGTGGTGTTGGCAAGCATGATTATCCGAATATTAATAGTAAGACTCAGACCTTGAGGGAATACCATAGTTCCCAACAGTGCGATAGCAAACACTAGAGGTCGTATTTCATTCCATTCTCTATATGACTTGAACTCGTGGTTAAAGGTTATATAATGATTTGTATGTCCAAATCGATCCCAAAGGCCCATGAAGTCGATGCTTGATCCATGAACCCCGTAGACGTATTCAGATTTCAACTTGAGGTATTCTATGATGTCTTGACCGGTTGACTTGTTAGAAATCAAAATATTTTCCTCTTTCCTGACCCTTCTCTCCAATCCCGTACCAGCAGTATCTATGGCATCTCGAATTTCCTCGATTGTTGGAGTGATTCCCATTGTCCTAAAACAAAACACAATTTTTTCATTGTCTAGTATTCGGTGAGGGCTTCAACTAATTCAGGCCAAGCGATCATATCTAGAAGTACTGTCAATGCCTCAATGTGCTTATTGAGCTTCGTTTTGTGGAATTCGTCGAGATTGTTGAACCACATCCTAAGCTTCTGAGGTGCATCTACAACTATGTCGAATTTGAGGAGAGGGTCCATACCAACAAAACAAAGCACTGTTAAGGCCTTCACCCGAGAGGTAACAAATTGGTTACTACACATTCATTTTTCAAATGTCACACAAGAATGATATGTCGTTAGGTCGTGGACCTTGGACATGTTTTGGCGGTTTGCTAATGGACTTAATACACCTTGGGTATTAAGCCGTCTTAGGCTAATGCTTAAATAGAGTTTTGGCTTTGCTCTACGCTAGGTAGACTAGAGTTGGTTTTGAAACAAGACTTGGTTATCCGAGTTCGACAAATTGTGGGGTGAATATAATAAACGGTGTTGGATGACCACAAGTCAACTATCCGTCTATTACTTTAAAAATTAAAGGGTTATTTTCTAAAGGTACAACTGCGGATAACTACGTAACCATCATTTTCCTAATGCATACTATTTGCCATGTGGCGGAGTTCAATGCCATGAAGTGCAACAGTTATAATTTACAGAATCTTTACAAGTAGAAGCAATTATCAACATAGCCAAATAAATTAAATCTTAAGGTAAGAACCTATTTAAATTCCTAGCGGAGTCGCCATTTCTATTTTATTTATTTTTAAGGTTTAGAAAGAGTTGTCATTTAATTTTTACGAAAAATCAAGAAAACTTTAATTTTTAAAAGATTTAAAACAAAAAATCTATTGAAAATATGAGAGGGTTCGAGGTTCAAATGTAAACTTCAAGAAGGAGTTAGGCATTCAAAGTGTCCGCTAACTCGCGATTATCCGACAATTTAAGATATTTGGCTAAAACTTAAAGAAAGTAGGCATGCTTAGTTAAAACAATAAACAACTTTTTCACTTAAATTATTTTTAGGGAAAAGAATATTTTTTTTTCCAAATATGACTAAGTAAAGAGTGCTTTCAAATATTTAGAAATCAATTGATAAAATTCAAACATTTACTTATTTATATTTTTTAAAATCAAGTATTATAAATAATTAATATAAAAGTAGCTATCTTTTGGAAATTTCGAATTAAGTTTATCCTTAAGATTAGTAAACAAGTAAACAAATAATATTTAAATACAACAATATAATAAAAGAAAGAGCGATTTTGGGCCCAAGTCTGGTTCCTGTCCCTCTGGGCCAGTACTTGGGCCTAAAATCTGATTTGAACATTTGTCCAAACTTCAACCTGTCCTAAAAAAACTAACATGCCAAAATAGATGGGCTTTTGGACCAATTCATTTGTCCTAAACTAACAATAAGGGTTGCCAAAATATATGGGTTCTTGACCCAATTCACCTGTCCAAAGCTAACAATAATTTACACAAATATATGGCCTTTTGACCCAATTACATCAAAAGAAGATATGCTGAAATTTTAGGGCTTTTGGGCCTATTTTCAGCTATCATATACAGTGTATATAGATTCTATATACCACTGCATATTTATTGTATATTCTGTATTTCGCTGCATAGTTTGATGTATACATCATGTATAAACCTATCTTCGACTCTCGAACCCCAGTACATCGGCTCCAAAACTTGTATTTCAGCTACTTTGGACATGTATATCGACTCCATTTGCAGGCTGATTCGATAAAAGGAGAATTGGGCCTCCATTCTCGAAATGCAAAGAAAGGAGAGAAGTCCATGAGGACTCGGGACAGATTTCATGCAGAAAAGGAACAAACACAATATGCATTAGCGTCTATTTGTAATGAAAGTAACAAAGTAATCACATAATTTGATTAATATAACTTGTCCTTAAAAAATTTCGACAACTGTAAACTAGCATGAGCCAGAATTAATCAGTTCCAATCTTCAGAAAACCACAATTACAATAACGAGAATTCAAACCAAACATGTATGACTGATTCAAAATAGACAAGCAACGATTACGACTAAACAAATACATACAAGATAAGTGAATCAAGAAGAAAGAAATTTAACCATCAAAATAGGTCATCAATACTTGGAGCTAAAATGCTAAACAAACAGTCGGGCCTTATGATTTAAACAACAAACAGTAAGCTGGAACTAAAGACATGAATATCTGATCCACTTCCTCATAACCCAAATGAACAGACCCATTTCTTCACCAAAAGACCTGCTACATCGAAGGAATTTAAACGCTCAAATGCTGCAACATTTTAACTCTCGCATGCTTTCTCAACTCACTAACAATTTGGAGACATAAGACAACACACACACAACACAAGGAACTCGAAAACCATGTTAATGAAGCAACAACAACTATAAGGAAAGGCCTCAATACCTCATGTCTCAATATTCGAATACTGACGAACCTATGAACTAAAAAAAATTGATACAGAGAATTTAAAAAGGGGAAAACCAGAAGAGAAAAGTGAGGAAAGACTCAAAAGAAGCAAGAACTTGAGATGGATTGAAATCTGGAAAAGAACAACAAAATCCAACACTCCAAGATAAACTCTACAGACATCCAATTAAAGATTCAAAACGAGTAGCACTAAAGACACAAGATCAACTCGAAACAACTTGATGAGAAGACATGTTTGACCTTGTTCGAGATAGACTCAACCACATTCAAATGAAAGACGAAGTTGAGCAGTGCTAAACCAAACACAATGAGACTATGGAAGCTTCAGAAAAATAAGCACAATAGTGAGTTGCAAACATGACATCAATAGTTGAAATTAAAGAGAAACACAACCAACATACAAGTTATGCAAGAAAGGAGATAAATCTCATGGGATCAGGCTAATGTTGATGAGAATCTATAACAATAAATCAAAAACGACTCAAGAAGATAACAAAGAGCACAAACAGACAGTGAGGAAACAGAACTATTACAACTAATACTCTCAAAGTTGAAATCAAATGAACAGTATACCATCTTCAATGAAACCAAATGAAGATTCAGCCAACTTTCAGAACAAGATTAGGCTACATCAAAATCAAGAAGTTAATTCAGAACACTATTTCACCATTTTACACACAATAGGCCATATCACTCTTGATTCAAAACAAGCAGAAAAGAGAGAAAAAGTAAAGAAGATATACCTCTTTTGGAGCAGTGAACTAAGACTACGATACGAGCTTGGATGAGCTATTCCACCACCTTCTTGTTCTGATTCGAGCAACAAAAGGAGACTCGAAAAAAACCATCAGTAACCTTTCCGAAATTCTGAATTCGGAAACTATATATTGAGGAGAAAATTCATTTTTTTAGTGAATTCACTAAAGAAAACCCCACCCCTTAACAGTGAAACGAACGGGGTATATATAGGAAAAATTAAGGTTCGAAAAAGGGAGGAAAATCAGGTGAAATTGAATAAGGATTAAGGAAAATTTTGCATTCCAAAATTGAATTCCGTCCAAGGACGAGAATATACCTTATCAATACCAAAAATCGACAAAATCTAAAAGAGAAGAGGCGAGGTGGACGGCTCAGATTCCTCCAATCGTCCTCGAGCTCGATGTGGCTCAATCCCATGCGAGCAAGGACAATTCGCAAGCTGCTACAGGTACGGATTGTCGAGGAATATCAAGAAAGACGACGCGGGTGAGCATACTATTGTACGCGTTGAACAACTCCATCTTGACGCCGTGTGACTTTCGTATTTTTTCGTGTATTGATGAATGATGCTAAGCTCTTTGGGATATTGACGTCGTGTATGTTCTGTGTGTATTGCTCTGTATTGCCGTCTGTTGGAACGTTGGATGTGAACGTTGCTATCGAGAATCTTGTACACGCCGTTGCTCTGTTGTGTATTGTCGCTATTTGGAACTCATGATGTATTGAGTTGAGAGTTAGGCCGGGTCGGGTATTGTGTATGTATTTGTGCATTGTTGTTGGGTCGGTTGGAGCTGCTGATGTTGAATGGAATGGGATAGGTTGCAATGGCCCAAAATTGGTCTTATAAGTAAGTTGAGGGTAAGGTAAGGAAGTTATCAAGTTTCAAACAAAAAATGGGCTAGATTTTAAATAAAGACATGGCCACATGAGTTCAATTATAGCCAATTGTAATTGAGAATTTAATCAAATTGAGCTTGATTGACAAATTTGGTTTTAAACTTTGAATAAGATGAATTGTCATTAATTAATTAACGAGCTTTTAATCTTAACAGAATAAAATAATTATATTAATTATAAAATAATTATATTAATTATAAAATAATTAATTTAATTACAAACTAATTAGCCCACAATTATAACTATAATTTAAACTAAACTAAATTAATAAAATACTTAACTTAAAATGCAAAATCTTTTGAGATGCTCTTTCAAATATTTATAAAAATATACTAATTATATACAAAATTATATATATATATATTATTTAAAATATTACAAAAATGACTAAAAATAACTTTTAAAACTTGGAAAATATTCAAATTTTTATAAAACTAATTGTTCCAAATCGTTTGAAGTTAAAGAAGCTCGAAAATTAATCCATATCGGGGAGGATCAAAATTGAGTGTCAACAAACCTAACAACATCATTCTATGAGTCAACCACAATCTTGTTCTTTCCACTCTAACACTTGGCCTGTTCTGCTATTTTCATGCACTTATTATTCATTTTATTGTCAATGTCCATTTTTAGATTCTTTTCATATGCATCAACAATCTTTGACTCCTTTTTGTACTCTTGCAAGTGGTTGTACGGTAAAGTTTCTTTCTACAAATAAAAGTAGAGAAGAAAAAGAAACAAAAAGTAAAGAAGTGCTAATAGATGTTAGTTAAGTAGTAATTGATAAAGATAACAATGATTAAGTATACCGGATAGTTCGTAAACATTGAAACATTTCATTTATTACTACTTCCTCCAAACATTGTTAGTTTAAAGAAGAAGAGAAAGAATTAATCAAGAATAAAATAGAGAGCGTTGAAGAAGATTGTGTTGTTTTTAGTTGCATGAAATTCAACATTTATATAGATGTCACAGTAGTAATACTCATCAATAATTGAGTCCTACAGATGGATTTGTATAGAAATTGCGTGTGTGCTACATATAGTTTAACAATGCTTCGTACAATAACAATATAGAAAAGAAAACATAAAGACAATTATACATTTTATAATAAAAATTAGTATAAGGTTACAAGATAATTATTACTATAAAATTTACTTGAACATAATAATGCAGGCAAATGATATGAAAATATTTTTTAAGACTACTAAATATTGAATACAAGAGCGCAAGGAACTCCTTATAAGATTCTGGAGAAAACTTCCAACAGACACTCCAATTAGGAAAGCAAAGCTCAGACTCAAAATATTTTATTAATAAATTAAAAATTTCCTGAAATATTTTTCAAAACCATGAAGGAAAAATAGTTTAAATTGTTTTCTAGTTAGTGAATGGTAAATAATTTCCATTTTTTCACAAGAAATAGTGATACTGGTGTGTTTGGTACGAAGGAAAACATTTTTCTAGAAAATGTTAATTTGAAAAACAAGTCATGTTGGTTTCTAACTTAATTTCTCATGTTTGGTTGGTGAGTGAAAAAGATTTTCCGAAAAGTATTTTCTAGCATATGGTTGGTGAATGAAATATTCTTTTATAAAATATCTTTTTATTTTGATTGGAGAGTTGAAAATATTTTTTAGAAAAATAGTTTCTGATCTAGAAACCAACCTTGACAATTCATCTGGAACCCGACCCCGACACTCAAATCAGAATAGGACCCCAACAGATGATTTGGGATCCTTGACATTCGACCCGGAACCTGATACTGACACTTGACCTAGGGACCTGACCCCGACTCCAGACCTGAGGCCCAATATTCAAATTAGGACCTGACTCCGACACTCGAATTGGGACACGACCCCAAGACCCAACTTAGGACTTGAACCTGACTTTCGACTAGAGACTCGACATTCGAACAAAGATCTGACCCCGAAATCTGAATATGAACATCGATGTCCGAATCTAGACATGGTGTCACGACCCAAAGTACACCCTTGACGTGACATGGCGTATAAGACCTCGAGAGGCCCCACACAAACCACTTAGTATATATCACACAAGATAATAGAAACAAAAGAGTTTAAAAGTAGCATTTCATATAAAAGAGTTTGATAAAAGCGGAAGTCCAAACATAAGTCTCAATAAGCCATCTACTATATCAATAGAAGTGATTTGGACACATCCCATACAAAGTCTGAAAACTAAAATGACATAAAGCTATAAAAGTGACATCGTCCTCTAAGTATGAGGACTCACCAAGTCTTCAAATCTCTAATGCAACCAACTAGCCACGAACGGAGGGAGAAGAGTCGTCAAGCCCTACATTAGTGAGACAATGTAGGCACAAATATGCGTTAGTACATAGAATATACCAAGTATGATAGCGATGCATAAGAGTTATGAAATCATGCTAAAAAGGACTTTATATGACATGCAATGACCAAACTAAATAATAAGATAAAAAGGGGTTAGAAAACATAAATCATGATCACGGTCAATGCAATGCAAGCTTAACATATTTAAAACACTTGAGAGATACTTTGTAAGTAACTTAGTTCATTATTGTGAGAAGTTTACCATTAACTGACATAGACCATGTGAGCTATAACATGGAATCCGGTGTCTGCCCCACACCGAAAAGGGATGTCCTCACTTGCCAAGGTAAGGATTTGAGCTAAAGCTAGGGTGGATCCACTAGCTAATGTCTATATAAGACAATCAGCTTATGGTGGCACATAGTTTATGGAATATGGGTAATCGCCGCTTGTCCACTCGGTGCTAAGCATAAATCCCACAGAATTAGCCATTAATTATATTCATCTTATTATCCATGGAAAGGCACAATTAAGTAGCCAATCCAAGCTAGAATTTATTAGAATAGACGTTTCATCTTCCATGGACTAGTCCAAGCTTACGTCATTTAGAATAGCTCCTTAGATCATGCGTGAGAAAACCTTTCACCATCCATGATCTTTTCATAATAGCTTTATAAGACCCATAGTCATTAAAACTTCATACTACTAATGAAAATAGTTTTAAAAGTGTGATCTATAATCATTGATGGCATAATCGGCTACAATACTAATCAAGACTTAGTTTCGAAAAATCGCCCAAAAGCATTGATGGCAAATCTAGATGTCATTCATGTCATGTGGCCAAGCTTTATAAAACATATAGATACCTTCATCTATAAGCTTACTTGAGTCACAAACATTACTTTCATAAAATATGCATAATTTTCATAAAATATATTCATAAAGCATCCTCAAATTCATTTACATCAATTTCATAAAAAGCATGCATATCTTCATAAATTCATGGATCATAGTTCATAAGCTTCATCATGAGTTCATAGTTTAAAATCATGGATCATGCATGAGTTCATATGAATTTAACTCAAAACATGTAATTACTTCAATTCATGCATAAAAGATATAAAATAATCAATTGGATCATAATTGACAAGAACCCATGAGATTGAATAAAACCCTAATTTCAATTGGAGATGCTAACATGTAAAATTGGAGAATTTAGGAACCCTATGGAGGAAAGGACTCCATAGGTGAATACCATCATACCTTGATGTAAAAAGCCCACAATCAATGGTAAATTTGGAGAATGGATCTTGAAACCCTAGTCCTCGTCTTCAAGCTTTTAGAGAGAGAGATTTTGGGGAAGGAACTTGGAGGGATTTGGGGGAATTGAAGAATGATCTAGAATAGTTAGATTTTTGGCTTAAAAGACTTATATAGGGTCTAGGATTAGGATCAAAACGACCTAGATAAGGCATTAATCGATTAGGAAAAAGACCAAAAAGCCCTTAAACTTAACTGTCGACTCGATCTATGGTCCGTAGGTCCTTCTACAGACCATTCTGGTTAATCGTAGAAAGATTCAAAAACTATTATTTGGACCAACTTTTTGATGGAACCCATGTACGGCTCGTAGGTCTTCATACGGTCCATACATACCAACCGTAGAAATCAACTTTAGGCCTTAAAATTTCACTAAGTATGGGAGCTACCTACGAGACCCATCTATGATTCGTCAATCACTTGAAAAGTTCAGAGGCCTGAATTTTCAAAGATTATTTTCCCCCCTTTTTACGAGACTGATCTACGACCCGTAGAAAGTGGTACGCACCGTAGACTGGTCTCGTGGACTTGAACCACTTGACCAAAATCATGGCACCCTTTTCCTTTTTGAAATCTGGGGTATTACACGTGACCTTGAGACTCGACATTCAATCCAAAATCTGACCTCGACACCCGACTTAGGTCCCTACTTCCAAATCAGACCCGACCCTGACTTCCGAGCCAAGACTCTAATCCAACTTAAGACCTGACTTTCAAACTCGTGACCCAACTTTCGAACTCAAGATTCTATTTCCAAACCTTGATTTGACCTCCAAACCTAAAGCAGGACCTGCCACCTAAACCAAGACTCGACCCTAATATTCAACTCAGAATCCAACCCCAACACCCAACACCTAACTCGATCCTAACTCTTGACCCAGGTCTCGACTTCCAAATCAAGATCCGATCCTGATTTTCAAACTGAGACCCAATCTTGACACCCAATTCAAAATCCTAATTCCGAACCTTGATCTGACCTCGATATTTGAATTGTGAGGCGACATTCGATTTTGACACTCGAATTGAGACCTAACACTAGAACTGGACTCGACTTTCAAATCACGGTTTGACATCGTTGTTAGATTCGGAACCCAACTTCCAAAATTGGATCTGATTCTAACATTGACGATCGATTCGAGACACAAACTCGACACCTCACTTAGGATCCGACCTCGACTCTCGATCCAAAATCTGACTATGACATCCGACTTGAAACTCTATTTCGACACTTATCTCTAGATTGGCCCCGACATCCGAACTGGGATCCAAACTTGGCACATGATATAGGATTCGACCTCAACTCTTGACTCAAAACCTGACTCTGACACCTGACTTAGGACTGAACTTTTGAAATTGGATCCGACCCTAACACTGACAATCGATTTGGGACCCAAACTCATCACCTGACTTAGGACCCGACCTCGACTTTTGACTTAAAATCTGACTTGACACCCAACTCAAAACTCTATCTCAACACATGACTCAGGACCCGACCCTGACATCTAATCCGGGATTCAACCTCCAATCTTAACTTGAGATTTGACCCCGACTCAATTTAGGACCCGAGAGTTTGGTCATGAATCGAGGTCAGAAGTCGAATCTCAAATCAAAAATTAAGAGTCGGATTTTGAATTCGAATCGAGAATCGATACTCGAGACTTGAGTTAGGATGAAAAGTTCAGAGGCGTGAGGTTGAAAAAGAGTTTTGAAAAATGTTTTCCTTACTTTTTAAAGGTAAGTCATTTTTGAGAAAAATAAGTTGATTTGGAAAATATTTTTCAAAACATTTAGGCCAACCAAATATGAAAAAATAGGAATACATATTCTAGAAGATATTTTCCAACATATCAAACACACTCATGAGATACTATACAACTCTTGCCTTGAAGGTAAAACTTAGCTTAGGGGCTTTACAAAAACTAACTTATGCATGTGAACAATAATTTACACTATTTCACTAAGGGGCCGTTTGGTAGAGTGTATAAGAATAATGCTAAATAGAGTGTATTAGTAATGATTGCATTAGCAATTCATGTATTAGTTATGCTTGCACTAATTATACATAGATTATTTTATGCATTATTTGGTTTGATGCATTAAAAATAACACGCATTGCATAAAAAATTATTTACAAAGATACCCTCCACTATAATGGTGGAAAAGACGTAAAAAAGGTTTTGAGGGGCAATTGAGTCTTTAATGATGCTAATGCATGCATTAAAATCATTGTATTGTTAACACCTAGAAATTCATGGTAATAGTAATACACAACTTAATACACAATAGAGTGTATAGGTTAGAAAAGAGTACCAAACAAGATATTAGTTATACACAAGGCTAATGCATGCACTATTTTTCCTAATACACTCTACCAAACGACCCCTAAGTCTAACTTATGGGGTACTTTATAACTTTTGCCTTAGGGAAAAATGTAGCTTAGGGGCTTAGAAAAATAACTTATGCCTCGTGGACAATAATTTATACTATTTCACTAAGTCTAACTTATGGGGTACTCTATAACTTACGGATTACGGTAAAAATTAGAATATATGTCTCATTGGGCAACATATCTAAGTTTTAACTTTTGCCTATAAGACAACACTTTTGGTCAATGAACGTCTGCTTTATGAGTACAAGTTAAAATATCTGCCATATGAATAAAATTTGTCAAATAGGGCCAAAAAAGCAAAACCATCTCTTATGGAAGTCAGGATGTCATTTTATAAAAAAATTCTTATCACGAATAAAATAACAAAATCAATCCATTTTAAGATTATTTTTGAAATATAGATCAAAGTTTGGGTCATTTAAAAGTCAGAAAAGGACAAATATATTCCTAAACTATCATAAATGGTATGCATATACCCTTCGTTATACATATGTATGTACATACCCTTGCTGTTAATTTTTTGGGTTGTGTATACCCTTTAGCCAAATGGAGGGACACGTAACAACATCCTAGGTATTTATTTGATTTTAATTTATTTACCCAGAAATAAAATAGCCCACAATTATCCATCAAAAATTCAATTAAGACTCGAATTAAAATTATTTGGACAAATGAGCCGCAACAGTAAATAACTACAAATGAGCTGCTACAACAACGGAGTTTCATGCTTATGGAGAAAGCATTTCTTTGGGAAAAGACATACCCATCATCCATAGTATGATGGCAAAGCAAATGCAGTTCGTTGCCGCTAGTAGGCTGCAAGTAAGAGTCAATTGATTACCTCCCAACTCGTACACACTAACAATTGCATCAGAAAAAAGTCTTATCTTTTGAACCCTTGATTTTTCGATATTCTTTGTTTTTTTTCTTATTTTTAATTTTTTTCATGTGTATGCTTAGAACAACTATTGCCTCCACCATAACTATTCTTGGAATCACGAGCAAGTCCAACCAAAAAAGCCCTCAAAGATGCGGAAGTTAAACACCACCAATTTGCATTCGAAGGTAGCGATACCCTTGATGATTGTCGGCCACAACGTCGTCGCTGCACCTGAGCACCAAAATGATAATTCACCATGTAATTTTGTGGGAAATCATCTCAGCAACATTGATACGTTAAAAGACTCAATTAGATCACAACAGAACTCATCGAATTTGGGAACTAGGATTTGGTTTTTAATTCGGTCTTAATTGGATTTTAGAAATGGATAGTTGGGTGGGTTATTTTAATTTTGGGTAAATAAATTAAAATTGGATAAATGCCTAGGATGAAGCTACGTGCCTCTTTGTTTGGCTAAAGGGTATATACAACCCAAAAAATTAATGGCAAGGATACTTTATATATATAAAGTATAACGAAGGGTATATGCATACCTAGGGGTGTCAAAATGAGCTCAAATATAGGTAAACCGTCCAATCCGCCTAGAATTTTATGGGTTGGGCTCAACATAATTTGAAGGGTAAATCACCTAGATATACTACCTTAAGAAAATATTTACCATCTATGGCGATAGAATATTTTTAGCTAAATATAACAATTTTTTGGAATTAAAATAGTACAACACTCCAAAGGACCCATCTTCTTCTCTATATGTGTGTCTCTATGTATTTCTACCATTTTTTAAATGATTTTTCCTTCTCTTCTTCTTCGTAATAATTTCATTCAAATAATTATATATCTTTAAATATTCATATCTTCAAAGCAGTGTCCACTCATGTTGCACGATTTCACCCAAAAAAATCACGAAGAGAAGAATACAAAGATTCAAAAATTGTACAATATTGTGTGTGCGAGCAAAGATTTCAAATCTCTAAAATAACAGCAACAAGGGTTCACCATTGACGACCATTATAAAGCTTTAAGCTTTGAATTCATTATTTGGATTTTATGAATTTGTGATTAATTTGGATTAGTTGTTCTTTCAAATAATTGAAAATAGCGTTTGAAGTTTGTATCTCAATTTTAAGGGAGATCGATTAAGTTTAGCATTGATTTTAGGAGAATTATCAAATTAAAGCTATAAAAAAATGAAGTTTTCGGAATTGTCTCGTAGTTGTATTAAAATTGAATTAGATTTGTTTCATAATTGTATTAAAATCATGAAAAATATATTTATAATACATATTGCAAACATATCCCCTTCTTAGTGATACTAACCAGAATAATTTAGGTAGTTCACTTATAATATATTAATAATACATGCACAATACATTTTTAATACATATTGCAAACATCACTTCTTTTCTTAGTGACACAAATCAAAACAATTTATAAGACACATATAATACATGTTTTATTCACGAACAATACATTTTAATACATATTGCAGACTTCACTCTCTTCTAATACAGGCACAATGCATTTTAAATACATATTGCAGACTTCACACACTTCTTAGCGATACCAATCAAAATAATTTAGATAACACACTTATAATACATTTATAATATAGGAATAATACATTTTAAATATCTATTGCAAACATTACTCATTTTCTTAGTGATACTAATCAAAACAATTTATAAGATACATATAATACATGCTTTATTCATTAACAATACATTTGTAATACATATTGCAAACATCATTCCCTTTTTAGTGATACCTATCAGAATAATTTATAATACACTTACAATACAATATAATATAGGCATAATACATTTTAATACATATTGCGTATGTTATTCCTATTTTGATACAATCTTCAAAAATTCATATCATAATTGAATGAAAATCACAAAATATAGGAATAATACATTTTAAATATCTATTGCAAACATTACTCATTTTCTTAGTGATACTAATCAAAACAATTTATAAGATACATATAATACATGCTTTATTCATTAACAATACATTTGTAATACATATTGCAAACATCATTCCCTTTTTAGTGATACCTATCAGAATAATTTATAATACACTTACAATACAATATAATATAGGCATAATACATTTTAATACATATTGCGTATGTTATTCCTATTTTGATACAATCTTCAAAAATTCATATCATAATTGAATGAAAATCACAAACAATACATTTATAATACATATTGCAAACTGCACTTCCTTTTTAGTAATATCAACCAAAATAATTTAGTTAACACACTTATAATACATTTATAATATAGGCATAATACATTTGTAATACATAATGCAAATATCGTTCTTTTTCTTAGTGATACAAATCAAAATAATTTATAAGACACATATAACACATGTTTTATTCATGAATAATATAAGTTTAATTCAGTTTATAGATCATTGTCTTGTCTTTTGTTAGTTACGTTTTTCATTCATTCTTAATTCTCTCTTCTAATTCAATGTTAATATTGTGTAATACAATTTTAATGCAAATTTAATTTATTTTGCAGTTTTTTGTTTGATTTGTTACTATTGGATTACTTTTTAATTCATTATTGATACAAGTTTAATTCACTCTATAGACCACTGTCTGGTCTTTCATTAGTTACGATTTTTATTCATGCTTAATTCTCTCTTCTAATTTAACTTTAATATTTGTGTAATACACTTTTAATACAAGTTTAATTATTTTGCAATTTATTGGTTGATTTGTTACGACTTGATTACTTGTTTAATTCATTATTGATACAAGTTTATTCAGTTTACAGATCATAGAATGCCCTTTCGTTTGCTACATTTTGCATTCATATTTAATTATCTTCTAGTTTAATTATCTTCTAATTCAACTTTAATATGCATGTAATAAATTTTTAATTCAAATTTAATTCATTTTGCAATTTATTGTGTCTCTTCATTTGTTACGATTAGATTACTTTTCTAATTAATTATTAATACAAATTTTATTCAGCGTACGAATCATTGAATACTCTACAAAAGAAAGTAGAGAGAGAAAGAAAGGGAGAAAGAGCAACATAAAGAGAGGGAGAAAGGGCAACAGAAAGGAGGCAAGGGAGAAAGAGCAACAAAAAGAAAGCAAGGAAGAAAGAACAACAGAAAGAAAGAAAGAAAGGGAAAAAGAGCGAGATAGAGAAAGAGTGAGAAACAGAGACAAATTTAAAAAGGCGAGAGAAAAAGGAGAAAGAGGCGATAGAGAAAGACAAATCTAATAAAATACATAGTATTGTTATATATTGCTATAAATTGTAATAATTAAAGAGTATATTTAAAATAAGTAATTATTTTTTAAAAGGGATCCACTCATGTAAATATTAAACGGGTCAAATTGGGCGGATCAAGACCCAACTCATTTTTAGCCCAATTCATTTGAGCCCAAAGTAAACTTGAGCTGGTCAAGACCCAACCTGATTTCTATTTAAATTCATGTTAATATCTGTAATTTCAACCTAATCCGCCCATTTACCATTTAGAATAATTCGGGGGTATATTTCTTTTTCCGTTTAAAGTTTCAAGTGATACGTGCTGCTCACGTGCACAATATACGGACCTCATATAAAGAGCATCATTTTGGGGGAAATTGGTTTTAACGGAAGGAAAAAAAGGAATGGGATCGATAGACACGTCAACGAGGGCAGAGAACGGTTCGGACCCAATTCCAACCCCTAATGGCACCGCCAATGGGCTGCACGCCGGCGAGGATTCCTTCCAGGCGCCGCTGGTGGAATCCACCGGAGCTTCGACAGAGAACGAATCCTTGAGGAAGAGGAGAGGTAGTGGTGTCCTACCGCTCGAGGTGGGTACTCGAGTTATGTGCCGCTGGAGAGACGGCAAGTACCATCCCGTTAAGGTCATTGAACGCCGGAAATTTCCCTGCGGTGGTGTTAATGACTATGAATACTATGTTCATTACACTGAATGTGAGTGATATTTATGAAACTGGGTTTTTCATTGTTTTACTTTCGTCAATTTGGAGTGGCTAGGGTTTGGAGTTTTTTAGTACTAATTACGGCGTAATGTGAGGGGAAGTATTCAAGCTAATATCATGCTTTCGTTCTAACTTCATTTGAGTTGATTTGGAGCAGCTAGGGTTTGGAGTTTTCAGTTTTCTTGTTTTAGTTGAATAATTTCGATTTATGCATTTACAGCCAACAGTAGTTCCTTTGACACTGAAATTTTCACTCTTTTAATTTTATTTTAATTTTTTTAAATTTTAGAGTCATGGTTGTTAGTAATATTTTGCTTAGGGAAAAATCTTAATAGCTCAATTGGTTAGCTACTTGAACTTTGATCTTGTTGGTGATAGTTCGATTCCCCACCTTGTAATCACCTTCCCATTTCCCCTCCCCCTGCGCTCAATTTTTTAAAAAATAACCAAAAAAGTAAAAAAGAAAACAATTTTGCATTATGTTAATAAAAGGATGGACGAGTCAATTTACTAAACGGACTCTATGTTTTAAATGTTTTGACCCTCCTACTGAGCCATAGTTAATTTTAGGACAGAAAGAGTGTTTTCATTTGTTTGTTCCAAAGTAGTACCACAGTTAGTTGGGGGTTTATATACTAGACATTCTTATTAAATTGCTAGTTAACTGGAGGAACTCTTTATTAGTCATAATGTGAGCAATTCTCTAGCTACTCCATTTTTTTCTTTTCCTGAATTTGTATCAATTTTGAGCAGCTGAGGTCATGAATATAGTCTTTTTATTTGTCTAACCTAAATTGCTATAGTGATAAATGGGTTTTTGTTATTCATGATATGTTATTGGTTGAGTCTTTAAGCATCTTTCAGATGTCAATCGACAGGGTTGCTAAAACATGTATTTCTTGAGAAATTGGTAATAGGATAAACGAAAAAGGAATTTTATTTTCTTGTGTGTAGTCATTTGAAAGGAAAGGAAAGGAAAGTTTAAAGTGAAGAGAGACCACATTCCTCCCAAACTTCTGCACTTTCTCCAGTACTTAATTTGGAGGAAGTCTTTCTACATTTTCTAGCTTAAGAAAAGCACGAAAACATTGCGGGTTAACTTAACTGCAGTTCCTTTTCCCCATATTCGCAAGACTGAACTATTTTGTTTGTGCACAGTTTCAATTCTGTGGCCCGTTGTAATTACAAAGAATGTCTAATTAAGGGTATTTTGCTATCTGCTGATTTTCAGTGCAATAAGAATTAGCATCTTTTAAGCGTTATATTGTTTCCTTACTTTGGACAGTCAACCGGAGACTTGACGAGTGGGTTAAACTTGAACAGCTTGATCTTAATTCAGTGGAGACTGTTGTGGATGAGAAGGTTGAGGACAAGGTAATACTTGGACCTTGGTAAAGTTATTTGCTTGTAAGTTTCCATAATCTGGCAGTTTTGAGGTTCGCACCTCTGCTATAAGGTGCAGACCTGAAAGAAAATTAAAATACCGCCTCTCTTTTTGGGTGGGGAATTGAGGAATAGGTTGAGAGAGAAATCACTCGCTGCATGCTACGTGTCCATTGACCATGCTTTATCACTTATCTCATAGATAGGCTTTTCTTCTTCAAAAAGAAGAATTTACAACTTTCTCCTTCTCATGCTTTTCAAAAAGTGTTCTTTTTGTGTCTCAAGTGGATGGCTATGTGGCTGAGGTTTAGGAGTACAACATGTAGATACCAGATTCAAATTCCTCCTATACCACCTGCTGCATTTGTTTTTCATTGTTGCTGTTATAATTACTTTGCCCTTCATTTAAAAAATAATAATTATTATTCAGTCCTTTTGCCTGATGCTTCAAGGTCTCACAACTGAAGTTTTCAGGTGACAAGTTTGAAAATGACACGCCACCAGAAACGTAAAATTGATGAGACTCACGTCGAGGTATGTTTTGTGTTCTTTATATCCTTTTAGAGGGTTATACTGTCAACCATATCCTAACTGGCGATATTATTTTTCTCTTTGATGCTTTCGTTGTTTACAATCTTATATTGCCATCTTCCTTATTTTGTCCAGTTAAAATTAGTTCCTTTGATTGATTTACAAGCATTTCTAGTTTTAGTTGCCTATTATTAGAAGAACAGTACGTATCCCAGATTCTCTTTAAAGGTTTTTAAAGACTGCCAATGAACTGTGCATAAGAAATATTTGTGATTTTACGTTAGGTGTAGTCGGGGGATGGATAGATTTTCAATCAAGACAGAGATAGTAATGGAGTTGTTTTCCCACAATAGTCACTTTAGTAAATGTCTGAATTTCATATTTTGTTAAAATATTGCGGGTTTTTTCCTTTCTTTTGGGTGATTTTGTGACTGAGTTAATGTTTTTAAAGACTCTCTTGAGCTCTGAAGCCCTGTGAAGCCTAGGTTGTGCACTTGGCTCTATACTCTAGGGTGTCAAGGTGCTAAGGCATGCGCCTCTTGACCCATCGCCTCTGTCATCAAGAGCAGTTAGACAATAAATATAGTTGATAAAGATACACTTAATTGCTAAGAAAAACTGTCACCGAATTTTCTAGCAATTAGGGATAACAAAAATTAGACAAGAAAAGTAGCTTCCATTTCCAAAGAAATATTTTGGAATTTTTTCCGCATCATTTTCCAAACAAATTAAAGCTTCATCTTTTCATCCAAGCCAGAAATTTGTAATTGTTTTTGAACTTGAATGACATGATTTTTATTTTCATATATATATATATATATATATATAATATTTGTTCTTTCGGCTAAATTATTATTGTTTGTAGTTAATTATCTTGCATTGTGATTTTATTTTTCAATTTTTCTTGCTAAAGCCCACACTTTAATTCCTTTGTGCGCTTAAATTAGCAACAAACTTTTGGCACTTCTCTGCTCTCTTTGTTTTTGACTACTTGGGAGTGAGTTTTCTTCCTTAATATGAGCTAAGACATTGCTTAATCTTAGAGTGAATTGGGAAGAACTGATGAAACACCACCTTGGCTACTTGTCTCTTCCCTTTGCTTTATTGGAGTTACGATTGATCTTTTCATGTTCTTTATTGTCTTAATATTTAGCACGCTCATTTAAAATATAGTTCGGAAAAAGAAACGTACCTGTAAATAAGTGAAAAAGGTAGTGTTACCGACTGTATCTTTTGATGGAATGGATGTAGAAGTTTAGTGATCTCTTACCTGCGGGAAACATCACTAGAGCTTTTTAGCTATTTACTTCTTTTTTTCATTTTAATTTTTTTTGGGTGTTTGTACTTTTTTATATTTGTTGCTTAATACCTCCTATAGATTTTCTAGTTTTTTTTACTTTTTATTCTTTATTATTGGACTTCAAAATATTTTTTTCTTTGTTTGGGGTGATTTATTGATTTTGGAAAATATGTTTTGTTTCGTTTGCAGGGCCATGAGGAGCTTGATGCGGCTAGTTTACGAGAGCATGAAGAGTTCACAAAAGTTAAGAACATTGCTACAATAGAACTTGGAAGATATGAGATTGAAACGTGGTACTTCTCCCCATTTCCTCCAGAATACAATGACTGTTCGAAACTCTTCTTTTGTGAGTTTTGTCTCAATTTTATGAAGCGCAAAGAACAGCTTCAGAGGCACATGGTGAGCCTTTTCCCAGATTTTTCTTGCCTTGCTTCTTGTTGTTGAAAGAGGGAGAATTGATATGCACATTAAGATCACAAGTTGTAAAGCTGGTCTGTATTAGACACTGGCTCCCTCTCACACTATATTTTGAAGTGGGGGGGTTTCTTATGGCAGCAATATAGTAACTTGGGTGCTTACTGCTTAAAATGCTAAAATCTTTTGGATGATCTAGAATGTCATCTCATTTAATTTTCTCAAGTTTTGTTTTATCATCTTGCCAACGTACCGTGATACAACAGATTAAAATAAGTAGTATAGTGTCCTTTAGTAGTGTTTTCCTGGTTCTGTAGACATTTAAGGTTGTAACAGTCATATCCATTGCATCACTTGTCCTGGTAAATAGGTCCATTGTATCAGCTGTGCAATAACATTTTCATGGTTGGTTGTTTCTAATCTCCGTCAGAGTTGAACACTGCAATGGATGAGGAGGCCAGTTTTTAAACAATTTTCCCCACTTGTTAACCTTAGTTTTGTAAAATTCTCTATCAAAGGAAACTACTTCCCCCACCCCATTATGCTACACGATGTTCCATGTAGTAAGGGTGGGAACTTCCGTTTTCCCTTTTGGTTTGTTTTATTCCTTTCACCTGAAGCATGCTGTTGTCGTTTTGTACAGTATCCTTCTGTATTTTTCGGGGCCTTACATCTTCAATGTAATCACCCAAAAGGTTTTCCTGGAAGTCCTATTCTCTATGTTACACTCTTTATCGTAATTTAGGTGTCCCATTTTGTTTGACAATGATTATTAAGTTAAGAGTAAGATTTTTTTTAAAACAAGATTTGGGTTCTACTTTTACCTATCTAGAAAAAAGAAGAAACAATTGGATTTTATTCTTTTTGAGCGGTATGGGTCAAACATGGAGCCAAAGCTAGTTTTTTTTGAAATTTTTTCAAGCACCTAAGGGTGTGACCTAGTGGTCGATGAACTGGTTGAGAACCTTGAGGTCTCAGGTTCTAAACTCAGTGGAGACAAAAAACAGTAGGTGATTCTTCCCATCTGGCATCTGTCATAGCCTTGGTGGACAGAGTTACCTGGTACCTGTTGCTGGTGAGAGGTGGCAGTTATCTCCTGGAATTAGTCGAGGTGTGAGAAAGCTGGCCCGAACACCACGGTCATAAAAAAAAAAGATTTCAACATTTCATAGAGTAAAAGAAGATACATACCTTTTTGATAATGTAATTGTTGTAAGAATATTGAAGAACATAGAGAAAGAGTTTTTACTCAAAAAAAACATACAGAAAGAGTTTCCCTTAAAGGAAAGTAGATCATTTTTTGGATCAAGTCAGTAGGAAGTAGGTCAATGAAATTGTTTCACAAAGAGAGGATATCAAATATCCACGTCTTTCACCTTCTGATACATTCATATTCTTTTTTCTTTTCTGACTTATTTTTCTTTGATGTAGAGAAAATGTGATCTTAAGCATCCTCCAGGTGATGAGATCTATAGAAGTGGTACATTGTCAATGTTTGAGGTAAGTTCATTGATTCTTGTACCAATTCTCTTTCTTTGCTTTGTCCTTCACATATTTATAGGAGAACTTCATGAAAATGTGTTTATAGGTGTCTTTTGATGTTATCGTCTGTTGGACGTTTGCTTCAGGTTGATGGCAAAAAGAACAAGGTTTATGGGCAAAATCTATGCTACTTGGCCAAATTGTTTCTTGATCATAAGACTCTTTATTATGATGTTGACCTGTTCCTCTTTTACGTGCTTTGCGAATGTGACGACCGAGGTTGCCATATGGTTGGTTACTTTTCAAAGGTAAATTTCAGCTATATAGGTATTTTTGTGAAGAAGTTCACAGGTTTCTTTCGTTTTCCACTATGTTGCTTATTTAGGGATGATAAGCTGGCATAGTCATCATGTATGTAGCAGTGAGAGTAGTTTTACCTTAGTTGTCTTCAACTTAGGGAGATTAATCAGCTGTTGTGGAACTGTAGAATTCTCACATCGTTCTGCAACTATGGAAAGCTACTTTGACTTTCTGATAAAAAAAACCAAAAAAAAGTTACTTTGGTTTGTCAGCACTTGTTGCCGTTTCCTACCGAGGCTAAATTTCTTACTAGGATAGAAGCAAGGGCAATCATACATAGTGAAATCCTACCTGCATATGGAGTAACTTGTGATCTGACAGCATTTGGGAAGCACTTGTGAGCTTCTTGCCGGAGCATATACTGACCATTGTTTCCTATGCAGTCAATTTTGTAGTTGAACGTTCATAAAAGTTGCATTTTGGTGTGGCTGAAGCAAAATATACTATTGGAGTGTATTCAAACTTTGACCTCATTTTCAATTTTTACTTGAGATTTGCTGGAATGGCCCATGAAACAAGATATTTTTGTTGCTTAAAAAGGACATCAACATGTATCTTAAGATTTTATCTATTTATTAATTTGTAGGACCATCCAAAATAGTTAAAAAGGAGAGAACAAATCGTTGTCAACTTGTATTGCTTTTTGTCCTAAAAAGGTATTGCTTTTAAGTTGCAGTGCAAAAGTTTCTTCCTATCTGTCCTAGTCTTGGTGGGCAGAGTTATTAACTCTGGTACCTGATGTTGTTGGGAGAGTTACCTGCTGCTGTTGGGAGGTGGCAGGTATCTCGTGAAACTCCTTGAGGTGCCGGCAAGCTGGCCCAAACACCACGGTTATCAAAAAAAAGAAAAGAAGCGCTATGCAAAATAGTTAAATCACATTTGAAGCTTACTTTCTCATTCCTCGAATGTTTTGGCAACCTAAAATCCACAATCCAAATGTGACTTTTCATGTTCTTATCAAAGTTTCCTTCCATATCCTTTACCAAATTGAGGTTCCTTAGTGCCTGTTGGAAACAACTACCCAAACACAAAATGTTACTTCTTCCAATTTTTATTATTTAAATTTGTTTTTTCAAAAACTGCGTAACACACTAAGCTTTATTAAGTGAGATAAACATATGCTGATATACCCTTTTTCTAGCCAAAATTTAGACAGCCTACGGCGGTGCTCTTGGTATGCTCAGTCTGTTTTTCGTCATTATTTTCAAGGGGAGAAAACTTTGCTGTATGGAGCAGAAATGAGTTTGATATTTGACCCAGAAACCTCCTATGGTATGGGTTTCTCCACGGAGCTATGTTAATGATTACTTTCTTTATGCTGCAGGAAAAACATTCAGAAGAGTCCTATAACTTAGCCTGCATTCTGACACTTCCACCTTATCAGAGGAAAGGCTATGGGAAATTCCTAATTGCATTCTGTAAGTTCATGAACTTCATAACATGTTTTCACCTATTTCAGCAAGTTCAAGTTATGTTAATAATTTTCAAAATGAGGTTAGAGAAACATTCACTTGTATAAGTTGCATCTTTTAGGGGACCTTTCCATTACATGGATTTACCAATCAGATAAAGAAGGGGCATAAACTTTTACCTTTATTATTATGTGTGTATACTCTCTCTCTCGATATATATATATATATATATATATATATATATGTCGCTTTGTGTGTTTGTGTACACATTATTAATTTGTTCTTTTTGAATGTTATACACACACATTGTATGTGGGGTGTGTGTGGACGTGCGTTAAACAATGACCACTAGAATAACTATACCCTCCGCCCTATTCCTTTCTATTGGAGTATCTCAACATTTTGTAATGGACCGTTATTTCTTGCTTTGTGCTTTCAAGCACAAGAGTGTTTTACAGAAGGTGATGATTTTCTTGACTGACTATTTCAATTGCTAATTTCTTCATGCTTTTGATTTGAGGAGATGTATCATAATTTTCTCCTGTTGACTTATCTATTAAATATGGATTTATTTTGTGTTTATGAGAGCCAGGGACTATATGTGATGCAAATTATTAGCCGAACTTGTAATTAATCTTCATATTAGGAAACTTCTTTTTATCTGGATTGTTGTGATACAAGATGAGTGACGTATCCTTACTTTTATCCTTATGCCTGTACTCCAAATAAATGAGCTATTTAACATAAACCTGTTGCAGCATATGAACTTTCAAAGAAAGAAGGTAAAGTGGGTACACCAGAAAGACCACTTTCCGACTTGGGAATGTTGAGCTATAGGGGTTACTGGACGCGTGTGCTTCTGGATATATTGAAAAAGCACAAGGGCAATATATCTATCAAGGTTTGTGTCTAAAATTTTATTCTTTTTCTTCTGTTTTTCATTTATGTTTGTCTTTTTGGACTACCATTTATGATTTAATTAGCACTAGAAGGTTGGTTCCATTTAAACCTGCCTTTGTCTGTCACCTAATGGTGGATATGAATCTTGGATTTGTCTTGTCTGCTTTGCTTCTGGTAGGAACTAAGTGACATGACAGCCATCAAGGCAGAAGATATTTTGTCCACCCTTCAGGGCTTAGAGTTGATCCAATATCGAAAGGGGCAACATGTCATCTGCGCAGACCCGAAAGTCTTAGATCGTCATCTCAAAGCTGCTGGGCGGGGTGGCCTGGAAGTTGATGTCAGCAAATTGATATGGACTCCGTACAAGGAGCAAAACTGAGTATGTATGTATTATTTGACGTTCTTTGTATATATAGAAATATAGCTGCTTGGGATGCACACTGATCTTTAGCAGTAGATGTAGGTCCAAGATGTTAGATTTAGAGAATCTGATCTTACTTTATGAAGGCATGTACAACTATGACCATAGTAGTTCTGTTTAAATCATAATACAGATTATGAACCTTGAAACCCCTTGGAAGGGCTAGCGTGCAATGGCTTGTTCTTGTAGAGGCACTCTCTTTCAGTTCTTGTTGCTTTTCATTTTCATTGGGGAGGCGCTTTGAGGCCTTTATTTATGCTTTTTTCATTGGGGAGGTGCTTTGAGGCCTTTATTTATGCTTACTCGCCATTTATTTGTTTGTAGTATTGCGGTAAGCAGAATAAAGTTATGATCTTTAGAGACTCTGCAATCATTCGTGGTGATATTGTTTGTATTTGCTAATGATGAGGTAGCCAGCCTGCCTGTGTGAAAAGTCTTTAGGGGGTAATAAGCGGTTTCAATCCATCAAGTTACTGAATGTCCCTGATTTTGGGTTTGTTGCTAAAGCCAGACAGATTGATTAGGTATGTTAAATTGGAATACCAATTATTGGCAGGCGGGTTTAATTTTTTTCTGGTAACTGGATCGTGTTTGTAGTCATTTTGGTGTGTTGCCCTTTAACATTGCTCCTGTAGCCTGTGAGCTTTCTTTTCTAGCAGCTATGAAAAGTTCAGTCTGGGGCGTCCACTATTGCTGTTGTATGGATCTGCAGCAACTTTTTGCACTGATTTTCTGCCCATCTTTATTTCAGCTTATCTCTTAATTCTCCAGATGTTAATGATAGCATTGTCGACATCTTTCCCTTGAGAGAGTAAGATACGCAAAAAGGCATAGAGACAACAATAGTTGCATCTCTCGATGAAAAGGTCAGCAAAGAAAAGTCCCTCTTCCTTCCCCTTCGGGCAAACAACTTTCCTTCATTTGCCCTCTCTATCACCCTTTACTTTAGGGCATGGAATTTTGGTGTGAATGAGTCCAACAAAACAAGAAAAGAAGGCTAGGAGATGACTTGTAATCGATCCAGCTGTTGGACCCCAGGATGTTTGTCCATATTTGTAAATCTTAAAACTGATTATTGGAGTACTTTCTTTGAACAGAGAAGATCTAACCTAAGGCCGTGTTTGTCCATAATTTTTATTCCTTGTTTCAATTGTTCTTAAAGATGAGTCTTTCAAGTGAAAAATCTTTCTCCACTTGCAGTATATGTGAAATGCATATCTAAATACAATTTTACAATGTGACATTTGACATTTTATTTTTTCATAAGTAACAAGAATGGCCCAATAAAATGGAACGCCTGCCAAGTAAAAATTATTTGACATGATTTCCTTCACTTATTTCTTTACTTTCAAAATAAGTCTTTCTTTTGCTACCATCTGTACACGCACATGCACGCCAATCTTGATGTATAAAAAAATTAGTTCTAGACTTGTAGAGATTTACATTTTGTCCCTATTTCCAAGCAAATTAATACTACAACAAATGACCTTAATTTGGTGAAATACTGACATGCTGAATAGTACATTGATTATTGCTACTATTCCCTCCCTCCTATATTAGGTAATCATTAAGAAATTGTAAATAAAAAGATAATTTTATTAATTCATTCCTTAGAAAACTTCTTGAAATTTTTTTACAAATAAATATGAACACTTTCAAAAAGAATTAATTGTAAGGGTAATATAGGAAAAAAATAATTAATGTTTCTTGATTTAGTAAGGTGGACAATTAATTTGGAACAACTATTTTTATTAAGATGATCAGCTAATATACAACAGAGGAAGTATTGATTATTGAAATATTACTTTCCTTGAAGTTTTTTTTGTTTTTTTCCTAATTATTTTTCAAGTAATTTATCCCATCTAATTTCCTTGCTTTGTATTTTACTTATTACATTTTTTTAACAAAAAAGATATGTTCTATTGCAATAATTATATATTTTGCTTATATTAACAATTAAAAATATTTTGTTTGTAGACAAAAGCTCTCTTCATTTTTTTTTACTGCAAATTAGTATCACACATGAAATTTAAACTTATTTTTGAACCTCCCTTGTTACTACACTAGAATATTCTTTTATATCAATATATTCTACAACTTATATATAATAATAATAATAATAATAATAATAATAATAATAATAAAAGTTTAATTATCCTATTTATTTATATAATGTAATTTTTGACTAAAGAAATTCAATTTGTACTGCTTTGCCAACACCTAGCTCAGTCCCTCACTCAAAAGGTGTACTTCTAGTATCTCAATTTAATAAAAATGGTATTTTAAATTCATGGAGACAAAATCATTTTTACTTGTAAACTTTATCCACATAAAAAAAGGTCACTTTTTCTCTTTTCCTCAAAAAAGGTCTGTTAAATGGCTTCTGCTTTTAACTTCTATAAAGGGAAAAAAAACATAAGTAGTGCATGCAAACATGGTCCTACTAAATTCACTCAATTTCCAATGGAACAGTCCTAATTTTATTTTTTTAAAATAAATTCTACATCTTATATTTTTGGTTGTTTTAGTCCCTCCATTCACGTTTACTTTATTCGTATGGATTTTGTGTGAAATAATACTAATTAATATGAGTATTTTATCATTATATTTATTTTATATTAGTAGATAGTGGAATGTTGTCTTACTTTCGAGTATTCAGACTTATTGGTGTCTGTTGCGGTACTAGTCATATTTTTGTAGTTCTAATATTTGGTATTTGTCATCATCTGTTTATTGTGTTTAGGTTTAGGTTACTGCACTATTTTGTTGTTCATGTTCATTTCTGATAGGTTTTCCTCTGCTTCTCTTATTAGTTGTTAAGTTTTTTTATTTTTTTATATTTGAAATTGCTGCACTTGAATAAAGTGTCTTTCAGAAATAAACCCTTTACCTTCACGATGTAATGGTAAGGCCTGCATACACTTTACCCTCGCCAGACCCCACTTGTGGAGTTTTTATTGTACTTTTAGTCTTGAAATATAATTTGAAGAATAAGTAAATAATGATAAGGTAAAATATTTTGTTTTTCTTTTGGTATGCAAAAATATATTTTAAATATAATAAACACGTAAAGAAAACGGAGGAGTATTTTGTTAATTTGTATGAAATGGACATGCAGAGGAATCCAAGTGAAAATAAGAGTGGAAAACACTTCTTTGACTTACATACAATATATAATAGAGACATTGTATTAGCAACAATATATGACTTCTAAAAATCTGTTTTCACAAAGTTTTGAAAATATGCTCATTTTCAAAGTCTTCAAGATAATGTCAAAAAAGAACTCTTCAAGTTTAACAATTATTTATTAAAATTTTGAAATTCTTGGTACCAAATTTTGCCAATAATAAAACTATATGTTTGACATCATCATGTTATCTAAGTCATTTTAAAAATAAATACAATTAAATATTCAGTAGAACAAGTAATTTCAAAATTAAGGGGAGTAATTTTTTTAATAAGAAATTAAATTATACTGATGATATCAATATTTAATTAAATTATTAATAAATATAAGTCAAATCAAATAATTAGGGCTCAAGAAAATTTCAAATGTCGAACTAAAATATATATAGATTTATATTGAAAATTGACACGTTCAATTTTGTGAAATTTTAAAAAAAGGAAAAACACGTTTAAGCTGCAAAAAGTTTCCACCCACTCCAATAAAAGCGAACCGTTCGAATGACAATTAAAATTCGCGGATCAAAATAATTTCATCCAACTCTTCAAATACCATATGTAGATTATGTAAAAAGAATTTACTATTTCTGGAGTTAAATTTAGTAAAAAAATATTTTCAAATATAGTTTTGAAGTTAAAAATAAAAACTATTTTTTTCTTTCTATTTTCTAAATAAAACATGGCCAAACGCATGTGTTTGATATGTAGAAAAATATTTTCCAATTTCCTATGTTTGGTTGATCCAAACATTTTCGGTAGGAAATATACTCCTTAAAAATGAGGAAAATGACTTTTTCAATAAAATATGGAAAACATGTTACATAAGTAAACTTCCAAATTTATTGTCACCTCCTACTCACCCAACCCTCACCCCTTGATCATCCCACCCCCGCCAACCCCACTCCTCATCTCTGCTCACCTTCGTAATGTTTTGCTAGATAACATATCAATGCTCTTGGAATGATATTTTCTTGTTTATTTACCAAACACTAGAAAATAAATAAGCGAATCACTTTTTTTTCTTCATACCAAACACAAGAGTAAAATGTGAAAAAATATTTTTTTTCTTGATATATTAAAAATAACAAATAAATGCACCAATAATAAAAGTGGATAGAGGGAGAGGAAGTAATTCCTACTTTTAATGAGAAAGTAAAAAAAAAAAAAAATTACTTCGAGACATGCGTCTGTCCAGAGGTTTGACTCATAAATGAAACAATCAAATAATTTAATTTATTTCAATAAAATAAAATAAGCTAAAAGAGATAGTATTAATTGAACCATTTCTTCTCCTTCTCCACATCTCCATTAACATCCCTTCCCCAAAATTTCTCCCATTAACAGAAACTCAAAAAAAAAAAAAAATTTGAGAAGAAAACTCACCAGTCAACAGTATGGGAAATGGATACAATCAACATCATCAACAGCAGCTTTATCACCATATTCGCCATGGAAGCACCACTTTCTTCTTACCAATGCTTTGCAAACTTTCAATCAAAGACGTTAAATTACAGAACTCCAAACTTCCTTCTTCCGCAAATCCTTCCAGCAATACTCACACCGAACCTACTTCCCCTAAAGTAAGCTGTATGGGCCAAGTCAAACGAAACAACAGAGTAATTGGATTTCCTACACCGTACAGACCTACTTCCACTTCATCCACCGCCATAACTGCACCGGTAAATTCTAAAGTAAAGTACATGAAACTGAGGAAATTGTTCTCCGGTAAGAATTTTACTCCCGCCGGTAATGGCGGCGATCGGAAATCTACGAATGATAGAAGTAAAATTAATGGAGTTGTTGTTGAAGTGAATGTTAGTGAATTGGATCCGCCGTTGCCGGTGGTGAAGAAGGTGAATCCGGCGCCGGCGGTGGACGGTGGTTTGTGGAAGAGAAGATCTGGTGGGAGTGCATTGAAAAGTTTGCAGATCCAGCAGATTCAGTTACCAACTCACAATACTTTACTGCAACCGACCACTGTCTAGTGAGTTGTTACTATTGAAAATTTTTTACTGTAGAATTTTTTTGTAAATGATTTTTTAATTTTTTTTTATATTTTATTTAGTGTAATAAATAACAAAGAATTAGCTCTAATAGTAGCAAGTTTAATTTTATTGTGCTTTTTTTTTTTTTTTAAAATAATTTATATTCTCTCTCTGGAATTTTCAATTTGAGAACATTAATCATATGGTAGGTTAGGGAAGAACGTGTTTGGTAACACGGATAATTTAAAATGAGATTAATACAGTGTGTGTTTCAAGATATTTTTTTATGTTTAATTAGTTAAAATATACTCTGAGAAATAAGTTTTGTTTTAAAAAAAATAAGAAAAATGATCTTTTGAATACAAATAAGACAAATAAATTTTAGGTACCGCCATACAATGCGTTTAATTTTTATCTCTGAACCAGCCCATTAATATTTCATTTGATTATATATAAATATTTTAAAGATAATATTTATAACTTTAAAAAGGCCAGTATATACACACCGACTAACGCGAGAGTTTTTATTGAATTACATTTTAGCTATGATAATTAACAGCCATTTGAGTTTATCCCAGTAATTACAACGATCACAATAATATAAGATGATTTGTAACTCGAGAAAATAATTTGATAGATGTAAAAAATTAGCTATAACATAACATAAATTTTTAAAATTTATCTTTACTAAATGTATATAAGTTTAATTTCAATAATAATTTTTTAGTCATAGATATCAGAAAGACGTAGAGTAAAAATAAAGTCAAAATGCAAAATCACACAAAATATATTGTTGTTAATATTAAACTTCAATAATAAAAGCATATATTTAATGGATAAGTACAAGCATAGTTTGGTAATAATTAATGTTAATGACCCCACTAAACCAAAGTTAACATGTAGTCAAATAACAGATAGAGTCAAATTTTTTTGAACATGCGGTAATGATGATGCATAAGTTTGGTAAAACTATATATATATATATATATACATACTGTTGTTATATAAAAACTATATTTTATCAATGTAATTTTAATTTGTTATAAAAGATATTTATTTTTTCCCATCTTAATTATTTATCATTGTTTATTTTTGCAAATGCTTTTCAAATAAATGACTGTGAAATATTAGTGTGACTATTTTAAACTCTTTGTTATGGTAACTGAGTTTGGTCAAAGTGATATAGTCTGATAAAATTTTACGTCTAGTTGGGAACAAGTTATCTCAAGATTAACTATCTTGAGATTAGCTATCTTGGGATAACTTATCCCATCACTATAATATAAATGATTGAATAAGTTATTAGTTATCCCAAATATGACAACCAAATAAGACATCAAAATTTTATTCCTAGACTATTTTTTTATGGGAAAATTACATAGCTAAGCAAACTTATACTACTTAATTATCTACCATAGCTATAATTTGCATTAGTTACAATTCGAAACTAACTTTAAGGTATAATTTCATTCTCTCTCTCTCGCGCCTCTCCCCCATCTCTTTGGAATTCTCGCTTGCCACTCTCCTCTCCTCTCCCTGCCCAGTCTCTCTCTCTCGCTTCTCTTCTGCCAATCTCTCTCTCACTTTATACAAACACAAATTATAGCGAGAGAGACGGGATATACAAATACATATACATATCTCTCCGCCCTATACACTTATAATTATACATATACAAATCTTTCCCTTCCCAGTTCTCTTTTGTCTTTCTCTCTCTCTCGCTTTATACAAACACAAATGTATAATTTGTGTTTGTATAAAGCGAGAGAGATTGGATCTTGCCCTGCCCAGTTCTCTTTTGCCTATCTCTCTCTCTCTCTCTCACTTTATACAAACACAAATATATAATTTGTGTTTGTATAAAGCGAGAGAGATTGAATTTTGCCCTGCCAGGTCTCTTTTGTCTATCTCTCTCTCTCTCGCTTTATACAAACACAAATGTATAATTTGTGTTTGTATAAAGCGAGAGAGATTGGATATACAATACAAATATTTTAATTTGAAACAATTGTATACGAATTCAAATTATATGTAGATATACAAATACAATACTTGATACATATACATGTATACAATTATTTTGACATATATACATATGTATAATTCGGCATATATACCTATACAATTCGTCTCTCTCCACTCTTTGCCCTCTCTCAATCGCCTCTCTCCACTCTCTCCCCGTCTCGCTCGCCTCTCTCCTCCCTCTCCCAGTCTCGCTCGCCAGATATACAAATACATATGTATATCAGTTACATTTATACATTATTTTGACAGATATACATATACAATTCACCTCTCTCCACTCTTTGCCCTCTCTCTCTCGCCTCTTTCCTCTCTCCTCTCTCTCCCAGTTTTGCTCGCCACTCTCCTTCCTATAACATGTAGCTATGAATTGTAATTATCAAACTATAACTATGAAGCATAATTAAAATATTTTGAGTGGCTATATGTGAAAGTTCCTCTTTTTTTATTCTAGGACTTTGTTTTTATCCCCCACACACTATGAGTTATGTGTGGCCTTTTCTGACAGTAATTCTTCAAAATGGTCAAAGTAACATACTAACATCTCTTTTAACTTCACGTCATTTTGCGTGCTTGCCACTCTGTTCATAACTTTATGTGAAACAAAAGGGAAAGACAAGTACTACTTTTATCACTCTAATGGATCACATTTTACTTATGTTACAATTTGCTCACTAGTAATATCCCTAGCTACTTCATTCACTTCTACTACACTATATATAGCTTAAGAGGGTGTTTGGATGGGCTTTTAAGTTGGTCAAACTAACTTTTAAGTCATTTTTTGATTTGTTAGAGTGTTTGACAATCATAAAAATAACTTAAAATAAGTCAAAAGTGACTTAAAATAAGTTAAAAGTTAAAAGTAGGGTGCCCCTACTTTTTAAAAAAAACTTATAAGTCATTTTACTTTGACCAAGTGTATTACTTTTTTACCCTTAATTCTTTTATAATGTTAACAACTTTAAGGGTATTTAAGATATTTTGATAAAAAAAGTGACTTTCTGCACTTATTTTCCAAACACATCAACAACTTTTTTTTCAACTCTAGCACTTTTATCCAAACACATAACTACTTATTTTTAAAATGACTTTCAACACTTTAAAAAGTAACTTTTTAAAAGTTACTTATTTTAATCCAATCCAAATGGACACTAAGGCTGCCATCTTTAGCTGTTCTAAATTAAACTCATGCACCAAAACAAAACTATAAAATAGAAGAGAAAGCAAAACAAAATAGTACTAAATATTTTATATTTTGGGTGTGATTGGTACTAAGGAAAATACAATAATAGTAATAACATATCTAGTATAATTTCTTAAAGTGTTAAAGTGGTCGTAGGAGAAATGGAGAATAGGTATAGATTGTTTTTGATTGATAAACCTGAAAAATAATTCAAAAACAAACCGGAAAAGGAAATAACGAAAATGAAAAAATCATGACAAAATACTATTGACGATATACATAGAAAGAGAGAGAGAGGGGAGTTAGTGATCACAATTATTCCGTGCACTATAAAGCATTTTCGCCTTCGTTTCATATCGACAACATCAACAAAGGACTGACGAAACGAAACCACTACTTTGTCCCTTGTCTAAATTGGAAAATTATCATATCTCCCTTCTAATTTACGTACTACTACAATTTAATAATAAAACATTTTTATATTTACTTATAAATTAACTTTATATTTTAATATGACTTATATTAGATTTTAAAATTTTTCCTTTCATTTTGTAATTTTGTGTTCAGTCAAATAAGAGAGTATATCTTTTATCCTCGGAGGATTTTTTTGTTTCCGTTAGAGTTATGTATGTAATAATTATGGAGAGATTATGTAGTAAGGAATAAGGATTCTTTATGCAAGAATTGGTTTTCTCTAATTTTTATTTTTTCTTTAACCTGAAAAAACTCACGGCGACAATGCATACATATCAAGTGTATATTAGTGTATATCACATAGAGGATATACATGATTTAATATATGCGATATAAAAGAGATACACCGAAAATCATCTCAAACCTGAATTAAACCATCTCCAAACATCTTCGGAATTTATATTCAAACTGCTTAAAATATTTTCAATGAAACTCAAAATTACCAAGTGTTTTATTATTTATGATATATGAACCTATATTTCAAATCTGACCTTGCTTATAGTATACTTGATTGTTGAATCGTGTTACTAATATTAATTTTTGCATGAATTTAGTAAAAAATGTGTGAATTTTTACTTTTGCAAGTCATACTAAACAGCAGGCAAAAAGGTCTGATGTTTGGCCTTCACAAGTTCATATTTTCATACGCGAATGTCTGAAATTATCAAGCTTCAGACACGACTGTCTGATCTTTTGCCCAAAGCAGATAACTTGCAAAAGAATTATGAAGCGTATACAAATTAAATGACGACCCCAAAAATGAATATTTGTACATTTCGCCTAAAATTGTGCTATGTTATGTTATTTACTTAACATGGTTGTTATAAAGTGCCAAATTTCCATTTAACTCGTCAAAATTTAATTCATCCGCTTATTTAACACCCCTACATTCAACCAAATAAACATTATAAATAGCTTATGATGAAATAATTTTTGCATATCCCTCTAAGATTCTTGTGTTGGTCTTTTCCATATTAAAGGAGTTTTCAATTAGAGAAGAAGAAAAAAAGGCACTTTCTCTTTATTTAGATATTGGTCCAAGGGAGTTGAATATGTGAGTTTTATTATACATAGAATAGAAGTGTTCCATTAAAGAAGGCTACTTTAGAATCTCATGTACATGCCTGGAAACCACTTAACTATACATGTTTATCTTTCACATGAAACCCACTTCACTCTTTTAACCAACCTTCTTCTTCCTTCATTATTGAGTTCACAATCAATTATTGTTTTCCAAAAAGAAAAATAATACAAAGGAAGTATGAAAAAATGACTTCACCTACCAAAAGATTGAAATTATGCTATACCCACTCCAAACTTTGTGACAAAGTTATTTTGTTTGGGCAAATTGCAATTTTTTTAGATTGGATTCTCTATCTTGTACAATTAATTTTTTTAGGACCGTTTAGAGGTAATTTTGAGTTGATCGAGATTGAATAATCAATGTATATTATATGTATAGTTAAGCTATATTCAGATTTTTGAGTGTATCATAATATACAGTTAGTGTATAGCTCATGTATAGGTAAACTATATTGTATACTTTCTATGACTTTTGACTATTTTTTATGTAAATAAAACATGACTATATTTATTGTAAACTAATTACTTTATTGTATATATTTGAAACTATTCCATTAATTTTTGTATAACTTACATAAATCTCATAGTGTAAGACCTAAATTACATTCTATTCCTACTATTTTCTATTTTACAAAAATCCCTTAAATATCAGCCATCCGGATACATAAGTTTCATACGAATATATTAATTGTGATACATTATAAAACTTGTTTGTTGCGCTTAATATGGAATATTAACGTAAAATTGATTTTCTTTCCCACAAATCACACAGATCTGATTGATATCAATCCAATCCAATCTGTAACAGCTTTACAAAATTTAAAATTCTTCTCCGAGATCATCGAAGATCCTTTCAATTCTGATTCAAAATCATTCAAAATTCTTCTCGTAGTTCATCGAAGATCCTTTCAATTTTGATTCAAAGTTATCAAAAATTTTGAAATTCAAAATTCTTCTCCTAGTTCATTGAAGATGCTTTCAATTTTGATTCAAAATTATCAAAAATTTTGAGAAGATACATCATCAAAATTAGTGCATGATATATTACTATTTACATCAAAATTAGTGCATGATATATTACTATTTATGTATCTTATTAGTGAAAGATTGCCATTGATATGTATAATATACCTATTGTTGAATCTGATACACAGTTCTCCAGTTATAGAACATTATGATTTATGTATCACGATTGAAGATACATTATATAACTTGATACAAGTTAATGATACATTAGATAGTGTTTATGAATCAAGTACATTTATATTGAGCATGATAAACACTAATCGAAGATTCAACTACATTAGAGTTATATATCAATACCTTAAATATGAACATGATACATTGCATAAAACAAAGGCTATTGTAGCAGTGATGTATCAGATCAATAATAACACTAACAAAGACTAATTTAAGAATCAAAATAAATGAGATACATTGAAAATCTGTATCTTTGGTAGTGATGATCGTGTAATGACAGATCCAACTTTTTTTCTTCTTTCTTTGAGCATTTTTTCAACAGTAGATTTACAACTCGAGTATGCATCCTTTTTTCGACTTCTCCGCTCTCAAATTCTTCATGATTAACGGGATTGTTTCGTTGATTAGATCTATTTTAATGAAAGTTTTCATCATTAGAATCAAATACACAAGGTACCATATCTCCAGTAGGTGAAACTAATTTGGGTAAACCCAATACTAAAAGAGAGAGCAGAATCCATATGTATCAGAAAATTGTAGATGAAAAAGCTAATTTTTTATAAAAAAAAACGACAATTGAAGAAGACTACAATGGAGAAGACGACTGTACCTATTCAGTGGTTTGAACTTGATTGACTAGAGAGATAATCCTATTGAAAATCAAATTTAGATGAAATTGAAACTGATAAGAATGTGGAGTGAAATTAGGGAGAGATTAAAGGAGTGAAAAGGGGAGTGGATAAGCGTGGGTTTTGGTTGGGAATATTTATGTATCCGTAAGTTTTAAGAATTGGGGAGAAATAAGGAATTTATATAATATTTTAAAAAGATAGGGAATAATAGAAAATAAGGAAAGTAAAGGTGTATATATAGGTAATTTTCCTTAATTTTTAACATACATAAAACCAGCCAGAAAAGAAAATATGTAAAACATAAACTTTTTAAAATCAATTTTAAAGGAGCAATATAATTTTTGGCAGTAACAATAACATTAGTAAAATTTAGGAAAAATTACTAAATTACACAGCTTTAAGTAAACTATTTTCCATATTTCCCTATATCTTTTTAAAATCTCTAAAATCTCTTATTTTAATAATGTATCCATATTAATGTATTAATGTATCCACGCTTTCACTAATGTATCCAGATTGGGAAATCCCTTATTTATATAATGTATCTGTATTAATGTATTAATGTATCCGCGCTTTTATTAGTGTATCTGGATTGGGTTAATTTTACGGGATTGTTGTAATTAGAAAAAAAATAGGGATAGATAGTAATTTCATCTTTACATTATGTGATTTTTGTAACTTATACTAAAATTTATGGTGAGAATGTGAGTGAATGTAACCCTTATTTACTTATCATTTTAGCCTTATGCACCGTTGAGGAAAGGCATAATATATCAAATATACATTTAAATTTAGCCTCATTTAATATATAAACGTTTTAACTTTGAGAGTACATATCTATACACCTCAACTTATCTTCATTATGTCAGTTGAATACTATAATTAACAAAATAGTCATCGACCTCCAAAATTTATATATTATGTCAGCATCAATCATTAGGTGATCACGTGACAAAATGAGGATGAGTTGAAGTGTTTTAGCCATAAATTCTACACTTAGGCGCATTGATGTAGATAGCTTAAAGTTGGGAAAAGTCCCACTTTTCAACTTCATTGATTGTCCATTGAAAGCCACATCAATGCACAAAATTCAAAGATTCAACAGGGACCATTTCCCTTAATTGGTAGACACCACCTATAACAATTCTCAATCAACTAGGATTAACTGTTTTAATCAAGAGTTAAGAAAAGTGGCAGAATTTTTAATAAGGAGATTTAAATATTAAAAAATAAATATATGAAGAAGTTATTGAAAATAGTCATTTCAATTGGAAAATAAAATTTAAATAAAAATATTCTTAACTAAATTAAACACAAAAAATCATGTACATTATATTTCGAACCTTTTATGAGTGAAATCTGCTGCAATTGAAACATATGCGAAAAGAGAAGCTTTAGTTAAGTTGCTAACAAGCTTGAAGTAAAAGTACAATTAAAAGAGAAACTAAAAGTAATGTGGAAATAATTATCTCATTTAATTATTGTTAAATATTTATTTGTCTTCGTGATGAATAAATTGACACAATATATCTAAGAGAACGTATCATGGTGCATATATTATTTGCAGACCAGGTAGTATTGATTGATGAGACATGCAACCGAGTTAACGATAGGCTGGAGATATGGAGTACATAGAGTGCAAGTTCAGTGTCACAATACAAGAATTGAATGTGGAAGTGAGGATAGATACCATCCCCAAGAGAGAAAGTTTAAAGTATCTTGAGTCTATATATAATCCAAGAAAATTGAGAGATCGACGAGGATGTCACACATTGTATTGGAGCAAGGTGGATGAAATAGAGGCCCGCATATGGTGTTCTATGTGATAAAAACGTATCATCAATACTTAAACGTAAGTTCTACAGAGTGGTTGTTAGACCGACGATGTTATATGAGGTGGAGCGTTGACCAATCAAGAACTCACACGTTTAGATCAAGAGATGACAGTAACAGAAATAAGAATATTTATATGGATGTACGTGCATACTAGCTAGAAAAAATAATTAGATTAGAAATGAAGACATGTTGGGCAAGGAGAGAATAGTTGCCGTGGAGGACAAGATACGGAAAACGGGACAACGATGATTTAGGCAAGTGAACTAGAGGAGCATATATAGATGTACTAGTGAGGAGGTGCGAGACATTATCGGTGATAGGCTTAAGGAGATGTAGAGATAGATCGAGAAAGAATTGTGAGAGGTGATTAGACATGACAATATATATGACATATCTGTAACTCATTAAGAACATGACCCAATATAGAAAAATATGGAGATCGAGGATTAGGTAGATAATTAGTAGGTATAGTAGAGCGTTTCTCTGCACAGTGGCAGAACAGGGTTCTAATCTAGAATTACATCTGCATGTTCCCTTACCCGATTTATTAATATTATGCTTCAATTTTATTAGTATTGTTGTTCCTTTTACTTTGATTATCCTTAATATATAGTTGTATTGTCCGTTCTTTTCTTTCTTCAATATCATCATTTTGGCTTTTTATTTTATTTTTATCTGTTCTAATTTATTATTTTTGACTTAAGAATCTATTAGAATTAACTTTTCTACCTCACAAAGCAACATCTCCTCCTCCTCCTCAAATCCCAGTTATTAGAATCTATTGGGTATGTTGAATTGTTTATGAACTTTGATAACCATTTCATCTAATTTACATTATTAAATACTTTTCCAAATAAAAGAGAAGTAGGAAGAGTTATAAATTTATAATTGTTGTGGTGGTCGCCATCTAAAATGAGACTAAATGGAGTGATACAATTAACAAACATTCATATAGTCGATTTTTCAACAATTTATTTTTTCTCCTTTTGCTTGAAATTATTTATCGAATTAATTTTAAGAAGAGAGATTTCAAATTTTTTGTTGATCCGGTAAAATCGAATCAAGCCAAATACAACAAAGATTCTAGTACATATATTTTGACTAAATTTATACTTATCTAAATATAATATACAAGATTTGAAATATAAAATCTAAAAAAAAATGGAGTAAATCTTAAGTCTTAACTTGCTTGCATTGAGGCATATAATTATTGTAGTTGTTATATAAAACTAGTCCTAGCCACTAACTTTTAACTATATTAAAGGTATTAAATAATATTAGAGACATTATTGTTTGGATTATATAATGTGCTTTAGACAATCAAAAATAAGATTAATTAAGAAGAGGGTTTAATTAAAAAGATTAGGAAGCAAAGCACGTGCAAGATAGTTGGAAGTGCTCACCTTTGGAGGGACAATATAACATTATTATTATTTGTTGCCATGTGGTGGGCACGTGAAAGACTGAAAGTTCATGTGGACCTGCTTCAACTTTCCTCTTTTATGTAATTATAGTTAATCATCATTAATTTTAGGATAATTTCACATAATCATGTTTTATAGCTTAGTATATGTTCAAACCCTTAAATTTATGATGATATTTCATTTCTGACACTCGAACATAGTTATTTATCGAAAAAACAGTATAATTGAATTTGTAATGAAGTTAAGGGCATATGTTGAGTTATGAGCCTGTTAATTTTAATTTGCAATAGTTAAATATGCTTGTTAAAGAAATAAAGGAAAGCGATAGAATAAGTAAATAAAGTTGTAAGAAGCAATGGAGATCCGATAATAAGTATTTGCATTGAATCCGATGACGTTTAAGTACTGTTCATGATATTAGATTTGGTGATGTTTGTTTATAGTAATACATGAGAGCTAGACTTTGTAAAAATATGAAAAGTTTGAAGCATAAGGGATATCAGTGGATTGTTTTTGTATTTTTTAGAATCCAAAAAATCTCTTATAATAGTGTTTAAGATTAATATTTATCGGTGGCATAATAAGTAATACATCAACGAATAGAAAAGTTTCACTTCAGTCGTAAAGAACTATGTCCAATGGGTGTATTCCATGTTGTTTGCCGTAAAGTACCATGTCCAAAGTTTCATTAGCTGTGCCAACTAATATTCCCATGTTGTTTGGAGGATAACGTATGAACACATTCGGTATATTTATCCTTTTGTGACGTCATTTATAAGACATGAGTTCTTCTCTATATTTGAGCCACAAGTTTTCGTATTTTTTTGATGATGATCGTTCTGCGACCTCAGTAACAAGTCAGGGTCGAGCTCCACCGAAGATGTCTTTAGAGACCGAGGACTCCACGAAACTTGTTTCCACGAGCTTCCTTTGTCAATGCTACGTGTTTACTCTTCACTTTGTCGCGTGTACAAGCTGCTTTCTATTCAATACATAACTTCTAATTGAACACCTCAATTCCTAATAAAGTGTTTCAGTTAGTCACTTTCAATTCAATTTTCTTTTTAAAAAAATTGTGTGTATTTTCATCTGTCTATTAAATAGTTAAGTTAACCACATAAAATATATCTATCTCTTTTATTTATATATATTAACCTCAAATAGAAAATGCCTTAGATTTTATGACTGATTGTGATGAAAATATTGACTCCAATACAATTTAATTAATTATTGTGAAAAAGATCAATGAAATTGATCAATAATTCTTGGTTGATCTCGATTCTCGACCATCACCTAATGGGTTATTTCGAGGTAAAATTACATATCTTGAAGCTATATCGATATACTCTAAGAAAAAGATATACTTCCTCCGTTCTACGTGTTATCTTTTTAGTTCGTTTAAAAAAAATGTCACCTTATTATAATTAGAAATAATTTAATTTTAATTTTATTTTTTTACCCTTAGTAAAATGATATACAACCACACAAATATCTAAAGATTATTTTAAACCACAAATGAGACAAAGGAAGTATCATTTAACAATGCTTAATACTATCCATAAACATTGGTTGACAGACACTTATATTTATCGAGAAAATAATTATGAGATCAAAAAGACATATTTCGATTTAACTCGTTAGATCTATAAATTAGTGGTTCAATATGTTCGTAAATGATCTAAGTAAAAACAATAAGCAATGATGTTTGAGACATTGTAGCGTAATCGGTCTCAAATTCAAAGATGTACAAGTATGATAATGCTTATCTATCTTTTTGTTCTATTGTCAGAGCACAAGTCCCTCACTGACTTACGATCATGAATTTCTGCAAAATTTTTGACGACCATTACCAAATGTTGGATATTTTGTAATATATAGAGGTCTTAAATTGAACAGACACATCTGTTCGTGAAAGAGCATGATTGTTATGAAAAGACGCATCTGTTCATGAAAGAACGTGACTCTTATGAAAAAACACATCTGTTCATGAAAGAACATGACTCTTATAAAGAGTCGTCTCTTAAGTTCTATAAATATAAAGACTCTCTAGAAGTAGCCTAAGAAAATCTGCATGTAAAAATCAAGGGCTTTGTTGTATCCTTAAAGAGAATTGTTTGTATTTACCCCAATTTGTATATGGGCAATATCTCTTTAAAGAAAGTGTTTTTACATCAAAGCCATCTTCTTCTTCAATCATATTTCCTACTATTATTTTTCTAACAATTTTAAAGAGATATTTGGTTTGAAGAAGATAAACGAGTCAAGATCCTTGAATTCTTGAGAAAGTGGGGCAGTAAGGAAAAAAATATTCGAGTGATTTAAAGTATGATTTTAAGGCGGCAAATCATATTGCAAAAGTGAGCCAACAATGGATCACGAAGGAAATGACATATATCGGGTTCTGCTTTCTTAACTTCTCTTAATCCTTTGAAATTTTTGAGAAATGATTTTTCGTAAATGTTAGGATAAATTAATTCACTTGTGATGATCTTGAAATGCTTTTTAAATAAGTTTAGGAATAACATATTTGGTATGCCTATTATAAATTTGTTATTTGGGACAAAGAAAATTATTATGGCATAATAGTGTTGCATAAAGATCATGTGAATTGTATTTTCAAGTTGTGAGATGATATATATAAATTCCTTTATTTTGATGGATAATATCTATACTTGAAAGTTACTAGAATAATTGAAATTAAGAGAAATGATTAATATTTTTAGATAATTTGTGTTTATTAAAGGTTGAAGATTTTGTCTTCTTATTAAATGTTCATGTGTTATAGTATTGGAACGCTATAAATTTGATAACAAGATGATTTACTGATGTTAATTAGATGTCCAAATAAGTTATGAAAAGGACATTCAAAATATTTAAAGTGTGGGGTGATTGAATTATGATTAATAATCAATAATATTTGAAGAATTTTAAGATATAAATTGTTTCTTCAACACCCAAAAGATATATCTTTGATGTATTTGACATGTAGTTAGTATTTATAACTTGATAATTTTAGTGATGATTAGTTGGTTAGACTGCTAATGTGATGATCGTAAAAAATATTATGTAATTTCGTGAAGTAGCGTCACTTGAAATGTTGTGATTTTTCATGAAAAGAAGTATCGGTTGTAAGATACCTTTTGTATAGACATGACTTCATACATAGATGAATTGGTGTGTTGAACTATAAATAGTGAATCATCAAATGATAATGATAAAATTCATATAAGTTGGATTTTATAACATGTATGAAGATGTCATAAATTTTGCATCAAAATAGGCTTGAATTCCATAGTGGAATATGAATATTTTTAGCATATAAATGCTTGAAAAGAAATGTAATGGTTGCAAAAAATATATGATTTTGAAATGTTGTGGCCACAACTGGTGCAACCATTCTAAGCTATAGAGATAATGATAATATCTGTGATATGCCTATGTGAAAGATTTGTTTATGATTTATATAAATCTTGTAAAATCTAGTTTCAAAAGATGCATCATAACAAATGTGTGAATGAGTAAGGTTAAAATCCTTAAACTAAACACAAGTGATGGGAACCCAACTTTGAGTTAGTATACACTCTAACAATACAAGTTCAACGGGTAATAACAAGTTACTTTGTGTTGCTAAAGCACGAGTCTTCCTTTTAGAGCCTTGATTGAAGTGTATTGCATACTCTTATATGTGAAGTTGAGGAGTTGTTAAATGCTTGATATAACAGGGGCATAGTGACAAACTCCAAAGTGCAGACTGTTACGCGGAGGTTGAATTAATTCTTAATGAAATTAGTAAATTTCTACAGTAACATGACATAGTAGCTAATTTCACCTATATGTATATTGAAGTGGTGCCGCTTCAAGCAAGATCTAAAGGATTGGTTTTGTAAATATTCATGAAATCAGGATGAGCACATGGCCATAAACGTGCTAAAGCAAATACTGGGGTTTCTAAGCTACAAATAATATTATGTGTGTGATATTTTCGGTTTTGACACATGAAGTTGTGGTTCAAATCTTTTAAGATACCAATTACTTTGTCAGAACTTTAAAGTATTTGCACTAACAGAAAGTTCAAATCTATTATAAGATACTCTCTAATATGCATGATATTATGAGAAATATTACAAACTAGTGGGGGATTGTTGGATATTTTGTAATATATAGAGGTCTTAAATTGAACAGACACATCTGTTCGTGAAAGAGCATGATTGTTATGAAAAGACGCATCTGTTCATGAAAGAACGTGACTCTTATGAAAAAACACATCTGTTCATGAAAGAACATGACTCTTATAAAGAGTCGTCTCTTAAGTTCTATAAATATAAAGACTCTCTAGAAGTAGCCTAAGAAAATCTGCATGTAAAAATCAAGGGCTTTGTTGTATCCTTAAAGAGAATTGTTTGTATTTACCCCAATTTGTATATGGGCAATATCTCTTTAAAGAAAGTGTTTTTACATCAAAGCCATCTTCTTCTTCAATCATATTTCCTACTATTATTTTTCTAACACCAAACATATCTTTGAACCGAACACTCTAACAAAGGAATCTTCATGGATATGCTTTGCTTAACCTATGTGCCACGTATGTGTTCATACATTCTGTCATATGCATAAATTATTTTTTTAATAACATATGTGTTATTTGACTATAAACATTTAATCTTCAATTATTTAAAATGTGTATAGTCAAATAACATGCGCTTAAATTACTACATTAAAAAACAAAAATGACACTCGTTAACAATCAACAAAATATTCACTGATCAAAAAATCGGGGGCTCACTAAAAAAAATGACAAAAGTGGTCCTTTAAGTTTTGGGTTAGTTTCAAAATACTCTCTTAAATATGCATTGAATAATTTTGGTCCATGAAGTTTGTTTACACTTTTAATGTCAATAATATATTTATCAAACCCTATTTGTTAAATTTGATTTTAGGTTAAGTTAGAGGACTAAAATAAAGTATCTAAGAGTGTAAAAATTCGGTAATGTAATATATGAGACGGAGGTAGAAATAAAGATCAAGGAACAAGTCATACTCAAGAGAGGAAGCTTCAAGTATTTTGGATTCATAATTCAAAAAAAAGGGAGTAATTGACGATAATATCGCACACTATATTAAAGCGGGTTGAGTGAAACAGAGGCTCGCCTACGTGGTGTTGTGCAATAAGAATATGTTGTCTTGGCTTAAAGGTAAGTTCCACAAAGTGATAGTTTGACCAATATTATTATATGGGGCAGAGTGTTAGCAAGTCAAGATAGCCTATAGTCAGAAGATGAAGATAGCAAAGATATATGAGGATGTTCAGATAGTTAGATAAATGTGTAGGCATATCGATCTGAAGAGATATAATTCAAAATAAAGTTATACGAGCCAAGGTGAGAGTGGCATTAGTCATAACGAACAAAATGAAAAAAGCAAGATTGGATTTTTCTTTCTTCTAATTCTATATTGTTCCTAACATACATTTGATATATATTTGTTAATAAAATAAACTTAGGTTATATCTAATAAAACTCACAACTAGACACATTCTGAGTTAAGGACAGAAAATAGATAAATCTAGTTCCAACAGACTACATATGTTGATCCACATCTTCTTGTCTACACTTTGTGTATTTGGTCTCTCTATTGTCCTCTTGTATATTGAGGTGTACATTGGGATCTGTGTGGAGACAATTCACCATGGTATGAACAACCAGCTGCAAAGACAACAAAATAAAACCTTGATGTCAGCTTTATAACACAAACTTTTGGTCTAGACAATTTGACAAACAGATAGGCTTATTTATTTCTTTTCCTTTCCACCAATATATATTTTCAACTACTCATTTGGCTTTTTAATATAATTTATGGCTGACATGCATGACTTTATGGACTTTGCTTCAACCACAATTCTCTTTAGCTAGGTTCAACCACTATTATATTACTTCCTCCGTTTTAAAATAAGTGTTATTTTAGTAACAAGATAATCATCGCTTTAAGAATTCAAGATAATATATAATAAATATTGTTTACAACTATACCCTTATATATTATGTTTGCTAGATGATGTCAATCAATTGTTTAAAGAAGCAAAGATAAAATTAATGAGCTGCCTCGTAGAGGTAGAGAGAATGTTTCCGAAAGACCCTCAGCGCAAGTATAAAAAGTCTGGAGAGGGTAGAGTGTATGCAGACCATACAACTACCTCGTAGAGGTAGAGAGACTGTTTCCGAAAGACCCTCGGCTCAAGTATAAAAAGTCTGGAGAGGGTAGAGTGTATGCAGACCTTATAACTACCTCATAGAGATAAATAGACTGTTTTCGAAAGACCATCGGCTCAAGTGTAGCAAATTCAAGTACAAAGAATAAGAAAACATAGCACTAACGAGGGAAGTAGTGCAAATCCTACAAGAAAGGAACAAGAACACAAAATAATGTGATAATTGAAACATAATAAACAATAGACAATGATAGATGTCAAAAGTAGGAACTACAATAATACAGTTAGTACAACGACAAACACCAATAAGCCTAAACCATCGAAAAGCAAGAAAACACACTACTGTCTACTAACTTTCTACCCTAGTACGCGTCCTCCGCACCCTTTTATCTAAGGGTATGTCCTTGGTATCTTGAAGCTGTGTCCTGTCCTATCTAATCACCTCTCCCCAATAGTTCTTCGGTCTACCTCTACCTTTCCTCGTACCTACTATGCCAACCTCTTGCACCTCCTCACTGTATCCTCTGCGCATCTCCTCCTCACATGTCCAAACCATCTCAATCTCGCTTCCCTTATCTTGTCCACCATAGAGGCCACTCCCGCTTATCCTGAATATCTTCATTCCTAATCTTATCACTCCTTGTATGTCCGCACATCCACCTCAATATCAAGGTGAAAGTGATACTTGAAAATTAGCAAGTTGTGTTTGGTCATGAATACAAATTGAAGTTTTTTAAAAAACTTTTTGCAAGTAATTTGAAGTGAAAACACTTCTTCGTTGTTTTTCAAATTCTTGAAATTTTGAAATTAAACTTAAAGTAGATTTCTAAAATTTTAAGGACAAACGCGTTTTCCAGAGTTCAACTCCGGGAAAAGTAAAAAAAATTCATGGCCAAATCATCCAAAATTTGAAAAAAAACCCATAGAAATCGAAAATATTGATCAATTGACAAGTTTTGATTGATAATGTTGGAAGTTCAATAAAAGAAAATTTTAGGAGTTTGAAGATGGGGATGAACAGAGACTCAGAGAGAGAATTAATGTGTGAATAAATTCCTTTCCTTTCCTTTCCTTTCCTCAAACTTAATTGCAACTAAAACTATACCAATAATTTAAACAAGAACACATTAAGTTGTAAAAAATGAAGGCCTTGTACTCACAAACTAGAATAAGCACCAAATATAGAAATAACAGTTGAACCTCACCACCATCAAAATTACATTATCTCTAAAGAATGTGAGTACACATCTAAAAGGTCCTTTCCTGATATGCTGAAAAGAATTGGCAAAATTATAGCCACTGTCCTCCAAAATCCATATATCTATATCAGTATATCTAGACAGAGACATAATCTACAACAAGCATGCATTTTTCATATTTATACTAACTGCTGGACTAAAAGTTCTGATTGGAAAATTTTGGCAATCGAAAACAGCCAGCCAGATGGAGATTGTCCGACAGCTATGTCTCAGCAGGAATCCTCAACTCTCTATTTCTCGTGCAAAATTAGAAGAGAGCATTCCAAAGAGCTTCTTCCCCTTCACCGCACTTCTCGTGGACATATTTTAGCTTCTCTACTGATTTACAAATTCCACTGCAGCTCCAGTCAAACGAGGCGACACATACATTACCTGCCTCAGCTTTCCAGTCACAATCTGCAAGGGTGTACCATAGTAGTGAATTGGATATAGATAGAATTGAGTGCATTAAGATTGACAAAAAAGAGTATTTATATAGTTTAGACCCGAGATTAACAGTTTAAATTGCCTCTTTTTCTATTTTGTATTACACCCTCAACTAGAATTTCTGTCTACGCGGACAACAAAACTAAGAACTACATTTTATTAAACATGTTACTCCTACATGACTTCAAGATTTTAGGCATGGAATGAAGGAATGGACACTGAAAAAACAGATCATTATCCGGCATGTTTCTCAATTAGGAAACTCTAACTGAGAACTGAACTGTTTCAACTAACCTACTAAAAAAATCTGAATGCACCAAAACAAAATTCTGTATGCACTAAAATATTAGATTGTCAAAAATGCACCCCAAAAAGTTATGAATGCAACCAATCGAGATACATTATAAAAGAGAAAATACCTGGTGGAGTTCCACAGCACATGGTGCGTTCATCAATGTGCTCAACTTCAAGACCGATAAACCAAGCCCCTAATGACACGTCTTCATTGGCATACTTGTGCAATATAGGCCTGAATTAAAAGTTTAAATTCTTTACAATTACTAGAGCATTTAACAATAAATGATAGCGATAAACAACTATGGTTCAATCCCAAGCATGTTTGGGTGTACGCTATATGATAGTGATACTTAGATCAAACACACAAATATCTAATATAATGGAGACCGACAAATTTTAGTATTGATAATGTATCCACAGTATACATGCTAATATACACGGATACTTCAAGAAAAAACAAGTCTTTTTACCATTCAGAAGAACTTTAATGACTTGGTACACAAATTCAAGCTTTATCAACTATTAACTTACTGATTGATTGATATGTATGTGGCCAAGTCCTTGGAGATAGCATAGATCTGACCAGTTGCATGTCGGAAGTATCTGTTTCCTTCTTCTCCAAATTTCCAGTATTCTGGCTCGTGGTACTTTACAGTCCTACAAAACATTATTGAAGTTCAATTCACGCAAATAAAATGTTACTACAGTTTTGAAACCAAAATGCAAGATGAAAGCATCAATTGTCATGAGCTAGTAAAGCTTCACAATTACTTTTGAGCAAGAACAGGTCCAGATTTCATACACCCAATGTAAATTCTGGGCTTCGACCGATGACGAGCTAGAGTTGCAGCTAGCATGCCTGAAAAATCATAAGTCATTAAATACAAGCTGAACCAAGAGTATTAGTTGTTGAACTGTAAGAATATATAGAAAACATATACAGTGCATACCCAAATTGACGTGGACGTCATCATCAACCTTGACGTAGAAGTCGGCATCCCATTTTGCAACAGCAGTAGAAAAGAAAATCTTAGTCTTGGCAGAGAGCTCGTGATATCCTTCAACATGCTCCTACAACATCATGCAGATTCAGACTCAAAATCTGTAAGATTTCCAAATTTAATACAAAAAGCAAAACTGCTCTTAAAGTATCCTACCAGCCTGAGGAAGTCTTTATGTTGAGCTTCTTCAGAATCAATAGCGCGATCCAATATGCTGTTAGATGTTGCACTGGATAACCAACACAAACATTTGTCAGTTCAGTAACGTTAACTTCCGTTTCATCCTTGCTCAGTAACACTAGTGAGTGATGACTCATACATATTAGTAGTATATTTCCAATAATAATACAGAGAAAGGAGGGAAAATGCTGGAAAAGAGAGAGCAAAGAAAATGCAAAGATATAGAATTGACAAAGATCCTACAGGTAATGAAAAATTTAGTTGGAGTGGATAAGCATCGTACAGACGAGAAAGATCATTGCATGGGTCTAAGCCAAACTATCCAAAATGGAACATCTAGATTCTGATCAATCCTAAAACTAGCTAGTATCATGTTAGTGGTGATATGTCATTGCAAGTACTTTTGTTAACATAAAAATGAACAGTTCATATAATCCATCCGAACTTAAACAGCATGTAATCATGCCTTCATTAGTTAAAATGTGTCTGCAACAAACCTCTTCAGCCCTTTTCAGTGGTGTGGTAGCTTTTGTTCAAGTGTTTTCCTGTAGTGTTTAGTACTTCTGACAATTTTATAGACACAACTCTAAGGGCTTTGTTAGGTGATTTAATGAAATACTTACTGTCAACTTTACAAAATTAATCTCGGTTCTTTTAACTATTGAACTATCGAGTAGTTCTTTTTAGGCCCACAAGTAGTTTCAGTAACTCCAAAATTGAGCTTTTACTTTAAGTGTTTTTCTGTTCAAGTATCTGCAAACTCAAAAGACTCTTAAAACATTTGCCAAGACAACTTGAAGAAGCACCCTTTCAAGCTAAAAGCATTTATTTCTCGAAATGCATCGCATTCCAAAAAGATACTTTTACCTCCCAACATGTGGCAACATAAGATAGTCTCTCTAAAGCACTACAACCCTCTTGGTTGAAAATTTAAATTGAACTCACACCAAAAATTGCATATTATGCATCTAAATCAATTTCTAGTTTCTTTATTTTATTTTTTACAAGGAAATGAATTTCTAATTTCTTGAACTCTTTTAAACCTCCTAAATGTCATAAGCAGGAGACAGACCCCATTTGAGTTTATTACTAGTGTTCAAATCGGTAGATTAGTGCCTCAAACTAGATGGCTACCTTTGTATCGAAAGCAGCTTGAGATTCATTTTGGATAGCCAATATTTCCCACAGCAAGTTTATAAAATCTTCACAGGTAACTACAATGGTTCAACCTAGGTACGAAAACTAGGAAACAGCTGAGGAAGGAGTAAGTGCATTCAACTATGAGTGGAAACAGCTTGAAATCCAATTTTCAGATGATACGTAAAGATGCTTAATAGAAGATGGATGGAAAGAAGCATATAAATTCTTTTGGAGAGAATTTGGCAGGGTCCCAAAAAGATTAGATAGTTCTGGTCCACCACTCTGTGCAGATCCAAATAGAACATTAAAAACAAATTGCATAGGATGATTTGCAAGGATGAACATCACAAGGTTTTAACACATTACTTAATTATCAAAAGAAGAGGTAGCAACAGTTGGAGAGCATGTCTAACTCAGGAAGTGCTACAAGGAAAAAGAAAGTAAATCTGTTCAAGATATTTTATGTGTGATTAAGACGCAGAGAGCAACTTTCATCTGTTGCTGCACTGCAGAACAGCCACAAAGATGTGGGACATGTTCCTAAGTATTCTTGGGGTCAGTTGGGTGATGCCAAAGTCCACTATAGAGCTGCTTAACAGTTGGAAAGGAATCGGTAGTAGAGGGTCAAAGGAAAACTGGTGGATGACTATTCCAGCCTGTATCTGGTGGATACTATGGAGGGAACGGAAAACCAGATGTTTTGAAGGGAAGAATAGCAACATTCAGAAGATAAAGAGTCAAGAGTCTTAGTTTAGTGTATTTTTGGTGTAAACAAGAGTTGGGGAATATAGTAGCACTAGTTGACTTCATAGGCAAATTGTAAAGTTCTTATACTTTTGCAGTCCTCTCGGAGGAATTCCCATACTTTTGGTGGGTGTAAGATTCTTCCTCATCATTTCTTGGATGATGAGCTTTTTGTGAATACAAAGTTACCCTTGTCTCAAAAAAAAAAAGAAAAAAAAAGCAACAGCTGACCACAATTCAGGAAGAGGTTGTCTTCTTTTCATTTTTTGTTATGGAAAGTATTTACTTTATTTTCATTCAATGATGTCAAAAAGGCTCGCTTCATTCGCACTTAAGCCGTAAAGTTAGGTGCAAAATAGGTGTGATTTTTGCATCGTTTAAGCGAGACTTCAATGTAGGCAGCTGGGCATTAGGGCATGCGCAGCATCACCCATGATATCAGTAGTTCTGGAAGCAAGCAACGAGAGGTATAAAGATTGGTTCTGTTGCATTATGATGCTGGGGAAGGCCTTAGTCTTCTTCTAGCAAACTCTTAGGGGTCGTTTGGTATGATGTATAAGGAAAATAATCATGGTATAACTTTTATCCAGTGTTTGGTTGTAGTTTGCATCATGTATAACTAATACACCAATTGGTGTATAACTTTATACCAACAACAACATGGAATAACTAATCCATGTATGACGTATACATGGATAAATTAGCAAAGGACAAAACTACCTTTATCTTTTCCCTAGAAACCAATGAAGGTCAATCATTCAAAGGTATAATTGTAAACTTATTACTTTTTAGTTTAAAAAGTAAATAATTATTTTAAATGATATCTTGTATATCCAATTTTAGTGCTATGAACCAAACACCCAACAAGAAATAATCTTTGTATTGCTAATCCATGTATAATTGATCCTACATAACTAATCTCTGCATTATAATCCTCGTGTAACTTGTCTTCAAACCAAACTCCCCCGTCGTCTTCTAGCACTGTTTTGGTGTCTCTTTCCTACAAGCTAAAAGTGTAGTAGCGAGCTTGTGAGAATACAATTCCTTGTCTTTAACTTACTCTCCACTTTTGATCTATTTAAGTTTATCCTCTCTTTTTGGCATCTTTAGGAAGTAGGACTCCTAAAGATGTGTGGTTATCTGACAATTTCGATCCAGCAGGAAACAGATAGTGCACATATTGGCCCTTTAGAAGAATATTCTCCTGATCCAAATAAAGTCCAAAGGGTTTCATTTTTGGACTTCCTTCTTCTGTCCAGCACTCAAAATGGGGGCATTTGACATTGGAAACATGTCAAAAGTATGACTCACTCCAAATTTCTGCAGAACTGTAACAATCTAATTCTATAACCCTCTACCATCAGATTTTTTATATCTTTAAAGATGACTTGAAAGGAAAACAGATAAACTTCTTTCTCTGATTCCGCATCTAGGTAACCTAAATTCTTTATTTAGCACTACTGACATAGTCGCTCAAAATTAATACTCCCTGAGTTTCAATTTGTTCGTCTTACTTTCCTTTTTAGTCCGTTTCAAAAAGAATGTCTTTTTCCTTTTTTTGGTAACTCTTTAATTCCGACTATGGACGTGGCATGTTTAAGACCACAAGATTAAAGGGCATTGTGGTTCATTCTACATATCTTAGTTTAAGACCACAAGATTCAAAAGTCTTTCTTTATTTTCATTAACTCCGTGCCAAGTCAAAACCAAACAAACAAATTGAAACGAAGGGAGCACCAAAATATAGGATTTGGAACCCATTTGTCCTCAAGGAAAAGAAGTATCATACCTGTGACCAATCATGAAGCGGACTACAATACCCTTCTCTTTCTCCAATCTGAGAAGCTTGTCCCCTAACATATATATATAATCAAGCCATCAGGCATGTTTCTTTCAAAATAAAAGAAGATTTTTCAGTAGAGATCGTACGAAGCATGGACACAACTGCACTTGGAGGTTTACCTTGAGGCATCCAAGTTTCTCTAACCGAGTCTCGCCTCTTCCTACTGCTAAAAGCAGTATTAATTCCAATTACCACAAAAACTTTCTTCCTTGGAGGGGCATTTTGGGAATGAGAAGAATTGGAAGACTGATCAGCCACCTTCATTTCCTGTGTGCTCCTAGTGGCTGCCAACTCCATCTGAAGCGTAGCAATTGACTTGTCCAATGATCTAAGCAGACCTCCCAAAACAGCTCACAACCATTAGTACCAAAAATAGAAAGTTCTCCCACACGAGTTAACTTAAGAAAACAACAAAAGTATGATGCTTAGAGAACTCACTGAATTGCTTCATGGGTTTTGTACACCTCTTGCATTACATCCTTATCTTGTCCTTGCTTCTAGTATACCAACAAATTATACAAGTTTCACGAATAGTCAGGTAAGAACACAAGCTACAAGCCAAAATAATCTTGGACCCCCAGAAAGCAAGAACTCATGAAAAATAACAAGCAAACAAATTGAACTTAACAAAGCTAAACCTCCATCGACCAACTTCAATACACATAAAGACACAACTCATCAATACTACAATTAGCTTTAATCATCATAACAAAGATTCATTTGAAAAAACGCATGGTAGACAGATTGAACTCAACAGAATCTAAAATCTACAATTAGCTTCAGTACTCGGGAAGTGATTGAACTTGCAGAAGCTAATATCAACAAGTATTCGACAACCAGAAGTCAAGGAAAAGAAGTTCAGCAAACAGACAGATTGAAAAGCTTATACAGCAATTCGCCTCAATACCCATAAACCAAAAACTCAGTAAAAGCACAAAAACCGACTGATTCAACTCAACAGAAGCTAAACTCCAGAATCTGCTTCAAAATTCAGATATCAAGAACTTTTAATTTTGTATAAACTGCCAACCAATGGTAAACTTTCAAAATCCAAGAAAATCAATAACTTGAAAAATTTTCAGAAACAGACAGAGATTGAGCTTAACAGAAGCTAAAATCCACAATTAGATTGAATATCCATAAAAGCAAATCTCCAGAAAAACCACAGATTGAACTCACCAGAAGCAAAACTCTATAATCAACTTCAAAATTTGCAAAAAAACAAGACAGACATCATAACAGTATCTAAATCTGCAATCAACTTGAATATACAGAAATCAAGAACTCAATAACCTTCTTTTTCGAATTACAATCCTCAGAAACAACTTGAAGTTCTTGGTCCCTTCTATGCTGAGCTATAAGCTGACTCCCAGATTCAGTTGGAGACCACCATCTTCATCAAACAAACAGATCCATAAATAAAAATCAAAACTTTTACAAAATTCCAAACATAACCCAAAAATCTAAAAGCTACCCTTTTATCATCTTCACCTGTTAGAGAACAACATCCCAATAAAAAAGAAAGCAATTGAGAAAATAGGTATCCATTTTACAGAAACTTTAACAGTATGTCTATTCTTCATTGCTCCCAATTCCTAAACAACAGATTCAAGAATCAAGAAAAAGGGACAAGATCAAGGGGTTGGAAGTTAAAGGGTCACTATATCTATGGTTTTTTCAGAGATATATGAAAAGGGGTGGAGACAAAGTTGGAGAGTTGTGCAAACGTGAAAAGGGGCGATGATGGAGCTGTTAATTTCTCTGTGTTTTTCAAAAAAGATTAAAAAATTGTTGAGATTGTGAGAATGTTGTTATACTTTTTTTCAAGAATGTTAGGCACACAACACAAGACAACAAAAGAGAATAGTATTATAGACTAGAGAGGAAAGGGGGAGGACAATTGTTTTTGTCAAAAGTTAAGCTTTGTATAACGTTAACTTCAAAGGATACGCTTGATAACAATTTGTAATCTGATGAAAACTCTAGTTTTGGTAGATAGATGTGGAAACAACTTGTTTTGGGATAACATAAAACACATGATTTAACTAATTATATTCAACACTCTATTTGGATGGGTGTTACCTAACTTAACTTATCGTATCGTATTGTATTTGTGTATTGTTTTAATAAATTTAATGTTCGAATAAATTGTATTGTTCTTGATGTTATATACTATCACACATTAACAATTTAAATGATAGAGTTACGGTAAAAAGATAGGATAAAGAATAAAATAGAATTGTTAAATAATAAATAAAGATAAAATGAGAAGAAGTTATTAAGGTAACGAGTAAGACACAATCACACCAAAATCGATTGTTACACTAAGATTTTTTATCTTTATCTAACCATGAATTTAAATAATACGATATAATAAATTTTAAATGATAATTAAAATAAATATGATATTTAAACTACGGTCATATAAATAAGGTGTTAGTAAATTGTGAATATTCACAAGTCACCAGCAAGGAAATTAAAAGTTTAAATTTCAAATAGTTAAGGAAATAGAAATAAAAACAAACTTGAACTAAAGCAAATTGTCAATTACATTTATTTTTGTGGGGATCCTTTTACTATTTTATTTAATTATGAAATGAAGAGATTCTGCTTGTCTCCAAAACTAATTTTTTGAAAAGAAAATCCCTTTTTAAAAGTAAATTTTAAGAGATAAAAAATCACTTAAGTTATTGAAGTGGTTTAAATTTGTTTGTCTTTTTTTTTTTGGGTTTCCATCCGGTGTCCGAAGCCTATATTGGAGTCCCGATTAAATTTGGATCGCGCACTACAAGGCCCATTCGGGGGTGGCGCTCCCAACATAATTTTCTCCATACCAAGAGCTCGAACCCGAAACCTCTGATTAAGGGTGAAACAGTCTCATCACTGCACCACAACCCATGATGGTTGTTTGTCTTCTATTTATTAAACTATATATATATAATTGTCTTTAACATTAAATTTCGGGTTAAAAATTGTCCCTCCTTTGGCCACCTACGAAATCAAACTAATAGTATTGAGGCTAATCACCAATTTAAGGTAGCGTTTCGCCATAGATTTTAGAATAAGAAATATTATCTTTAAATATCGATTTGGCCATGAAATTTGGTCAGATTTTAAAAAACAAAAACTACATAATTAGACATATATCCATATCATATCTACTAATTTCATTCATAGTTTTAAATAATTTATATATTATCCTGTTATTTAATAATCAGAGGCGGAGTTAGGTGGGAGTTCGTGGGTTCTGGCGAACCTAGTAGTTTTTCTGTAGACTCTATATTTGTACTAGAAAATTAATTAAAAAATATATATGTATATTAATTTGTGAACCCCTAACAAAATTGATTGACGGTTCTAAAGAAAATTTAAAACCCCCAAACTCTTAATCTTGACTTCGCCTCTATAATAATAATTATGTATTAAATTTGGAGTTAGATATATTGAGCTACACCACTTTTTTATCTTCCTAATTTACTCTTTCACTCAAAATCAATCTACTTTATCTTCTAATTCTTCCCTCCAATTTATCATCAAATTCTCTCTCCTCCTTCTCCTTCTCCCTCTCCCTCATACGATCTTCTTCAATCAAAGTTCATTGATTTTGATTTTTCTTAGTCTACTTTGACGACTAAATATTTTTCTAACAAAAGTATTGTTCATAAAAATATAACACACCATCACTATCAAGAGGAATAAAAATCATTTCTTTCTAGATTTGAGATTTTTTAAGCTTCAAAAATGATATGTAGGTAAATGATGACTTCAAAGCTTCGAAGGATCCATTAATGGAGTCCAAATTCCCAGCAACTCAACAACTCTAATCTTTAACTACAATTTCAAAAGAAATTTTTAATTCGCGAATAACAAATAAGAACGTTCCATGAAACTGTATTGAGGTCCGAACAACATAATTAGATGTATCTTCTTAGCATGTATTCGAGATATATATATCTGAACGTGCCAGATACATATATTCAGAAACTCAAATATGATAGGAATGGTAATATCGAAAACTCACTACAAGACAAGTAATAGCCCCTAAACTAATGGGATTTGTATTGTTTGCCCTTTTAAAAAATTAATCTTCAAATATTTTCAAGTTCCCAAAACAAACTAGTTTTTGGGACTTCAACTTGCAATTTTTTTTAAAAAATTCAAGTAAAATACATGTTCATATACTATTACAAATTGCAAAAATTACTATTTTAAATTTTAAATTTTTTAAGTTTCAAGTTTCAAATTTGAACATCAAAATCTATGACTAGAGGTGTAAAAAATGAACCCAAACATATGTAACCTGCCCAAAATTTTAAGGGTTGGACTCATGATAATTTAAGTTGGATTCAATCTCAACTCATTCAAGTCTTAACCCATTTTAAGAGAATCCTCAATTGAGACCGATTCTATCTCCAATTCAACCCGTTTTAAGACTCTTTATTTGCATTGATGTAATGTATGTTCCTATATTGAAGCTATAAATTATTATCTATTTAATATTTTTTAGGATTTGTATATCCATTTGTAACTTTTTTAAAAAAAAATCTTGAGTTGAAATTCAAATTGTGGTTATAAAAGTTAAATATTAATATGTTAAAATTATTGAGATTAGGCGGGTCAAGACCCGAACCGCTTTTTAGCCCATTTGAGCCTAAAGTAAACTTGGGCGGGTCAAGATCCAACCCGATTTTTATTTTAACCCATTTTTATATCTCTAATTTCAACTCAACCCGCCCATTTAACACCCCTATCTATGACCAAACTAAGCTAAATTGTTTGGCAAACAAGCAGTTGATGATCAACTAAAAATTGCACATACCGTAAGAAAAAAGTATCATAAAAAATCAACTAAAATTGAAATCCAAAAAAAAAAAAAACATGATAAAATATCTAGTCCATTTAAACAACTACAAGTTGACTATGAAGTAGCACAAAAGCAAGAAAGCAAATAAAATATTACTGTAATTCCAGCCAATTGAATTAAAATAACATTTTTATACGAACACAATTCCATTACTAATAAAGAACCAAAGCCCTGTAAAATCACACTCACATGACCTCAGATGAAGAAAAATAAAAAAAGACCTCAAGAATAGAGAAAGTTCTAATACAAATGTGACAGTAGGCTTTTGTATAAAATAGACTATTTTTAGAAATTTTGCTAGTTTTATGCAAAGTCATATTTTGGCAGCAAGCATTAAAGTTTCATATAAAAAAGACTTGAGTTACATAATACGTACTCAATTTTAAGGATGTTTATAAGCTGAGTTTGTAATTATAAACATCCTTAAAATTATGTAATTACAAACATACTCAAAATGACTAAGGTCTAAGTATATACATTTGTTGAAATATATATATATAAATGATTCCAGATCGTGGGTGTATCTAACACTATGTTTGGATCATTGTTACCCATTGTATTGTATTGTATTGTTTCCATAGATACAATGTTTGTTTTGATTGTTACTTAAAATGTATTGTATTGTATTGTTAAATTCCGTTGTATGTAACAATGGAAACTCCCATTTTATGGAACAACCGATTTGGTGTGTTCCCATTGTTACTTAATTTCTTTTTCCAATTATGTCCTTACTTAATATTTCATAATATTATTTTACCCTTTACCCCATATTATTTAATCTCATTCAAATCTCCTACCCAACAATTACTACGTTGCTTTGTCTCCTTCTAGGTTTGCTTGTTTGTTCTTCCTTTTTTTTTTTCTAAACATACGTTCTTCAACATTTTTTAAGGCATACGTTTTTCAACATTTTTCAAATTTTCCTAATTAATGCGGCACTTGATAATTTTTAGAATTAAATATATAAAATTTTGATTTTATGAACTTTTAATTAAATCAATCTAGATACAGACGTAAAATAATGTTTGATGATATAATTATAATTGATGATATAATTTTATGTTATTTTCATATGACATAAAAAATATGCATGATAGTATTGTTATTTTATTAGTAATTATTGATAAATTTAGTATTTAGAATAATTAAGGACATTTTAGTAAATTTATAAATTATAAGACAGTACGATACAGTCAAACCAAACAATAAAAATATTATTAAACAGCAACAAACAATACAATCTAGCCAGACATTGTATTTACCGTACACTACAATACAATACAGTACATTACAATATAGTACATTACGAAACAATGGATAACAATATAATGATCCAAACAGAATGTAAATAGTAAATATATAATTTTGACTTTTACATACTCAAAATGACTTCAATCTGAATGTTAAAAAAAGAGGGAAAGGTTATTAAAAAAGGATTCTCATAAAGTCATTTTATAAAATCAAAAGTCTCAAGATAGTAACTTATATATATATATATATATATATATATATATATATAATTTTAAAAGTCATTTTGTTTTGACCAATAATTTTACTTTTTATCCATTATACAATAATAACATATCTAATGAAATCTCACAAGTAAATTATACATAGACACTACAAGAAAATGAAGATATGACGACATTATATGAATATCGTGTTAAGTTGCTTAAATATTACAAAAGAGTTTAACAACATTGAATTTACATTTGGTTCAAATATCATAAATTTTAGTGTCGAGAATTTTCCGATATTTAAGTAAATGTTGGTAATAAATAAGCGACATTTATTTATGAGATATATAAAAATGTCACTTAAATTTTTTCACATATAGATAAATGTCAATAAAAAATAAATGACATTTATTTACGACATATATAAAAATGTCACTTAAATTTTTAGACATATAGATAAATGTTGATAAAAAAAATAAATGACATTTATTTACGCATACATAAAATGTCACTTAGTTTTTTTTATATTTAAATTAATATCGGTAAATGATTTACGACATTTACTTGTAATCTTTATAAAATGTCACATTAAAATTACAATTTGGTCAATATCAATGAAAAAAAAGTTACGACATTTCCAACAATTCAATTAATGTCGGTTCCAAATTTACTAAAATATTTGAGATAGGAGACATGCATGTTTTAAACAATTTTAGAATGCCTTCCTCATATTTAATTTCGTAACACTAATCTTTCTTGTGATTAAGATACTATGACAACCTTCGTATTTTGATATCATTGTACCAATTATTTTAAGAGAGTTTTACATTTTATAATGAAAAAGGACTCCTTAATTACATATTTTAGAGACATTCTAACCTAATTACCCAACATGACAATACCTTCTAAATAAATAACAACTTACACAAATAGGGGTCCGGGTGGGGTCACACACATTGAAAACTCAAAAATGGATAGAACATTTTTCTTAGGGGTGCCAAAATCAAGCCTAATCTGCCTAACCCGACCCAATTCATTTAGGTATGGGTTGGTTATTGACCCGCTCATTTGGTAGCTTAATCCATCTCAACCCAACTCATTTCAATCCATTAAAAATTGGGTTGATATGTAATTCAAAGTGATTTTTGAGAAATCTTGTCAAAATATTATTTAAAAACTTTTTTTTAAATTTTATATGTTATATATAGTTATAATAAAGAAAAAAAATTTAGGTACTAAAAGCTTATAAAATAACAAATAAAGCTATTAAAACTTAGTATAAATTGGGCGGGTTGGATTATGACCCGTTACTAACCCGTTTTGACCCAATCCATTTTGGCCCAAACAAATTTGGATTAGGTTGGGTCTTGACCAGTTTATTGTCGAGGAATTGACACATATATACCACTCTTAGATTAAATTGGCATATTTTAGCCAAATAAATATTTAACAAATAAAAACCTAAAAAGAATTGGCATATAATAGCTCATACGTCTATTCTGCATAAAAATAGGAAAGGAAATTCATATTCACACTCATCTCTCTCTTCAAATTATTTTTATTTAAAATATTTGTTACCTTCTCTCTCTTCTAACTTCCAACCATTTCTCCTTAAAACTAGTAATATGTTTATTTAGAATTATAAATCTCCTAAAATTAGCAAAAGTTTTAAATTATGACTATTCTTCTTTCAAATGATGTTCTTGAGTCTCTACCATCAATAAATTATTTTTCTCAATTGTTTGCTAGAAATTATGGTGAGAATCTCAATCCATATTTATACTAAATATAAACTATAATATACATCTATTTAGTGTATAAATAACTATAGATTTGTTCGTGTATTCGGGCAAATATATTTTATCAAATATATGTTTGCATTATAATGTATGCATAATTTATTTTCATATTTTGTTTGTGTATCCACGCGCATAATCTAAACTTAGTATTAGGTGTTCAAGATATATTTATATATACATCTAGTATGTGGTGAACGTTAAAATCTATTGTAAATAAATATGTATTCAATTGAATACATGCGATTAAGTTTATATTTAATCAAGTATACATTCGCGCTATAATGTATACATTACTTACATTTTGTTTGTATACATTATTAGTATACATAAGTATAATTTGTAGATATTGATATTTATAGATATATTACCTTTAATAAAAATATTACAATAAATAAAATTAGGTTTGTATACATACTTTCAACTGCATATACATAATACCAAATGTGTATACATTTAGTATGAAGATGTATACATTAGACTGTTACAGAGTTCTGCCTTAATGTATACGAATTCATGTTTCACATTAAATAAGAATCAAATGCTTCTTCGCTTTGAATATCGAGGTGAGTTTGCATGTGTAATTTTCAAAATCAAAACTATTATGCATTAGTACCTCCAATTGACGATTTTCAAATTCATCGTCGTTTTTCAGTTCACCCATTTCCTCCAAGGGTTTAACAATGTCGTTGCAATCTTTATCACTCTCTACATATCTTCATCACTTTCTACATATCTTTTCTTTTGAGAATGAAGTATTCTTACCAATTGAAATATAATGGAAAACACAAAAAATTATTAAAAAATTCAGCGTTGCATCCAACTACAAAATAAAGAAAGTAAAAATTCTTATTTTTATAATTTAAAAAACACAACAATCAATATCAAAAAAAGATTTGGAGTTATTTGAGTTAGTGAAGAGTTACTGTTGTAATTGATCTCTAATAGAGATATTTTAGAGAAGAAGATAGAAATACTAAATCTTGAAAAATGAAGAAAAAAAGGGAGAAAAAGAAGTGGAGATACGTGTTTTTTTTTATATATATAAAATATTGTTCTCCTATTTTTATTTTTATGCAACTGTTTTGAATTTGATGATAAAACAATTGACAAATAACAAGGAGAGAGAAATAAAATAATATCGTGTCTAGAACTAGAGAGAGAAAATTAGAAAAAAAAACCACTTTTCAGAAAAATAATTATGGCTATTTAATGCCAAATAAATATTAAAGAAATCTTTTTTTTTCCAAATAAATAAAATTGGGCTATTTATTGCCAATTAAATCTATAAGTTGTCATGTTGTGCCATTTATTCTTTATTGTCTTGACCCATTTTGACTCGCCCAAATTTAACCCAACCCGTCCAATTGACACCCCTAATTTTTCTACCCTAAAATTATTTTCTCCCTTTTCTTCCTCTCATTATCATTATCAGTCAAATATTTCTTATCAAAATTCAGCCTGAGCTAAATTAGTGGACATTATGAATGACAATCACTAGTTAATAGATGTGAAACACATCTATACACCTCCCCTTCATTGTCTCTTCTCACTTTCATGTTCCTCGGCATGTGATATATATATTGTGTGTTAATATATATCACTAAATATCATTTAGGGAAAATAACACGGAAAAGCAAATAAATAATATTTAATTAATTAAAATAGCTACTGTTTGCCATAATTACAATTCGCCACCTAATATTAGCTATAATTTCACGCATTAGCTTTGTAGTTTGTATAAGCATGCCTCTTTATAAAAATTTCACACGCTACTTTCTCCCTCTGCATATTCTTCCTTTTACCTTATTTTCTCCTTAAATCACTCAACATAAACTGATTTCCAAATTTGAAATTTTCAATCTTTCTCTCTCAAATTGTGCTCCCAGATTTTCAGGCAACTCTTTTGCGATTTCAATTAAATTTTTTTGGCGGTTTCAATCTTATTCTTTTATTTGTATTTGTATATGACTGCAATCTGATTCAATTGAACAACTACATTGTGAAAGAATTGAGGTAATTTGTATAATATAAATTGTATAACTGTTTGAAGTTCAGATCTACAATTGTATCCATATCTGTAAATGTTTGTATATATCCGTACTTGTATATACATATTGCAATTGTATATTTCAATATTTGTTGTCATTATTTTGGAATTGTCTACTTATTAGATTGAAATTGTATACTTATTTTCAAATTGTATAATTCTTTTTGTTTCACAGTTATACCCATATTTGTATAAATCCGTATTTGTATATAGATATTCAAATTGTATAGTTCTATATTTTAGTCACTGTCTTGCAATTTGTGTTGTATAATTATATATTCAAATTGTATAATTCTTTTATATGCTTTGTTAGGGAGTACAATTTATGCTCAAAGAAGATCCACTTTACACCCCACACATGCAATGTTATACAAATATTCATGTAATGGATGACTTACGTTCCAAGCTGCCCGAAGTTGCATTCAATCATTTTTGCGAATTATACAAACGATCCCCCTATAGCAACTTTAAAATGTAGCTACGGTCAGTAATTATGGAAACTTTAGCTAAGGAGAATAATTATTTTAATTATGGTAGCTATTTTTGAAATTTCCCCTTTCATTTATATGTATGCATATTGACCTGCACATGATATACAATAATATACAATGAGATACAAATGTATAAGGAGAGAATAAGTTAAGGAGATCATAAGAAATAACTCCGGTGAAAAAGAGAAATTTTGACAATCATGAATTTGGGCTCGTCTAGTCAACTATTCGATCATGATCAACTTTTATTTTTTGACGTCACTTATTTTCAATTTGAGTGTCTGAATCACTCTCGAGTACTCTGGGAGCTAGCCAAACTATCTAAGTGCCAAAATACTATACATACCTATAGAAACTTTAAAAACTCGAACTGAGTTTGTTTACCACGAGTGTAACTTTGATGAACTTCTTAACTTTTATTTTATAATTCAAACACAAATTTTAATATAACATTTATTTGATTTTAAAATATATACTCATTACGATAAACACATACCTAAAAATTAATATTTTTAAAACAAAATACATAATATAATCATGAAAATCGAACAGGTGAATTCAAAGACTAGTTTAGTATTTTTGAAGGTAAAGTGCATATGATTCGTGAGAGTCAAAACTAACTTCGATAATTTCACTAGCAAACCTAAAAGTGACAAGATGGCATTGCTCAAAGGTAAATATCATTCACCTTTAAATTTAATGGTTGAATTCAAGATTGTGGTTCGAGTCACCAAGAGAGCAAATAGGAGATAGTTCGAACGAAGGGCTAAAAAAATAATTAAAAAATTGGAAGTTATTTGAAATTATGGAAGGGACAAAATTTGAAATTTAAAATTTTGAAAGAAAATAAAAGTTGAAATTTTTTTTTTAAAAAAAAATTCAAAGTATATGCCAAATCCTTAACGCATAGGATTTTGTTTTTCCCTTATATCCTTTTCCCTTTTAGTTTCTCCCTCTTCTTCATTCAAGGTATATATGCACAGTTTTATTCTAAGTATGTGTGTATTAATCAAGTGTAATCTTTTTCTATTAGGTTCACATTAGGGCTTGTGAAAAATTCGAACCGATCGATAAACTGTAAACTACATAAATTCCATTACTTCAGACTATATTTACTAATAATCCCGGTAGTTTTCATTATTACTTCCTATACCATTTTCGGTAGTAAGATACACGTATCATGAGCTGTTAGATGCGTGTATCTGTCCTAATTAATATGAAAAGATACGTTATTAATTTGATTTGAAATAAATGGTGTAACTAAATTCCATGATTAAAGGAGTAAAAGATGGGGAAGTAACAAACCAAACGGATTTGGTGGATCAATTACTGTGAACTGTTACCATTTAAAAAAAAAAACTAAATAGTAAACTGGAATTAACAAACGAACAGATTTCGTGGATCAATTCTTATCAACCGATCTGGTCCTGTAAACTTTGTCTTCTTCATATATTCATTCCTTTGAATCTTGAATTTTCGAAGATATTTTCCAAATGGCGAATGTAACAATATTGCTAAGGCATTTAGGTACGTGGATCTCTGAAATAGAATACGAAAATTATAGAATTGATGGAATACAATTGAGAGAGAATGCAACCTACAATGATCTAGTCGATGGTATTTCAACACAACTAGGAATCGATTGTTCACGCAAGATAATGGAGATCAGATACACGATGGAAGGCAATTTAACTCCAATGGAAATTAGAAACGAGATGGGCATGAGGTTTTGAGAAAATGGTCTAAAACCCCCCTAATCTATTACCCAATTCTCAACTACACACTTATTCTTTACGGGAGTCCTATTACCCCCCTGAACATTTTAAAAGTATAATATATACCCCCTTAAAAACGCACACCCAGATTTATATAAAAAAGTGAATTGCACGCGCCCTGCCACGTAATATTAACTTTTTTTAAAAAAAAAATTCTTTATTCTGCAATTATTTTATATAAAAGTATTATTATTCCTTTTCTTTATTTTATTTCCCTTTTATATTTTTTTCTATTCTTTTTCAGCTCATTTCTTCTTCTTTTTTTTTCCTTTTCTTTGGCTAAAATTTTCCTGCCATTGAAATGGAAATTTCAAGTTCCATTTGTAATAAAAAAATTTACAATACCTACATAATTTTTATTTTTAATCTCTTTTATAAATATATGTATTTCCTACACATATTAGAACTTTATTTTTAATCTCTTTTATAAATATATGTATTTCCTTTTCTTTGGCTAAAATTTTTCTGCCATTGAAATGGAAATTTCATCCATACAAAGCTTATTCAAGTTTTCATTTGCCATTTTTGACGAATTTAGAGAAAATTCAAAGAACCTAAATAAGAAATTAGAGCAGATTACAAACCCTAACTTCAAGATTTAAAGTTGAAATGAACATAAACAACTAAACCCTAGCTAAGCCCAAAAGAAAATCGTCAAAATATTGATGAAGAAATAAGGATTAATGGTGGGGAAGAAGAAACAATGGTTTATTTAATTTGGGGAAGATGACCATTCCAATTTTATTCCTTTTTCTAACGTTTTTTCCTCTACTCACGCGCCTAGAGGAGGTGTTCTCACCTCCTATGACAGCTCAACACTGGGGTGTGTAGTAAATAGAGAAGTAAAATGTTCAGGGGGGTAATAGGACACCCGTGAAGTTGGAGTGTGTAGTTGGGATTTCGGGTATAGGTTGGGGGGGCTTTAGACCATTTTCTCTGAGGTTTTTTATGGAATTGAAAAGACGTCAATCGAATTGCAGTTTGTATCCATTGTGCATAACAACAAAAGATCAAAATTTTGGATGTAGCAACAATGGTGAAATATCTTTTGATGCAGATACATCCATTGTGGAAGTTGGAAGTGACATTGGTACTGTATATGTATCAGTTCTTGCAAATAATCGTAGTGCAGATACGTTAAGCGTTTTGGATACAAATTTGGATCATGTTATTTGCGATCGTAATCACAAAATAGTTCAAGTGAAGCAGTTGTACAAAGAGAAGAAAACTATTGTGGCTGTGATACAAAAATATGCCATAGACAATCGATTTCAATTCAAGGTTTCAAGATCAGACAAGAAGAGGTTAGTCATGTTTGTTATTTTGCTGGATACATGATGCATTTTTTTTTTGTATCTATGAATCGCCTAAAAGTGTGTGATAAAAATGATTTGTAATGGTAAATGTGATATTTCTAGTGTATCTTACCAGATACACGTATTGTAACCAAGCAAGATACAAATATTGTATATCGAATAAATAATGTATCTCGGACAACTAAATATATCTCGGAAAACCAGTTAAGTGAAAGTATCTAAAGTTAAAAGTAATGATTTGTGTAGAATGTATGATTTGTTTGACATTATCTCAGAATGTTATTCGTATCTTTATATATATATTTTTTGCGGGATACGTGATGTATTTTGTTTTTTGTATCTTTGAAGTGTGAAAAAATGTGTCATAATATCGATTTGTAATGGTAAATGTGATCTTTCTAGTGTATCTTATCAGATACAGGTATTGTAACACGGCAAGTTACAGATATTGTATCTTGAATAAATAATGTATCTCGGACAACTAAAGTGTATCTCGAAAAACAATGTATATAGATCATTGTTAAATATATAAGTTGTAATGTTAATGAGAAGTAAAGGTTTTTGTAGCATGAATATTATGTTAAGCATGTATCTCAGATAATAAGTTGGCATATATATATGGAAAATTGTCATAAATTTATGGTGTATATCTCGGACAACTAAAGTGTATCTCGAAAATCCAGTTAAGAGAAAATATCTAAAGTTAAAAGTAATGATTTGTGTAGAGTGTATGCTTTGTTTGACATTAACTCAGAATGTTATTCGTATCTTTGTATATAAATTAGTATAGTGTTACGATCGTTAAGTTGTATCTTATATATTTAAGCATGTATCTGTCGGCCTCAACAATTATAACTGTTGGTCTTTGTGTGCAGTTATTTTTTGAGATGTATGTCCGAGGAGTGTCAATGGGTATTCAAGTCCTCCTGTTTGAATAAGACAACTTTATTTCGAGTTAGATGTTTCAATTGCGAACATACATGTCCGTTAAAGGATAAAGTGTGCTCACAACATCAAGCAACAGTTGGTTTGATATCTGGAATGGTTGCTCCAAAATATGAGAATCATAAAAGAAAGCACGCTCCAAAGGACATCCAGGAACATGTTAAACGTGACTTGGGAGTGGACATTAATTACATGAAGGCGTGGCGTGTGAAAGAGAGAGCTATTAAGATGTTAAGAGGTAGTCCGGCTGAGGGTTACACTAAAATGGCAAGCTACTTGTATATGTTGGATAATGTGTATCCACACTCTTACATCCGTATGCATAAATCAGCAGAGAATGAGTTCATGTATCTATTTATAGCGTTGTATCCTTTTATAAATGGATTTCAGCACTGTAAGCCAATTGTTGTTGTGGATGGTGCTCACTTGAAATGAGCTTATAAGGGCACTTTTGTTTCTGCTAGCACTCTCGATGGAGCAGGTGTGCTGATTATATTATTAGATACATTATGTTATCTATGTATCTCTATTAGGTGGTATTTAATAAGATAGTTAGCTTTAAAGATAATGACGTGTATCTGTCTGTTTGTTTTTTCAGGATGTATACTACCACTTGCCTATGGTGTACTTGACTCTGAGAATGATAATTCTTGGACCTGGTTTTTTGAGCATTTTAGAGGTGCTTTTGATGAGCGTGTCAACATGTGTGTTGTTTCGGATCGCCATGAAAGCATTATAAAGGCTGTTAGCAGATTGTATCCTACTGTGCCTCATTATGCTTGTGTGTGTCATCTTTGAAAAAATGTGTGTAAGAATTATAGGAAGAGCAAAAATACATTAAGGGATGTATTTTATGCAATGGCAAAGGCATACAGGCAAGAAGATTTTGATGAACTGATGAAGAAAGTAGAGAATATGGATCATAGAGTAAAGGATTATCTTATGTTAGCAGGATACGAGAAGTGGGCAAGAATATATGCACCGATAAATAGAGGTAGGATGATGACGTCGAATATTGCAGAATGTATCAGTTCTTGTTTAGTGGAGGCAAGAGAACTGCCAATAATTGATTTTTTAGAAGAAACTCGAATATTATTTGGAGAGTGGAATTGCAGAAATAGAGAAAGGGCAGTATATACATTTACTACCCTTGGCAGAAGATTTCAAGAGATGCTAGTTTTGAATGAGGCAAGATCATCGTGTATGACGGTACGTATAATTTGTTAGATTGTGTAACTAGTAAATATATAATAATTTAGATACATTAGAACCATCGTATCGAGATACATGAAATGATGTATCTAAGCCTGTTTTATTTGCAATAATGTGAAGTTCATATACATATTGTTTGTGTTGTTACGTTTCAGGTGAGAGCTTGTTCTGATTCATTATACGGGGTTAATGACAGTGGAAGACATTACATTGTCTGCTTGATTAGTAAAACATGTAATTGTGGAAGGTTCCAATTAGACGAGATACCATGTTCACATGCAATAGCAGTTTTAAAAAGAAAAAACATAACTGATTTTGGATCTTACTGCTCAGACTATTACAAGCCATCAACGCTTATAGATACTTATGAGATACCAATTGGTCCACTACCAGATGAACATGATTGGCATATACCTTCCAGTGTGCTAAACGAAGATGTTTTGTCACCTAAATACAAGCGACCACCCGAGAGGCCAAAGAAAAGCAGACATAAGAACTTGAGTGAAAAAATATCATCAAGTACGAATTGTTGTGGACAATGTGGTCAGGCAGGTCACAATCGACGTACTTGTAGTTATTTTTCAATGAAGAGATGAAATCCCTTATTTTCAGATACATTTGAATGTTTTTTAGTCTTGTTGATGAAGTTTCGTATTTTTTGATTTTGTTAAGAATTTTCGTTAAGTTACTATTTATCAGTGAATCTAAAATGTCAATTTGATCAACGTAGTTTTTGATTTTTTAAAGAATTTTCGTTAAGTTACTATTTATTAGTGAATCTGAAATTTCAATTTGATCAACGAGATATGTAGTGTAATGAAACAACGTAATGTCGTTATATAATATTTCAGATACATCGGATATACAGAATAGATACAGTAATATATATTTGAAAAATAAATTTACCATCTAAAATATGTCACATATATAAAAGATACATACAAAATACATATACTTAGATGTATCCCAACAATATACGGCATTCCAATCAAATTCATTTGTTGGATGCCTTTTTGTGACCTGTTTGATGTATCTCATTTGCTTGAAATATTACATTGTGATAACTTTGTCCACTTCACTGAATGTACAAGTCATAAAACACATGATATGCAATGCCATCACAAAATACTTAATAACATCAATAATATAACATTTTATAAAAGGATAGGCAAAATATAAGTTCATAACCTTACAAAAGGGACAAAATGAAATTTAGAGACAAACTAGACACATAGTATGAATGTATCTTACTTTATGTAATAACATTAAACTTAGCTAAATAAAACTTAAGATGGCTAATCTATATTAATCTTTTTAATGTCGTCCGAATCGACAAAAATGCTTCTCGGCTTGGCCGGATCTTCATTGTCACTAACATAACCAGTTGTGACTTTTTTGTTGCCATAATTCCATAAAAGTGCACCATATCTGGAACGATGTAGACGGGCATCAAAATTTCCTAATGAAATAGGATGCCCATCAGTAAGATACTCAGCGTATGCCGCTGTGTATAATCCACAATCCCTGCAAAATCTCTCATTCATTATTAATATGAATAGACATAGCTAATAATTAAAATATAAAAAAAGAGAATAAGTGCATACATTGAACCACTGGTCTGTTGAACACTATTACTTTGAAAAATAACTTCAAAGGCATCGCCAACTTCTTTTCCATTATACGCTTCAAGATTCAGCCAGTCAATGCATCCAGTTTTGTCAAAGAAACCACTGAGTGTAAGATAAGAAGGCAACAAGAAAGCCATCTTAGCAATCTCTGCTTTTATCAAAGCTTTGTGACTAGCGGACACATGCGAGTCGTAAACTCTTACACACCTTTCTTTGAGTGCTACAACTATCAGCACCTAGTGAAATCTTTCCTTGCAATTAACAGGAATATACACCTCATCAACTTGATCCCAAGGTAACCCATAGGTGTCTGAAATCTTTTAATGTATGAACAAATAGTATTTTCTTGGCTGAAAGCATTCTGACCAGGCACTTTGGCTATATATATCTGATAAATCTCATCAATGAGGGCTTTAAAATGACACATGGCACTAGTGTATCTGGGATTGCCATTTGATTGTAACTTTGACTTCTTCCTTAAATAGTAGAAGATCACATCCATGTGCTATTAAGATAGAATTTTAAAGTAATGAGGATACACATATACAATGAAACTAATAGGCAATTAAATTTGGTGCTGAATTTTTGATACACATACCATATTCCTCAAGATATATGTTTGGTACAACTGAAGATACTGGTGTTTAATTGGTTATAAACATGTCATAACTTATTGTGTCCACAGTCTATTCATAACATTTTAAAAGTAAAATAGATACATTATGTATTAAGTTAAAGATACATCATGTATCTATGTTATATACAATATGCAAACGATGAAGCTATTGAAATTATTTATGTTACCTCATCGTTCCAACAGTTGTCAGCAAATGTCATGGTGTAAAACCAGTTTTTCGTCTTCGCAAGAGCGACAACAAAATCGAGAGGTTGAGGAAGCTCAGAATATTTCTTCTTGTAGTGCTCATCTTTGGATTTCCTGAAAAGTGAAACAAATGGAAATGATATGTTCCTAGTATTAAATCAAAGAGTTTGTGGGGGATAATGAGAAATACTTGAAATCTACATTTAAATCACATATACTCACTTGTTGGCGTGCGTTTTTAGAAGCCCAATTTGTAACCAACTAGAGTATTCTTCAAACAGTTCCATCGGGCCAACAATAAAATATGACTCAAATGGGTGAACTTTACCAAAAGTATCTGACACACCTTTGGTGCCTGAGCCAGATCCAAAATCAATAACATATGGTGAATTGTTCCATCTTCCAGGTTGCCTAGTTCTTTGTAATGCCGTCTCTGTCATGTCCATTGTTGATGTGCGTACAATAATTTTGATTTCTGGTATCTGAGATGGAAGAGCACTGTCACTGATTAAAAATTCAGAAGTGGTGTTTGAATCTGCATGTACTACACTCAATGGGAGTACAAAGATTCGCTCCAACTGATCTTGACCCTGTGAACTTGACTCATGATCTTCTGAAATTCTTATGTGTGGGTAAATTGATGCAACTGGCGCACCTTGATCAGTTTCATGCTTTCCCTTTGAAAAATAATAAATTTATTCAAATACAAATCATATATCTATCTGAACTACTGGATTTATTTGTTAAGTTATTATACCTCATAGTGACCTGCTTGGTGTATCTCGTATGTGGATGCCTTTCTTGTGTGACCAGAAACGTTAGATTGACCAATGTGATCCTGATTATCATCCTTTAAAAATTTTAAAAAAAATTGCATTCAAACTTACAATGTTGTATTTTATTGACATTGCGTCGACTGTATCTATAAATACTTATTTTAAGATGGTGTATATGTGTGTGATATTTATGCATCTGATTAATAAGTGAATACCTTCTACAAACTAACTTATACTTGTTTAATGATATAGAAAAATAGTATGGTATTAACGAATAATCAAACATGAATTTGAGAATAACTGATAATACCTTGGATACGTCGACTCCATGAACTTCTTCCGTTGCAGCTTTCTTTGAGTCACCACTTTCATTACCTTCAAAATGTGTATGATGTGGAACTTCATTGTTATGTGAATCATAACCATCACCACTTTGATTTACACTTCCTGGACCCTATAAAAAAATAAATTTGAATGACATTACAATTAAAATCTGAGGATGTTATATCTTAAACTTATTCTACATAATACGTTTAGTTGACCTTAGACTCCAAATTTTGCTTTTCTTTGATAGCGTCAAATATGAATTTGAATCTATATTCCATATACGTACGGATATTAAGAAATTATTTTTCCACCTATCAAACATATATATTTATGCATGTATTAAAAAAAAATCAACAAAAAGTAGATATAATGAATGAATAAGTTTTTTACCGATTCTTTTAAGTTATCGATCTCCTTCCGAAGCAAAGAATACTCTTTCTTAGTAGAACTGAAATCCTCTTCTGTGCTTCTAGAATGTGGACTTTGCACTTGGATATTGTGGGTCTGCTCATGATTAGAAGTGCTTTTGGAGTGTGTGCTTTGCAATTGGATATTGTGAGACTGATCATGAAGAGAAGTAGCAGACTGCTTTTCACTAGACTTATGGGGATTGTCGATGACTGGATTGATTAAGGGTTGTTTACCCTTGTTGATCATTATTTCATGTGTACGACTACGCTTGTTAGAGGTGTCGTATTTAACATGTGATACAGTATCCAATTTTTGTTTCTTGTGAGGCTGCGCCGATGACGATCCAGACAAATTAGACATCATGAACACGTTTGGCGGAGGTGGGATAGTAAAATCCTCAAATCCATTGGGAACATTAGAAGTGTCAACTTGATTTCTCGCAGTCTCAGTAAAATGAGTCAAGTCGTGGACTACCAATTCAGTAGGAAACGGAGAAATGTTCCTATATGTGACCTGTAAATTACGAGATACATGTAAAAAAAATTGAATAAACATGCAAGTTCAGAATGAGTTTAATACTAGCTACAGACATATCTAATTGGAAAAATCTAATTTTATAATACATAATATGGCAAATATATAACTGAAACAGTACTATAAACAACAATATCTACATGAAAATAACTTTAACAATTATAATTTTCTAGAAACATGCAAGACACATATCAGATACATATATAGTTACTCAATTCAAAAATCTTTAACTTCATCTTTAATATACATTAGCAGATACTTACTCTGTTACCTTCGCTCCTAAAAATGCTTTCTATGATGGTATTGAATTTAGGCTGGGAATCAACAACATGCCAGTTCAGAATTCTAGGAATTAAGTTATAATGATGAACAACTAATGTCGGTGGGAGTTGCATGCGGCACTCGTAAATCCATACTTGTAAAGTATACGGCATCGCCGAAAGGCGATACAATTTCTTATTAGAGTTCATTTTGTGCCTATATGATTTCATCAAAAGTTTGAATGCCAACTTCTCCCATGGAAACTGCTCGTATCTACCATTATCAACGATCACAAAGTCTCTTAAAGGAATGTGATCATCATTCTGTTGTGCGAAGAGGAAATTGTGGATGAAGTACAAAATTGAAATCTTTACAGCGTCTTCATCATTGCTCCCCCACCTTTTATCATTGAAGCACTTGATAAGGTGTTCCTTCTTAACATTTGTACCGCCGTAAAAATAATCAGCTAGCAAGCTATTATTAGAAGGATCAGCCTCAAAATCTTCTTCATCACCGTTGCACTTAAGCCCGGTAATTAGAGCAAACTCAGAAATAGTGAAACGAAGGATAGACCCATTCGCACGTATCCAAAATTCATTTGGATTTCCTTGTTCAATCCCAAGAGTCATCAAGCAACGATGTAATTGTGCTTGAAATGCGCAATCATTAATGTCCAGATAAATACCGAAACATGTCTGCCTGAACATGTCAAGTTGTTAAGCAGTAAGCTTATCCTTCATATGCTGAACAACGTCATCATTTGAAGAACTAACGATACGTAGAACATGAGCAGGGGGATTCTTAAGAAAAAACTCAAACTCCTATAAAAAATAACAAATGTGGTACTCCGTGTTAACATCTTTATGTATAACATATCCAATATTTTTAGTCTATATTGTGTAATTGTATTGAAACTGTAGGATCCATAATACATTTCCCCAAATCGTAAATAGTTTATCTAATACAATATACATTGGAAATATAAAACATTCGCATATCGTAATACATGAATTATTCTTAAAAAATAACAATATATCAAAAAATGATGTAGAAAAAAAAGGACCCATACCTGTATCTGGTCAGATTCTAATGCTTGTTGTTGTATTAACCGTGTATCTGATTTATGGTGTGTATCTGAACAATTTGCTTTGCGTAGTTCAGCCATCTTACTTGGGTTAGTCGGATTCTGCAACCATTGCAATAACAAAATCAAAACAACAAACAAAACCCTAAAATCAAACTTTGATACAACTATATTTCTGAATCAGATACACGATGACTATTTTGTGAATTAACATGCATTATACTAGAATTAAGAAATAACAAAATCAAAACAATACAAAACCCCTAAAATCGAACTTTGATACTAATATATTAATGAATAATATACACGATGATGGAGAAAAACAAAAGCAAGGAAACACAAGACTGACTCGGATTAACAGAAGAAAAATCTTACATTACCTCTTTTGCTAATGCAGACTTAGAGATTAGATTAGTCCATGCAATAATGTATTGAGTTATGTTAATGGAGAAGGGTGTAATGGTGGATGAAGAAGAGGGTATTGCGTAAGAAATTGTGTTTTGATACAAAGTAGTGGTGGGATTGGGGAGGGAAATGGCGAAATTTGATAAGAGAGAAAGATTTTTTAATTGTAAAAAGTCCCATTAATTAAGGAGTTAAAATATTGAGAGAATTATTAATTACCATATTTAATGGGATTGTGTATCTGATTTAACTATTTAAAATATGTGGTATATTTATTAAAAAATGGTATTATATGTAATATGTATAAACTAGTGGTAAAATATGTATTTATGGCATTGAAGTATGTCTAAATAGGTAGTTTTGTCTTTTAATATTGGGTTATTGGGTGAACCGATTACCCATTAAGACTATAATAATTTACTACTTTTACACGTACATGAATATTAAATATTAATCTCAATATCTTTCTAGTTATGTCTTTGTCATTTAGCCTTCAATTCACACTTCACTGTGACTTTGAGTTCACAACTTCACGTTATACAAATCATCAAAACCTAAAGTAAGAACCCTATTTCTCTTAATTTCTCTTTGTGTTACACCTGTATAGTTTTTTTTTTCATGTTTGTTGTTATTGTTTCTATTTCATGAGCATTTGTAAAGTTATATTATTGTCTTGTCGCATCAAATTTATTAGAGAAGTCATATATTTGTTTTATAAGCATTTTCTTATTGGTTAAATCGAAAATCGAACCGTTAAGGACCAAAATCAAAAAATATCTTATTCGTTTAGTTATTGGTTTAGCATTTATAAAAACCAAAAACCGATAAACCAAACCGATAATACAAAAAATCGAACCGAACCGATCGATACACACCCCTAGTTCACCCCTACTCAAAATGTGTCATAATTTATAACGTTACTCGTTTTGAGAAAAGAACTTTTCTATTTTAGGGTTTGTTTTTCCTATTTCGAACTACATTTTTTTTTTGTCAATTAATCATATGAATAATTCAATAGTAGTAAAACATGATTAAATAAAAGTGCATTGCATCGAAGGTGTCCAAGGTTTAGCTTAATCAATAAGTCCCTACCTAGAGTAACTTTTCTTGATTTTTGTGTTTCTGATTGTAATACCCTAACTTAGGATAAGCTGTGTAAGAAACTCAGTACAAATACCTAAATAATAAGTAAGTTTGTCTTAAATTTTAGTGATGCATTTTAAAGTCATGTGGGCCTAGGTTCAAAGTGAATAGCATCACTAGTGAATTGAGTTGTAACAGATGGTATTAGAGTCACTCGTATATTAACTTTGTCTATGGTAGGCCAAAGTTCAATTAAGTTTAGGCAAATCTTGAGAAGGCGGTACATACCTTAGTGAAGTTGGAAAAGGCTTATATACGGAGTTGATCAAGAAGAAAAATTATCTTGCAGTTGGTGTATAGGAAGACGATTCACAGCTAGACCTACTACATGATATTGAGTCATTTTATGGAAAATCAAACTCAGAGACTGAAGAGGAGATTGCATTGATTTTGAAAACACTTTATGATATTGATGTGTTGGAAGAAGAGTTTATTGTGGAGTGGTATGAGAAGGGAGTAAAAGGTAGCAAAAAACTTCACGTTATTGATATTAAATATCCATTGTTTTAAATATTGGAGACAATAGTTATATTGAAAAAAAGAAAATAGTTGTAGTTTTTTCAGAAAAAATTGGGTTAGGGGTAAGGGAAAATGGGGAAGGAAATTTCAAGGTGAAAAATCAAATTATGACCAATAAGCTGAAAGTCCAGCTAGCCAATCGAATGAGCTATTAAGATTTTTCAAAGATAATTGTAGTTTATTTTTTATTTTTAAAGAAAAATATTTGAATTGCATGAAGAGTATTATTTCGTGATGAACACCCTCTGTCTCTTACCCTATGGTTACAGATTTGAGTCCCCAAGAGAACAAAAAAGTGTGAGCTTATAAAGATATGTAAAAAAAAAATGTATTATGATTGAATTAACCTTAAAAGTAAGTACAATATATTAAAACTGAAAAACAAAAATTATAATGAGAGACAAAAAATGTAGAAAGCAACATGGAGTTTTCTTCCATGTGCCTAAAGTATTCAAGTATGTACAATATGAATTCTTTCATTAATTGTGTTTAGGTGGAATCTATCGGTGAACACCTAAACTTGCTACAATTGTAAAAAAAGTAAAAATAGATTTGAATAATGAGACTGTTAATAAGCATCCATTTATGCTGAAATTCTTGTTAACAGGAACAATTACGTAATAATCACACAAGAGCTATGTATTATGATACATAAGTATTCTTATTAAATTTGTTGGATGAAAGCCCGAATTCGAAATTCAAATTTGTTGGCTAAATTTTGATTAACATGAATGATAATCGTGGCTTTGTGCAGAAATTCTTGATCCAAACACTATTCTATTACTTTGGATTGAAGAAACTGAGATGAAAATTGAAGACTCCATTAAAGGTCATTTGAAGCTTCTTGCAAAAAAAATCTCAGATCTTGTTAAAATAGTTTTTATTTTTTTAAACTCGAAGTTTATTGTTTAAGATTATTTTTGACATAAATGACAAATGTCCTCATTTGATCTTACACTTTACATGTGTCATTCATGAGTGTAATACACATACATTTTATTTTTACTGATTGAAAAAAGAGTGTCAAATGACACAATGAATCTTTATATGAGGTGTTTAAAATTAACAAAGCCTAGTTAAGGTATCTAAGTGAAAGTTGGTGTCAACTTTTGGTGGTCATCGATAGATTCAACCTAGTATTTATAAAGGCATACAAAAGTTTGTCATAACATAACATTAACCATGAAGATTATGGGGGAGGTTAAAGGGTGTGAGAGTTAAAATTCATAATGGTGAGGAATGGTGGAGGATATATACTATATATCATGGAGAAGAATAGTGTAACTTCTTGAAAATTACGGACACCCATCTAATTTAATTATTTTATAACATAACAATTCTATCATATTTGTGAGGTGAGTTTTGCATCGATACAATATTTTTGTCTAGGGGAATTTCTTTCAGTTAATAAATCTTGGGTTACTAATTTTTAGTTTCAAATTCAGAGAGCTATCCATTCATTTCGTGATTTGTTGTTTACACTTTAAGTCAAAACTTCTAATTCTCTTTAATTCTTTTCAACATCAATCTTTGTATACTTAGTACACACTCAAATAATAACTTTAACATTAGTACATTTTATCAGGTTCGAATCTCACTTACCACAAATGTCATTTTCATCTTGTTTTGAATTGATAATCTGTACGACCTAGTAATTTACTAACTTAACTTTTTGCCTAAGTGTGAAACAAGTTGCCTAACGTGTTACAGCAAAGCAGTAAGAACAGTAAGTAAAAACATAATATTTTACATGGAAATCATCCGGCTCAAAAGGTGTAAAAAACCATGATCTGTAGCCCTACAAGATTTAACTTCAACTTAACTAAATCACTAAGCCTCAACAGAAAACAGATTACAAACTATGCAACCTACATAACTAGCTCTAATTTCTTAACTTCAAGTTATGGATTTAAATTACAACTTTTGCAATCCTAGGAACTAGCTCTAATTCCTAACCTTCACGTTATGAATTCAGATTACAACTCTTGTAATCCTAGGAACTAACTCTAAATCCTAAACTTCAACATAAACCTCCCAAGGTCTGTTTCCAACTCTTCGAGTTATCCCAATTTGAAGACAACATTCCTAATTCAGTTTATAACTCACTGAACTAAGATTACATCAAGACTCAATTACAAAGAAAAACTCCTAACACATAAACTCTGTAAAAGGACCTGATTCTTCAATATGTTCCTTCAATCACTTGCAAAGTCAATTTTTCAATTGTCTTTTTTGCTTTGTAAGTGCACAAATATTTTGTACAACTTCACCTCTATTTAAGCACAATTCTTCATAGAGTTATTCTTCACTTCAAACTCCTCATTGACTTGAACTCTCTTGACTTAGAGTTCTACTTCAAGTGAGACTTCTTCTTCAATTCAAACTCCTTGCTTCTTTAGACTCCTTCAAATTAAATTCATTGATTCTTTCGTGTTGTAGTCGAACTTCAACTCTTCAATTTAGCACTCACTTGAAGAGTTCTACTTCAAGTGAGACTCTCTCTTCAATTCAAACTCTTTTCCTCTTTAGACTCATTGATTCTTCTCTTCAATTCATCACTTGTTAGTTTTCTTGAGTTTTATCACGAAATTAGCATTATTCGTTTTTTGATTTATGCACTCTTATCTTTATTCATTTTAAAAGTTTTTCTGAATTCAACTGCTTATGACAGTGTACCTTTAGACCATGTTGACTGATGCGTTTCATCTTTCTTTGTCGATCATCAAAATTGCATAAATCTCAACACGGATATATTTGTTCCTAATCTTATCTATCCTAGTATGAGCTCACATCCATCTTAATATTCTCATTTTCGCTACTTTCATCTTCTCAATGTGTGAGTTTATGACCTGTCAACACTCCACCTTATATGACATAACTAATCTGAAAGCCACTTTATAAAACTAACTTTTAAGTTTAGTGACACATTCTTATCTGATAAGACACTAGATGAGAACCTCCACTTCATCCACCCATTTCAATATGATGTATAACATCATCGTCAATCTCCCCATTTTTCTTAGATTATAGACCTAAGATACTTGAAATTCTCTTGAAGATGACTTGAGTATCGATCCCTACTTGCCCATCTATCACATGGGTAATGACACTGAGTTTGCACTCGAAGTACTCTATCTAAGTATTGCTTAACTTGAACCCTTTAGACTTTAAGATTTGTCCAAACCTCTATTCCATCGATAACTCGATCATGTATCTCACTAATCAATATATGTCAATTGCAAATAACATACATCATGACACGTGGCCTTGGATATGTCACGTTAGTACATCTATCACTGAGGCAAACAAAATAGGTTAAGAGTTGATCCCTAGTGCAATACTATCTCAACCACAAAATGCTCTGAGTCTTCTCTCATTATCATCACTCAAGTCTTAACTTCTTTGTTCGTGTCTCTTTGTCTCATTTTATAATTAGTATTAAATGCTTTTAAAATGAAATAATAACCTGTTTGGCCAAGCTTTTGAGAGGTCAAAAGTATTTTTTTTTACAAAAAATGAAGTGTTGTTCAAATTTTTGAGAAAAAATAAGTGTTTTTGGATAGTAACATAAGTTGTTTATCAGAGGTTAAAAAATATAGTTTTTTCCCTAAAGCACCTTTGAGAAAAATGCACTTAGGAATGCTTTTTTTGAAAAGCTTAGTCAAACACTAATTGTTGCTCAAAAGTGCTTTTTAAATTTATTGGTCAAACACAAACTTTTTTCACAAAGTGTACTTTTTAAAAAAGAGAAAATACATCAAATCCCCTCTGAACTTGGCATCAAAATTTACTTTAATACTTTAATTATATGGGCGTTTAAATACCTTCCTTAACAATTTTGAAGTGATTAAATACCACCTTGAGAGCCGACGTGGCAAAGTGAGTGTACACTCCCCTAAAAGCGCGTGAAATAATAAAAATAAAAAAAACTGAATGGTAAAATCATACACATGCTATTTTTTATTGGCCAATCTATAACTAATATTTTAAAAAAAAATTTATAAGTTAAATTTTTTTTAAAAATGTAAAATTTCTTGTTTAGAAGTAAATGAAATTTGTGGGATCGATTTAAAAAAAAATATATTTAATCTTTTTGTTTTCTCTTGATTTTGTTGTCTTCCCCAAATGTCTTCTTCCCCATTGAAGCACTCCTTATACCTTTCTTCTTCCATATTAGTTATTTCTTCCTTCATCTTCATCCCTCACCTCACCAACCCTTCATTAATTTACAAAATCCAACACCTAATTCATACTATTGAGTGTAAACTTTCTTGAATTTTAAGTGAACCATTTTGATTTTTATTAGTTGTGATGCAAAAAATGTGGGTCTATCAACTTTCTTATACAACCTTCATTTTTCATTTGAGTTGTTAAGAAAAAAATGACTTTCAAAAAATATCATTCTTCGAGGGGCAGAATTGTGGGAGAGGGAGAGGGTTCGAAGAAGAAAAAGTAAGTATGTTATTTTTTTTTAAAAAAATTGATGAATGTTGAAGAAGAAAACAACTATTGAAGGCTGAAAATGATCGGGAAAAAAAAACCAATGAAGGGTGAAAATCAAGAAAGAAGAAAGAGAGGAGGGGGAGGGGGGCGTAGAAGAGAAGGGGTGGAAGAAGGTGGGGTAATTCTGATTTTAAAATACATTTTTAATTAATTGATTAATCGATTAGTGTAATGAATTTTAAAAAGTGTTTAAGATAAAAGGTGAATAAGTAAAAAAAGATTGAAAATTAATGACGTGATGCTTACATGGCTGTGATGTGGTGCTTACATTGCTATGATGTGGTAGGTGAGAGTGGTATTCTACTCTCAGGGTTGTATTTAATTCACTTCAAAAATGTTAAGGGGGTATTTAAACGTCCGTGTAATTTAAGTTCTAAAGTAATTTGTGTTGCCAAGTTTAGGAATTTTTTTTATGTGTTTTCTCTTTTAAAAACAAATTGATTTTAAAAATTTGACCATACATGCTATTAGTCTCGTTCTTAACTAAAGTACTACTTATTGGAGAGAGACAAGGGTAAAGTAATATAATATTTTTTATTTATGATTTCTTAATGAATGTGCAAAAGAGAAATATAACAATTAATATGGGACGATGGAAATAGATTAAAAGAAAGCAACTTTGCAAAAAATATTACTCCTACTAGCCTGTTGATCAAACTTTTGAGGGGTCAAAAGCGCTTATTTTAAAAAAGTATGGTGTTTGGACATGTTTTTGAGAGAAAATAATAAGGGGTCGTTTGATAGAATGTATAAAAATAACGCTAAATAGAGTGTATTAGCAATGCTTGTATTAGTTATGCTTGCATTAGTTATTTCTTATGCATTGTTTGGTTTGATGTATTAAAAATATCGTGCATTGTATAAAAATATTTATTTATAAAAATATATTCCACAATTATGGTGAAAAAGATGTAAAAGGGGTTTTCAGGGGTAATTGAGTCTTCAACCATGCTAATGCATGCATTAAATCCTTTTGCATTACTAATACCTAGAAATTCATGGTATTAGTAATATATTCTGCAATACACAATAGAATGCATAACTAATGCTTTCATTTGTTATACATGGCATGAAAAAATGCACCAAACAATTACAAGGTACTACTAATACATAGAGCTAATGCATGTAATATTTTTGCTAATACATTCTACCAAACAATCCCTAAGGAGTCGTTTGGTTTGAATTCAAGTTATGATGGGATAAGTTACGATGAGATTATTTTTTATTGAGTGTTTGGTTTGTTGTATTCAAAATAATAGGCATAGTATAAATTTTAAGAATAGTTTATTTGTTTACAAAAGTACCCTTCATGAATGTGAAAAGTGATGTATAAAAAGGGTTTAAAAAGATATTTTTGTCATTTACTTATTTTATCCTGGGCTAAGTTATCCCAGATTATTATACCACCCAAGGGGAGGGATAACTTATCTCGGTACTAATATTAATCCCGGGATAAGTTGTCCCGGACATGCCAACCAAACAACAAATTAAGTGGCACTACAATTTAATCCCATGACTATTTGGTATAATTCTTCACAACAAATGATCGGGGTCGTTTGGTAGAGTTTATAAGAACAATGCAAAATATAGTGTATTAGTAATGCTTGCATTAGTTATGATGAGATTTTTTTATGCAGTGTTAGGTTTGGTGTACTAAAAATATTATGCATTGCATAACTTTTTTAAAAGAAATAGTTTTTTACAAAAATACTCTCCACAAATATAGTGGAAAGGATGTGAAAAAGCTTTTGAAGGACAATTTTGTCTTTAATGATATGCTAATGCATGCATTAAAATCCATTGCATTACTAATGCATAGAAATCTGTGGTATTAGTAATACACTATTTAATACACAATAGAGTGTGTTACTAATACAAGCATTGATTATGCATAGATTAAAAAAGTATACCAAACAAAGTATTAGTAATACTTCTAGTTAATGCAAGTATTATTTTCTCTAATACACTCTACCAAACAAGTGTTTTTAAGGAATAACATAAACTATTTTTCAAAAGCGATTGTTTTCCCTCCAAAGTATGACTTATTAATCCATAAGTAAGTGTTGTCATGAAGTAATGGTTGCTCACACGACAAGATCGTATGAGGTCACAATTCACCTAACACAATCATCTAGGGAGAACAAAAATTGTGAATTAGACGCGGGCAAAATTCTCCTAAATTATTTTTCTAAAAATTGATAAAAATACACGTTTAAAAAATTTAATCAACTAAAACCAATATAACAAAACTAAAATAGATAAGTTATAAATGACCTACCAAATCAATTTACTATGTCGTGAAATCAGAGAAGTACCAACATAGGTAATAGTAACGTCTTAATCATCAAAGACCTAAATTTCATGTGTGCTAAAACTTTATTTATGATAACTACATTTTTAATACTACTAGACTTTTGATTTTGAGAAATAATAATAATAAAAAATATTGAAAACACTCCTGAATTTGATGTAAATTATTAGTTTTATTCTGAATTATTAACAATCTTAAAAATCACCACTCTACTTGCCCCGATTTGCTACATAATATAGCAAGTGGTCTCAAACTCTTGTAGAAACATATTGAAACTCTTAATAAAAAGTTGAGAGAAGTGTTGAAAACATCTCTAAACTTGGCGAGAATTCAAGGGTGTATTTCAGTCATTTTGCAAGATCGAAAGCGTATTTAAATTCAATTAGTCAAATAACGGGGCATTTTTAAAACTATCACTAGTTTGAAAATAAAATTAATAATTCGTACCGAATTTAAAAATATTTTCAATACTTCAATCTAATAAAAAATATATATACATTGATTAGAATTTTTTTTTTGATTTTCCTCCTGGTGTTCGGTACCCATATTAGAGTTTAACTAAATCTGAATTCATGCTGAAAAGTTTCATATTGCGATAAAACGCTTCCTAACAAAAGCAATTTCATATTCAAGGGGACTCAAATTCGAAACCGCCAAGGATGAATTAACTTCACCGACTGTTTTAATTAAGACACAACCTGCTACCAAAATGTCCAAGTGAACTAAAACAATATATACATTCATTATAAAGTGGATATTTTGTGCGTGTCACTTGTATGAAAGTTCTACATTTTTTAGTTTCTCCGCTTTGCCGGCCGAGTGGCCAAAGATGTAGCTGAAGGGTAATGTAGTCATTTCCTTAATTTTCTTGTTTTATATTCCTACAAACTGCACAACCATCACCGTTCTGTTATTTATTTACATTTATTTTTGGATGCACCACCAACAAACAAACACCGTTCTGTTACAAATTCAGCTTTGAACGGACATACCATTATCAGGCGTCTGAATCTCACGCTCTCTAATTTCATTTTTAAAAGTTTTTTTTGTCTAAAATAATATTAATAAAATGGGTGAAAATTAATTTCACCCTTCAATTTTTCAGTACTCCCTTTGTTTCTATTTACTTGTTCATTGTTGACTTGTCACACCGCATATTTATTAAGAAAATAATAATTGATATAGTGAGTTTACCATTTTACTACTATTAATTGATAGAATTTCAAAATCAATTTACTCAATTAAAGAGGTTCTACCTTTTTCAAAAATGTTTACTCTCTAAATAAATTGAGGATATAATAGGTGAAAATATTGTCTTTTCTTTATTTGTAAAAAATAATAAGTAAAAAATCAAAATTGAACAAGTAAAAAGGGATAGAGGGAATATTTGATTTGTAGTTTAAAATTAAGTGGTTAACATTACAAGTAGTACTGTTTTTTTTTAAATGAATTTGTTAATGTAATTGTTTCGTGATTGTTATTTTAATATTATATATACATTAAATATTTATATGTATTTATGTATGTACATGAGTATGTGTGTGTATTTTTAAGTTTCTCTTCTATTGTCTACATAGATAAATGACTTTTAATTGTCACTAATGAAATAATTTAGAGTTTATTTATTATATAAATAAATAATATTTTAGAAATTTGTTATAAAATATGTTACTTATTTTGTGTCAATTATTTGGCTTATTTTGACTTGTTAGAAAGTTTATAAAAAAATAAAGAAGATTTTTTAGTTTTGTGATTTTAACTAAAGATATGTAAAATATATCATATTCTTTTATCTTGTGATCTTAAACATGTTATATGAAAGTTAGAATTTAAAATTGTAAAAAAAAAAAGAAAAAAAGAAAAGAGATAATTTTTTTAAAATGGACTAAAAAAGAAAAATAAGACAAAATACACCTCTTTTTTATTAATTATTTTTTTATAACCTATCTTGAATATTTATAAAGTTTGATTAGGATGCACTTCAGTAAAAACTTGAAAAGCCCTAGAGCAGACTTACACTTCTTTTTGGTATAGATTGTAAGCATGGTTACCATGATTTTATCTCTATAATCTGTCATCGCTCTAAAAAAACAATCAAATAATTATCATTCTTAAATTTAAAATCACCATAATTTACTAAATCTTGTTGGAAAAAAAAGCGGTGAATTTGTTCTCAAGCCTTGTATACACCGTCGTCACACTATAGGAGTTGATCATATCCGAAGTCCTTACATTAATTTTAAGAAGGATATAACGAATGAAGGGCTAGTAACTAGAATGAAGTCATAATAAGGTAGTCGTACTGGAAAGTGTGCCTGCATCACCTCTTTTTCAAAGAAAGCTAATGCTTAATGCTTGTTAAAAAGGAGTTAAACTTGGAAAGGGAAATTTTAGTGAAGACCAAGCTTATGAGCTTATTATCCTAAATCGTGGATCGGAACAAGTTTATTATTCATATCTTTTAACTCTTATTCTTAATAATATAATAAATTAAATAGATGATAAATAATTTTCTCTATTAAAAAGAATATATAAATGAAAATCATGCTTTTATAGACATATTAGTGTAGTAAAGTTATACTAATTTGTCTACCGCTAATTATATTTTATAGAAATCACTGTTCACTTTGGCCAAGTTAGACTTATGAGAGTAATGAAAGATGTTGAATATCTAAATATCTACGTGCTATTAGTAATGTGCAATACACGTTTGTAGATACTAATCTCTATGAACGTGCTTCATACGTTAATCTCGATCAACTATTATAAAGATTATATCATCTAAATATGATTAACTTTCTGTTATTTCTTTGGTCCTAAAATATTTATTCTATAACTCCTGCCCAACATAATTTTTTCGGCAGACAAAATCTTAATAATTTCTCCTATATGATTAAGAAATAGGAAAAAGCAAAATAAGCATTTGACTGTTAGATGATGTGTAGTTATAAAATTATGGATTAGAAAAACTAATTTGCGATTTGCCTATCTCTTTTATGAAATGAAATTGTCAATAGTAGTAGTTGTAGCTAAAAGTTACTTTGAAAAAAAATTAGAGCAAGAAGAAAAACACTATTAGACTTCCAACCACAATAGTATTGTGTAAGACAAATATTTTAAAAAGAAAAGGAGTCAATTTTTTAAAAAGTAATACCTAAAAATCCTCCTATATTATTCACAATTTGCAAGTTCAATATTAAATTTATAAATGTTATTGTTATTCATTGAGTTGTAATATTTTCTATCTAAAATTCATCTACAACATCCTGTATAATAGTAAAAAAGATGTAGAAATTTGAAGAAAAAAAAAAAGCAAGTAAAAATAACTGTAAAATAGGACATATATGGTTTTTTAGGTCTATTTTCTAGTTTCACTAAAGAGTAAAATCAGTTATTTTTCCAAAAAATATTCCGATATTTTTGCATAATAAAATTTGTCTTTAGATATTATTCGTAAGGCGGTGAACTCCACGCGACTTTATCTCACGTGAACACAGTTACCGAAATGTAAGTACAAAAATATGCATTCAAATTGTCGTGTCCATTTTTGTAATTATTACCTAAAACAAAGGCAAATTTATATTCACACTCTTCTCTCTCCGACCCTTCAACGGCACCCCGACCACTCTCTCCTCTTACCTATATACATACATAAAACATATACATACAAAATCCTTCAGTTTCTTCTTTCTGTATTTTTCTCTCTTCTCTTCAGTCTACACACACTCGTTTCCCAATGCAGTCTCCAACCGCCGCCGGCCGTGAAGTGGACCCTATAATCTGGCAAGCAATCGCCGGAAAATCTGTCCAAATCCCTCCCGTCGGTTCCAGGGTTTACTACTTCCCTCAAGGACACGCTGAACATGCAACCCTTACTTCACCTGCTTCACTATCCCCTGGTATACCTCCGTGGATTCTATGCCGTGTACTCTCTGTTCGTTTTCTCGCTGAGTCCGATACCGACGAGGCATTCGCTAAGATTTTTCTGCATCCGATTAGTCAGAGTGATGTTGACGAAGTTACTGTGACTGAGGAGGAGGATGGAGAGAACGAACTTGTTTCGTTTGTGAAGATTTTAACTCCGTCAGATGCTAATAATGGGGGAGGTTTCTCTGTGCCGAGGTTCTGTGCTGATTCTATATATCCTCGGCTTAATTTTGAGGAAGAACCGCCCGTTCAGAATTTGGCTATTAGGGATATTAAAGGTGGTGTGTGGGAGTTTCGACACATTTTTCGTGGAACACCTCGACGGCATTTGCTTACTACTGGTTGGAGCAAGTTTGTTAACGGTAAACAGCTTGTCGCTGGTGATTCCGTTGTGTTCATGCGGAAAACTGGAAATGATCAACTCTATGTGGGTATCCGACGAGCTATTAAACGAAATGACAATCCCCAGAGGTGGGCTTCCTCTTATTTGATGCGTGAACATTTGAATAATGGTGGTAGCGCGGATGTGAATTGGGGGATTACGAAGGGGCGGATGACCATGGAGGCTGTTGCTGCGGTAGCGGAAATGGCGGCACGGGGAGTGCCATTTGAAGTATCGTGTTATCCGCGGGCTGACTGGGCAGATTTTGTGGTGAAGGCACAAACAGTAGAGGTGGCATCAAATTTGCCTTGGACAGTTGGTACGAGGGTTAAGATGGCTGTGGAAACGGAGGATTCATCTAGAACGGCTTGCTTTCAAGGGACTGTTTCATCTGTCATTTTGACTGAAAGTGGCCCTTGGCGTGGATCTCCATGGCGAATGCTTCAGGTGATTATGATTCTGTAGCTTTCTGTTGATGAATTTATATTTCTATGTCTATAAATTAGAGTCATTTGAACTGTAGACTGCTTAAAATTATTGTCATTTGACCATGGGACTGTTTATGGTACTGCATTGGTTTTTCCTTTTTCCTGATTAAAGCTGTTGTCCTATCTGACTTCACGGAACATTGTTAGCATTGTCAGACATAGTTGTTGCAAATATGTTATTTTGGTATCAGTTGATAGTAATATATCTATGCTCCTACTAATGCTTTAACTTATCCTGCCCTTTCTCAAAAATCTACAGATGATAAGCCGTTATGTTAAGTGCATTTTCTATTTTACTTTATATAGTTCAGGAAGTAGAAAAATTGTCTGTGGCATGTTACAGGATAGTGAGTTTAAATACTAATTTTCTGATTCGTGATATGGTGGTGGTTACTTTGGGAATGTGTTAAAGGACCGACAGGTGCGGGTTGCAACAGAGTTAGTTGTGGGACAAAGGACTGCTCTCAAACAACTTGAGTTGTAGACTAGTTATAGTTGTAGTCATTTGAGCATGGATTTCTTCATTCTGCCCTTTAAGATGTAATTGTCAATGGTAGTATATTTTTTTTTCTCTAACTAAAACTACTATCTGTTTCTGATCTCAAGGGATGTCATCATTTTCACATTTAGTTCTCTTCAATATGTTGCGATAATTAATAAATCCATTTTCTGCAGATTGCAGTTCATAGCAATATATAAAACATGACCGTAATAATGCTTCGACTTATTGGCACTATTCTCATTAATCTGCAAAAGCAAGTATCTTCTTTTATGTTAAGTGCATTGTTTGTCTACCTTTGTTAATTCAGGAAGTAGAAAGATTTGTTTGTGGCATGTTAACATGTAGTTCGCTACAATTATTAGATCTTCCAATTCAGTTGTGTATCCATTTGGAGAATCCATCTCTTAAGTTTGGGTCTTTACTCAATTGCCCCTATTGTCTTATGTGGCAGTCTAGTAGTCCTCTAAGTATGTAAAACTGGTGCACTTTTGGTTCTGGACAACGGTTTCATGACTTCATCTAGAACTCAAAACTACTTGAGAAGCTCACCCAAAAAATAACCCTCATGTTTCTATGATCCAATTAGCTTTGATCCCAAATAAGTGAGTGCTTTTTGGGAAAATTGCTTTCATGCTAACTCAAGGGTGCTAATAGCAGGATGAATGTGAGAGGGAGAAAAGTGCTCTAATCCACCTTGTAGTGTCTTTTCATGGGGTCCTTATCAATGAAGTGTCTGTTAATGGGGTTAAACCAAAGGGAAGTTTCGAGGGTTTGATCTTTCCTTTTTAGAAAGTAGATTATGTATTAAAAATGCAGCAACTTAGCACTAAGTTGATGCTAAGGCAGCCTCCAAGGCCTAGCTCGAGTGGCAAAAGGTGGAGGATTTGTGGCTTAGGTCGCAGGTTCAAGCCCCACACCATGCAAAGCAAAGCCCGATATTTAAGTGGAGAAGGGTAGAGGGGTGGACCCATTATCCACCGAGTTTTGAAGGCTGTGATTGGTCCAAAGGGCGGGTCACAGACGGATTTCTCGGTTATCAAAAAAAAAAGTTGATGCTAAGGCAATACAAGAGTGTTATGGTCACCTGATATGGATCTGGTTATGGGGCGCTGCAATATGAAATCTGATGTTTTCTTCCTACGACCTATGTTGTTGGTTCGTTAAGAGAGAACCTGCAATCTCTTGAGTTTGAAGTATTCAAAAACTTAATAATTTTCTGCTTGTCATTTCCATTGAATTCAAATAACTTAAATACAATATTGGTGGATTAATCACCCCCTAATAACAAGGACATAACTTCCTACAACTACTGAAATGAGAAAGTGGAGGAATAACCTCCTTACTGCAGAGAAAATAACTGCTACCGAAAAACAACTACTACAAAGGAAATGTAATTAATAGTTGCTGATTTAATCAACTTTCTGATTAAATTTTCCTTGCATAAAACTGTTGGTAGACTAAAAAGGTGCTAACATTACTCCCCTCCTTCAAATCGCGCTTGTCCTCAAGCGCTAAGTGTAGAAAGTAATTCTTCTTCATCGTCAATGAAATCAATCTAGAATAATCTCTTGCACTCATGGCCCCGAGTGAATAGTTAGTCACAATTGAAACAAAGTCCCTTAAGTCGTCTTTCATCCATTTCAGATCTAGTCAATTTCTTCACAAATCTGGCAGGTTGTTGAGGTGAGAAATCTGCTGTCTTTGATTTACAGGTATCTAACAATTGCGAACAAAAGGGTTGTTTCTTGCTTTCATAAAGTCGGGAAATACTCATTAGCTAAATTTAGAGGATTATGCAACTCTACCTCATTTGCTTTATAATCAGCAAGACCACTAATGTAAAGTTCAACTTTTTGCACTTGTGTAAGAGTACCGGCCCGTGAAACTAATTGCTCAATCTTTTCTTGGTAATCTGCCACAGATCCAATTTGGCTTAACTTAGCCAATTCTCCCAACTTTTGACTTCTAATTGGTGGTCCAAAACGAAGGTTGCATTGATGTTTGAACTCATCCGAAGTGCATTGAGGCATATCTTTCTCTAGTTGAAGAAACCAGAGTTGTGCAATTCCTTCCAAATGAAAAGAAGCAAGTCTAATTTTTTCTTCTTCTAGTGTATGTTGGTGTCGAAAGAAAGGCTTACACCTGTTCAGCCATCCCAAGGGGTCTTTATGGCCACGAAATCATGGAAAATCCAATTTTGTATATTTAGGAATCATGGAATTCCCACACGTTTCGGATTCTAAACCTGCAACCACTGCTTTATCTTTCCAACCTCGATTGTGACTGCCATTTTTAGTTGCTTCAACATCTGCCTTTGAATTTGCTAAATCATTAGTTAGTGCATCCAAGCGAGCATTTATGGCTTCCTGCCTTGCTAAATTGGCTGCACGTTCTTCTCGGAACAAAGTCAACGGTTGTGCTAATTGTTGCTGGATTAGATCTTCTATAACTCTCGTCTCTGATACCAAGTTGTTATGGTCCCCCGATATAGATCTAGTCATGGGGCGCTGCAATATAAAATTGAATGTTTTCTTTCTACGACCTATGCTGTTGGTTCGTTAAGAGAGAACCTGCAATCTCTATAGTTTGAAGTACTCAAAAACTTAATAATTTTCTGCTTGTCATTTCCATTGAATTCAAATAACTTAAATACAATATTGGTGGATTAACCACCCACCTAATAACAAGGAAATAACTTCCTACAACTATTGAAATGAGAAAGTGGAGTAATAACCTCCTTACTGCAAATAATTGGTACAGAGGCTACTGGAAAACAACTCTATTACAGAGAAAACAGGAAAACATAATTAATAGTTGCATAGGAACTGTTACAGGAAAACATAATCAATCATCCTTCTGTACCAAAAAACAAAAAAGAAGGATTTGCAATAAAGGTCCTATTCTTGTAAAGATCGTATGAAATCTAACATATTATCTTCATCCTTTACATCCTATAGATTACACCAAAAAGCCAAAAGACATAAGCATTTGTATTTAAGTTGTTGTGCACTAACTTTCTTCCCTTTAAAGCGTCTCACGTTTCTTTCCTTTCATATATTCTAGCATATACATGCAGGATGGTGCATCAAGTCTTCTTTAATGGTTTCAAAACCCTAAGTAGTCATTTGGTTAGTGAATAAGTTATACTAAGATTATAATGTGAAGGTTATAGTACGGGATTGTATAATAAAGAGATTATTTAATGGCTATACTTTTTCTTGTAGATGTTTGGTTCATTAAATTAGTAATGGGATATATGAGATATAATACAAAACAATATGTTTTGTTTTACATTAGATAAATTTGGATAAATTTTTACGTTCAATTTTAATCTTGGCGTACTTAAATGACTTTGGTATAACCTTTTTAAAAATGACAGTAGGAGAGCACCCAAGGGTGCGGCCTAGTGGTCAATGAAGTGGTTGAGAACCATGTGGTCTCAGGTTTAAATTCCAACGGAGACAAACATTAGGTGATTCTTCCCCTCTAGCCTAGTCTTGGTGAACAGAGTTACCTGGTACGTGTTGCTTGTGGAAGGTGACATGAATTAGTCAAGGTGCACGAAAGTTGGCGCGGACACTACAATCATAAAAAAAATGACATTAGGAGAAGAACTTTCAAGAAGGGCATTTCGTCATTTGGTTATATTACCACGGGATTTGCTAATTTGGCAATTGTTATCCCACATTGAATGCCGTATGAAAAAAAAAATGATTACTATGGTATAAATAATCGAGATTACATATGCCAGGATCAAAAAGTTCAACCAAACATGCGATAAAATAATCTCACTTTTCATCCCTGCATTAATATCCTAACCTTCAATCAAACGACTCCTAAACATCCTTGGGTTAGAATATGAAAGCCAATAGGAAATATTCATATATAACGGGTTGTTCAATAATTTTAATCGGCGAATCTAGATTAGTCGAGCCAACGATGAGATGGTTACACCAAGAAGAAAGAAAAGAAAAAAGACCAAAAAAATAATTTTACTTGGGTTGTCTCATCAATGTTCCCTTGATGCCATTGTGAATACAATTAGAGCCCGTTTAGATTGGCTGAATTTAAGTAGCTTTTAAGCTTCAACTATTGAAAACACTTTTTAAGTGCTGGAGCTAAATTATATTGGATAAGAATAATTATTTTATGATAAAAAGTTTACAAATTAATCAAAGTAAAAGAATTTTTAAGCTAAAATATGTCAAAAACAATAAGTTGGACAATCCCAACTTATTGTTTTTGGCTTAAGAGCACTTAACATAAAGCTACTCTGAATTTTGCCAAACACTCCAAAAAGCCGAAAAGAACTGAGAAAGCTCTTAGTCCTCTAGTGGACTTGTAACCTATTTTTGTGATAGGTAATGTACATTGTTTTGGCAGGATAGAAATGAACTTAAGCATACAAATATTTTGTTGCTGGGCTTTTAATATGATTATTGGCATTGGTTTGGCATTAAGACACATACTTAGTCCTATGCTCTTTCCAGCCATTCCTGAACCCTATTTTATTGACATTATCCAGCCTTATATAGAATAAACAGTCATCACAAGTGTAATACCAAACGCAGGGGTGGCAAAACCAAACCCAACCCATTTAAGTAACCCGCTCATTTATTAGCTGAACCCATTTCAACCCATTAAAAATTGGGTTGATATGTATCCAAATTGAATAATGAGAAATCTTGTCAAAATATTTTTAAGAACTTTTTAAATTATTTGATATATTATATATAGTCATAATAAAGAAAAAAAATAATTTTGTTAGGTACTAAAATATTTTTAAAAAACAAAAAAAACAATTAAACTTAGTAAAAATTGGGTTGGGTTGGGTCTTGACCCGTTCTATGACTCATTACCCACGCTTTAACCCAAGTAAATTTGGATTGGGTTGGGTCTTGACCCATTATGACCCGTCCAAATTTGACCCAACCCGCTCAACTGTCACTCCTAACCAAACGTGAGTCGGAGTTGAAGCTTACATGAAGCAATATTATGGAGAATGATGTCGCTACTAGCTTTATCTTATGTTAAGCCAAGACAGTTGTAAAATGTTATTGCTATTATTGCCGAAGGAAAACATAAACTATCTTGGAAAGCCAAACTGAAATATCAATGAAGGTCACGATTTGAGAAAGCAATGGATATATAGGATTGCAACCTTACCTTAAGTCTAATTCAATGCATTGCCTAATCTCTCACCTATTGTGTTTTAAGTCAATGACATTACTTATGGATTCTTAATTTCTCCTTCAGTTTTACTAATCAACTAGATCTTAATTACCCATTAATATCCCGATAAAACGGGATGCTATCCTTGTTAACTCTCTCAAGTTCAACCAAAACACATTAATTGTATCGATTATGGCTACAAAGTGAAGGCCTTATACGTAGTCTTTCTCATGGTAATTTAGGCTTTATTAATTCTTTAAATAATCCAATTCCTTGTTGATTAATCTTGACCTAATCTTAAATTTCTTTTTTCGAGTTCAAACCAAAGAAAATGAGTTTTTTCAAGAGTTGATAGGAATCAAAGAATCAATACAATACATACTTAACCAAATAACAATTAAAGCAAACATAATTGGTAAGAAATAAATTGCAACAACATCCCAATATAAGGGAGGGTAGAGTATGTATATCTTACCCCTATCTCGTGGAGGAAGAGCGGTTGTTTTCGAACGACGATTCTCGACTCAAGTAATGCATACCAAAGTATTTTGAAAAGGAAAATAAAAAAGCAGAGAAGACATAGCAAATTGTAGGGAAATCATTGCATAACTTTTTAAAAAAAGAGGAATAGTAACAGCAATAAAATGATGCGATGTTCAAAAAAAGAATCAACAGGTAGTAACAAAAATTGAAGGGCAAGAAACTACGAGAATAGTGCTAATACCACTGGTATGAGACAAAAAACAGTAGATGATTTTTCCCATCTGTCCTAGCCTTGCCTTGGTGGACAGTTATCTGGTACCTGTTGCTGGGAGGTGGCAGGTATCCCGTGGAATTAGTTGAGGTGCGTGAAAGTTGGCCCAGACACCATGGTTGTAAAAAAAAAGCCACCAAGCCTATCCCACAGGCCACAAGAAATAAATTAAAATTTTAAATAAACAAAGAGTTTGTCACAACCCTAGTTGTGGAGCTATAAGACAACCATCTTCCAATCCATACTAATCATCCAAATATCCAAATATGATAATAACAAGGATGGGATTAATGATAGAGAAATCTTTTTAGAAAAACTCTAAGCATTGTGCCTTCTTCAATCCAATATGTAGGAAACTTAAATCTTACTCCCAAGCTCTGATTTCCAACCATAGATAGCTTCCCGAATGTCCAAGATGAGTATTTATATGATTGGGAATGACCTACAAAATTCTACCAAAAACACCCCTCCGATCCTGATATCCTTTAGTGCTAACATGTTGGGCCATAGGCTGTGATAGCAACGATAGCGTATTCCTGATTTAGGTCAGGTCTCTTGTGCTTTGATCGTTGTTAGAGGCATGCGATCCACAATGCTGCATTTTCCTAATTTGACCATTCCCTCTATGCTGTCTGTGACACATGCCCTGCAATAACTGCAACACTCAGATTCTTCCAGTTTCTTCTTTTGGCTTAATTTTCATTTGTTTTCTCTTATTGTTCTCCAAACATCCCCAAATTATATAAAACCTGTAAATGCAGACAAAATCGTTGATTATTGCTCTAAATTCTTATATTAAAACACCAAAATATTAAGTAAAATGATACTTATAAGTTGGTGTTGGTTAATCCCATGGACTTTTGTCCTGTTTCTGTTAATAATTTCTGTATTTGTTCCCCAGTTTGTTGTTTGGCAACACTGCTCTAATGCACTCTCTCTGTCATCAAACTTTATTTAGGATAAAGTGCACTATTCGCCCTTAATCTGTTGATCGAACTACTTCCTGAGGTTTTACTCCTCCAAGCCCCCCATCCATTTGGTTTTCATCTATTGATAGAATATTCTTTTGTTGGTTTTCTATCAAATGATAAAATATTCTTCTTTATTACCAAAAAAAAAAGATAAAATATTCTCTTTTGTTCTTTTTTTTCCTCCTCGCTTGCTTATATCCTCACCCGAGCTTCTCTATTTTGCTTCTCCTTTTTCCTGCTTCTTGCCACCATGATGTGCTGCTTTTTGAAATCTTATGCCGCAATTTTTCATGTCTCCTTCTCGGTACCCATCCCAACGAGCAGTTCATCTTGTAGAAGCTCTATCTTCCTCAATTAATTTTACTACTAACAGATGTATTAGGGATTGATACCATTAAACCTGGAGGTCCTAACTCCTAATAGTGTTTCTACCGGATCTCACAACTTAAAATGATTGTGGAGGAAACCCGTGGGCATGGGAAGAAGCTTACAAAAATAAATCTATTAACTCTGTAGATTCACTTATTTATGCGATGATGAAGAACTGTAAATCTGAGGGAAATGATTTATTTTCTTGCATGTGGGACATGCGTGATGATATTAAATAAGAGAATTTCAGCTAATTGCAACTATAGTGGTAGCTGGAGAGAAAATCTTGACTAGTTTCTTTGCTTTTACCACGTAGATTTTAACATCCTAATGCAGTGGACTTTGAGCTTGGAAGTATTTATGAAAGGATCTGTTTAGGAAAGGCAAATAATGATGATTAGTCTCTTGACAGAAAAATAAAGGAATGAATGGTAATACATTGATAATCCCTCATCATTGTTCTATTAATGACAAAACAGTTATCAATGTGTTATTTTTTTTCCATTTAAAAAAAAAATACATTGACAATTTGTTTTGTCATTAATAGAACAATGATTTGTTTGATGAAGTAAGATGTTATATTAGTAGGGCATCAAGTGGATGCCGAGTAGTTACATAAGAGAGTCATGATCAACTCTTGGGAACAAAAATTCCTTTTCTAAGTCAGAGAGTTAACCAGAAAGCAAAAAAATTGGTCTCTAAACCATAGTGAGGGAGCTGATGAAATCTAGAAGGGGAATTATATCATTTACAGGGGATAGATTGCTCCAACTAAATAGGTTAAAAAGACAAAAAGATTTCAAACTACTGCTAGGAGTTGAGATGCCATCAAAACATCTGACATTCCTTTCCTTCCAAATACACCAAAAAATACATGGGGAATCATCTGCCAGGTCTTCTTGATGGAATTGTCAACTTCTTTTAGTCTCCAGCTTTCCGCTGCTTCTTTGACATCCTGGGGAAGAGTCCAGTTTATACCTAGTAGTGAGATGAACATATTCCAAAGATCGTTTGCCGCTGGACAAAGCAGAAACAAATAATTCACTGACTCCAAACTTTTGTGGCACATGAAGCATCTGTTCACTTGCTGAAACTTCCTCCTATTTAGGTTGTCGAAGGTAAGGATAGCATTTCTGAGGGATGTCCAGATAAACACTTGATTTTTGGTTGTAGCTTAGTCTTACTCAGTTTCCAAGGCCAGAGGTCTATCGCATCATTTGATAAGCACAATTTACTGTATCCTTCTGTCACTGTATATATTCCTTTTCAGAGCTGCCTCATTTTCCCATTTAAGTTATCTGGCAGATGAGGGGATATTGAAGCTCTTTCTAGAACTCTGAGCAAGTCAATGAGCTTATCAAGCTCCCAGTCCTGCATGTTCCTCCTGAAGTGGGGTGCCCATATTCCATCTTCTCTGTTTTGGGCCACTAAAGAGTCTGGATCAGAGGCGGCCACCCTGAGAGGTGGTTGATTATTAAGTCACCTATCCTTAATTTAACTGAGTTGCCATTTCCAATTCTAAAGGACACCTCTTGGAAGAATTCATCTTTCAAGTTGTTGATATATTTTCAAGGTCCAACTCCATAAGGGGCATTGTTCTGGTTCATACTCCATTTGTCTTGCCTCCCATACTTGGCATTCACTACCTTCCAAATACTACTTGGTTCTTGAGCATACCTCCACTACCATTTCATTAACGACTCTTGCTTTGCTTCCTTGAATCTTTCATTCCTTGTCCACCCTGTTGCTTTAGCATAATTACATTTTCCCACTTCACATAGTTCCTCTTCCACAAAAAGGATCTTCTAATTTCCGTGTTACCTTTGTCAAAAAAAAAGGATCTTCTAATTTTCAATTTGATTTTGTATCTTGGAAGGCATTTGGAACAGGGACATTATGTGTGGGGGAGTGCTATCAAGCATACTCTTGATAAGAGTCAATCTGCTACCCATAGATAGATACCGCGTTTTCCAAGTTGCCAGCCTTTCTACATTCTTTCAATAACTTCACTCCAGATTCGTACTTATTTGAACTTTGCACCTAGAGGGAGACGTAGGTATTTTGTTGGTAAAGAACCAATGTCACCACCATAATGCTGATTCTTCCACTTCAGGGACCTCATTTACTGGGTAGATCTTACTCTTCACCATTTTAATAAATAACCCACAAATTGCTTCAAAAAAGTAGCAATGTCAGGTTGAGATACTGCACCTAAGACTTCTCTGCCGTGCAAAAGATTAGAGTATCATCTGCATAGAGCAGATGAGACACAGAGGTATAGTTATGAACATTGTTGCCCTACCTTACTCCAAAAAAATGAACATTGTTGCCCACCCTGAAACCTTCAATCCACTGCATCTGCCTTGACTTGTCTAGTATCTTGCTAAGACCCTACATGGCAAGGATAAATAAAAATGAGGACAGAGAGTCCCCCTGTCTAATCCCTTTTTGAGGGGAGAAGAAACCAACTGGGTATCTATTCACTAAAACTGAATATTTTACAGTAGTGATGCTGAATTTAATTCACCCCTTACTCCTAAGCTTTGTGAAAATATAAGACCAATTTAGCTTATCGAAAGCTTTCTCTACATCCAGTTTGCATAGGATACCAGAAACCCTAGTTTTTAATCTTCCATCAAGAAGTTCATTTGCAACCAAAGCTGCATCAGTAATCTGTCCGCCTTTTAAAAAAGCACTCTGCTCTCCTAATACTAACTTCCCCATGACTGTCTTCAGCCCATAACTACCAATGATGCCTGATGGGTCTGAAGTCTCTAAGGTCTATTGCACCCCTTTCTTTTTGGGAATAAGTGCAATAAAAGAGGCATTACAAGACTTTGCCATGTGACATTGCTGATGAAAGTGAGATATAGCCCCTATTATTTCGGGGTTGATTATCTCCCATGTTCTTTGGTAAAATGCCATTGTGAATCCATCAGGGCCAGGGCTTTTGTTGGGAGCACAAGAGTTCAAAGCTTCTAGTACCTCATCCTCTTCAAATGACCTTTCTAACCAAGCTTTCTCTGTCAGAGATATGTTAGCTAAGCATCAAAGGATACTTTGGGTCTCCCGTTTTCATTTTCTCTGAGGTTCGCTTAAATTTTTTACTTTTGTGCTTCCAACTTCCCAAATGTAGTATTGTTCCAATCAGTGATGTCTTTCTTCAGCTTTTGAATTAGAATAAAATTTGGGCTTTCCTCGATATTATAATTTGTAACTGTGCCACTATTCTGCTACTTTGTCCATAAACCCTTTTGTCTGAAGCCACATATTCTCGAATTTAAAATAGGAAGGTTTGGCTTCCTAGTCTCCACATTCAAGTAGCAGAGGCCTGTGATCTAATATAACTCTTGGGAGAGCTACCTGTTTTATAACATTGAAATTTTCATTCCATTCAGAGGAAATCAAGAATCTGTCTATTCTTGATGCTTGCATGGAGTCTAACCCCGCCCCCACCCCTCCTTAATTAGGTGTAATGAGCTCCAAATCCTGGATGATATATGAGAATATTTCATTGCACTGGATCTTCTGATGCAATTTAGCTTCACTTTCATATCTATTGACATTGAAGTCTCCACTTATCAGCCATTGTTCATTCCATAAGCCTCTAATTGCTGCAAACTCATGCCAGAGATCCTCCCGTTCTGGATTTGTGTGAGGTTTATAAACCTTGTGAAGCACCTCGTAAAATCCCCTTGTGTACTTTTCAACACGCATGAAATGGTGTAAGAGCCTTGTTGAATTCCCCTGTTTGGTCATTACCTTTTGTCCCGCAATACAATGATACCCCCACTCCTTCCAATTGAGTTCTGAGCTGCCCATCTAACCTATCTATTTCCCCACATTTGCCTAATCTTCTGAGGTGATTATTCTTCAATTTTGGTTTCTTGTAAACACACAATATCTGCCCTCCATTTGTGAATCATTGATTTGATTGTACTCCTCTTATCTGCTTCATTGAGCCACCTGCACATTCCAACTCAATATTTCAATCTTCATCCAGAAAAAGCCTTGTAGTACCTACCCCCCTATGGTGCTTGGATTCGGGTGCGGGTATCCGAGACGGGTGCGGATCTAAGAGTCGCATTCGGCAAAATTTAAACTTTATGATTTGGGGGTATGAATCCGAGTATGGATGCGGGTGCAGGGATTTGGCTTAACAATATAAATTAACTATCAAAAAATTGACATGCTACTAATTAATTTAAAAATTATCTCTCATTTTATAAGAAAGAAACAGTTATAAATGGCATAACCTAGATATCTCATGTTCACAAGGGTTTATAAACCTCACACAAATTTCACGCGTGTTGAAATTTGAACATGAGATACTGTGTACACGGTACAATTTATAATTAAAGTCCCTTTAGGATCTATTCATCTCTTTCTTCTCCCAAGACAACGTCTTTCGGCCTTCCAAATTACAAGTTGCTACTAGAAATTTTTTTTCCTCCGTTTTGGCCTGAAACATGAAGTAACAATCATATATATCAAGAGGATAAGCTAAAAAGGAGACAAAGGTAAGGCCTACAATATTGTCGTAAATTTGTTTTATTTTAATTTTAAGAAATTGAATTCTCAATTTTCCCCCCAAATTTGTTCTTGACTCTGGTCAAAGTATCCGGATGGGATTGACCAAATCTGACACGCACCCGCACCCGCACCAGTGTCGCATTGAGACGGGTACGGTAGCAAAAACGAAGAGTCCGCGTAACATAGCAGTACCCCCTTCTGTTTTTCTACCATCTGAGTTCATTCCACTTCCATCTCTCCAATTTTAGTGATTGCTTTTTCTTCCCTTTTGTATTGCCTTTGGTTGGTTGATGATTGATGTTGCTTTCGCCTCCTGTCTCTTTTGCTTCATTAGTAAGACCATCCTCAGTATCTCATGTTCAAATCCCACAACATTAATTCCAAAAGCCTTGCATGCTTTGAACATAACTGACTTAGTCCATCTTGAAGTTTCAATAACTATAGGGGAGTTAATTGGCAGCATGCTTGGAGAATCATACCATGGAAGTGTAATATTGTCGCAAGACGAGAATCTACTTCAGTATTACTCACTGCTTCGAACTGATTCAGTGTCAGCTGCCTGGGTATTGCTGATTTGGAGTTTTCTCCCATGTTCTCTGCATCTTATGGATAATTGAGTGAAAAGTCATTAGTCAAGGGGTCCGGTCGTGATTCCTTTGTGGCCTCTACTTCAGTTGTTAGAGGGTTGAGTTGGTTTGCGAACCAGTCTCTGTGACTTGCCAAACCAGCCCCCTGCTAGGACTCTGGCTGCTTCCTGTCTTGATGGTAGTTCGAAAAGGAACTTGCTATGAGCTATGGACATGATTCTGAGCCCCGCTGAAACTTTTCAACGAGAAAGAAACCATTTTTGAATGATTTCTGGGTTTGGGCTGGAGTGGAAGGGGTCGTTGAAGCATCCAATCAAACATTTGCTTAAGAAGCTCTTTGCATCTTCGTTTATGTTTGTATTCCCACAGAGAACAGTGATGAGGGATATAACGGTTAGAATATGAATAGGAACAAGAATAGTATATACAATCCTACTTAGAATAGGAATAGAAATAGGAATAATATATAGAATCCTACTTGTAGAAGGATTATAATGTAGTGTCCTAGATGGAAAAGGAGTCTAGTGTAGTGTCTACAAATAGGGTTTCAATGTAATAATGTAGAGACACAAATTCAATAATATTATTCTCCTACATTTCTCACAATAACTATTGAGCAGTAACTTCTTATGACCACTACAAGCTTTCCATGTGTCTTTTTTAGCACTATGATTGTTCTTCTACAGTTATTTGCCTTTTCTTTGCTTACTTGATTGCCGAGCCATTGGTAAACTGATATTCAGGATTGGTTTCTTCAGTTCCTGCCCTTTGAAACTTGTAATTATAATGAATCCTGCTAAACTGATATAAGTGTCATTGCAATCTATAGAAACAGAGAAGTTAGTACAATGTTTGGTCCAATATTTAAGAATACGATTAAGTATTTATGGCAGCTTGCTGGTGATTTGGGGGAATAAGGATGCCAAAGGACAGGGAGAAGAAGAAGAAGAAGAAAATAAAGAGAAGCTGGGAGCCTGGGTAATATCAAGAACGGAAAGATGAGAAAGAACGGAAAAAGAAAAAAGGAAAGAGACTCTTGTGAGCATTTGAAGTAAAAGTTGGTGGTAGACAGTGGGTGTGTTTGGTATGGAGTTCTCCATTTTTCTCTTGGTTGGTCAAATTTTTTGGAAAATATTTTCTCTAGGAAAACAAGTTGCTTAAAAATGAGGAAAATAACTTCTTTGGTGGAAGTAGTGAACACAAGTTCCATAAGTGGTATTCCACATTGATTGTCTAGTCCCCCTCCACATCTCCAGCATCCCCACACCCCTACCACCCACCTCCATCCACGTCATGTAATGTTTGTCTAGATTATATACAAATGCTTTTGGGATAATATTTTTTGCTTGCTTACAAAATGCTAGAACATAAGAAAGCCACTGATTTTTGAGAACATTTTCCTCATACCAACCCCACCCCTCCCCCGTGCGCGTTCTACTCTCACATCTGGTGGTGCTTACACCTTCGCATATTAGTGCGTCACAATGGTTTTTAGCAAGTTCTAAATTGTGTCAAGGGTAAATAGTACATTTACCTAACTCTTTAATTGCACAATTAATAGAGCATCACAATATCATTCAAACTAATCTTTGCCTTTTATCACTACATTTACTGAGATTCATTTTGCTTTACGTTAGCCCAAAGTCTTTGAATCTCATATTTAGAATTGCTGTACCAAGTAATAATTGATGATAGCATCTCTAGTTTCCTTTATTGTCTCTCTATAATTGAATTACTTGTTATGATAGATCAGGTTTCACATCTAACAACCATTCCGATTTTCATGTTTGAGAGTTGTTTTCCGATAAATTATGTATGGAGCCACCGAGGTATGGAGGAGTGGGTGTTATGGTTTTCTTACCTGGTTTTGTGGTTTGGTTCGATAATCTCTTTCGCCAATAAATTACAGTGTGTCCTTTTGGTTTTTGATATGGTGAATCATACCCCACCTCCCCCAACATTCTGCCTAGAAATCAACAGTGGCCATAATTTGAATCAATTTTTTACCTTATCAATAAAAAGAATTCAACAGTGTGCATTTCCCATTTTACTTCCTTGCGTGACTTGGAACTCCCAACCTTTTGGTTGGAAGTGCTCTTGCCAGTGGAGCAACCCTCAGTGTCATTGTAAATTGGGATCACTCAACTATTATAAGTTGTCAAGTCCAGAAGCATTACCCTTTGGCTTCTCTTTTTAAATAAGTAATATAGTTATTACTTTTTGGTTGGCTATGGTTTTCCGCCAAGCCTCATTTTCAGGCCAATCTGAGATTCTTGTGATTTTCTATTGCAGATCACTTGGGATGAACCAGAAGTTCTGCAGCATGCTAACAGGGTGAATCCTTGGCAAGTTGAGATTGTTCTTCCAATCCCACAGTTTCTTCCTCCGTCAAAGAAAATCAAACTGCCTAATGGGCTGCTACCTGATGGAGAGGGAAGTGTCTTTCCTATGACAGGGTTGGGTAGCTTCCCTATGACAGGGTTGGATAGCTTCCCTATGACAGGGTTGGGTAGCTTCCCTATGACAGGGTTGGGTAGCTTCCCTATGACAGGGTTGGGTAGCAGCTTCCCTATGACAGGGTTGGGTAATCCTATGATTGGACTCGGTAGCCCATCATTGGGCAACTGTACATCTTTTCCTGCGGGCATGCAGGGAGCCAGGCAAGATCAAATGTGTGTATCAAGTTTATCCAATGTTAAAAGCAATAACCTTGGTTTGTGCACTAACAATAGCTTAGATGAAGAAATCAAGGCAAAGCTTGAGAGTGTATCCACCAAACTGAATATCGGCAGTTCATATTCAGACAATTTATCACCAGATAGTCAGAGCAGTGTGCATTTTGGGGACATTGAGCTGATTACAAAACCGAGTTCCAGCTCTTTGACAAAAGATCGTTTCGGTACTTTCCAGTTATTTGGTAAGGTCATCCATGTTGAACGTGTTGAGGAAGGTTTAGATGGTTTTGGTTTATCTGAAAGTGATAGCATTCAAGTGTTTAAAGAGATAGATGACCCATCCAACTCAAACCTCTCACCGAAAAAACCTTTGTTTGACAATCCTGATGTCCAACACGAATGAGCCTCAGCTGTCGAAGCATGTTCGTTATGAGATAGCTATAATCCGTTGTTGCCATCAATTGCAAAGCTGTACAGGTAAAACACTACTTATCTGGACTATGCCTTGACAAAACAGATGGAGCCTATTAGAACCTGCAGATTTATATCTTCACTCTTTATGCTATATATCAAATGTTTTTTTCTGGTTCATTTTATTTATGTGAGATTTTCAAGTACAGATATTAGGAGTTGTCCCTCAAAATGTGTTTTCTAGTTTGGACTGCTTGCTAGGCTGGTGGAAATGAAACAGGGGCTGCTACAAATACTATTATTCTTGTATAATAAGAACTAAAGAGAACTCCCATTTTTCACTTCTGAAGAGTAAGCATGATCCGATGATTGGGACATTTAATGCATGTTATTTCCAGTTCATTTTATTTTAAGTCTGAAGAAGTGAGACTTTCAAGTACTAATCTTAGAGAGTTAAATTTTTTGAACTGAGATGAAATGTGAGGCTGGTGGAAGTGGATCACTGATTGCTACACTAACTATCATTTTTGTGTTAATAATTAGAATTAAAGAAAACTTCCAATTTTCAATCTTGAAGAGTCTGCATGATCAGCAGTTTGGGATATTCTGGTTACTATTCAAAGGATTGCAAGTAACTTCATAAAATTGAGATAGTGGAGTTTGAAAAGCTCTATGTGGTTCCTTGGTTTGTGTTCTATTACAACAAAAAGTTATATTTGAATCTGTATTGTGTGTCATGACCTAGTGTGTTTTTGAATTAATCATGATTTTGTGTTAGGCTCGCACTTAAGTTTGTTTTAATGGCTTCTTGACTAACGATATAGCGTTCAGCTGGATGTTTTGGAACTTGGGACGTGTCATTTGTCTTCCTAACCCTCTGTTATAGCTTCGATTACAGGATGATTATGGAGATGGATGTTTATGATTCTTCATATAGCGTGCTCCGCTTGCAGTAACCTGTTTTTACTCTCTTTTAATTCTTTGCAGGTATCCAAGGGAGTAGTTGATTCCAGCAGTGGTTCCATTGTGGATGTTTGCTTTCTCTTTGGTATTCAGAACTAATGTAGGCTTTAGTTTAAGACGTTAGATGTCAAGTAAATCTGTGTTTTCTTGATAATGATGGCAGTGCTTGAGATTGTACTCTATATGTTCCTGTTAGTACTGTGTCTTTGAAAAAGAATCTAATGTGGAGTTAAACTTTTAGATGCAAGTTAGAATTTGCTATGCATGGTAGATGTTTTTTGATTTGAGTTACAAATTTCTCATGGTATCCTAACTACATTGGCTAATCCTTCTTGTTTTGGTAACTTTTTCCAGGTTTAAATACATCTTACAAATCATCCCATTTGAATCTTTTAGATTGGGGAGGAAGGGATTTGGATCAACATATGCATTGGGTGACTTATTTTTTCCATGAAATACAGGGTTGTGTTCTTCGTTTTGCATCTTTTTCTCTGCTGATTTTCGTATTCCATGTTGCTTTATTACTTTTTAAATGTTGTCTGATGACCATTGCTTGATTCAGTTAGCTAGTTAAAGTTGTACATTATGCATCAAGGCGAAGGAGGGTATTATCACAAAAACACTCCTGTAGTCTGACTTAATATAAATAGGAGTATATGCTACAGGTATTATTCATAATCAAAATTATTAGGAGAAAACTAAACTGCATTTTTGGAGTGAAAAATGAAGGTTCATATATTTATTGTGAAAATGTGTAGTAATACCTACCCATAGGCACCTAAAACTTGTAGCATATATATACCCATATGAAGTTGGAGGTAAATGTCAACTTGTTGGGTTCCCCCTAGGAAAGACACAAACTGATGATTTCGTTGTGTCACGGTGACCACTGAATATTGTTATGATTAGGAACCCAAATGTATTTTTGCCGATGTATATTAAGTAAAGGAATTTGCCTTTCGTCCTTGTTTTTTTTGAGCAGTAGTTGAAGGTACAATGTTCTTGACAAAGACAATTATAGTCTTTAAAGTTTAAAGCACAGAAAGTGTTCATGGGGAGACATATCCTCACTTAATATGGTTTTAAAATTTTAAGTGTCTTATATTTTGATTTTATCCTCATTTTATATTTCATTCACACTGAAAAACCATTTTAAAAATACCAAATCGAAGTTGATAATAATCAAACTGAAATTTGGTTCGGTATGCTGTGCACATTTTTTCAAAACCAAAAAGTCGAATCAAAATTTGATAAAATCAAACCGAAGAACGGAATACCCACCCCATGATCATTTTTTAAAATACCGAATGCAAGAATGAATTTGGTTCTTCATGTATTAGATCACATCATCTGACAACAACTGAAACCACATAAAATAACATGTCCAAGCCCGACCCAATTGAAAAAAAAAAAAAACTCCTTTTCTACTCAATGATAAAATGAATTTGGGACAAGTCTGAATAAAAAGGGGATTGGCTTTTTTTTTTCAATTGGGTCGAGTCTGGAGAAGTAACAAAAAATGGATGAAGTAATTCATTAAAGCCACATGAAATTTTTTAAATTAAAAAAAATCAATTTTAATTTTTCTAATGTGGTGTGTTAACGAAAAGGACAAATATCCACTATTTGTTAGACGATGAGATATACATGCGTCAATTTTTTTAAGGAATCATGTATCCAGTCTAATTGCAAAGTTGAAGGAATGAGCTTAAAACTGGAACTGCCCCACCCATCCAAACTCACACTTACATCATTATCAAGTTCACATCTTAGCCCTCTAGCTGACAGGTCCCTCACCCACATTATACTCAAATTCAAGAGCCATTCCACATAGATGTAAGCTTGCATAATGGAGCAGTCAGGTATATACATAGATTTAATCACAGACACGATGCCCCTCATCTACTTCCTACCTGAATTTGCAAATCACGGATCTTCTAATGCAAAGAATCAGGAATTTTGAAACCAGACCTCTTTTAGCTAAAGAAAGATTTCCTTACGACTAGTTTGGTTTAGTTTGACAAACCTCAGTCATTAAGTATAGCGATACACCCTTCTTGGACTGCAAACCATAATAGAGATTTCCAAATTAGCTTCAGAGCATTCAAGAAATTCCCCAATTGACCACTTACAGGTATCTTTAGTTCTCCAAGGTGTTTCTACTGAAACACATGAAGCCTCCCAGGATTAACCTATTAACCATAATGACAATTATATGTATATAAAACCTGGGAGACATTACTTGCCTCTACCAAAAATTAAAGAAGTCATATTAGGAAACAGGACACAAGACAACATCGGAACAGCAAATAGTGACGCCATTGTAGACCAACCTTCACAACTGGGCCCTTCTTTATTTTGTACAGCACATGACGATATCCTATCAGGAAAAGATATTTAGAAATTTTTAAGGGGTCATGGTGGAAGAACTGATTTTCAACAGAGACGAAAGGTTGATAAAGCTAGTGCTACGTTGCCAGATTCAGTACTTTAAATCTTCAGAATGCAACATCTTATTTGAAGGATAATTTGTGGGTTTATTTCAAAAAGCCTCAATCCAGATGCTCCAAAAGAAACACCAAAATGTTCATGATCCTATACTTTAATGAGACATTCCAAGTGTATGATCGAAATTATCCTACTACTACTTTAACATATCAAAAGAGTATCTAACAAAGTTTAAAAGCTCATGTTGGAATTACATACACAGCTCTTTTTTTAATAAACAGTACACACAAGTAGTGTTCGATTAGGGTGTCTTCTGCCATGCAGAAATGCATACATTGTGTTAGATCAAAATATATGAGTTATTACCTTCATGAACTTTTCTTGAAAATAGCAACAGTGACAAAAGTGGAAAACAATGCCAGAAAAGCGCCATTTCTTGAGAGCATAAACTCAGTCCAGGTCAAGGGCTTGGTAATCTGAGTTAACACTTTCTGAAATTGCTCATACAGAGCTTCCAATGAGCTGATGTTATCAATCACAATATCTGCCTTTGACCTCTTGAGATCCAGCGACATTTGCGCATTTATCCTGCTTTTGGCCTCCTCCTCCATAAATCCATCCCTAGTCATGAGCCGCTGCAGCTGTGTGTCACGGTCAACCCAAATGACAACACTGGGTTTAGTCCATTTATCCATCTTGGCCTCAAACAAAAGAGGAACATCAAGAACAATTATGGAGCAACCCTATATCCACAGCTTCAAAACTTCCATAAACATACCATGTGAGATAAATGGTGCTAGCAACCTACATAGACCGCACCAAATCAACTCTTAGGCAATTTGATAAAACTAGGACAATATTATTTAGAGTAAAGCAAGAAATATAAAATTTCTATGAACCAATAATTCTTATTGTAAGATAGAGATTTTACCAATCACATTTGACCTCCATATTTTGTTGTTCAACACAGTTTTGCACCAATAGGCCATGCGCGGGCTTGGTTATTCATGAAGGAACTTTGCCAAAATCTCATAGGAGCGGTCCACTCCACTTCTCATATAGATGAATTCCATCAAGTGTATACTACTTTAAATACACCATCCTTAAGGAATATGAAAACATTAAGAGTTAATAACTCATCCTCACAATTAGTAGCAGTTCAAACACTCACTTTTAGTGCGCAGTGTCAATATTGACTTGTTATTACCCACATGAACCTACTTCATGGGATCTCCAAACACATAGGTTAGGTTATCATCTTTATTGAGAATCATATCGGCCTTACCCCCATCTGTTTTGATGTTTGAAGAGTTAATTTTCTTCCCATGGGTTTAGTGGAATTGGCCAAATTCACTTTTGACTTCACATACTCAATGGAAATTCATTCATTTGCAACTAATATGTTTTGTACCAGAAGGTAAATCAATCAAAATCCATGTTTTACTTCTCTTGATAAAATCAATTTCTATTTTATTGTCTCGTTCCAATATTCAACATCAAAAGAATATATAGCTTCAAAATAATTTGATGGTTCATTATCGACAAGAAAAGTTCGAAAATCATTTCCATAAGAAAAATATTCTTTTCTAAGCCTTTGCTCCTTCTCAGTTTCTCATTAGAGGTAATCCCTAGTTTTTGGAGGTGACATTTGGTTTTTAATGACATTTTATCCAGAGTGCATTCTACAAAAGATTCAATGCAGAAAATAAAACTATCCTTTCTTATGCAGATGTAGTTCTTTTAGCACATTCCTTTTAAGGCAATTACTAAAGCACTTTAACTTAAATGGAATATAGTCCAGCAATAAACAGCAATCCTGCAATTATCTTTACATGCGTTACTGATTGGAAATAGCTTCAACCACAAGGCATTTGTAGGCCTTCAATTCTCTCAGAGTTACTAATCCGCCAATACCAAAGAGATGATTACTTTTTACTGACCAAAGTCAAACAAATGCCATTTATAAAAGCTTTTTTAATCATTTAATTCCAATATCTTTTATATGTAAAGGTTTGATTTTGTTTTGATCAAGTAAGGTTTTCATTGATAATAACAAGGCCAACGTGGCCGTATATAAGAGATATACCACATATCAACTTGTAAAAGTTTGATATATCTAGAGTTTACTTGTGGTTTGTATTTCTCTGAGTTCATCCCTAAAATCACTCCAAAAGTTGGTTGATGAGGATTCTCAAGTTCAAGGCATGATAGCAAGATGTCTCGTTTTTTGTGGGAAGAAAAACTAAGTTCACAAGGAAGCTCCAAAAGCACCACAATGAAAGCAAACCAGAATCAGCTATAGGATGAAGTTCTCCAGATACAGAGTTTTTTGCCAGATGTCTGTTGCTTATTGATGTTATTCTGGCAAAAATGAGAAAAACTAAGAGGAAGTACTATATTTCTGCTTCTCTTGATTTGACAACAAGCATCCAATTGAAATAGCAAATACAGGACTAATCAACTGCCAATCTATTCCTTTTTTTTAAAACCTTTTGACATTACTTTATATCAGAGTAACAGTGGAGCATGTAAAATAAAATAGCAATAAACCAGTTATCCTTGAGCAGTAGAATTTCACTCAGTAACCATGTCATAGTTTCATAATTATTTTACCTATTAAGAAGCTGACGTTTTTCAGGATCAGGGAATACTATTTGACCTAGCTTTGCACGATCAACTTCTCCATTATCCAGTAAGATGTCCTCACCAAATGGGGCCACAACCTTTTTCCAACCACCAGTTCCTTTCTTCAAAACATTCTACATAATTTCATATTTTTGTCAGTAAAGAGCTTTATCCGAGGATTTCCAATTTTTTGCAGATGGAGATACAATAACTCAAGTACAACATTTTAAGACTCTTTACTTTTGATAATAAACTAAATAAAACCTAGTAATAGAATGAGAAAAGCAAGAGGAAAAGTAGTTACACGAGCTACAATGTCAGCATCAACAATGGGAATACCATGAGCCTTGAAAAGATTGGAGACAGTGCTCTTCCCTGAAGCAATTCCTCCGGTCAGTCCAACTATCCTCATTCTTATATTGAGCACAAATCAAGTAATGAGGAACAACTAAGGCTGCTCAAAGTCAGTTGCTTCCTCTGCCTTACTCACTTTTCCATTGGCAAACTAGCTTCTTGATTCAAGGATATCTTCAATATCAATTTCGAACTGAACAACAAGTTGCAGGTTCATTACCAACAAAAAAATTGAACACAACTTCTGTTGGCACCCTAAATTTATCAAGTAGTACAAAATTACAGATACCTATAGTGAGGTAGAAACATTTTCAAGATAAAAGAGACAAATAAGAACATGAAATTTAAATTAGTGGAGAGCACCAAACAATGTAACCGCCCGCATTGTCGTGCTAAGGTTTGAACGATTCGACGTATATGATTTGACCCGACCCAGAAAATTTTGGTGGTTATTTGGTGTTTATAGGACCTATTTATGATTGGTGAAGTGTTATGTAAGTTCAGAGTTGATTAAAGATTGAAAAGATCAAGTTTGAAGGCGTTGAGCTATGTATGGTGTGAAGTACGATTGTACATTGCATGTACAGGCCGTACCTTGCATCATGGTTCGTCCATGGTGTGAAGAAGCTACAATTTAGCAAGGGAGGAGCCATCTACATACCGTACATGGAATGTACAGGACGTACCTTGGTCATAGGTGAAAGGTGAGGCACCTTCGGTGGAAGGTATGAACTGTATGTTGAGTTCTCGTGCAAAGTCCAACTTTAAACGAGTGTATCTCCCAATTTACGAAAAATTAGAGGGTGTGCTACCTACCAAACTAAAGCTCCTTGAGTCTAGTTTCCAGAAAATCATACCGTTCGTCAATCTGAGTTAGGAGCAAAAAGTTATGCACGTTTTAGTAAAGACTAAGAAGTCAAAATCGTGCCCACGTTTTACTTTCGTGGAGACGTTTTTGAGGAGAGATGAACCTGAATTTTTTCTAAGGTTCTGTCCAGGTCCACGAAACTGAAACGTCTAGACGAAATGGTCCATGAAATTGAGAATTTTCCTTTAAAGGCTGGATGGGATTCATTTTTTCATTTCCCCCAAGTCCTGAAAATTTTTCTAGAGAGAGGGAACTCAACCAAGGCTTCGAGAACACTCCAAAGTGAGTTTTAATGGTGTTTTTGAGTTGATTGCAAGTCCCCTATACTCTTATTAACAAGATTAAACCTTGGGAAATCATAGATTATTGCTTGAGTCTTCATCTTGACCAAGAAACACTAGAATCCGAAATTCAAGATTTGGATACCAAAAGGTAAGATCTTCATCCTACACTCAAGTATGGTTATACAACAACAACATACCCAGTGAAATCACACTAGTAGGTCTGGGGAGGGTAGAGTGTACGTAGACCTTACCACTACCTTGTGGAGGTAGAGAGGTTGTTTCCGAAAGACCCTCGGCTCAAGTGCAGCTCTTTAGGTATATATAATGGATGGAAAACGTAATTTGATTAGATTAATAGTGTTATTCAGCTGAAGAAATTCATTGTTACTTTCGCAAGATGTCTGCATTAAGGAAAAGTCTAAGAGAGCTTCCTTTAGTCTGCCCATGAATGAGAATTGGTTGTATTAGTTCATAAGACAGAATTTTAACATCACAATAAGCAAGCAACAATTCCTCCAAATAGCAGTGTAAACCAACAGCTTGTAACAAAAACATTCAGTCTAAAAAGAAAATCATCGACTCTAAACGCACAAGATCAAAGAATGTCACAGATTGTACTTCGAAGGATCATTTAGGTGTCGATGATTTTCAACTAAGCGATTCGACCAAGCAGTCAAGACCTACCTAACTATCCCAAATTTACTCCAAATCAACTCCTAATAGTGCTCGGGTAATCAGACTTCAGCAAATAAATTGAGCACATGATAAAATGGAGATCAGGTTAACCAAAGGCTCAAGTCAAGCAAACAAATAAAAGAACTCATTTCAATAGTTTAAAATTCATGGCTATAGATTAGCATACTGCTCCATGTAACAGTTTCCCTCTCCCCAATCTCCAGTTCCTTACAAATTGGTCAAATCTGAACAAAACACTTTAAAACCAACCCAAACTACCCCACGCGCACTTATACACCTCTCCAAATGTCGTTCGGTTACCCAGACTTCACTGGAAAATGAAATCATCTCTCAGACAATTTGTCGAACACATTGCAGGCAGAACTTTAACCAAACTGTTTTGCACTAGTTTGGTGATTGACTTACCCTCTCATTTACTGGAAATTATAGTTCAATGAAGAACAAATACATCACAATCAGCCAACAATAACAAAATTGAACAATTTGTGCGTTCTAACTCCACAACAAAAGATTCACATGGACAGAAAAGAAAAAAAGAAAAATTCTGTAATAGAAAGAAAGTAAGGGAGAGAGAAGTGTAGAGGAGAAGAGACCTAAGGACCTTACCTGAGCGCCACTGAAAACCTCCACTGGTGGTGGAGTTGTGTGATTGTGTGGTGGTGTAAGTGAGCAAGCATGAACGTGAGGGACTTAAGAGAAGGGAAATGGGAGTATGGTTATGAACTTGGTATTTGTAAGCTATGATTTCTTTATTGTTAGATGACTATGACAGAGAATGAAGAAATGACATAAATGAATAATGGGTTGTTGAGAGTAATTGTTGGATTCATATGTGATGTTCCTCGTTCGGTTTGGATCGGTTATTGGTTAAAATCATAATCAGGTTTTTAAATTTCTAAAATCAAACCAAATCAAATGAAAAAAATAACTGTCGGTTTAGTTGTTGTCGGTTTGGTTCGATTTGGTTCGGATTTTTTGGTTTTTTTGCTAGTTTTTTTAGTAAAATCAAAAATCAAACTAAATAGTATCGATTTTCAAAATTTAAAACCAAACCACACCAAATATCGATTTTTTAATCGATTTGGTTCGGATTGCTATTCGGTTTGATTTTTTAACCATAACCATGAACAACCCTAGTTGTTATATATTTTTGGATTGACTTAAAAAAAAGTAGCTTTTAAGTCGAAAAAATAAAAATCAAATTTAAATGACTTTTAAGTCAAAAATAAAAAGTAGGGGAGACCTATTTTTGGCTTTTAACTTTTTTTAAAGTCATTTAAAACTTATTTTAATTTATTTTTAATTTTGTCAAAAACTTTCTAACATATTTTATGTAATTTTGGATTTATTTTAAGTTATTTTTATATTTGTCAAATATTTGTAGAAGTCAAAAACCGATTAAAAAGTAGATTTAACTAACTTTTAAGTCAATTCAAATACCCTTTCGTTGGTTGTACTATCTTTTGTTTGCAAGGAAAAAGGTTTTAGGGTGTTAAAACACGAGAAAATGTCATAAATAATCTCTTAACTATAGAAGTAGGTCTAAAATGTTCCTTAACTATATTTTTATCGGATTTAGTCCTTCAACTATTTAAAAACTTACCAGATTTGATCCATTAACTATACATTTATCGATTTTAATCCCTTAACTATACATTTATCGGTTTTAGTCCTTTAAGTATTTAAAAACTTATCAGGTTTGGTCTCTGTCCATTTTTTATACAAACAGTTTAAGTTATATTAACGGAATCCATGTATTGAGAAATTAAATCATTTATCCATTGTTTCTCTCTCCCCGCTACTTTTACTTTAAATTACCCTTATGCAAAGAGCAGTAGCGGGGATAGAGAAACAACTTAAAATTTTAATTTCACGAAGAGTTTCGTTAATATAAACCTAAGCTATTTGTATTTAAAAAAAAATGGACAAATATCAAACTTGATATGTTTTTGAATACTTAAAGAACTAAAATCTGTAACTGTATTATTAAGGGACCAAAGCTGATAAGTTTTTTGAATACTTGAAAGGACTAAAATAGGTAAGTGTATAGTTAAGGGGACAAAGCTGATAAGTTTTTGAATAGTTAAAGGAGTAAATCTGATAAAAATATAGTTAAGGAACCATTTTAGACCTAATCCACTGTTTATGGCATTTTCTCGTTAAAACACCATCGATGGAGGTTGTGAAGCTTTATGCCCACTAGGTATTCGACGAAATGTCGTACTGATCCAAACCTTGAGCTATCGATCTGGTTGTGACATAAACTATTTATATAATATAGATTAGAAACTCGTGGGACTATTGTTGGCCCGGAAAAGTGATTGAGGTATGTAAGGGCTAAGGCAATTCCTCTCCTTTTGATATGACATGTCCCTCTCTATAATGTTTCATCTCCCTACGAGGTTGTGAAATCAATGTTATTAAGATTTTTAGATGGTTTCAACAAATTGGATCATTCCTGTTTTGCCGGGAAAAAAAAAAACCTGAGAAATTGAGAAGAGATACATTTTCAAGATCAACCCTCTGCTAATAAATTAAAAGTTCTGCAAACCTCTGTATCATCATAAACAGATTCAATTGAGCAAACGAAAACTGAAAATTGATAGAGAACAAGAAAAAGGTATAAATAAATAAGTAAATTGTAGAGAAAGAAAAAAATAACATACACAGGAGGCTTTTTGCTAATTGGGAGCCCTAACATGTTGAAGAGCAAACTTTGTATTCTGGATTGAAGATTTTAAAGTAAAAAAAAAAAAAAAACTATCTCTCAGTAATGGATAAAACTTTGCTCTAATTAAAATAAGCAAAATAATCTGAGAGAGCCTTGTACTTGTTTAGAATTGTTATTCCGGCCTCTGCACTCTAGCTTTGCCAAATAAACATTTAAAACTAGTTCGAACTCACTAATTTAAATCCTTTTTCTTCTGGTCAGTCTCTGGCATATTTGGCCAAAATGCACGTCTCACGTTCCTTTAAGGGGCACGAGGCCATCTGAAAAGACATTAATGGTCAAATTTTTAACCTATTTAACAGTCATCTTCTTCCCAATTGTTGATTCGCCATTATTGAACAAAAAGGAGCTCTTTTTCTCCGTAAATTTCTCAGGTTAAATTTAATTTGGAGTGAATTTCATATAATTTACAAATATGTTATAATTGAGCATGAGTATAATTAGCAAGTGGGTTGACTCATATGATGAGAGCGCATTATGATTCCTGTTCTCCAATATGATAAACGAAAATTATTAAGGTAGGAAAGTTTAAAGAACTTTAATAGTGAAAGAACCTTAAGATATTGCAAATAAGACGATGATAAACGAAACAAAAAGTGTTGGTTTTTGCATATTAATATTAAAAATATGCATGTCCGTTAGGCAGTTTCATAACATACTATGTTATGTGAGTATGTGGCTTATATTTTTCAGAAGTTACAAACCTTTCTTAATGGTATTTTTCCTCCATTGGTCAGATGCTTAATTGCCATGATTTATTTCTGATGAACGTTGAAGTGAAAGTTGGCAATGGTCATAGTGTAACATCTGCACGTTGGTGCATTTGTTGCCCCTCGCCATTATTTCACTTTATTCCTCACTGGTGAATTCATCCGCGCTTCGCGCAATCATGAAAAATATAAATAATTTACTAATTATTATTTAAATAGAAAATGTATTATATATATAATAATGTCTTAATCTTATATATATTTAATATATGTGAATTTTAGTTTAAAATTTTAAATATTTTTTGAGAGTTTCTTTATACATAAAAAGAATATAAAATAAAATAATTATATTACACCTTCCTATAAATGTGTAGATGTATAATTTGATTCCATAGGGAAGAAACATTTAATTTTATTTTTTTACATGTAATCATCTTCTTTAGAAATGAAAGAACATTCTTGTAATTTATAAGGATTTTAAAATAAATAACATATACACTATTTTTCAAATTAAAAAAAAAGAACAAAAGAAGAAGAAATAAATAAATATACTTTTAAAGAATAGATGAGATATATCGGGTTAGTTAATTACAAGTAATATACTTTTAATGTAAATAAGTAATGGTTACAATTAAATAGCGAGTAATGTTTTAATCGTGAAAATTTCTACGTATCTATTTATCCAGATACAATATAGTTTTGACTACATATACATACATTATCTTCTTATTTTGAATTTTAGTGATAAATCTAGCATTAATTTATAATTCCCTCAGTATAAAACAAACTAATACTACTACTTTATATTATTCATTTGTGTTGTTAAACTTGACTTTATTCATTTCAATTTTTTCCACCCTCCTCTAACCAAATATGAATCGTAATTATGTTTAATGAATTGAATTTTGTAGAAAAATAATAAACAAATGTTACGGAGTCGTAGAAAATTAATACAACTTGACTTTATGATGCAAAAGTAAGTTATATCTTTTCTTTATAATATCAATAAATGATTGTGTCTCAAATATTTTAAATAATATAAATGTTTCTTCTTTGTGTATATAAATTTTTTTAGAATTACATCATCACCTCTCTCTTCATGTTACTTTATATTTGTGTAATTAATTTTAAAAACATATAAGAGAAAATATCAAAAACAAATAAATTGATAAAAAAATATATAAATATCAATATTGGACTAAGAAATAATTTAAAAAATTAAATACACAAGATCATAAACTTAAGAGGCATCATAAAGATACATAAGAAGGGAATGAATGAAAGAAAGAAAGAAATAATATAATATACATATCATTAAGACTTTAATCGTTAAAAATAGAAGGAAAAACAAAATCAATACATAATTGTCTAAGATCTTGTCGATATGCACTTCACAAGTCTATCAATATTCAAGAGCTTTCTTCTTCTTTTTCAAATCAAACAAAAGCAGAGAGATATCACTCTTGTTGATATCCACTTCACAAGTCTATCAATATTCAAAAGTTTTTTTCATATAAAAATTAAACTTAAGAGGCATCATAGAGATACATAAGAAAAAAAAGAGAAGAAAGAAAGAAGAGAAAAAGAAATAGTACCATACACATATCATTATGAATTTAATCATTAAAAATAGAAGGAAAAACGAAATCAATACATAGGTATCTAAGCTCTTGTTGATATCCACTTCACAAGCCTATCACTATTGAACAACTTTCTTGATCTTTTTTTTCAAGCCAAACAAAAAACATAAATATAATACTATAGTGAAAATGAAGGGTAAATTTGGATAGAATCTCATGAAACAAAAAATATGAATTTATATAGAAAATAATTGAGGAATACCATAAGGTATCTTAACTTTCATATTTAATATTTAAGAGTTATGAATATGAAAAGTTGAAAATTATAAGAGTTACAAATATATGCACATTATATCTAATAAAGAAGATATATTATAGTGGGAAGTGAAAAGTTGAGTAATTGAATATAAAAACTTAATGAGATATTAAAAATAAAATAAATAATTAAATGAAGAAAAATGGTCAAAAAAAGGAGAAAAAAGATAAATATAAATGGAGACCATATAGAGGTGCCACATCACCTTGTCTATGTTTCTCCTTTATATATATATAGATTATACCTTGTAACATATGTAACATCTAGGTCAATTATCTTTACTATTTACTACCCCATTATCTTCTTAGTCATTGCTAGGAAGACTTCCTCAACTATAAATAGTGGTGGTCTTCATTTGTTTTGATACACAAGAAAATAGTGAGTGCATAAAAGTTAGTTAAAAAAGAGAGTTCTTATTAGTTGAAGGGAGGTGTTCTTTTTGTGGAGCTTTGGACTCAATTCTTGTCCAGATTTTATTGAGTTATACTTGTGATTAGGCTGTTGTATCCTGGAGGGGGCAAGTCAAGAGGACTACTGCTGGACCGGTGAAAACATTTGTTGTAGTGGACTTGAATCTCTTTAAAGAGAGCGAGATATTCGCGCCTCAGCCAGAAGAGATTTTTATTTCTTCATTTTATTTTCAATTGTAATCTTGTAATTTTCACTAACAAAAAGGATATTAATTAAGGAGATGAGAGAAATAAACCTAGAGGAACGGAAGAAACTTGTGAGGAATGAGTAGAAGGTGTCATTCAAGTCTTCAAATTAAAATTGGAAAAAGGCATTAATCCTTCACTGAACTTGTTACAAAAAGTCAGTTACACGCTTAAACTATTGTGACGATACAACTAGTCACATGATGAGAAAGTGTTTCACACTCATGCCACGTGATCACCATGTCACTGTCACATCAATAATTATGTTAGATTTAAAAAAAAAATCATGTCACCCAATTGCTTCTTCTTCACTATACATCATCGGAATCTTTCCACAACCAAATTCATCATCAGAATCTTCCCACAACTGCTACCACCATAGAAAATTTATACCAACCATAACAAATTTGACTAAATTCACAATCGAAATCACATCACCACATTACCACCATTAAAATTCATCACAATCATAATCATAAATTTCAGCATGCACATCAAAATCACGAATTTCATTGTCATTATCGAAATTAAAAGTCATATCACCACTAATTTTATCCCACATCACCAAATTCACCACAAAAAATTATCACAATTACAAATTTCATTCAAGCTCAAAGAGGAGAATGGTGAAGTCGATTAATGAAAGAAAAAATAAAGTGATTTTGATAAGATAAAAGAAGGAGAAGAGATGATAAATGACATGAAGAAAAATAAGGTGGAGGGTTGTCCATATGGAGAATAGACTGTGTTTTCCTTTTTCTTTTTTCTTTTTTCTTCTTTTCTAACCATCATCAAGCCCGCCGCCATAAAAAAAAATTCAACACCATTACTGCCACCAAAAATCACCATACCTAACCATCGATTTCACCACTCAATACCCAAAGAACAATTATCAATATTTATTCGCAAAGATCTTAGTTAGACAATTGAAAAATTAGTACTCGATTTACTATTACTGATTTTGAAGAAAATCTAGAGATAATTTTTCTAAGAGAGAAGAAAGATATATGAACATACATTTAAAAATTGAATTTTGTGTAAAAATCAAAAACTCTTTACACAGAAAAAAAAAAAGATCTGAAAATTCTCTTATTTCATATGCTCACAATCAACAAAAAAGACAAAAATAAATTGAATAATCAGTGCCCGACTTGACGAATTTGATGTGGGAGTAGTAAGGATTGATCAATTTTAGATGTCTCGCCGGAAATTTTTTCGAGCAGTGAATCTAATTATTTGAACAATTTCGCCGATCCTTGCACTGGATTTCTATCCCGCAATGTTGTTTTCTATTTTTCTCTTGAAAATTTATCATAAAAAAAAATTTCTCATTAGCCATAGCAAAAAGAGTATTTGTGATAAGAAAAAATGAAAGAGAACAAAGGTAGGATGGGTGAAGGAGAAGGGTAGGGGTGGAGAAAAAATTGACTTTATTTTGACTCAAACACGCCTTTTTTATTTTGTATTTAATTTTATTTTCACGTCAGCTTTAAGGGTGGTATTAAATTCACTTTTGAGTAGTATAGGTGTGTAATAGGTCACTCCAATTGTTTAAGCGTGTAACTAACTTTCGAGACAGCTTCAGGGGTAAATTTATGCCTTTTCCCAATTAAAATTGGGGATATTGACTTGGCCAAATAGAATTAAATGAAAAGTGGACTTGATTAGAGTAATTAAAAACTTTGGGGTGTACTTTAATATTTCAAAATTTTTGAAATGTTTTACCTCTCTTTTTAAATTTCAAAAAATTTAAATTTCCATTCATTATCTTTTCAATCTTTTCTTCTCTCTTTCTTTCTCTTTCTAGGTTTCTTTCATTCTCTCTTCCTTCATTTTCTTCTTCTTCTTTATCACGCTCTTCTTCTTTTTCTCTTTTTGGTCCTTATTTTTACAAATTATTTTGCTTTTATTTTAAAAAAAATTGAAGATTTTTTTTTGAAGTCATTGAAAAAAATCAAGCAACTGCTAAAGCTGTTGCATCAATTGCTAAAGTTGTTTCAGCAACTGCTGAAGTTGTTACAGCAACTACTGAAATTTTTCTAGCAACTGTTGAAGTTGCTTTAGTAACTATGATAATTGTTGCAGCAAGTGTGGTGAAGGAGAAGGTGGTTATAGCGGCAACAGAGATGTTGATAGTAACAACGAAGGTGGAGGTGTTGGTGGTAGCAACGAAGATGGAGGTGGTGATTGTTATGGCGATGACAGTGAAGAAGAAGGAGGTGGCAACAATGGTGGTAAAGGAGGAAGTGGTGGTGATGGAGGAAGAACTGATGGTTGTGGTAGAGGAGGAAGAAGAGAGGGCAGTGGTCATGGTGGAATGGTGACGATGGCGATGATAACGACAGAAGGGGAGGGGATGGCAGTAGCAAAAGGGTGAAGAGGGGGGAGGGGTGGGATGGAGAAGATAGGGCTTTTGTGTAAATAATAAAACTTGAGGATTTTAAAATTAGTGTCATTAGCACTTACTTAAAATTGTCACCTCTACTCAATAATTAAGACTTGTGTCTTTTTTCTTAATTTTGAAACTCTTTTGTCACCCTTAATTTAAATTCCCTAGAAACTTACCATACATGGAGTGGGGGAAACGAAGAAAGACAAAAATGATTTGTGAAATGAAGCTTTCTCGAAAGGAAGCTTCAAATGTTGGCATCTAACAGATTGTTCTGATGGTTCTTACGGGTTGTATTTGTAAATTTAAATATAATATTTGTTTTGATTGTTATTTAAATTTTATTGTATCCTTTAAATCCATTGTTACGTAATGATGAAAAGATCAATTTTGTGTAATGACCGATTTGGTGTGATCGCTTCGTTATCTTACACTTTTTTGGATGGTTGTTACGTATTGTTTCATAATGTATTGTATTGTTTTAAATACAATGTTTGTATAGATTGTATTGTTCTCCCTTGTTACATAATGTCACAAATACATAATTTGAATGATAAACCTACGAGAAAAGTAGGATACGGGGTAGAGCTACTAAGAAAAGGTAGAATAAAATATGAAATATGATTATTAAATTAAATAAAGTCAAAATGAGAAGAAAATATTAAGGTAACGATGCGATCACACCAAATTGATCGTTACATAAAATGGGTCTTTTCACTGTTACCAAACGGTGGATTTAAATGATACGATACAATAGAATTTAAGTAACAATCAAAACAGACATTATATTTAAACTAACAATACAATACAACAGGTAACAACCATCCAAACAAGGTGTTAATATTTTCTTCTTATTTTGTCTTTACTTATTATTAATAATTTTATTTTATCTTTTACCCTACTTTTTCATAGTAGCTCTACTCTGAACTCTAGTTTTCTTATAGGTTTATTATCAAATTATGAATGTTATATAATGATGGAGAACGATACAATTTATTGAAACGTTGTATTTATTAAAATAATATAATACGATATAATACAACACAATACAACACAATATGATACATTATGAAACAATATCACATAATAATCCTACAAACATTGTGTAAGTCATCAACTCAAAATTGTGTTCGAAATATAATATTAGAATAGAGTAAATACATCAAATCCCCCCTGAATTTGGCAGCAAAACTTACTTTAGCACTTTAACTACATGGGCATTTAAATACCCCCACCCCTTAACAACTTTGAAGTGATTTAAATAGCCCCTAAGGGGTGACGTGGTAGAGTGAGTGTATTCACTCTCCTAAAATCGCATGAAAAAAGAGAAAAAAAGGCTGAATTTTGTAAAATAGTACACATGGTCTTTTTTTATTGGTCAATTCTACACTATTCTTATTTATCAGCGTAGTAATATTTATCTAATTTTTAGTATTATTATTTTGCTAAATAATAAGATATATTATGTAACGACCCGTTAGGTCGTTTAAAGTAGTAGATCTCTGTCTTTCATAAAAGACTCTTTCGGTAAAATTTTAAATGAGAACTTTGAACTATTGATTTAGCTAAGGTTATTTAATTAGCGGGTAAATTTTAAATAATTAATTTAATTGGTAGATAATGGGCTAAGTCCATAATTTATTTAATGGAAAAATTACTAAAGTACACACCTTTAAGTATATTATTTTCCATTTGTCCCTATATCTTTTTAAAATAACTAAAATCTCTTATTTTAATAATGTATATGTATTAATGTATCCGTGCTTGTATTAATGTATCCGCGCTTTCATTAATGGATCCGGATTGAGTTAATTTTTATTTTAATAATGTATTTGTGCTTGTATTAATGTATCCGCGCTTTCATTAATGTATCCGGATTGAGTTAATTTTTATTTTAATAATGTATATGTATTAATGTATCCGTGCTTGTATTAATGTATCCGCGCTTTCATTAATGTATCCAGATTGAGTTAATTTTAAGGGATTATTGTAATTAGAAAAAAAGTAAGGATAAATAGTAATTTCATCTTTATACTATGTGATTTATGTAACTTACCCTTATTTAATACCCAAGTGACTTGGCCCATATAAAGAGAATTAAGATTTATTGACGGTTAATAATTGGAAAAATTAGCAAATTAGTCAAAATCCCTAACAAAATTAGCTAAAACATCTACACTTTAAAATAATTATTAAAAATGTCATTATGTCATTATTTTGGCAAGTATAATGTATCCTAATATAATTAATTTAATATCTTTTTATTTCTCAAATCAGGCCCACAGTTACCTAGTTTGACTCCACTATCCAATTACCTAGTTTGACTCCACTACCCGGTTAAAAGTAAAAAAAGACCTCATATTCCAATATTCTCTCTAGGTTTTTACCCTAAATCTCTCTACTATCTCTACCGTTTCCACCGTTGTTATCTCCTATACTTGTTTAAGAAATTTTTTCGACTTGTACGATTTCAACATCTGGCAATTCTTCAAGCAAATTAGGGTATAATATCCAATTTTGCTCTCTCGTACGTCTGATCAGGAGTCGGACCTTCTCCACAACTTCTCTGCTTACCGGGCTCGGGCGGTTTCCCTGTCGGGTTCCAGATTTCCGTCGCCGCTCTACGGTTGGTTTCGAAAAGACTCTTCTAGAATCCATGGAACTTGATGAATCAATTGCCAAATCGAAGTTCTTAATTGTCCATCCATTCTCAATTTTAAATAACCAAAATACAGATTATTTATATATTCATTATTTAGGTATTCATCCTAATTGCATATGTAAAACAAACTTTTTATTTTATTTTGCTCATTTCGTATTTTCAATATCACTTTGTATATCAAATAGTTTGTATTTAGATTTGATTTCGTATTCGTCCTAATGGTATACCATCAAGTTTTGTATTTATATTTAATTTCGTATTCATTTTCAATTCTAAATAAACAAAATACAGTTTATTTATGCATTAATTATATAGGTATTCATCCTAATTGCAACAGTAAAACAAATTTTGTATTTTATTTTGCTCATTTTGTATTTTCATTATCACTTTTTATACCAGATAGTTTGTATTTAGATTTGATTTTGTATTCATTCTCAATTCTAAATAACCAAAATACAGTTTATTTACCTATTCAATATATAGGTATTCATACTAATTACATTAGTAAAATAGATTTTGTATTTTATTTGGCTCATTTTGTATTTTCAATATCACTTTGTATACCAGATAGTTTGTACTTAGATTTGAATTCGTATTCGTCCTAATGGTATACAATCAAGTTTTGTATTGTATGGTCTAACTTTTCAATTGAAATGAGTATTTATCGCGCTCAATTTGTATTTCATTATCACTTTGTATTCCAAATCTCAACTTGAATGCCAACAAATCTGTATTATTTTATTATTATGTAGTCATCATAATTGAAAGAACAAGAGAGAGATGACAATTCATATTTTTTCCAATTGTAACTGATTAGAGATTTAAGCGATTTTTATCTTTTTGAAATATTTTCTCCCATGATTTTCTCCTTTCTGTTGTTAAATTTTTTTATTCTTTCAAATTAAATAAATACAAAAGTCAGCCTTATAACAAACCAAAAAATTGACATTTTAAATAAATATTGAAAGTGTTGACAAGGGGTCCTATTAGATGCTAAAATATTGTTGTTTTGAAAATTTTCCCCTAATAATTCTTTGTCACGCCACAACCCACTAAGACTTGTATCTGCACACGACGAAGGATATCACCGCATCAACAGAACCAACACGAAATTTGCCAGGTAAAAGAAAAATATTTAAGGCTAATAATATTGTCGTTTATGTGCGTGTTGTCTGGTTAGAAATTTTGTATGGTTTATGGGTTAGAATTAGATGGTAAGTATTATTGCTAACAAATCAGTGATAGGTTAGTGTAATCATTAATTGTTATGCATTAGGGGTATTAAAGTGTCGGCTGAAAAAAATAAGTAAATACAGAAATCAAACTTGGTAATTCTTGACACTATAAGACGTGATGGGTTCTGTTGGGGTAAAAAAGAATTGTTTGTTAGGGAAAAGTAATCATTGGCAATTAAGGACAGTGCAAAAATTGGATTCTGGGCGGAGGGATATTATTGAGCATAACATAATTAGATTTTGATTGGTTTATTCTGTTGAAATTGGATTGAATATAGTACTTAATATTTTAATTATAATAAATTTTTTGGTCATGTAATATATTCCGTTATTGCTAAGGTTACAGGGCATGTAATATTGATTTTAACATTGGGATTTTCTAATAGTTATTACTTTATAATAGAAGTTTTAATATATGGATATAGGTAAACAATATTTTTTGGTTGCATTGTATTATATGAATATCATTAGATTTATGATATTTGGAAGAGTTGAAACTTAACCCTAGGCTTGAAATTTAGGAAACATGAGACTTGGCATATTAGTTGACACCAAAATTATGAATTTAATTGTATATTAGGGTGAGTTTTGGGTCTAGGCGAGATATATAGTAATATGGGTGTCTATGGACTCAATTACTTACGAATATTGCATATTTGATAGATTGGGAACATTCTGAAGCTTTACGAAAGGGAAAGGCAAAATCTTGAGGATTCGTGACGCGTGTTCGGCATTTAAGGGATGTTAAGACTTCCTAGACTTCGTTGAAGGACGTTTTCTAATTTAAGATTAAAAATTGAATAGATAATGGGTAAGGGCGAAAGATGGGGTCTCGTACCAATGGTATGACGGGCATTGGTACGAGTACCGGTGTTATTAAAGCGAAAGTTTATTCCTATAATATGATAGATTGTAATTTGAGAATGCCAAAACATATGGGCATTAGTTGATGTATTTAGTGACTTGATTTCTTTTGTGTGGTTGTGCTTCTTTATTGAACACGTGTAATTGTGATAATTGAGGTGATAATATGTCATAGCGACATTTGATTTATTGAGATGATGCATCATCCCCTTTTATTGATATCATATTGTGCACATGCATTGACATGAGATTGAGTATGAGTAAAGGTTTAACACGTGGAGATCGTCCGTGTTGAGATCGAGTTATGATTATAATTTGGGCACGTGGAGATTGTCCGTGCGAGGGATTGATTATGATTATAAGTTGGGCACGTGGAGATCGTCCGTGCTGGGGATTGTGTGATTTTATAATAGTGCGTTGAGATCGTCCGCATAGACACGTGGAGATCGTTCGTATCGGTATATGGACCTCGCGAGTCCCCCATGGATCACGAACTCTCGATGTATTTCCGAGTAGTATCGTGTATATACGATTGAGAGAGTACTTGGCATCTGAGGCATATCAATTCATGGTGTCACATCGCATTGCATCTAATTACATCCCTCATTCTTGTTGATTATGTGTTTTATTGGTGGTTGGACATCGCATGATATTTGATTATCATTATTTGATGAGACTTGACTGATAATATATTGTTGACTTGTAAAATTAAAGAACAATTTTCTTATATACTCCTGTCACTACTTCTTCGATGTTGGTCTATGATACATACTGGGTACACGTGGTTTCATACTCATACTACACTTGCTGCACTCTTTTGTGGTGCAGATTAGATTTTGAGTACAAGTGCATCTTGTAGAGCTTTGATTCTGAGTTTGGACTATCTTGGAGTTGTGGTGAGCTGCTTGGATATTCTGCGGCCCACACCTTCATCTATCTCTATTAATTAGGCTATTTTGGTATTCCGATAAGATATTTCTTATGTCTAGACTTGTCATATAATCTCAGACTTGTATCGTCTTTTAGAGGCTCTTGTACTTATGACACTAAATCTTTGGGTGGTATTTAGTTTTCCGCATTTATTTTAAAAGACTTAGTATTTTAGATATTTGATTGCAACTTACCTTTTTACGTTTAAGTCAAATTGATTAAATTATTGGGTTGCCTTACCTATTGGTTGAGAACATAGGTACCATCACGACTTGTGATTTTGGGTCGTGACATATTACTATTGTGATATTTTAATAATTTCCCCAACAATCTAAGAAACTATTTCAGCGATGTAAAATATTTTTCCAGGATTAAACAAGTCTTTCCTAATTAAATAGAGGATACAAGAATTAGCTAATTAATTAACATCAACAAGTTATTAGTGAAAAAAATAAAACAACAAAATTCAAATAATTAATTAACTTAGAACAGAAAGTTAAAAGAGAGAAAGGCAAAGAGGCCAAGAGGCCAAGAGGCCAAGAGAGGATGAAAGAGTAAGTGGAGAGAATTAGTTTTCTGTTCTTAAAAAATGTTTCTTTGAAAGAAGGAATTGAAAGCAATTTATAAAAGAGGACATCTATTAAAGGAAGACAACTGTGATGAACACTTGTATAACAAACCAAGAAGCCATATGTTTTCAATTGTGCCGGCACTTCCTTTCTCTTTTTCAACTCTCCAAGTAAAAAAAACTTATTGACTAAACTTCTTGAAAGCTTTAAAAATACACTTTAAAAAAATAATTCTTTTGAAATAATTAATTCACTCACAATTTATATAACTAACATTTCAAATATTTTTTTTTATATATTAACTCTTTGAAAATTAAGTAAATTTTCTTATTTAGATATAAATGAAATTTTTGGGTCCCTTTTAAATTTCTTTAATTTTTTTCTTTTTATTTTATTGTCTTTCCCAATACACCTCTTCCTCCATCTTCGTCTCCATCTCTATCCACTATTTTTAATTCACTAGTTCTTTAATAATCCTAAAATTCAACACCCACGCTATTTTATTGATGTCAATTTAACTCTATATTATTAATGTCAATTTCACTAATGTAAACGTTCTTGAATTTTGAGTGAGCCATTGATTTTCTATTATTTTGTAGTGCAAAATATATGAATCTGTCTTCTTCTACTCTCTCTTTTTTAAATCAAAGCGTGACCAAATTGGTCACATTTTTATTATATAAAAAGTAAAAGAATAAAGCACAGTTGGTTCAAAAACAATGACAAAATGAAATTCAAATCGATAATGGCTTAAAGACCAATCCATCTTCAGACATCTCTAGATCCGTTCAACTATTGTTCATAGAATTTTTTTTTTTTGGATCAACATTCTTATACAATCTTCATTTTTTATTTGAGTTGTCAAGAAAAAATTGAGTTATAAAAAAAATCATTCTCTATGAGGGCAGATTCGTGGGAGGGTTCGAAGAGGATAATGTGAATATTGTAGTGAAATTTCTTTTCTAAACCTATTTTAAAAAATTATTGAATAGTGAATAAGAAGAAGAAAAAAAATACTGAAGGTTGAAATGGCGAGGGGTAAGCAAGAAGAAAGAGAGGGACATGGGTATGTATTTTTAAATTAATTAATTGGTATAATTAATTTTTAAAAGTAATTTAAAAAATGGCGAATAAGTAAAAAAGAAATAAAAATTAATGACGTGGTGACTACATGACTATGATGTGGCGGGTGAAAGTGGTGTTATAATCTCAAGGTGATATTTAAATCACTTCAAATGTTAAAGGAGGGTATTTAAATGCCCGTATAGTTAAAGTGTCCAAGCTCAGAAGTGATTTGATGTATTTTCTCTATTAGAATACTATATAATCCTTGTAGTTTTTAAAATCACGTAGTACAGTTTTATTTTTTTAATTTTCTTGGGGTATTAGTGAAGGAAAATTGATTGTGATCAACTTATGATCAAAATTACTGAGAAAATGAGAGCTACACTTACCAGAATATAGGAAATTTATATGGGAAGGCACTGAAGTGAAAAGAATTTTTTTTTATGAAATGGCACATAATTTATCCCCGCAAAACACAAGGAGGATTAAACATAAGAATTGTAGATTATAGAATGTAACAAGAATGGATAACTAAGTGTTAAGAGGCTTAGGCTAGATACGTACCCTTCCTATAAGGTGGTCTAGTAACTAAGTGTTCTGTAGGTATATTCATTTTGATGGTATGATAATATTTACAGAAAAAAAAGACCGAATATATACGCGTTTTTCTAATCTTGTCTGATTTTTTCTATTATACACTTAGGCTTATTTGATACTAGAGAGAAGGGATGATTAAATTCAAGATTAATTTTAGGATAAACTTATCATATGTTTGATTGAGATAAATCACGAGATAACTTATCTTGAAATTGTAGTGTTTATTTTATCCCACATTGAGGATGAAATAACAATGCTACAATAACAATCCTAGTAAAATTAATCTCATAATAACTTATTCCCCAATCAAATGAGACCTTATGAATCATTTGGTAGCTAGTTAGAGTTATGTAGGTACTAGTAATATAGGAATTACTTACGATAGTTCCCTCATAATCTATACATGTATCAGTTATGCAGTTTCTAAATTATAAATCAAACACCATATAACTAAAAAAAAATTCTACATTGACGCATTTTTTTAATAAATAAATACGTTTAAATGTTTATTTGACAAAGCATAAAGTGCAAGGATCTTATGAGAATCCGGAATAATTACAAAAGTTTCTCAAGTTATTTCTCCATAAAGATAATCATGTGTAATTTATTTATTTTTAATTTTAACAGTGAAGGAGTCATTCTCTTCGGTTTGATTTGTAAGAATTAATAAGAGATGATTTCCTCCAAAATTTATGTGTCTCATATGCCACATTGACATTTCTTTGATTAATAAGTATTTGTTATGTTTCACTTTACTTAGTCCTTATCCATTTTTAAAGAAATTATTTGTTTCGTTTTACTTAATCCATTTTGACTGTTGAAGAAACTATTTATTTCATTTTACTTGACTTTTATTGACTCTTTAAAAGATTATTTATTAAGATCTACTCTATTCGTTCATTTTTACTTGTTTAGATTGGAAAGTAATGATTGATATGAGTACTTTACCACAATATTCAAATTAGTTGATATTTAATTTTATATTTAAAAAAATGATTTGAGAATAAGTAATTAATGTCGAGGGTAAAATATGACAAAAAATAAAATTACTTGACATGTTAAGTAGGGGCATTCACGGTTCGACGAAAAATCAAACCAAATCAATTTAAAAAATCAACAATTGATTTGGATTAGTTTGGTTTGATTTTTAATTTTAAAAATTGACAATGTTTGATTTGCTTTTGATTTTACTAAAAAAATAAAAAAAATAACTGAAATCAAAACTAATAAACCTATATAAACTAATTTTATAAATATTATTTTTTTAATAAATATTTTATACCTTTTAATCATCAGTTTGATTTTGAGAAAATGACCAAATGCCCCTCCAACCTATAGTCGAATTCCTAACTACACACTCATACTTCACAGGGGTCCTATTACCCTCCCGAACATTTTTTTTGCATATTATTTCACCCTTATTTGCTAACCTGTCCAAGAAGGTGAGACCACCTCCTTTAGGCGCGTAAAAAGAGAAAATAAAGCTTCAAAAGCTGAAGAAAAATACACGTAGGAGTCCAAATCAACTATAATTCATCTCCAACAGTTAGATTTTATTCTCTCCCAAATCAACCCTCTCTTTTTCTTCCTCTCTTTCTCAAATTTCAATTGTATATTCCTTCATTCTCTCCCAATTATCAGCTTAAAACTTAAATTTAGTTGTCAAAGCATTCAACTGTAGTTTCAATTTCGAAAAAGCTTGAAGCTTTAGGGCTTGTAATCTTCTTTGATTTGATATTTAGGGTTCAAAAGTTGTTCTTCAAATTTATCTTTTTAACTTTGTTAGGGTAAATAATGGCAAATGCGGACTTGAATAAGCTTTGTATGGAAGAATCAGACCCAATGCTCAAAGCCGTAGTGCGATGCAAACATGAAATTTTGCTGCATGCAAACTTCTTAGTCGAAGTCAAATCCTGGAAGATGATTTTGGTCCTGCCCCAGCTATGGTGTATGTGATTTCTCTTCTCTTCTATTATTTATTTTGTTGAATTTAATTGAAGTTAATGTACTATTTTGATTTTTCAGTCTAAGAATTGTAAATTTTTTCGATGGAGAAACAAAGAAGAAGTTGATCCAAGATTAAAATTTATTCTCCCAAAATTGGTGAACAAAATCAAAGAGTTGGAAGAAGAAGTTTTGAGGAGGCAAACTCAAATCAATGAGCAAGTGGTTGATAATAATAATGGTGTAGGTTCTATTGGAAGGTCATTTTGTTTATTTTGATTTGTGTTGTTGCCATGTTCATCAACAACCTATTCCAAAGTAGTGAATCAAGTATTGAGCTAGTTGAATTGGCATAGTAAGGAATTATGTTTTGCTTTAGCGTAGTAAGGTATCCTATGTTAGATTTGATGTAATAAGGAATTATGTTTTGCTTGCCATATGTAATGCTTTAACAATTTTAGTATATTTATGTCAATGAAGATTCCAACCGAAGATTGTGTAATTATTTACAAGTTCAAGATTCACCATCAAGTTCACTAGAAGGCCACCTGTTGCTCCCAATTGAACACGCAAGTGTACGTGGTCGCACAAGTAATATAGTGGCTCTAAAAGAGCCGGATTATCGAACCTACATGGACTTGTCAATTAACTATTTACTAAATTATACTAGTCTAATTATTTATGTAATTATACTAGTCTAAAAGGCCTTCACGACGTTAAATTTATGTAAGGATCCCGTAGATAAAAACCAATGTAGGGGCAGCGATTTAACGAAATGATTTTTTTTATAAAATCGCTGCAGGTGCAGCAATATTGTCTAAAATATAATAAAAATTTACCACTAAATCCTTGCCCCTGCAGCGAGAAACATGTAACTTTTGACAGCCTTCATAACGTTAAAATTATGTAAGGATCTCGTTGCTGGGGCAATGAGATGTCCGATTTGGTTTTTTTAAAAAAAAATCAATGGCCCTTTATGTATTTTGAAAGAAAAAATTATTCTTTTTTGCTTCGGGCTCTTATTAAATCCTAATGCTCATCTGAAAATAATTGACTCATATCTGTGTTGTTTTACTACTATTATTAGCTAGTCATAAATTAAAAAATCAAACCAAACCAAACTTACTAGATAAGAACCAAATCGATGGTTTTTATTTTATTTAATTGGGTTTGATTGTAGAATTTAGAATCCGACTAAATTAGTTTAGAATCGATCCAAACTTAATCATAGAGCTGTCAATATGGACTAGCCCACCCCATCCGGGCTAATCCATACAGACTTTGAAATTTGACGGGTCAGGCCGGGCTGACCCATTTTTTCTGGGCCAGAAAATGGTTAGCCCAACCCACAAGTATGTAGGCTACGGGCTGTGCCGGGCCAGCCCACTTTTTTTAAAAGCATATTTTTTATAATTATTTAAATCAAATTATAATTATAAAATATGATCATAAATATCGACAAAACAATATTACATGGTGTTAGTGTTACCACTTGTTAATCAAATCCACAAATAAAATTATCTTTATAATATTTATTAAGTTTGATTTCAAGTAAAAGTATAAATAGTTAAATAGAAATATTAACCTAATTGTTTTTCAATAATCATAATAATACACAGAGGCGTATGCAGGAGGGGGTCACCGGGTTCACGTGAACCCATGCTCCCCTCCCAAAATCATATATAGTAGTGTTATATTTTTTAATTTTTTGTTAAATATAGATGAGTGAACCCACACTTGAAGTATCATATAATGCGATGATAATTGGGTGCACCTCTTAGTGAGGTTAGAAATTTGAATTTTATATCTATCTTGTTTTATTTTTCTTTCTAAAAGTGGTAACACCCCTCTCTAAGTGGTTATTGATAGCACTTTTGGTGTTTTAATTAATTATAATTAATTAATCAAGCATTTCAATTTGGGACCTATAATTTTAAAAGTTTAACTGTTTGATCAATGATAAGAACCTAAATGTCAAACCGATTAGATCCACATTTTCGTAATGGTGCACTCATCATCCCGAAATTCTGGATACGCCTATGATAATACACCAAAAAAAGAGATAATGTTCCATAGGCTACGCCGACATAGTGATTTCCTAGAAATTTTAGGAAATTTTTATTTTATGTAGTACATATTTATGCAATACATATTATTTTTGTAAACAAATAATTTGTCCTTAAAATTTATGCAATACATATTATTTTGAATACAACAAACCAAATACTTAATAAGAAATAATATCAATATAACTTATCTCATCATAACTAATTTCAACATGATTTATCCATCATAATTAATTCCGATATTCAAACCAAATACTCATAGGAGTGAATTATAATTTGGGTAGACATTTCACGCAGTAAAAGCTATAAGTGAGAAACCCTTTTTTGTCTCTCCTCTGCCAAAGCCAAATTCCCCCTGGATTCTTATTTCTCTTCTAAAAAAACAAAATAGAGTATATATTATTGGTAGGGATGTACAAAATCGAATCGAAAATCGAATCAAATTGTAAATTGAGTCAAATTGAAAAAAAAAAATCGACTAATGGTTTGGTTTGACTTGGTTTGGTATTGGAAAAAAAACCGACTATATTTGAATTGGTTTGGTTTTAACTAAAAAAAGTCAACTGAGACCAAATCAACCCGACATTATATATATAATTTTTAAAATTTATTCTATACATAAAAGTATTTACTTTGTTGTAATTTCTAAATATTACTTATACATTTTCATAATTTTTATCTTTAACATATTTTTTTCAAGTTTTTTGAGACTTAGAATTTTGAATGGTCCAATAAAAGTTATAGTCCATAGATATTAATAACTTCTAATAAAGTTCAATTCAAAATCAAATCAATTCTAATGCTAACAAAATGAATTAATTCAACACTAAGGATGACAATAATGTTGAATATTTGTTCTTTAATTTTACATTGGTTTAGAGACATTTAAAATACATAACATAATTTTAATTTTTCTTTAATATTTAATCATGTAATTAATACTTATTAGACTTATTTTAGCATAATTTAATACTTTTAAATCCTTTAAATTATCATGATCATTTTCATTATGACTTGTCAATTTGCAATATTTATTTTATACGGTTTTATTATTAATTTTTATTGAATATTTTAGTATCATCACTCATCTCATATTTTGTGTTATTTTCTTAAGAAACACCTTAGATAGTTGTATTTTGATTGGACTAAAGAAGTACTTGGAGCATAAGTTAATTATATATTTGAGTTAATATCTTAAAAGGTCACTAAACTATGAGAAATTATCTAATAAAGTCATTGAACTTTGTTTTGTATTAATAAAATCACTCAACTTAAAGCTTTTATCTTCAAAAATCACTCAACTCATTTATTATTAAAGTAAATTTGACATGGCAAAATAAAATATTTTTTAATGCCATGTAATTATGAACCCCACAAATAAATAAAATTATAAAATCTATAAAGTTACTTAGTTTAATTAGTAATTTCTACTAAATTATTTCTGCAATATTAACATAATTATTAGTAAATAATGATGTTAAAGGATGCAGTCGAATTGAAATTGCAGTTTAAGGTCGATGAAGCATCATTTTACCATTTGCATCACGTATTGAAATTGCAGTTCATGAAGTAAATTGCATGTTTATGCTTTAACCAGTTGAGCAGATCGATAGTTCATAATGTTATTATCACCTTGTTTGTGTAGAGTTTTCTACTAGGAATTGCAAACACATGGATTGAAATAACTTCTATAATACGGTATTAATCTTTAGATGAACCTATTTTGTGGGTGGGTCGGGTAATAAATAGATTATAATTTTATTTATGGGTCCATGATTACAATGGTATAATTTTTTATTTTATTTTAATGATAAATGTGATTGAGTGATTTTTGAGGATAAAAGCTTTAAGTTGAATGACTCTTTTGATATAAGATAAAGTTCAATGACTTTTCAAGATAATTTCTCATAGTTCAATGATCTTTTAAGATATTAACTCTATATATTTGTATGAATACTTTACCGAAAAAATCCAAAAACCCAAAAAAATCCGATGTTTATTAGTTTGATTTGATTTAAAAATTTAAAAATTCGACACAAATGGTTTGGTTTTGTATTTGAAAAACCCAAACCAACCCGAAAAAACCCGAGTATTATTAGTTTGGTTTGGTTTATAAATTTAAAATTTTGACACAAATAATTTGAAAACCCGAACCAACCCAGTCATATACACCCCTAACTGTTAGTATATTTCTTCCTCTGTTACATTCAATTTTTTATTTTTTTTTGCGTGTGGGTGGAGTTGGAAGAGAAAGGAAGAAACCAAAAAACATGATGTGGTGTTGGTGTTGACAGGTAAAACATTGAATTTTTCAATATGCTAAAAAAAAGGAGAAAGATAGTTGATGTATGATGACAATGTGCTCTTTCTTCACTTAAATTTTGATCTCTCTTTAATGGGTTTATTATTTATTGTTTTCAATTCTTTATTTTTATGTGTTCTGATGAGATATTTGTGCAGATGTAATAGTGGAAAATCTAGAGCTGTAGGTTATTATTAATTTGAGTTATTTGTTGTTTTTCCAGAGTAAATAATTTTAGATAAAGAAAGTAGAACACTTGATCCAGGATTTCGAGATGAGGGTGCACTATTGTAAAAAGGTGGATCTAAAATGTAAATTTGATCGGATATATCTATACATATATAAGATTCGAATTTCTAACCACATTAGAGAGGTGCACCTAATCATCGTCACATAATATGATACTCCGAATATGGGTTCACATATCTATATTTCAATATTTAAAAAAAAATATAACACTATTATATATGATCTCGGAAGGGAAGCATGGGTTCACATGAACCCGGTGACCCCCCTTAGATACGCCCCTAACATTAAAAAGATAGTACTAATAAATTAGCAATGATGAGAGAAGAAAGAGGATTAAAAGTGAAATTATGACCACAAAGTCATTTGTCAATCATGGGTGAGCCTAACACAACTTTTGTTGATTGCGCCTTGGTAAAATTTTCAAATGTAATACATAGGAGGGGTTTGAGGTATTAACTCAAAAGAAATGGAATTTCAGTGAAATGACGTAAAAGTTTTTTTGACCATGTCAACCTTTTCTTCAAATAAGTCTACGAGGAAACTGCCTTGCAAGTTGGTCTTCTTCTTTTTTTGCAAGTTCCCTGCAAGTTCTTATAATACTAATGTGTACCATATTTTCCAAGAAACAAAGCATATTTATCCTATATAAGTAGTCATTTGATCTTATGGTTTCTACCCTTAAGGATTGGTACAAGAGTAGCCTGAAAATACTTCCCCTGTATATGAGACCCTTTACCCATGGCTAATCTGGATTCACCGTGTTATGAAGTTTTCTTGAATTTTAGGGGAAAAGATGTACGTAAAAGTTTTTTAGATCATCTCTATAAAGCATTATGTGATGTTGGAATTAATGTGTTTAGAGATGATGATGAACTTCCAAGAGGCGAGGACATTTCAAGGAGTTTACGGGAAGCAATTGAAGAGTCAAGGATGTCTCTTGTTGTTTTCTCCAAAAATTATGCGTCATCTAAATGGTGTCTTAATGAGTTGGTCAAAATTCATGAATGTAAAGAAAACTTTGGGCAGCTCATTTATCCTATTTTTTATGATGTTGATCCTTCTGAAGTACGCAATCAAACTGGGCAAATTGGTGATTCTCTTGCTAAACATGAATCAAATTCGAGTCCACAACAGTTGAGGAAGTGGAGAGCTGCTCTTACTGAGGTTGCAAGTTTATCCGGATTCCATCTTCAAAATCTTTTTAACGGGTAATACTTCTTGCCATCTGTATCTATTCCCAATTTTCATGAAGCATCGGTGAGAGTTTGACATTTCCTTTTCATTTTCTGTTTTCTGTTCTGAATACACATTTGCTAGGATCTATTATTTGGCCCGGTAGAGTGCAGTGTTTAGAAAAGCAAAAAGGCTCAAGTATGCCATTGAACTTTTCTTAAAGGCTCATTTATGTTCTCCGTTAAAATTTTAGCTTATATGCGTGTTTGAGAAAAAATTCATTCATGCGATATTTTTAACTCCAATTTTGTAAAACTATTTTTTTACCTCAACAAGACCCCAAACAACACTTAACACTTCTTAATTGGAGTTTTAGATCAATTTTATTCTTTTTGCTTCTTCTTCCTCAAGATCATCAAGAACTCTCTTTCTAACTTCTTCAATTTTTCACGAAATCACCTCAAATTTCAAGAGTAGCTTCCGCCCGAGCTAGATATCAAAACTTAATATCTTTTGAGCTCGAATTCAACCTAACTTAACAAGACCCACTTGAAATTTCTTCAAAATTTCAAAACTTCAACATCCTTACATGGTAGAAATTTTTCTACAACTCCAAATCACTTGAAATTTTCAACACAGACTCAAAAAACACTAGAAAACAAAGATCTATTGTCAAAAATAATAACAAAAAAAAAGAATCAAAGCAGATTTTCAAAATTTTGGGATTGATTTTTGTTTTCTTTTTGGAATTTCTTTTAATACGGGTTGATTTTTTTTACTCCACAAATGATTTTAGAATTTGATTTTTTTACAAAAATAAAAATAATTAATGACGTGACCAAAATTTGAGATGATTTCGTGAAGAATTGAAGAAATTGAAAATTTAGAAGTTCATGATGTTCTTCATGTATTCTTGGTGTTCTTGAGGAAGAAGAAACAAAAAGAGTACATTTGATCCAAGATCTCAATTGAAAAATATTAAAAGTTGTTTGGGATTTTGTTGAGGTAAAAAAATTAGCAAACAAGTCATAATTCCTAACATAATTAGCTAAAACATCTACACTTTAAATTAATTATCAATAATGTCATTATGCCATTATTTTAGCAAATATATTGTATCCTAATACAATTAATTTACTATTCTTTTATTTCTCAAATCAAGCCCACATTTTCCTATTTTTACTCCAATACACGGTTAAAAGTAAAATAAAATAAAATCTCACATTATAATTTTCTCTCTAGGTTTTACCCCAAATCTCTATTCACTCTCCCTCTTACAATTATTTATGTATTCATTATATATGTATTCATCCTAATTGCATCTTTAGAACAGATTTTGTATCTTTTTTGTCGTATTCCAAATAACCAAACAATACTTTATTTACGTATTCATTACACATGTTTTCATCCTAATTGCATCTTTAAAACAAATTTTGTATTTTTTTTCCGTATTCAAAACAACCAGCTACAAAATAATTGAATTACCATTCATTCATACCAATTTCTTTAATTGATACAAAATCAAAACAGAATGTGTATTTATATTTTAAATCGTATTCACTCTTAATTCTAAATAACCAAACTATACTTTATTTATGTATTCATTATATAGGTATTCATAATAATTGCATCTTCCAAACAGATTTTGTATCTTTTTTGCCGAAATCGAAACAACTAACTACAAAATAATTGAATTACTATTCATTCATACCAATTCCTTTAATGAATACAAAATCAAAACAGAAGTGTATTTATATTTTAAATCGTATTCACTCTTAATTTCAAATAACCAAAGTACACTTTATTTATGTATTCATTATATAGGTATTCATACTAATAGCATCTTTAAAACATATTTTGTATCTTTTTTGTCAAATTCGAAACAACCAGCTACAAAATAATTGAATTACTATTCATTCATACCAATCGATACAAAATCATATATAAATACAAAAACTAAAGAAGAAACTGTCAATCACAAATACATTTCGTCCACAACATAGTAGTTCGTAATCATACTTACTTTGTATTAAAAACAAATTAAGATGCAAAAACGTCAAATATGTAGACACATCTTACTACAATCATTCAAAAAAACAATAATCGAATACCGGACCGTTTTTGTGTCTCCTCTGATAATCTTGAACTTTATAACAAATTGATGGAATTCAATTCGAAAAATCACAGATTTATTCAGAATCTGATTATACAACGAAAATTGACTCAAATAAACGAAAACTCAACTACAATTTCAAATTGGTTATTCGAAAATTGAAGTTGGAATTATGTAGAAAAATGGTGAAAGGATTTGAAAGAATAAGAGAGAGACGACACTTCATATTTTCACAATTGTAACTGATTAGAGATTTAAGCATTTTTTCCTTTTTTGAAATATTTTCTCCCATAATTTTCTCCATTCTGGTTTTAAATATTTGTATTCTTTCAAATTAAAAAAATTAAATAAATACAAAAACCAACCTTATAGCATCTAAAATAATGACATTTTAGATAAATATTGAAAGTGCTGTCATGGGGTCCTTTTAGATGCTAAAATAATGCTGTTTTGAAAATTTTCCCTAAAAAATAATGGTATGAATGAGTAGAACTGTCAATATGGGCTAGCCCATACAGACTTTGGAATTTGACGGGTCAGGCCGGGATGACCCATTTTTTTTTGTGGGTCAGAAAACAATCAGCCCAACCCACCAATATGTGGGATGTGGGCCGTGCTGGGTTAGCCCACTTTCAAACGGCAATGATATAGATGAACCAAACTTTTAACGAATGATATAAATGAGTCTTTTTTTAAAAGTTGATGCATATTTGAGCCTTTTCCCTTAAGAAAATGGGAATGCAAAGATTCAATTCTGCAAATTAATTCCATCTTTTCTGCTATAGATCTCATTAATTGCTGCAAATAATTAGCTTGTTTCTGCAATCAAAATCTCACTCTTTTCTCTATTTTTCCATGTCCCAAAGACATTTCATGTGGCTGTACGATTCTTGTTATGAGAAATTTGATGACGATATAACCCTATATTACCGAAGTCTCAATTATATACTTATATTTTATTAGATTCTATTACCTCCTGAATTATTAAAATCAAAATTATTATCTCCTTAAAATGTCATAACCATATTTATGTTGATCAGTGAAATCCTCGTGTTTGACATGTATAGTTTTTTTTATCTTTTTTAAACTCTTTCTCCTTTTTGATTTATTATTTTATACTACTTTTCTTTTATTTTCTTCTCTTCCTCTTCTTTCTTTCAGCTGTAAAACTTACTACCAGAGTTCTTCTTTTCTTTTTCATCCTTTTCTTTCCTTCAATTCCAGAATATACCACATACCCTGACATTCTTTTTCTTTTCTTTATTTTCTCTTCTTTCCTTAAATACCTGAGCATACCCATATCCCAAAATTTTCATTTTTTTCTTTCCTTTCTTTTTTATTAATTTATCAAATCTAAAATTATTATTATTATTTATGGTTATGCAAGAAGAATAAGTGCATAAATGATAGGATTCACTGTCAATTTGATGGACCTGAAAAAATGAGTTTTGACGGTCAAAATCTTTTTTGGTGAAGATATTTTGAGTTTTTTTTAGGGATCTCCATCATTATCAAGTTGTTTGAATAAGTTTTATTAACTAAAAAAGTTTGTTACAATAGCTTCAAAGTGGTGTTTTAAATGGCTAATAGTTGATTTTGAAAATAAGTGTAAAGTAGTGGAAGTGGAATTTCTATCTACGATTTATGGTTTGTCAATTGACATAGTGATGGTGGTGGTTTTAAGATGGTGAGTGGTGGTGAAATTTGGCTGCCACGATGCTCTAGAAACACTTGTTTTTGGGACAATTTTCTGATTATATTCAAATACGAAAATTGGATATTGATGACAAGGAATTGAAAAACTGAACTAATCTATAACTAGGATAAGTGGGCATCCATGATGAGTCTCGAATATGTAGAAAAAAGTTGAATTAATTTATAACTAGAATAAGTGGGCAATCTATGGTGAGTCTCGAATTTGTAGAAAGAAGGAAAAGAAGATCTGAAATTAGAAGAGAGAAGGAGAGAGGAGAGAGAGTACGAGGAAGAGGAGGAAGATTTTATTGTTGAGTGATTCCTCTTCTAGGTCGTTATATAACTACCTCAGCTGACCTCATTAATGAACTCATGATTACTAGGGGTATGCATCGGTTGGTTTGGTTTGGTTTTACATATTATCAGTTCAATTTTTAAATACGCTAAAACAATAACCAAATCAATAAGATATTTTTTATCGGTTTTGGTCCTTAACGGTTCGGTTTTTGGTTTAACCAACAAGAAAATGCTTATAAAACAAATATATGACTTCTCTAATAAATTTGACGCGACAAGACAATAATGTAACTTTATAAATGCTCATAAAATAGAAACAATAAAACAAATATGAAAAGAGCTATACAAGTGTAACAGAAAAAGAAATTGAGAGGAATAGGGTTTTTACTTTAGGTTTTGACATTTTGTATAATGTGAAGTTATGAATTCAAAGTCACAATGAGGTGTGAATTGAAGGCTAACAACAAAGACAGTAACTAGTAAGGTATTGAGATTAATATTTAATATTTATGTATAGGTTAAAGTAGTAAATTCCTAGTCTTAATGGGTTATCGATTTACCGAATAACCCAATATAAAAAACTAATAACGAATCGATAACCCGATTTTTTTTATTTTATAAAATCATTAAAAAACCATTAACCCAATAACCCAATAACAATAAATCAATAACACTTTATTCGGTTCAATTTTTGCACAGTCCTAATGATTACAGCCTTTAAGACAATATTTTTGTCTGCTCAGTGCTTTTGGTTCTTCGTTTAACCTTGCCTCTTGCTCGAATTGTGCATCTTTGGTATGTTTTCGTATTTGAGGGAACTGAATTTGGGTTTTTTTTTGGTTCTTTGCAGGCCCTTATTTTTTGGGCTTTAGTGGCTTTAGGGTTGAGGCGCCCTTGCCTCTTGATCATCTGTCTTTGTAAGATAGCTATAGGTTGAAGTGAGTCCAATGTTTTAAAAGACTCTGTTGAGACTCGCCTTGGGGCTCGCTCTAGGGTGGGGTTAGCAAAACACCTCGAGACTCAAGTGTGGGACTTAGTTCTGTAAGACTTACACCCTAAGCGCCCGACTATACGCCCTAAGCACGCCCAACGCCTAACTCTTGGGGCTCGCCTAACAGATCTTACACAAATTATGTATTAAAATCTTTAGTTAACATTGTTAACCCTCGTAATTCTTGAATAAATGAATGATACTTACTAAAATTTTAATCTATAGAGATAAGAAGATTGAGAGTAACTCAAATAACAAGTTGTAGTATCGCATCTTTATTATTTGGTAACATTGTAAAGGTGATTATATATTACGTAATATTTCTTTTAAAAATATGTAGCGAAATTTTACTTTTTCACTTATCATTGGTCTTCATGGTTTTGTCTATGTCTCAAAAGTATCATATTTTATTTAGCTATTTGAAAGTAATTTTATTTTATTCACGATGGAGTGATGTTTTTCTTATAATACTAGTAAGTTTTATTGATTATTTTCTTTTAGGGGGCAAATTGTATAGTATGATAAAAAAATATTTTTAGAAATAATGATTCCTTCTTTTATTATTAGAAAGTTAAGATATTAGAGTATTTATACTTGTATAATCATGTTAGAAGTTTTATTTTCTATAAGTTCCTTAATCATGTTTGTAATTATTTCAAACTATTGATGTATTTTTATAATTTTGTGTTATTATATTATTATACTATATTGTAAATAAAAAATTTAAAGATCCATAGGCCTTATGCCCCACGTCTCAAGGCTTACGCCTCGCCCTATACTAAGTAAAACGCCTCGCCTTTTAAAACACCTGTTGAACAATGAATTGACCATCCTCTCCGGTGCTAGGCAAGGCAGATTACACCACTACAGTAGATCCCACCTTTTTCTTGAGCAATGACACATGAAATACAGGATGAACTTTAGAGTCAACATGTAGCTCAAGCTTGTAAGTAACTGACCCAATCTTAGCTAAAATCTTGTAAGGTTCATAGTACTTGGATGAAAGTTTCAAATGCTTCCTTAGTGCCACAGATGTTTGTCTGTAAGGTTGTAGCTTGAGGTAGACCATGTCACCAACCTGAAATGTTCTATCTGATCGCCTCCTATCAGTATAATGTTTCATTTTTTCCTGTGCTTTGCACAAGTTATCTTGCAGAAGTTGTTGCATCTGTTGCCTCTTTAGAATAGTATCCTCAGCTGCAGGGACATTAGATTCTACCAAGGGTCCCATAGACAAGTGTGGAGGAGAGTACCCATACAATGCTTCAAAAGGAGTACACTGCAAACTAGTGTGGAAGTTGGTATCATACCTCCACTCGGCTGCAGTAATCCATTGCTCCCATAGTGTAGGTCTGCTGGATACGATACACCTCAGATAATTCTCCAAACATTTATTCACCCTCTCAGTTTGGACATCATTCTAAGGGAAATAAGCTATTGTATAATGCAGTTAGTGCCTAACAGCTTGAATAGAGCCTGCCAGAAATTGCTGAGAAATACTCTATCCCTGTAAGTAACTATGGACGCAGGCGTGCATGCAAACAATGTATGCTTTTCCAGAACTGTTCAGCAACAGTCACAACAGTATAAGGATGTGCTAAGGCAATGAAATAGGCATACTTGGTCTTCCTGTCAACTACTACCAGGATCACGTCTTTGCCCCTAGACTTGGGTAAGCCTTCAATGAAATCCATGCTGATTTGACTCCAAGCTTGATTAGGTATAGGAAGTGGCTGCAATAAGCCAGGATAAGCAGCATTGTCATCTTTGCTCCTCTGACAAATCTCACAGCTAGACACAAGATCATTAACCATTTGTTTCATTTTAGGCCAGTAGAATAGTTGGGACAGCCTTTTAAGAGTACCTAGTTGGCCTGAATGCCCTCCAATTGGTGAAGCATGGAATGATTTCACAAGTTGTTGTCTCAACTCTCCAGTAGCTCTAATGTAGACCTTGCCCTTCTTCCTAAGGATCCCAGAAGAGTAGTGCCATAAACTAGGTCCTTGCAAGTCTATAGACAGTTGTGTGATCAAGTCCTGTACCTGAGGGTCTCCTCCATAGCTATTAGAAACTTCCTGCATCCATGATGGAATTGAGACACTGATAGCTAACAATTGCCCTTACTCTTCCTGTCTTGATAGTGCATCTGCTAATCTGTTCTCAACTCCTTTCTTATATTGAACCTCATAATCAAGGCCTAGTAACTTAGTGAACCCTTTCTGCTGTAATGCTGAAGTAACCTTTTGTTCCATTAATTATTTCAAGCTATGATGGTCAGTTCTAATCACAAAATGCTTGAACTGAAGGTAGTGCCTCCATTTGTCCACAGCATTTAGCAAGGCCATGAATTCCTTTTCATAGACAGATTTTCCCCTGTGCTTAGGTGCTAGTACTTTACTGAAGTAAGCTATTGGTCTTCCTTCTTGCATAAGGACAGCACCAATACCACTATGACTAGCATCGGTCCCTACAATAAACTCCTTGGTAAAAATCAGGTAAAACCAATACTGGTGTTGAGGACATAGCAGACTTGAGAGCTGCAAATGCCAACTCAGCTTCATCATTCCATTTGAAAGCATCCTTTTTGAGTAGATCAGTGAGAGGCCTGCAAATTGTACCATAACTAGCTACATACTTCCCGTAATACCCTGTCAACCCCGAGAACCCTCTAAGGCCCTTCAAGGACTTAGGAGTAGGCCAGTCCAACATTGCTTGGATTTTAGCAGGATCAGTAGTCACTCCTTCTCCGGTAATAACATGACCTAGGTACTCAACCTTAGGTTGTCCAAAAGAACATTTAGATTTTTTTGCACACAAAGAGTGGTCCCTCAAGGTATCAAAAACAACAACTAAGTGTTCAATGTGCTCTTCTAATGATACACTATAGATAAGTATATCATCAAAAAATACCAAGACAAATCTTCTGAGAAGAGGTTGAAAAACCTGGTTCATCAAGGCCAGAAATGTTGTAAGAGCGTTGGTTAACCCAAAAGGCATCACTTTAAATTCATAGTGACCCATATGAGTTCTAAAGGCAGTTTTATGGATATCATCAACCTTCATTCTAATCTGATGGTAACCAACTCTAAGGTTGGTGATGAAAATGGAGATTGGCTGGGTTGGACAGTGCCCTGATTGAGCATTTCAGTAACTTGTTTCTCCAATTCATTCTTCTGGTAGTAGTTGTACCTGTAAGGTCTCAAGCTTACTGGTACCACACCTGGTTTGAGAGGGATGCCATGATCAAGTGCCCTGATAGGAGGCAATGACTTTGGCTCCTCAAACACTCCTGAATACCTATCTAGAATGTCTTGAATAGTCTTATCCACCACTTCGTGGTCACCTTGGACTTCTGTGCTTAGCATGAACAAATGAGCAATTAGAGCATGACCCTTTCTCAAAATTTTGTTCATGGCACCACTATGTATCATATTCAACCTACCCTCTTCCGTTATGCCCCTTCAATACCAATTTATTGCCCTTCTTGCCAATAGTGAGACATTTCTTCTCGTGATCAAACTTGGTTGGGTTGTACTTTTTCATCCAGTAATTCCCCAACACAAGGTCACATCCACCTAGGGGAATGATAAGTAGATCCTCTTGGAAGGACCTCCCTTGCATTTTCCACCTAAACCCTTGGCAATGAGATGTGCACATGACATAGTTACCATGTAGTTGTGACTCTTACTGGCGCACAATAACTAGCTTTATAGCCTGCTCCTATGACTGTGTGTTGATCAATGAAGTTGTGAGTGCTTCCAGATTCAGTCAACAGGGTGAGACTCCTATTCTTCACAGTACCACTCACCAGTATAATATTGACCCCTCGATTGCTCCCTGTTAATGCATTCAAACAAATTCTTCTTGCACTTCTTGTTCTATCTCCCCTTCAATACTTAGGTCAATATAGGAGGGTCCTCTACCTCTACAGACGTCTGCAGTCTCCACCTCTCCCACTAAGCAATTCAATTACTTTGGTCTATACTGATGCCCTACGGTGTACTTGTCTCCACATCTAAAACATAACCTATTGCTCTTCATGTACTCATAAACTTCAGGACTAAGTTTAAAAGCATTAGGTTTACTCGTTGAGCTTCCCAAGGCCTTAGGAAGAGAATTCTGGCTCATAGCAGTAGCAGGCTTAGTGGTAACCTTGTTTCTCCTTTGAATAGCTTCAATTGCCTTCTCTTGAATTCTAGCTTTCTTATTTCCTCTTTTAATGCTCCCAAAAAACTAGACAGGAAGTGTGCATCATTGAGATGTGGATTCCTCACAAGCATTTGCGCTTTGAGGTCCTCAAATTTTCCCAGAAATTCATCCACTGATCCTGTTTGAACCAGTCTGTTAAACTGTTCTACAATGTTGTCCAGCAACTCATCTTCAAACCTACTAATCAACTCTTCCTTGAAATCCACCCAATTAACCAATCCTTTACTCAGTACTAGAGAGTGATACCAGGTCTCTGCTAACCCATTCAAATACAAGGCAGCTGATTTTACTTTCTGATGCTCCTGCGTTCTATACAAGTTGAAATATCTCTCACACTTGTGCAGCCAGACCTTAGGTTCATGACCTTCAAAACTAGGTAACTCCCACTTGGGAGAGGGATTGGACACCATCTGTAGCCTGTTTGGCCTTTGTTCCTGAGCTGGATTAGGAAGTATGCCGTCTCCTTGTTGGAGTTCTCCATGGGCTCAATTAGGTACTCACTCGAGAGCTGTTAGTCGATCAAGGATCAACTCCAACGTTCTTTGGATCCCTATATGTGTATTTCAAATCTCCTGTTGATTAGCCAGTACCTCCATTAAGACCTCGTCATGTTTAGCTAGCCTTTCCTTCACCATCCTGGATCTCGTTCCGTCAGCCATTCTCTACCACACAGGTCGCACGGATGTTTCTCTGATACCAATTGTCAGGATCTCAATTAATACCTGACTGTAATTCACAAATAAGAAGAGAAACACTTGTTTTTGGGAAAATTTTCTGATTATATTCAAATAGGAAAATTGGATATTGACTACAAGGAATTGAAAAACTGAACTAATCTATGCTAACAGGATAAGTGGGCATCCATGGTGAGTCTCGAATCTGTAGAAAGAAGGAAAAGAAGATCTGAAATTAGAAGAGATAAGAAGAAGAGAGGATAGAAAGAGTACGAGGAAGAGGAGGAAGATTTACCAGAATTATCGCTGAGTGATTCCTCCCTTCAAGGTCGTTATATAACTATCTCAGCTGACCTCATTAATGAACTCGTGATTACAGCCGTTAAGTCCGAACTCAGTTAGGCTTCAACAATTCGACTTCGATTCCCACTGCCGGTATTTCCTTTATTTGCCTACACTAAGTTGCTATGAAGAAGAAAAGAAATTAGAAATAAGACAGAAACAAATAAGGAAAAGAATAGAAACACATATTTATGAAAAGAATATTAAAAGTTAAGTTTTAATATTTTTGAGAGAGTGAAATACCATGAAGTATATGTGTGTAGTTGGGAATTCGGAAATAAGTGTCATATGGCTATTTTCTCATATTTTTCCTTACGTTCCTATCGAATTTTATTACTTAATGGCTTGATCTTGTTTAATTTCTTACAGAATACCTTTTCTCCCTTACAAATTAATAGAGTACTACTATTATAGACCCACATATTGTTTTACTACTACTTAACATCTTTCTTTTTCTGCAGTCATGAAGCAAAGTTCATTGAGTTGATTATCCAGGAGGTATTGGGTAAACTACACTTCAAATATATGGACATTGCAAGGCATCCAGTAGGAATTAATTCTCGTGTCAGCGAACTAGTAAATAAGTTGTCATGGACGGTGTCAAGCAATGCCATATATGTTGGAATTTGGGGCATGGGAGGTGTTGGTAAAACCACCTTAGCAAAAGCCATCTTCAACCAAATTTCTCCAAATTTTGATGGTAGCTCCTTTCTTCATGTTGGATCACTAGTTTCAAGGGGGGATAGCGGTTTGGCTGCTTTGCAAGAAAAGCTTCTCAAGGATACTCTCAGGAAAAAAATTGAAGTCAGCTGTGTCGACCATGGAACTCAATTGATTAAACAAAGGCTTCAATCAAAAAGAGTTCTCATCATCCTTGATGACGTCGTTGATGTTGGACAAATATACTCATTAGCGGGAGGGAAGAATTGGTTTGGCCCTGGCAGTAGAATTATCATTACCACCAGGAACGAACACTTGCTGAAATGTTCTACAGGTGATGTAAAATACGAGGTCAAGTGTATGGCCAAGCGTGAAAGTCTACAGCTTTTCTGTTGGCATGCTTTCAAGAATCCCCTCCCTCCAGAAGACTTTGTGGAGCTATCTGAAAGTCTGGTAACATATGCACAAGGGCTTCCATTAGCACTTCAAGTTTTGGGATCCCTTCTTTATAGAAGAAGCATGGCAGAGTGGAAAAGTTGCATTGAGAGATTGAAGCAAATCCCTCACGATTCGATAGTAGAGAAACTGAGAATAAGCTATGATGGGCTCCCTCATCATACAACTAAGGAAATATTCCTTGATATCGCATGTTTCTTTGAAGGATGGGACAAAGAAGATGTTTCTAAAGTCCTCAGCAGTTGTGGTTTCTTCCCTGAAATCGGAATTAATGTCTTGATCGAGAAGAGTTTAGCAACAATAAATGAATCCAATCAACTGAGCTTGCATAATCTGATTAGAGATATGGGTAGAGAAATTGTTCGTAGAGAATCCAAATATCCAGGTGAACGTAGCAGATTGTGGGATCCCGATGATATTCGTGATTTGATTACTAGACACAAGGTAATGGTTCATTCTACTTTGAAGCCTGACCTATACTTTCTAAAGATTAGAAAACAAGGTCTCCTTAAAATTTGTTTTAGAAAAAATTCTTAAGCACTACCTTAATAAGCAGTTTACCAATGGAAACTTGCTTTACTTTTTAGCTAGTCAACATAACTTACTCTCATGCATCTTCTGAAGTGCTTGTATTTATACTCAAATTTCTTCTTCTAAGGATTACAAATATCTGAAAAACAGTTGAAAGCCAGAGAGAAGTGTTTTATGATACTCCCGTTGTCCTACAATATTAAAAATTTTAACCTAATCACTATAAGACATCCTCTGAAGTGGGCATTTTCACCTCCAAGAAAATGCTGCTAAATATTTTTAAAAAACCGTAACAACAGCAACACTGCCAAAAATTAGCTAAACAAAGTATAAACTATCTTTTTTTTTTTGGTTACACATATCCCCCTCTCTGCATTTAACACAAGGAAGGATCTATTGTAAGAGCAGCATGTGTTACCACATTACTACCTTTTGGTTCATCATTTATATAAAAAACTATTTATATGTGTATTAATATTTAATTCACAAACATAGTAATTTTAGAAGCTCTGCATGTATTGGTAATTTCATTATTGACCTTATACCAGATGCTGGTCCCAATCCATGTAGAGTAGTTTTTGCTTATTAATTCTTCCTATTTTCCTTTTTGTTTCTGTTTTAGTCTCTTCCTCAAGGAATTATATCAATTGGGCATGAGAAGCACACAACCATACCCAATGCAATATTAAGCATTAAATTGAGCCATAAGCTAATGAGGTGCTTCGTTTTTCTTTGATTATGTAAAAGAATTAATAGTTTGACCCCCCTACACTACTGACTCTATTCACCTGAGCTCTCTATTCTAAATCTTGATCAATAAATTTCGAACATATCCTGTATGTCTTGATGGAACTGATCATTTCTCATCATGAATCCAGGGAGGGGAAAAAGTTGAGGCATTGAAGCTAGAAGAACCAGTGTTTAAGGACATGTGTGCGAGTACAAAAGTATTTTCAAAAATGAAGAACCTGAGACTCCTTCAGATTGATCATCTTACTCTTCAAGGAAGCTTCAAGGACATGTTTACGGAGCTTAGAGTGTTAAGCTGGCATCATTGCCATTTGGAACACTTACCATCGGATTTGTATCTGGACAAACTTGTTATTTTGGATGTGAAACACAGCAGCTTCAAAGAGTCCCCTAGTACAAAGGTCTGCTGTATTACAACTTTACTCCTTGAATTTAAACAATTACATCTGCTATTCCAGAATTAATACATTGCTTCATTTATTCAGCACTTAAGGTGTTTGAAGATTTTGGATCTGAGCTATTGTGAGAGCCTAATGAGAACTTCAGACTTCACTGGTTCACCAATGCTTGAGAAACTACTTTTTAGAGGTTGTTCAAGTTTGACTGAGGTGCATTCATCAATTGAATATTTGGAGGTTCTCGTGTATTTAGATTTCACTGGGTGTAAGAAACTTAAGGGACTACCTGAAAGCATCTGCAAGCTGAAATCACTCGAGAAGCTATATCTGAGTGATTGTACAAATCTACAACAATTGCCTGCTGACATGGGGAATCTTAGGCGTTTGACGGCACTTTATGCAATGGGAACATCTATTAAACAACTACCAGTGTCTTGTGGACTTCTGAAGAATCTTCAACTGTTGGAAGTGGGAAATGGCTGCCAACTTTTACAATCTAAATCTCGTCTTTCCATCATTTCATCCTATTTTGCATCAAAAGATCATGATATTCTTCCGTCTTCTATTATAAATTTACGGTCCTTGGAAGTTTTAAAAGTTCCTTTCTTCAATTTGTGCCAAAGAGATATTCCCAATAGTCTTGGCCGATTTTTCTCACTGAAAGTCTTAGATTTAAGTGGAAATAACTTTCACAGCCTACCGTTAACTCTTTCTCACCTATCCAACCTAAAAACCCTTAGCCTCTATGGATGCCCGAATCTCCTTATGCTCCCAAATCTTCCTTGTAACCTAGAAGAACTATGCACAAGGAATTGCAGGTCACTAGAAATGCTTCCAGATTTGTCAAGTGCAAACAGATTGCAACTGTTGGATTTCTGTGATTGCAGTAGATTGGTTGAGATTCGGGGTCTTGAGAACCTTAAATACTTGAAGTATATGAATGCTATAGGTTGTATTCTCACAAAAAATCCTTTAGCTGAAGGCTTCTTCAAGGTTGGTTGCTCTGTCACTATAAATCAAACACTGTTGTTCCCTTATACATTTCTCTATTTAACACTTTTTCTCTGATCCATGTTTAGGCAAATTCTTCACCCAATGGCGTAAATGTTTTTCTTCACTGCAATGAGATTCCTAGTTGGTTTAGCTATCGGGTTGTGGGATCTTCAATATCTTTGATTGTTCCACGATACATGGAACAAGAGTTCCTTGGCATGATTGTTTGGGCTATTTGTGAACCTCAAGGAGAACATTGTGTTGGAACCCCTATTGCCATCCTCACTGACCAGACAAATGGGATTGAATATCCTCTGTTTGGTGTAGATATTACAGTACGGTATGAGAGTTATGCATGGGTGAGCTATATGCCAAGACGACATTTCAAACGCCCAATAAAAGGCGGTGAGAAAATGATGGTTTCTATCAAAGAGCATCATTCATCAAAGGAATGTTTAGGAAAGAAGTTTGGGGTTCATCTTTTGTTTGCAACCAGCCCAAAAGGAAAGTCATTACCTTTGAGCAGATTGTGACAGAGATGATGGAGTTTTGAGGTCTTGCTTTTGATTCAGGTTCAATATTTTTCCAACTTTTCTTGGGATGCTGGGGTTTTAACAAACATCCAACATGAGAACAAGTATTGTGTGTATGCATTTTGGTAAGACCTTCCTACTTTCATTCTGACTATAGTTTCTAATCTTTTTACGGTTGATATTGTGGTAGCAGTTGAATGTTTATGTACTTTTTAGAATTAAGTGTTCAAAATGATTTACTTTTTTAAGAAATATAATTATGCATGTTAATACCTAAAATTTCCCCAAAATATAAGGTGTTATGTTACTTCTGAGCTTATAACATTTTTTTAATCTAAAACCCCCATGTTTCTATTACCCCCAGCATTGTGACATTTCCTATCTAAAACCCCCTGCAGTGCCAAATGGCATGGAGAATGACTTCACTCTCTTTGAAGTGTGTAGGCTGAAAAGAACATTCATATAGCATTTTACAATTCATTTTTTAAATTGATTATTCTTATTTGCTATTTTTTCTTCTCTTTCTTTTTCGTATTCATTTCTTATTCTTCAGAACTCTACATCTTTTGCTAGAAACAGTAAACTAGTTGAAACCATAACCATAGAGAAAACACAAAACATAATTTAATTAAAAGATCATAAACGTAGTCAAACGTCTCTCCAAATAAACCTTGTTTTGAGCTGTTTGACAATCTTGATGTCCAACACGAAAGAGCCTCAGCTGTCGAAGCATGTTCGTTATGAGATAGCTAATAATCCGTAATTGCCATCAATTGGAAAGCTGTACAGGTAAAACACTACTTATCTGGACTTTGCCTTGACAGAACGGATGGAGCTATTATAACCTACATATTTATATCTTCACTCTTTATGCTATATATCCAATGTTTTTTTCTGGTTCATTTCATTTTTTTCTGGAAATGTGAGATTTTCAAGTAAAAATATTAGGAGTTGTCCCTCAAAAATTTCTTTCTAATTTGGACTGCTTGCTAGGCCGATGGAAATGGAACAGCGACTGCTACAAATACTATTTTTCTTGTATAATCATTAATAAGAACTTAAGAGAACTCCTATTTTTCACTTCTGGAGAGTAAGCATGATCTGATGATTGGGACATTCTGGTTATTGCTAAGAGGACAGTAGAAACTCATGAAATTGAGATACTTTTCTGTTATAAATTTAATGCATGTTATTTTCGGTTCATTTTATTTCGAGTCTGAAGAAGTGAGATTTTTAAGTACTAACCTTAGAGAGTTAAATTTTTTTAAACTGAGATGACATGCTAGGCTGGTGGAAGAGGACCACTGATTGCTACACTTACTATCATTCTTGTGTTAATACATAGAATTAAAGAAAACTTGCAATTTTCTATCTTGAAGAGTCAAAACTTGCAATTTTCTATCTTGAAGAGTCGGCATGATCAGCAGTTTGGGATATTCTGGTTACTGTTCAAAGGATTGCAAGTAACTTCATGAAATTGAGATAGTGGAGTTTGAAATGCTCTGTGCAGTTCCTTGGTTTGTGCTCTATTACAACAAAAGGTTATATTTGATCTGTGTTGTGTGTTTTTGAATTAATCGTGATTTTGTGTTAGGCTTGCACTTCAGTTTGTTTTAATTGTTACTTGACTAATGAAAAACATTCAGTTGGATGTTTTGGAACTTGGGACAAGTCTTCCTAACCCTCCGTTATAGCTTTCGACTACTGTTGAATGATGATTATGAAGATGGATGTTGCTTATTCTTCATATAGCATGCTCTGCTTGCAGTAACTTGTTTTTACTCTCTTCTAATTCTTTGTAGGTATCCAAGGGTTTGCTTTCTCTTTGGTATTCAGAACTAAATCTAGGCTTTAGTTTAAGATGTTAAATGTCAAATAAATCTGTATTTGCTTGATAATGATGCCAGAACTCGAGATTGTATTCTATATGTTCCTGTTAGTGCGTGTCTTTGCTATGAACGGTAGATGCTTTTTGATTGAATAAACAAATTTCTCATGGTATCCTATCTACATTGGCTAATCTTTCTTGTTTTGGTAACCAAAAGCCTATATACATAACTAGTCATGAACCTCAACCTAAACTGTGTTTCTCCTTATTTATTACTCGTGTAATGGATGAGATCGTTCCCCCTCCCTCCATCTTAAAGTCTTGACTGTGACTTCGTCATGGAAAATTGCATTTTTGTCAAAAACTTAGTTGAAACAGGGTCAATCCAGTTAACATGCACCAAGACTTCTAGTATATATGCCCTCTTGGGTTTTCCTCTAGACCACCTTGATCAAGACATTGATGATTTCGTTGGTAGCTCAGGTGTCCACTTTCTTGTGCACATAGAGTTAAAAAGGAATAAACTTAATATCAACTTCTTGGTGCAAAGGCCTGAACTAGTCACCACTGAATATTGTGCGTTTATCGGTTATGATAACTTTTAGAGTGCCAAATATAAGAATGATTTTGTTCTTGACTGAACTAGATCATATCATCTTATCTAACTGACACCATCTGAAATACTCCGTTGAAACCACATAAAATAACAGAGTCCAAAGCCAAAAGGGCAAAAAAATTGAGCAAAATTTTCAAAAGGGTAACAAAAAATAAGGATGAAACCAAAACGGCAACATTTGGATGGAAGGTGGATGTCGTTAAATCGTATATAGGAAGGTGCATGTCGACGTATGCCTTACAATTAAAAAAACGTATTAATATTCCTCTATTATTTATTCAATCGTTTTGTTGTTGTGTTTTCGTTTTTTTTTTCTTTTCTATTTTCACTATTTATATGTAAATAAAAATGTAAGTGATGCAGTTAGTTGCTATTTAGGCGTATCGTTCGGTTCCATCCGATTTTGATGTTTATAAATTTAATGGGTTCAATATTTAATTGATAGTGGTTGTGATTTTTTTGGTTATCACGTTATTGGTTCTTAACATTTTGAGGTTTTTTCTTAATGAGTTAGCATGTCTACAAACCGATAACCAGTAAGTCAAATCGATAAACTTCAAAACCGGACGGAACCGAACAATACACCTACATAGCGAGTTGACCGCATCACTTACATTTTTATTTACATATAAATAGTGAAAATAGAAAAGAAAAAAAAAACACGAAAACACAACAAATGATTGAATAAATAATGGAGGAGGAATATTAATATTTCTTAAACGTTTTTTTCTTAATTGCAAGGCACACGCCGACATGTGCCTTCCTATATACGATTTAACGGCATCCACCTTCCATCCAAATGTTGCCCTTTTGGTTTGATCCTTATTTTTTATTGCCCTTATGAAAATTTTACTCAATTTTTTTTACCCTTTTGGCTCCGGACTCTAAAATAACATGTCCTTTGAAACTATGCATGTGTAGGAAGTTCAGCTAAAGACTGACTTGGTTCTATCCCTTCCAGCAAAGAAAAGAAGAAAGCTTATCAAATGAATGACGACTATAATATCCTCCGGAATTGCTGAAACCTATCGTTACGTCTCCAGCTTGAGAGTCAGCATATTATAACTCGTTTAAAATCACATTCAAATGTTCAGCTCTCAATACAGCATCAGAAATGGCAACAGCTTTAGCAGTAAGAGATGATCTGTTGCGGATACAGACATTAAAAGTTTTGACCTAATTAGCTCGACGTAGAGGCAATCAAGAAAGCTGCATAAGTACCTACAGAAAAGTGAGCTAATCCAACCAATAGTTCAGCCATGAAACGAGCAAGCCATTGTGGAGAAAATAATCTAGAATAGGTATCATTAATGCCAGAATAAGTACAGGTAGGTAGTGATGCCACCAAATGAGGCAGGACCAGCGGCAATGATAGGACTAGTACAAAATTGACAACATAAACTGTTTTTGCTGCATTAATTTGCAGATCAATCAAACTACCATTAGCACAGAAACATTAGTTCCTAGCTTCCCAAATTAGTCATTAACTTAAAAGGTAGATAACACAAGGAGTCTACTACTACCACAAGAACAATCAGATTTAAGACCAAAATCCATTATACTATACCACTTGTACAAATACCTAGATTTAAAACCATGGACGCTACACCTTATTTTCTTCCTACGAAAATTTTGCTAACTACAGATCTCCTTATAAAAAGAATAGGGTATTTTGAAACAATAAATAGTATACACAACAAGTTTAGCAACCAGCTATAATTTAAGCAAGATTTTCTTACCTCCAGCACACATCCAACCTTTTTGCTTCGATAAAAGTCAGCCATTAAATATGAGCCAAAAACCCTTGTTGGATTCCACAACATAGTAGATATTTCTAAAATTAGCTTTAGAGCATTCCAGAAAATTCCCCAATTGAGCAATTAGCCATTAGCGGTATCTTCAGTTCTCCAAGATGTTCTTTAAGAAAAGCACTTCAAGCTTCTCTAAATTAACAAATTAACCATAATAACATTAATATGCAAGAAAAATTTGGGAGATATATTTTATAAAGCAAAACCTAGGAGACATTACATGCCTCTAGCAAAAATTAAAGAGTCACTAGGAAACAGGAAGCAAGACAACACTGGAATAGCACATTGTGATGCCATTGTAAATCAACCATCAACTAGGGGCCTTATTTATTTTGCACAGCACATGACAACACCCTATTAGGAAAATCATTTTATCAGGGGTGGTGGTGGAAGGAGAACTCATTTTCAACAGAAAAAAGAAATCTTAGATCAAGTTTAGTTCCAGATGCTCCAAAGAAATTCCAAAATGTAGCAGAATCCCTCCTTTTATTGAATCAGTCTAAATGTACAATCAAATTATCGTACTTCAACTTTAACATCTCAAACAAGTATCTAATAACATAAAATCTCATGTTGGAAGTACATACACGATTTTTTTTAAAAAATAAAGAAATAATTAGTACATACACAGTAGAGTTTGATTATGAAGTAACTCTTCTGCCATACACAAATGCATACATTGTGTTACATCAAATTATGTGAGTTATTACCTGCATGAACTTCTCTTGCAAATAGCAACACCGACAAAAATGGAGAACAATGCCAGAAAAGCTCCATTTCTTGAGAGCATAAACTCAGTCCAGGTCAAGGGCCTTGTAATCTGAGTTAACACTTGCTGAAATTGTTCCTGCAAAGCCTCCAGTGAACCGGTGTTATCAATCACAATATCTGCCTGTGACCTCTTAAGATCCAGGGACATCTGTGCATTTATCCTGCTTTTGGCATCTTCCTCCATTGATCCATCTCTAATCATGAGCCGCTGCAGCTGTGTCTTAGGATCAACCCAAACGACAACAATGGATTTAGTCCACTTATCCATCTTGGCCTCAAACAAAAGAGGAACATCAAGAACAATTATGGAGCAACCTTTTATCCACAGCTTCAAAACTTCCATTAAAATACCACGTGAGATAAATGGTGCTAGCAACCTACATAGACACAATTAGGACAAGCCCATGTTCAAAACCTTACATTGCAACAAAAACAATTATTTGATCCTGCACCAATTCAAATCTTAGGCAATCTGATAAAACTAGGCCAAAATATAACATAATTTGGAGTAAAGCAAGAAATAAATTGGTAGCCTCCCAATTTTGTTAGTGAAGATATTTTTGCTGCTCCTTATCTTGTTTCTCAAGAAGCCAAGATCCTTTTGAGTGTCAACTTCAGCAGAATAAAAAGCTAATGCTACATTGCCATTGGATTGACCTCAAAGGCTACTAAGGTACTCAATAAAATATCGAAAACGGAATACCAATCTCCAGAAGCAGCAGCAGTTTGCAATTTTAAGTGGCCAATGTTTTTGATCATTGTTGTCATAAAATAACGATATGGCCACATTTTAAACTGGTAACATGTATATAAGAACATATGAGTTAAAACAGCAGTAAACAGTGGAAACCATCATTACAAAAACCCAACCATGCTTAGGACTACTGCTTCACAAGGATCCTATCATATCAACCAGTGATCCAGCCTCCTCTACATATTTTTCTTTACACCAAAAATGAAACAAAAGAATACATTCATTGTGACTTTCTGCACAAAATTGTATTTGTCTTAAAAAAATCTAGTGTTCCTTTCCTTCCAGATTGTCCATGCATGCTGGGACAAGTTTCCACCATCTCTTCTGCCTCACTGCTTCACCATTGTAGTTCCAACACATCAATAACTCACAACTTGTTGCTGGTATAGACCACCTGAGACCTACCATGTTGAGAAATAGTTACCACAGTTGCCCAGCAATGGAACAATGTAAGAATTAATGACTGTTAGTTTCCCCAGTAGCACCACACATATGGTACCTAGAGCATAGCTGGAATCCCCTTCTTCTTAGATTTTCCTGAGTAAGGTGGGTTCTCTTGCTACTAGACAGGGAAACATAGTAACTTAAAAGAAGCCCTTACTTTCCATATGAACTTACATGGCCAGTGATCAATTTGGTGGTTTGACCTAGACAATAAGGTATAGGAAGATTTGACACTGAAGACCCCTTCCTTGCCAGGCTTCCAGATCAAGTGTCCTCAGAATCTTTGAGACCATGGAAGGATTTTAATATCTTGAACAATTCAACAACTCTTTCCAGTACCCAGGCATGTAGTAATCTTTTGAAAGTAATGTCCCATCTCTGCACTCCCTTCACTGTTTCTAGATTTGCTTCAGGTAGTGTTGCAATGCTATAGAAATCAGGGAACAGTTCTTTCATAGAGTCATGTCCAAGCCATTTATCATTCCAGAATAGAGTTTTTCTTCCTTTACCCACTCTTATACTGGTGTTGTCAATCATAAAGTTTCAGGAAGATCTAATGGCTCACCCCATAGGGGTTGTTGACAATTCTTGTACACCACTGTCCATCTTGGCCATACTTGTCATGAATAACCCTTCTCCATAGAGTATTGGTCTCGAAGTTATTCCTTCAAAACTACTTCATAAGCAAGCTTTGATTATGACTTATGAGCATGTAGATTCCTTGTGCCTAAGCCTCTTTTCTTTTTGTTAGTAATGAGACTGTTCCATTTAACCCAACGAATTACTTTCTTGTCTTTGTTGCCTTGCCATATAAAGTTCCTCCTTAATGTGTCAATTCTTTTCCTTACCTTACAAGGTAAAGGAACCAAAGACATGACATATGTAGGGAGTGCATCCAGAACACTGTTTACCAGAACTACCTGCCGCCCAAAGAGAGATATTGGCCCTTTTTTAGATTGCTAGCCTCTTCTCACACCTTTCAATAACCCCAATCCAGAGTTCTAAAGCTTTACTTGTTTACCCTGGGGAGAGCCCTAGATAAATAGTTGGTAATGACCCCGCCTCGCATCCGAAGATAGCTGCTAGCACCTGGATGTTGGCAACTTCCTTGACTGGGAAATGGGAATAGCATGCTCTTACTCCAATTAACATGTAGCCCTAATACTGCTTCAAAGATCACCAGAATAATTCTCGGATGTTTTACTTGGTCAATAGCAGCATCACAGAAGATTAAAGAGTCATCTGTTGTAATCTCAGCACTATTGTCCTCCCTGATTGCAGCTTTAAACCCCTTCAGAAAACACCCCTGCCCTTCACCACCTTAACAACTGGTTCCGTCCTTCCACTGCAATAAGAAACAGGTATGGTGATAGAGGATCACCTTGCCTCAAACCTCTCAAGGAAGGGAAAGGTCCTTCTGTGCACCCATTCACCAAGATAGAAAATTTCACAATCTTTAGGTCGAAAGAGATCCAATTAATCCACTTCTCACCAAAGGCCATGCCTTTTAGAAATTTAAGAAGGAAGTTCCAATTAACATGGTCTTGTGCCTTCAAGCATAACATCCAATAAAGTTGACTAATTTCTACATTTGCTGTTAAACTTCAAGCATAACATCCCACAAAGTTGACTAATTTCTATATTTGTTGTCGAATTGTACTGAAGGGGAGCCTTGGAGTAACTGGTAAAGTTGTTGCCATGTGACTGGGAGGTCACGGGTTCAAGCATTAGTAACAGCTACAGGCAGAAATGCAAGGTAAGGCTGCATACAATAGGCCCTTGTGGTCGGGCCCTTCCCAGGACCCTGCGCATAGCAGAAGCTTTAGTGCACTGGGCTGCTCGTTGTTGAATTGCACTCTCAATTAATCAATCAAAAGCCTCAGGCCCAGAATAATTTGAGGTAGGCTATATGCTCTGTATCTGTTCCCACTCTATTCAGGCTACTTCATTTCATCACTCAATAACTTGACTTTCCTAAGCCTAATAAGAGTTCTATAAAACTGGAGCTTCTCTAAATGACTAAATCTCACATGTCTCTCTAAACAGACATCCAAATCTCTAACTAAACGGAAAAGATTACGATAAACGCAAGACTTGATGTAATAAAAACAACCATGCCTTAATCCTAAAAAGTGATATCGCCCATAAAACTGGAGCTTTCTACATTTCACATGTCTCTCTAGACTAACATACAAATCTCTATCTAAAAAGGAAAGACTACAGTAAACACAAGATTAATGTAAATGTAACAAAAACAACTATGCCATAATCCTTCAATTTTCAAAGAGCTACTAAACTGCCAATCCCAAAGAGATTATTACTTTTTACTGACCAATGTAAAACAAATGTCATTGATAAGAGATGTTTTAAACCTTCATCAAAAAAAAAAGAAAAGAAGATAAGAGATGTTTTAAGCATTTAGTAATAATATTCTGAAATATAACAGTTTATAGCAGTTTACTTGTGATTTTATTTCTCTGCGTTCATCCCTCATGTTTACTTCTCTGAGTTAAAGTTCCAGGCACGGAAACAAGTTGTCTCATTTGTGTGGAAAGAGAAACTAAGTTCTCAAGAAAGCTCCAAAATCACCACACTAAATCAAACCAGAATCAGCTATAGGATGAAGTTTTTCAGATATATAGTTTTTCACCTTTTTTATTAATGCTACTCGGTGAAAATAAGAAAATAAGAGGAAGTACTAGTTTTGTTTCTTTGGATTAGACAAAAAGTATCCAATTGAAATAGTGAATACAGGATTAATCATCTACCGATCTATTTTTTCTTTTATCATAACATTATATCAGACAAGTTAAACATGAATTAAATAGCAATAAACCAGGAAGACTTAAAAAGTAGAACTTCACTCAGCAACTATTTCATATTTTCATACCAAACTTTACCTATTAAGAAGCTGACGTTTTCCCGGATCAGAGAATACTATTTGACCTAGCTTTGCACGATCAACTTCTCCATTTTCCAGTAAGATATCCTCACCAAATGCGGCAACAACCTTTTTCCAACCACCTGTTCCTTTCTTCAAAACGTTCTACATAATTATATTTTCGTCAGTATAGAGCTTTATCCAAATACTTACACAAATTTAGCAGATGGAGATAGTATGCCTAAATTGGACAGTTAATCAAGCATAATATTTTAAGACTCTTTATATTTGATGTACTAAATAAACCTGGTAACGGAATAGCAAAAGGAAAAGGGAAACGTAGTTACCCGAGCTACAATGTCAGCATCGACAACGGGAATACCATGAGCCTTGAAAAGGTTGGAGACAGTGCTCTTCCCTGAAGCAATCCCTCCGGTCAGTCCAACTATCCTCATTCTTATTTAGAGAACAAAACAAGTGATGAGGGACAACTCCAGTACTCTAGCTGCTCAAACTCAGTTTCTTCCTCTGCTTCACTCACGATTCCATCAACCAACTAGCTTCTAGATTTGAGGAAATCTTCAAATCAATTTGGAATTGAACAAGTAGTTGGAGGTTCATTACCAAAAAGAATTGAATACAGAACTTCTATTGCATCATAAACTACAAACCTCCTTAGTGAAGGTAGAAACATTTTAGACATAAAAGCAATAAATATGAACCTGTGATTTAAGTTGGTGGAAAGCATCAATGTATAGGACATATTATCATTAAAAAAAAAAAACACATCAAAGCACTGAGAGAGAACTAAATCATCTAAGAAGATTAATTTCAATTCACGCAGTTGTTAATCCATCACACATACATGCTCAGTATAGAAGTAGTGATAAAATCTTTACATGGTTCTCATTGCTCCAGAAAACATGTTCAACCAAAACATTTCTATCATTCCAGTTTTACTGGAGAATATGAACCTGAGAAATTGAAAAGACAAAAATTTTGTACCTCAATTTTTTTTCAAATTCGATTTGGTTCAATTAGATATTTCTAGAAGGATTTTTTTCCGGTTCAACTCTGTTACACCTATTCACCTCTATCAAAGCCAGGAAATTGAATAGGTAAAGTGAAGAATAGGTAAGGCCTCTCGAACAATAACAACTACTCCTTTTTTATGAATCCAACCTTCAACTGTAAAAGAAATTCAACAATCAAGTAGTAAACTAGAAGTAGCTAACCAGATGGCAAGAGAGAAATAGTACCTTGACGCTGGCCGGATTGGAGGTCGGAATCGCCGGAGGTTCAGTCGGTATTCAGTCGCCGGAAGAGTGGAGATTAGCAAATACAGAATTTTGGGACAATGCAAATGCAACAATTTTTTTTAAAATCAAAATTTTTTAATCCTGGGCGAGGTGCAAGTATTGTTAGTTGTAGGAGGGCTTTTTTGACTGCCCAAGTGTATGTTATGGGACCCACATTCCACTTCCTTTCATTTTTTTTCTGATCTACTTTTAATCTTTTTTTTCTACTTTTTCTTTCTTTCTTCACAGTACTTTCTGAAGTTTTACCGAAATCAGTAATACTATAGAACCATGAAGCAGTTAGCAATCACAACTGCTCAAGTTAGAGGCTCGGTGGTCGGCTAAATCTGTAAAAATTTAAGACAGAGCTTACATGAGCATGTTTCAGGTGTTGGGTTTATTTATTTCTTTACAAAATTGAAAACGTGTGGAGCGGAATTCATTTTCTCCACACAATGTCCAGAATCCAGATTCAGAAAATTTCTAGACAATGCCCCAAAAAAATACAAAATTAGAATTAAAGTTGCTAGTTTTATCATTTCACTTGTTTGATCAACTATCCTTATGTCGCTGAAATATATACTATCAATTTGTCATCTATCTAATATCCCCAAATTTCACATTCAACATTTACATTAACGTGCATGTGTAGATATAAGAAAATTCAGCAAGAAATTATATAAAAGAATAAGAAATGCTTACCTGTAAGTATTCAAGCCCGAGTAAACAATGAAATTTAAAATAAGAAAGGAGCAAACCTGAAAAATTCAAGAAAGATGTTCAATTTTTTTTAAAAGATGGGCACTAAAAAAAATCATCGAAAAAGCAGATCCAAAACTAAAATTGAGATATAATATACTTGAATTTTTCATCAAACTTCAAACTAAAACACATGCAAAACAAAACTAAAAAACCTATGGAGAAAAACCCCATGAAGAAAACTTGAATGAGATCATTCAAATAAAGGAAACTTACGGTTTGAATTAACGATAGAGACGCAAAATTGAGGGAATAATGGTGATGGAGGAAGAAGATTATCGATTGAGAGGAGAATGAGGATAGCATTCGGTGAAATCGTAGATGAAAGAATGAAGAGAAATAAATTTATTTATTTTTATTTATGAGTGAGAAGGAAGAGAAATAAATTTATCTGATGGAAGGAAAATCACCAGTACATGTGGAAAAGAAAGAGTAATACACATGTTTAATAGAAAAAGGATAAAAAAGGCCCAACCTTATAGTATACATCTCTTAGCTTAAGTACACCCTAACGCCCACTTTAAATAGAGAAATATAAACAATACAACTCACACAGCATGTAGTACAATTAGGTAATGCAGTGTTAGTTCTTTCCTTGTTGGCTTATATATATATATATATATAAATAAACTAGTCAACTCTAAAAGATTCTTCAAGGGACTTTGTGATTTCGTTATCAATATTTTCATTAAATTGATTCTTACGAAATTCAGGTTCTATATTCGTCTCATATGCAATTTCCTTAGTAGAAATCATAGCACTCATAGTACATATATAAAAAAAAAATTAAAAAACATATATAAGTAAAAAAAAATTAAAATGGGTCCCCGAAAAATATGGGGCTCCAAGTGATGGCTTTAGTAGCATAGGGGTTAAGACGCCCTGCATATTAGATATAAACTTATAGTTATTAACATATACCAAGTATAGTGATATTTACCATTTCATAGGGTTAAAATCACTTTCCTTTTTTAAGGTTTACAGCACTTCATATATCTATCAATTAATTCTTTTTTTGGATTGAAGAGTATATACGAGTCAAAAAAATAAGGATTGCATAGTTTAACTCTTCTAAATTACATTTATTTTTTAAAAAAGATTCTATCGTAAATTATTTTTACTGTGTCTATATTTGTGGTACAACTTCTTCGTGTTCTGATACACATATATTGCACATCAATTTTAGAAAAAGTCTTGCTATATTTAATAAATATAAAAAAAATATCACTAATATTAGGATAAATAAGCTCTCCAAAATCTCATTGTTTATGAAAATTTGTGTTTCTAATTAGTCGTTTTTAGCCTTTCAACTTATAAATTTTTCTTCCCAAGTGGCTTTAGTTTAGGTAATATTTTATATATATATATTAACTCTAAAAAATTTTACCATTTGACGATTACTTCATCATAATAGAAACCTGATTTGAGTTATAATATGAGGAAAAATTTTATTCTATGAGAGGCATAGATATTAGGTGGCAGACAATACTCGTGTGAGGTCCTTTTGTGATTTGCCAAGTGGATTTTGGATCCCATTTTTGTAAAAAAAAGGGGCTAAAGGTCCTATTTATTTCTTTAATCGGTCTCCTTAATCCAAATTTTCTTCTCTTTTGTTTCTCTTTTTTTTTCTTCTTCATTTAGTATGCTATTTAAAATTTGCTACATAATTTTTGTTATGTTTTGGGCTAACAAATACCAAAAAAAATAAATTGAACATGAAATGCACTTTTGACATTATCAAAATAAAAATAAAAATAAAATTAGAAAAAAAATATTTAAAAAATTGATTATTATAAAGACAAACATCTAAATATGAACCAAGAGTGCAAAAGATATATATATATATATATATATAATTTTTAAATATTTATCTATATAGTTCATGTGAACCAAATTGGTGAGTTGTTTACGGACAATTTAACAGTAATTAATAGAGTGAAAATTTTTATTTATAATAAATCAATGTATGATCTTCTATAAGCGAACACAAAAATGAAAAAAAAATAATCTAAATTCTCATATTTTCTATACATCATTTTATAAGATAAAAAATTAAAAAAAAACATTTTATGAAATCAAGACATAAGATTTTAAAATATTAATTTTTTGTAGTTTTACTTTCTTCAATTCCTTAAAACTCATCCAAAAAATTAAATTTAAATTTTTCAACACATCCACTTCGATTTTTCCTCAAATAAATGATGGGGCAAAGGCTGGTGTTTTTTCTCGCTTAACTAGAAGTCTCGAGTTTAAAATTTGAGTATGAAAAATTCTTGGTAGTCACTAGGTAGTATATATCTCCGAACAAAGCTCTACACAATACAAATATGAAATAGTCGGATTTTAATTCAGATACCAAATACCAAATAAAAAATCAAAAAAAAATATCATATAAAAATAAAATTATGTTAAGAGTTAACTAGTATAAAAAAATGCAAGAAAGTATTGTGAAGAAAGAAAGAAAAAGTAGAAAAAAAGGATTAAAAGTAGATGAGAAAGAAGATGGTCCATAGGACAAAGAATACAACGTATCATGACAATACTACAAGAGAAATGTACAAATATACAAATACAAAAACAACTAAAACAAAATGAAATTAATTTCTGTAAAAGTATATACACCACACAAAATTATAATAAAGATCATCAACAAAAGAAATATAGAAAGAAAAAAAAGAACTATAAAAATAACTATCCTAAAAGAAAGTATTATATAAGAAAATCAATGGCAAGAAAACCATATTTAGATAAATATAGACATGTGAGAAAATATAATAATAATAGGAATTACAAGAATAAATTAGAATGCTTCACATGTGGAAGCATAGAACATTTAGCTAACACTTGCCCTAAAAGAAATAATAGCTGAACAAGAAACGCACAATTAATAGAAAACTTCCAGGAAACCTTAATAAATGTAGATGAATATATGTCAGACAATGAAAGCATATTCTCCATCATAAGCATGGAAGTAAATGAAGAACAAAAGAAAGAATCGTCAGATTCTGAAGATGAAGAATTAATAAATGAATTAGAACTAAATAAGTTACAAATAGAAGAAACAGATGATCATAATATGGTAAATATATCTCTAACCTATGAACATGAATTTGAACAGGGAAAAGGATTAGACAGTAACCAATGTTATATATGTCATTGGTATCCAGAAAAGATTAGGAGAGCAAAATGTAAAAAATGTTATATAGAGGGATGCATACCATGTATAGAAAAGAAATTAAATAAACTTGTACAAAGTAATAATGAAGACAAAAAACAGACAAATATTTCTAAGACTAATAACAAAGAAGAGTTAGAAGATAAAATTAAAGAACTAAGAAGAAGAATAGAAAACTTAGAACAAATGATAGAAAAAGTAGAAAAAGGGAAAGAAAAATTACAAGAAGAATCGGAACCAGAAGAAGAATATTTAAACACTTTTTCTAATGGATTGATTTGTAATGAGGATAAGAAAATAAGTACAATAAAATTTTTAGCAAGAATAAAGACCCAAGATTATGAAATAGAAATCCTAGCCCTAGTAGACTCAGGATGTACAAAAAGTATAATAAATAAAAAGATTATACCCCCAAACTTAATAAAAGAATTACCGAGTCCACAAATATCTATGCAAATGGACGGATCATTTAATACTTATAAACATTCTGTAAGTAAAGCAACAATAAGCTTTATAAATACTTGCACTAATTTTTACAAACCAACATACAAACTAGAGAAGTATGGGTAAGAGAGTTAAACATTAAAGTAGACTTTGTACTAGGATTAGATTTCTTATTACATAATAATGAAAGTTGTTTGTTAACAAGGGATGAAGTAATCTTATCCAAAAACATCACCCAGACACCGGTGACAACAATACCTGTAGAAAATAAATTTAGATACAGTAAAACAAAAGAACAAGAAGAAAAGACTAAGTGTAATAAAGGAGAAAGTTGCACTTGCGACACTTGTGAACAAATAGAAATACTAACAGATGGAGAAAATGAAAAAGAATATACGCTGATAGAAATAAACACAGAATTATATGATTTTAAAAAAGGTATACAAAAAATAGGAATAATAAAAGATCACAAAGACTTAGAAAGAATAATACATATTTTGGATGAATTAGAAATTATAGGAGAAAAGCCGCTAAAACATTGAGAATCTAATCAAATAAATTGTAAATTAGACATAATTAACCCAGAATATACCGTAAGAACGACATCGATAGAAGCAACAAATCAAGACCTATTAGACTTTGAAGTTCAAATAAAAGAACTAATGGAATTAGGAGTAATAAGAAGGTCCAAGTCTAAACATAGATCTGCAGCGTTTATGGTAAGAAACCATAGCGAGATAGTAAGAGGTAAAGCAAGAATGGTAAAAAATTACAAAAGACTAAACGATAATACTAGAATTGATGGTTACAAGCTACCAGATAAAACAGAATTGATAAATAGAATACAAGGAAGAAAAATTTTCAGTAAGTTTGATTGTAAATCAGGTTACTGGCAAATAAAAATGGCAGAAGAAAGCATAGACTGGACTGCTTTTACTTGTCCAGAGGGCCATTTCGAATGGCTCGTAATGCCTTTTGGGTTAAAAACAGCCCCACCAATTTTCCAAAGGAAAATGGATAATATATTTAGAGACTACAAAAAAATTATTATAGTATATGTAGACGACATTTTAGTATTCAGTAACAATATGAGAGAACATTTGGGACACCTACAAAAGACTTTTAAATTATTTGTAGAACATGGGATAATTATTAGTAAAAAGAAAATGGAATTATGTAAGACCCATATTAATTTTTTGGGAGTAGTAATAGGAGAAGGAAAAATAAGTTTACAACCCCACATAGCAAAAAAGATCTTAGAAATGCCAGACAAACTAGATAAAACTAAAGAATTACAAAAGTTCTTAGGAATTTTAAACTATGCAAGACATTTCATAAAGGATTTATAAAAGGTAGCAGGACCGCTATATTCAAAGACAGGATTAAAAGGTCAAAAGACCTTTAATATAGAAGACATAAGATTAGTAAGAAAATTAAAAGAAATGGTAAAAACCATTCCAGATCTCGCACTACCTTTAGAATCGGATTATTTAATAATAGAAACCAATGGTAGCCTAGAAGGATGGGGAGCTGTTCTGAAAGCTAAGAAGGATAAATACATCGATAAGAAAGAAGAAAGAATTTGCGTTTATCAAAGCGGTAAATATAAAGAAAAGGGAAATCTAACTAGTATAGATGCAGAAATTTTAGCAGTAATTTACGGTTTAGACAGTTTTAGGTTATACATCCTAAATAAACCAGAAGTGTTAATAAGAACCGACTGTGAAGCAATTGTAAAATTTTATCAAAAGATAAATGAAAAGAAAAGTAGTAAAAGAAGATGGTTAAATTTCCTAGATGCAACTTCAGTTTATAATATAAAAATAGAGCATATAAAAGGAAAAGATAATAATTGACAGACCAATTAAGTAGAATTATTATAAACCAACCATTATATTTTAGTATGAATGCAGGAAAAGGAAAAGACAAAGTGGAAGACTCTTCCTCCCCAGACAAATACAGAGACTTATATCTAAAGACGTTATTGGGTAACACTCAGTATAGGCCACAAGCAATGCTTGAAAACCAACATTTAGAAAGACTATATTTTGGAACACAAAATCTGTTATGTTATCCACAATGTAACATGAGTTTCAAACTTAAACCAGAAACAAAAGTGGATAAACAACAGAGATGTTTAATAGACAATTATGGATAGCTTACAACAAGCATCACCGAGACATTAGTTATTTTATTTCAAACTTAAATGCATTAAGTTACTATTTTACTGATAAAAACCAAGACAAAAGATTTAAATTTTATGTAGTAATAAAAGGACAAAAATCAGGAATTTTTCAGACTTGGATAGAAGTAATAGATGCAATAAAGAATTTTCCTACTCCTCTTTTCAAATGTTTTAATGATCTGAATGAAGCACTACACTATACTAGAGGAGAGTTAGGGCCAAACTACTATATTACACCAGCCCTCAGACAACAAAATACAAAAATTCCTCAATACAATATACAGAAAGACACAGATAAAATAATATTTTGCGATCATTGTTCTACCATGACCTAAGCTTTCAAAAGACTCAACCAAGAGAACGAAAGACTTAGATCAGAAAAAGAGAAACTAGTAGAAAAAATCCAAATATTACAAGACAAAGAAAAAGCCCTTTATTTTGAGTTATACCAAATAAACAAAAAATTTCAAGACCAGAGCTCTCCATCTCCTTCAAAAATGGATAAGAAGGGTGTGCATTCCCCAACGAATGCAAAAAGATCCACTGTATCGGATAAAGATACAGTTAGTCCAGTTCAAATGGTAACTAGTAAAGACAAGACAAACCCGTTTATGGCTGACACTTTGCCAAAAAGTGTAAGGATAACCCCTGCGAGTTTCCAGACGACAGAAATAGAAGAATCATCTTCAAGACAAATTATCAAGACACAGAAAAAAGGAATTTGTTTGAGAAAAAATAAACAAAAAAAGATAGAAGGAATGATAGAAAAGGCAGTTAAAAAAGTACTAAAAGAGAAGAAAAAAGAAGTCATTTTAGAACATCCAAGACCAGAATCAGAAAGCTCTGAAAGCACTGGATATAATCCTGCGATGGAACAATTTGCCCAAGACCCAAACGAGGATGATGATTCGGGTATGAGTTTCGATTCAATTGCTTTACACAATCTAGATACCTGTTAGAAGAAGACGGACGTAAGCAATGACGATAGAAGAAGACAGAAGTAAGCCATGACGATAGAAGAAGATAAACGTAAGCCATGACGATCGAAGAAACCAGACGTAAGCAGTGAGGTAAGAAAGCACTTAAATAAAGGATAAATTGACAGAAGGATAAAGAAACCATGTGACGATGGGGCCCACAGCGCACCCGGCAGGTTGAAGATTTCTTTTGAAATTCGCATTTGAAATCCGGAGGAGCCTATAAATACCTCATTTTAAAGACAAGGAAGGAGCGAAGAGAGAGGAAAAGAGAGAAAGAGAGAGCAAGAGACTAAAGAGAAAGATAGAGTGCCAGAAAGATTTAGAAGAGTAATTTCCAAATTAGTTATTTGAAAAAAAAAGAAGTGTTTAGTGTAAATTAAAGTTTGTAAAAAGTTCGGCCCAAAGTTTCCTTCCAGTTCACCGGGGACTCCCGAAAAGGAAATCTCTTTCCAACCAAAGTCATGTAAGTAGTTTATGCTCAGGTTTTTGTAATATCTCTCCCACTTATGTACAAAGTTTTAAGAACTTAAATATGTTTGATTTCATAAATGTCTATTCTATGAACGCGAATATGTTTGATTCCATTGAATATGTTTGATTCCATATACATAATTGTTTAACCTCTTAGTAAATGGCTCTCTGAACAGGTTTTAATGGTATCAATGGACTAACCTGTAAAGTCTTAGGGCTTGTTGAATGTCCGCCAAAAGCCATGTTGTGCTAAAGGACATAGTTACCCAGGGTGTGGTTAGAGAAGATAACTGTTAAAAGTTAAGCTGCAAAGAAGAGATGAACAGAGGTTAAAGAATTAAAATAAAAATAAAAATAAAAAAATAAAAATTAAAAATTATATATATATATAATTTTTAAATATTTATCTATATAGTTCGTGTGAACCAAATTGGTGAGTTGTTTACGGACAATTTAATAGTAAATAATAGAGTGAAAATTTTTATTATAATAAATCAATGTATGATCTTCTATAGGCGAACACAAAAATGAAAAAAAATAAATCTAAATTCTCATATTTTCTATACATCATTTTATAAGATAAAAAATTTTAAAAAAACATTTTATGAAATCAAGACATAAGATTTTAAAATATTAATTTTTTGTAGTTTTACTTTCTTCAATTCCTTAAAACTCATCCAAAAAATTAAATTTAAATTTTTCGACACATCCACTTCGGTTTTTCCTCAAATAAATGATGGGGCAGAGGCTGGTGTTTTTTCTCGCTTAACTAGAAGTTTCGAGTTTAAAATTTGAATATGAAAAATTCTTGATAGTCACTAGGTAGTATATATCTCCGAACAAAGCTCTATACAATACAAATCTGAAATAGTCGGATTTTAATTCAGATACCAAATACCAAATAAAAAATCAAAAAAAATATCATATAAAAATAAAATTTTGTTAAGAGTTAACTAGTAGAAAAAAATGCAAGAAAGTACTGTGAAGAAAGAAAGAAAAAGTAGAAAAAAAAGATTAAAAGTAGATCAGAAAAAAAATGAAAGGAAGTGGAATGTGGGTCCCATAACATACACTTGGGCAGTCAAAAAAGCCCTCCTACAACTAACAATACTTGCACCTCGCCCAGGATTAAAAAATTTTGATTTTAAAAAAAATTGTTGCATTTGCATTGTCCCAAAATTCTGTATTTGCTAATCTCCACTCTTCCGGCGACTGAATACCGACTGAACCTCCGGCGATTCCGACCTCCAATCCGGCCAGCGTCAAGGTACTATTTCTCTCTTGCCATCTGGTTAGCTACTTCTAGTTTACTACTTGATTGTTGAATTTCTTTTACAGTTGAAGGTTGGATTCATAAAAAAGGAGTAGTTGTTATTGTTCGAGAGGCCTTACCTATTCTTCACTTTACCTATTCAATTTCCTGGCTTTGATAGAGGTGAATAGGTGTAACAGAGTTGAACCGGAAAAAAATCCTTCTAGAAATATCTAATTGAACCAAATCGAATTTGAAAAAAAATTGAGGTACAAAATTTTTGTCTTTTCAATTTCTCAGGTTCATATTCTCCAGTAAAACTGGAATGATAGAAATGTTTTGGTTGAACATGTTTTCTGGAGCAATGAGAACCATGTAAAGATTTTATCACTACTTCTATACTGAGCATGTATGTGTGATGGATTAACAACTGCGTGAATTGAAATTAATCTTCTTAGATGATTTAGTTCTCTCTCAGTGCTTTGATGTGTTTTTTTTTTTAATGATAATATGTCCTATACATTGATGCTTTCCACCAACTTAAATCACAGGTTCATATTTATTGCTTTTATGTCTAAAATGTTTCTACCTTCACTAAGGAGGTTTGTAGTTTATGATGCAATAGAAGTTCTGTATTCAATTCTTTTTGGTAATGAACCTCCAACTACTTGTTCAATTCCAAATTGATTTGAAGATTTCCTCAAATCTAGAAGCTAGTTGGTTGATGGAATCGTGAGTGAAGCAGAGGAAGAAACTGAGTTTGAGCAGCTGGAGTACTGGAGTTGTCCCTCATCACTTGTTTTGTTCTCTAAATAAGAATGAGGATAGTTGGACTGACCGGAGGGATTGCTTCAGGGAAGAGCACTGTCTCCAACCTTTTCAAGGCTCATGGTATTCCCGTTGTCGATGCTGACATTGTAGCTCGGGTAACTACGTTTCCCTTTTCCTTTTGCTATTCCGTTACCAGGTTTATTTAGTACATCAAATATAAAGAGTCTTAAAATATTATGCTTGATTAACTGTCCAATTTAGGCATACTATCTCCATCTGCTAAATTTGTGTAAGTATTTGGATAAAGCTCTATACTGACGAAAATATAATTATGTAGAACGTTTTGAAGAAAGGAACAGGTGGTTGGAAAAAGGTTGTTGCCGCATTTGGTGAGGATATCTTACTGGAAAATGGAGAAGTTGATCGTGCAAAGCTAGGTCAAATAGTATTCTCTGATCCGGGAAAACGTCAGCTTCTTAATAGGTAAAGTTTGGTATGAAAATATGAAATAGTTGCTGAGTGAAGTTCTACTTTTTAAGTCTTCCTGGTTTATTGCTATTTAATTCATGTTTAACTTGTCTGATATAATGTTATGATAAAAGAAAAAATAGATCGGTAGATGATTAATCCTGTATTCACTATTTCAATTGGATACTTTTTGTCTAATCCAAAGAAACAAAACTAGTACTTCCTCTTATTTTCTTATTTTCACCGAGTAGCATTAATAAAAAAGGTGAAAAACTATATATCTGAAAAACTTCATCCTATAGCTGATTCTAGTTTGATTTAGTGTGGTGATTTTGGAGCTTTCTTGAGAACTTAGTTTCTCTTTCCACACAAATGAGACAACTTGTTTCCGTGCCTGGAACTTTAACTCAGAGAAGTAAACATGAGGGATGAACGCAGAGAAATAAAATCACAAGTAAACTGCTATAAACTGTTATATTTCAGAATATTATTACTAAATGCTTAAAACATCTCTTATCTTCTTTTCTTTTTTTTTTGATGAAGGTTTAAAACATCTCTTATCAATGACATTTGTTTTACATTGGTCAGTAAAAAGTAATAATCTCTTTGGGATTGGCAGTTTAGTAGCTCTTTGAAAATTGAAGGATTATGGCATAGTTGTTTTTGTTACATTTACATTAATCTTGTGTTTACTGTAGTCTTTCCTTTTTAGATAGAGATTTGTATGTTAGTCTAGAGAGACATGTGAAATGTAGAAAGCTCCAGTTTTATGGGCGATATCACTTTTTAGGATTAAGGCATGGTTGTTTTTATTACATCAAGTCTTGCGTTTATCGTAATCTTTTCCGTTTAGTTAGAGATTTGGATGTCTGTTTAGAGAGACATGTGAGATTTAGTCATTTAGAGAAGCTCCAGTTTTATAGAACTCTTATTAGGCTTAGGAAAGTCAAGTTATTGAGTGATGAAATGAAGTAGCCTGAATAGAGTGGGAACAGATACAGAGCATATAGCCTACCTCAAATTATTCTGGGCCTGAGGCTTTTGATTGATTAATTGAGAGTGCAATTCAACAACGAGCAGCCCAGTGCACTAAAGCTTCTGAAGGTAAGGCTGCATACAATAGGCCCTTGTGGTCGGGCCCTTCCCAGGACCCTGCGCATAGCAGAAGCTTTAGTGCACTGGGCTGCTCGTTGTTGAATTGCACTCTCAATTAATCAATCAAAAGCCTCAGGCCCAGAATAATTTGAGGTAGGCTATATGCTCTGTATCTGTTCCCACTCTATTCAGGCTACTTCATTTCATCACTCAATAACTTGACTTTCCTAAGCCTAATAAGAGTTCTATAAAACTGGAGCTTCTCTAAATGACTAAATCTCACATGTCTCTCTAAACAGACATCCAAATCTCTAACTAAACGGAAAAGATTACGATAAACGCAAGACTTGATGTAATAAAAACAACCATGCCTTAATCCTAAAAAGTGATATCGCCCATAAAACTGGAGCTTTCTACATTTCACATGTCTCTCTAGACTAACATACAAATCTCTATCTAAAAAGGAAAGACTACAGTAAACACAAGATTAATGTAAATGTAACAAAAACAACTATGCCATAATCCTTCAATTTTCAAAGAGCTACTAAACTGCCAATCCCAAAGAGATTATTACTTTTTACTGACCAATGTAAAACAAATGTCATTGATAAGAGATGTTTTAAACCTTCATCAAAAAAAAAAGAAAAGAAGATAAGAGATGTTTTAAGCATTTAGTAATAATATTCTGAAATATAACAGTTTATAGCAGTTTACTTGTGATTTTATTTCTCTGCGTTCATCCCTCATGTTTACTTCTCTGAGTTAAAGTTCCAGGCACGGAAACAAGTTGTCTCATTTGTGTGGAAAGAGAAACTAAGTTCTCAAGAAAGCTCCAAAATCACCACACTAAATCAAACTAGAATCAGCTATAGGATGAAGTTTTTCAGATATATAGTTTTTCACCTTTTTTATTAATGCTACTCGGTGAAAATAAGAAAATAAGAGGAAGTACTAGTTTTGTTTCTTTGGATTAGACAAAAAGTATCCAATTGAAATAGTGAATACAGGATTAATCATCTACCGATCTATTTTTTCTTTTATCATAACATTATATCAGACAAGTTAAACATGAATTAAATAGCAATAAACCAGGAAGACTTAAAAAGTAGAACTTCACTCAGCAACTATTTCATATTTTCATACCAAACTTTACCTATTAAGAAGCTGACGTTTTCCCGGATCAGAGAATACTATTTGACCTAGCTTTGCACGATCAACTTCTCCATTTTCCAGTAAGATATCCTCACCAAATGCGGCAACAACCTTTTTCCAACCACCTGTTCCTTTCTTCAAAACGTTCTACATAATTATATTTTCGTCAGTATAGAGCTTTATCCAAATACTTACACAAATTTAGCAGATGGAGATAGTATGCCTAAATTGGACAGTTAATCAAGCATAATATTTTAAGACTCTTTATATTTGATGTACTAAATAAACCTGGTAACGGAATAGCAAAAGGAAAAGGGAAACGTAGTTACCCGAGCTACAATGTCAGCATCGACAACGGGAATACCATGAGCCTTGAAAAGGTTGGAGACAGTGCTCTTCCCTGAAGCAATCCCTCCGGTCAGTCCAACTATCCTCATTCTTATTTAGAGAACAAAACAAGTGATGAGGGACAACTCCAGTACTCCAGCTGCTCAAACTCAGTTTCTTCCTCTGCTTCACTCACGATTCCATCAACCAACTAGCTTCTAGATTTGAGGAAATCTTCAAATCAATTTGGAATTGAACAAGTAGTTGGAGGTTCATTACCAAAAAGAATTGAATACAGAACTTCTATTGCATCATAAACTACAAACCTCCTTAGTGAAGGTAGAAACATTTTAGACATAAAAGCAATAAATATGAACCTGTGATTTAAGTTGGTGGAAAGCATCAATGTATAGGACATATTATCATTAAAAAAAAAAAACACATCAAAGCACTGAGAGAGAACTAAATCATCTAAGAAGATTAATTTCAATTCACGCAGTTGTTAATCCATCACACATACATGCTCAGTATAGAAGTAGTGATAAAATCTTTACATGGTTCTCATTGCTCCAGAAAACATGTTCAACCAAAACATTTCTATCATTCCAGTTTTACTGGAGAATATGAACCTGAGAAATTGAAAAGACAAAAATTTTGTACCTCAATTTTTTTTCAAATTCGATTTGGTTCAATTAGATATTTCTAGAAGGATTTTTTTCCGGTTCAACTCTGTTACACCTATTCACCTCTATCAAAGCCAGGAAATTGAATAGGTAAAGTGAAGAATAGGTAAGGCCTCTCGAACAATAACAACTACTCCTTTTTTATGAATCCAACCTTCAACTGTAAAAGAAATTCAACAATCAAGTAGTAAACTAGAAGTAGCTAACCAGATGGCAAGAGAGAAATAGTACCTTGACGCTGGCCGGATTGGAGGTCGGAATCGCCGGAGGTTCAGTCGGTATTCAGTCGCCGGAAGAGTGGAGATTAGCAAATACAGAATTTTGGGACAATGCAAATGCAACAATTTTTTTTAAAATCAAAATTTTTTAATCCTGGGCGAGGTGCAAGTATTGTTAGTTGTAGGAGGGCTTTTTTGACTGCCCAAGTGTATGTTATGGGACCCACATTCCACTTCCTTTCATTTTTTTTCTGATCTACTTTTAATCTTTTTTTTCTACTTTTTCTTTCTTTCTTCACAGTACTTTCTTGCATTTTTTTCTACTAGTTAACTCTTAACAAAATTTTATTTTTATATGATATTTTTTTTGATTTTTTATTTGGTATTTGGTATCTGAATTAAAATCCGACTATTTCAGATTTGTATTGTATAGAGCTTTGTTCGGAGATATATACTACCTAGTGACTATCAAGAATTTTTCATATTCAAATTTTAAACTCGAAACTTCTAGTTAAGCGAGAAAAAACACCAGCCTCTGCCCCATCATTTATTTGAGGAAAAACCGAAGTGGATGTGTCGAAAAATTTAAATTTAATTTTTTGGATGAGTTTTAAGGAATTGAAGAAAGTAAAACTACAAAAAATTAATATTTTAAAATCTTATGTCTTGATTTCATAAAATGTTTTTTTAAAATTTTTTATCTTATAAAATGATGTATAGAAAATATGAGAATTTAGATTTATTTTTTTTCATTTTTGTGTTCGCCTATAGAAGATCATACATTGATTTATTATAATAAAAATTTTCACTCTATTATTTACTATTAAATTGTCCGTAAACAACTCACCAATTTGGTTCACACGAACTATATAGATAAATATTTAAAAATTATATATATATATAATTTTTATTTTTTATTTTTTTATTTTTATTTTTATTTTAATTCTTTAACCTCTGTTCATCTCTTCTTTGCAGCTTAACTTTTAACAATTATCTTCTCTAACCACACCCTGGGTAACTATGTCCTTTAGCACAACATGGCTTTTGGCGGACATTCAACAAGCCCTAAGACTTTACAGGTTAGTCCATTGATACCATTAAAACCTGTTCAGAGAGCCATTTACTAAGAGGTTAAACAATTATGTATATGGAATCAAACATATTCAATGGAATCAAACATATTCGCGTTCATAGAATAGACATTTATGAAATCAAACATATTTAAGTTCTTAAAACTTTGTACATAAGTGGGAGAGATATTACAAAAACCTGAGCATAAACTACTTACATGACTTTGGTTGGAAAGAGATTTCCTTTTCGGGAGTCCCCGGTGAACTGGAAGGAAACTTTGGGCCGAACTTTTTACAAACTTTAATTTACACTAAACACTTCTTTTTTTTTCAAATAACTAATTTGGAAATTACTCTTCTAAATCTTTCTGGCACTCTATCTTTCTCTTTAGTCTCTTGCTCTCTCTTTCTCTCTTTTCCTCTCTCTTCGCTCCTTCCTTGTCTTTAAAATGAGGTATTTATAGGCTCCTCCGGATTTCAAATGCGAATTTCAAAAGAAATCTTCAACCTGCCGGGTGCGCTGTGGGCCCCATCGTCACATGGTTTCTTTATCCTTCTGTCAATTTATCCTTTATTTAAGTGCTTTCTTACCTCACTGCTTACGTCTGGTTTCTTCGATCGTCATGGCTTACGTTTATCTTCTTCTATCGTCATGGCTTACTTCTGTCTTCTTCTATCGTCATTGCTTACGTCCGTCTTCTTCTAACAGGTATCTAGATTGTGTAAAGCAATTGAATCGAAACTCATACCCGAATCATCATCCTCGTTTGGGTCTTGGGCAAATTGTTCCATCGCAGGATTATATCCAGTGCTTTCAGAGCTTTCTGATTCTGGTCTTGGATGTTCTAAAATGACTTCTTTTTTCTTCTCTTTTAGTACTTTTTTAACTGCCTTTTCTATCATTCCTTCTATCTTTTTTTGTTTATTTTTTCTCAAACAAATTCCTTTTTTCTGTGTCTTGATAATTTGTCTTGAAGATGATTCTTCTATTTCTGTCGTCTGGAAACTCGCAGGGGTTATCCTTACACTTTTTGGCAAAGTGTCAGCCATAAACGGGTTTGTCTTGTCTTTACTAGTTACCATTTGAACTGGACTAACTGTATCTTTATCCGATACAGTGGACTTTTTGCATTCGTTGGGGAATGCACACCCTTCTTATCCATTTTTGAAGGAGATGGAGAGCTCTGGTCTTGAAATTTTTTGTTTATTTGGTATAACTCAAAATAAAGGGCTTTTTCTTTGTCTTGTAATATTTGGATTTTTTCTACTAGTTTCTCTTTTTCTGATCTAAGTCTTTCGTTCTCTTGGTTGAGTCTTTTGAAAGCTTAGGTCATGGTAGAACAATGATCGCAAAATATTATTTTATCTGTGTCTTTCTGTATATTGTATTGAGGAATTTTTGTATTTTGTTGTCTGAGGGCTGGTGTAATATAGTAGTTTGGCCCTAACTCTCCTCTAGTATAGTGTAGTGCTTCATTCAGATCATTAAAACATTTGAAAAGAGGAGTAGGAAAATTCTTTATTGCATCTATTACTTCTATCCAAGTCTGAAAAATTCCTGATTTTTGTCCTTTTATTACTACATAAAATTTAAATCTTTTGTCTTGGTTTTTATCAGTAAAATAGTAACTTAATGCATTTAAGTTTGAAATAAAATAACTAATGTCTCGGTGATGCTTGTTGTAAGCTATCCATAATTGTCTATTAAACATCTCTGTTGTTTATCCACTTTTGTTTCTGGTTTAAGTTTGAAACTCATGTTACATTGTGGATAACATAACAGATTTTGTGTTCCAAAATATAGTCTTTCTAAATGTTGGTTTTCAAGCATTGCTTGTGGCCTATACTGAGTGTTACCCAATAACGTCTTTAGATATAAGTCTCTGTATTTGTCTGGGGAGGAAGAGTCTTCCACTTTGTCTTTTCCTTTTCCTGCATTCATACTAAAATATAATGGTTGGTTTATAATAATTCTACTTAATTGGTCTGTCAATTATTATCTTTTCCTTTTATATGCTCTATTTTTATATTATAAACTGAAGTTGCATCTAGGAAATTTAACCATCTTCTTTTACTACTTTTCTTTTCATTTATCTTTTGATAAAATTTTACAATTGCTTCA